>CM039319.1:130958748-131591248 GCA_022316695.1 Camellia oleifera | reverse complement strand
ACATGGTCTATGACACAATTCACCTTCCATTTATATCAACATGGCTCAGAACCTGGCCGACAACTCAACAAAGATAACAATTCAGGTCAAACCTTTCTTACAACATAATAAACACACATGCTGGTGTTACATCAATCACAATCAACTTCACTTCCATACTTCCCAACTGATACACATGGTGGTGATGTATCATATCAACAACAAATAACTATAAGCACCCACATAAGTGATGCTACTGGAGTCCATCCCCTATCTCCTCCCAACAAAATCCGGTTTAGAGGTCCATCCCCTATCTTCCCCTAAACCGTGGAGTTCATCCCCTATCTCCTCCAAAACCAAATGCATATGCAACATAAATAATATTTGCCATATACAACACATAATTAACACAAGCAATGTTCTGTATTAATTTAACAGTCAACATAAATGACTAAATTCCAGTTATACCTAAGCCACATGCAAGGTCTACAACAATCACTGGCTATCCTCCACCGATAGCCCAAAACAATTATTTCTAAGCAAGAAATAAATATCACAATATATATAATATCAATTTCACAGATGAGTGATTAAATATTCAACTACACCAACAATTCTCAATTTCCCCAAATCTCATGCATTTAACCAATAACACTTCCCCTTTAAATTAATTACATGAATTAATCTATGCCACAACCCTAAGGTTTCTCCCAAAATTACCGAACTACTTCCCACATACCAAAACACCAACACTTAGGATTAAAACGTATACAAGGAGTAGGAAATCCCTACCTTAAAGCGAAGAATCCAAAAGAGGAAGACGAAGAAGATACTCGGAACTCCAAAGTGCTCCAAATCAACAATTGCTCCGATTAAATGAAAGCCCTCACTCTCCTCTATCTTATTTGTAAAGGAACTAGGGTAGAAACACACCCTAACTAGATCAAACCTAGGGGAAAAGGTGTTTAGAGAAGAAGAAAAGTCGGACTTTAGGGTTTGAGATCAAAAAGAATGAAAAACTGCCCTAAAAATCCCGCTGCTGCCTTTAAATACTGGACAGGTCCGCTCGAGCGTACAACACACCGCTCGAGCGTAAAGAACAAAAACAATGTCCGCTCGAGCGCAAATATGCCCGCTCGAGCGTAGAATTCTCACCTGCAGAAGTTTTGCAGGAACCAAAAAAAAAATGCTGGAAGTGTGTAAACTCCGCTCAAGCGCATAACTGTCCGCTCGAACGGAAAGGCTAAAAACTGAGCGACAAACATCTTGACTCAGATTCAACCCACCTGTTCGAGACACGCCAAACACATCCTAAAACTCAATCAAATAGAATTAAAGGATGACAACAACAATCTGATAACAACGGAATCTATGGAACATAAGTCCGGATACACTAATCAAATGGGGAAAAGACCAGGGTCGCTATAACCTCCCCCCCTTAAAAGAATTTCGTCCCCGAAATTAAGCATAGGTTTGTAAAAATGAGTTTTCCCAATTCCCAATGATATAAATACAACAATAAACAACTTGACCCAATACCGGTCACATCATCTCTTTATCAAGAGGCATCTCACAATATATAAAAACAGTATATCTTTCAACCTGCATTAACAGTATGCAATTTCCTTTCAAGTTCAACATTTTTGAAATACTAGATTCCCATTTTCATATCATATTCAACTCCATGATATTCAATAATAAACTAACATATGCAATGTTCCAATAAACTTCCAAAATAAGGCAAGTTATAAAATAATCCCACAAAACCAAAACATTCTCAATGTTTTCCAACTTAAGACATATATAAAGCTCTTAAGTTCAACCATATTACATAATCTAAATACAAGATTACAAATCAATAAACATATCCGGATATTTCTCACGGACTTCCAATTCACGTTCCCAAGTGGCTTCCTGCACTCCGTGATGCTTCCACAGAACTTTCACCAAAGGGATGGTTTTGCCTCGCAAAACTTGATCCCGCCTATCCAAAACCCGTACCGGTCTCTCCTCATATGAGACATCCTCATCAACCACTACATCAGTCCAATCCAACACATGTGACGGATCTGGCTCATATTTCCGAAGCATACTCACATGAAACACGTCATGAACTCCGGATAACTGCGGTGGCAAAGCTAAACGATAGGCAGCCTCGCCAATCCTCTCAAGGATCTCAAAAGGCCCAATAAACCAAGGGGACAGCTTCCCGCTCTTCCCAAACCTCATCAAACCTCGTTTAGGTGATATTTTCAGAAAGACATGATCACCTACCTCAAACACCAAAGGTCTCCTCCTACGGTCAGCATAAGATTTCTGACGACTCTGGGCTGTAACAAGTCTCCTACGGATAAGCTCAACTTTCTCCGTCGTTTCCCTCACCAACTCCGGACCTAACAAAGGTGCATCACCCACCTCGGCCCAACAAACTGGAGATCTACACGGTCGGCCATACAAGGCCTCAAACGGTGCCATACCGATACTAGACTGGAAGCTGTTGTTGTAGGCAAACTCCACTAATGGTAAGTGCCTCTCCCACGACCCACTAAAGTCGAGAACACAACCCCGAAGCATATCCTCAAGGATTTGAATAGTACGCTCGGACTGCCCGTCAGTCTGAGGATGATAAGCCGTACTAAAAGTCAACTTAGTGCCTAAAGCACTCTGCAAACTCTGCCACAACCTAGCAGTAAAACGAGGATCTCTATCTGAGACGATCGTCACTGGGACCCCGTGCAACCTCACTATGTCCCGAACATATAAATCGGCAAGATGATCCACCGAATCTCTAACACGCATAGAAATGAAATGCGCTGACTTCGTCAACCGGTCTACAACCACCCAAATAGCATCACTACCCCGCTGTGTCCTAGGAAGGCCTACAACGAAGTCCATAGTGACATGTTCCCACTTCCACTCGGCAATAGGCAAGGGTTGCAACAAACCCGCTGGCCTCTGATGCTCGGCCTTTACTTGCTGACAAGTAAGGCACCTAGATACGAAAGCTGCCACATCTCTCTTCATACCCCGCCACCAAAACTGGCGACCCAAATCCTGATACATCTTAGTACCTCCCGGATGCACCGCAAGGCGCGAATGATGAAACTCTCGGAGTACCTCCTCTCGGCAAGACTCCGGTACAAACAGACGGTCTCGGTATCTCACACTCAGGTCGGGATACACCGTCAAACCCTTCTCAACCTTTCCATTAGAAATCTTCTCTCGGAGAGATTCTACCTCATGATCACCCCTCTGAGCCTCTAACACTCGAGTCACAAGTGTAGGCTGTGCGACAACAGAAAACAAGGCCGCAGCCTCAACGGATTCGCCCAGATGCAAATCAAACTCCCCAAGTGCACCTAACATCTCCCACTCTCGGATGGCTATGCTAGCTAAGTCACCAACAGATTTCCTGCTAAGGGCATCAGCCACAACATTGGCTTTTCCCGGATGATAGTGCAACTCGAAGTCATAATCCTCAATGAACTCCATCCACCTCCTCTGCCTCAAATTCAAATCTTTCTGTGTGAACAGATATTTCAGACTCTTATGATCGGAGAATACCTCAAATTTCTCACCATACAGATAATGCCTCCAAATCTTCAAGGCAAATATCACAGCTGCTAATTCTAAATCATGCGTAGGGTAATTCTTCTCATGAATTTTCAACTGACGTGAGCCATAGGCAACCACTTTTCCCTCTTGCATCAACACACAACCCAGACCCTCTCGTGAGGCGTCACAGTAAACTGCATAACCCAACCCTCTCTCCGGAATAATCAAGACCGGAGCGGTGGTCAATCTAACTTTCAATTCCTGAAACGACTTTTCACAAGTCTCACTCCATACAAATTTGACTCCCTTCCGAGTCAATCTAGTCAACGGTGAAGCTAACCTGGAGAAATCCTTCACAAACCGACGATAATATCCTGCCAATCCCAGAAAACTGCGGATCTCAAACACACTCTTAGGTTGTGCCCAATCTTGCACTGCCTCCGTCTTGGATGTATCAACAGACACCCCTTTTCCAGAAACTACGTGGCCTAAAAACTTCACCTCTTCTAGCCAGAATTCACACTTCCCAAACTTAGCATACAGCTTATGGGCTCTAAGTAACTCAAGCACCACTCTCAAGTGCTCCTCGTGCTCCTCCTCTGAAGGTGAATAAATCAGAATGTCATCCACGAAGACGACCACAAAACGATCTAAGAATTCCCGGAAGATCCGGTTCATCAAATCCATAAACACTGCCGGTGCATTGGTGAGCCCAAACGGCATCACCAGGAACTCATAATGGCCATACCGCGTACGGAATGCCGTCTTTGGAATATCCTCCTCCCTGACTCTCAACTGACGATCTCAAGTCTATCTTAGAAAAGCAACGGGAACCCTTCAACTGGTCAAACAAATCATCTATACGAGGCATAGGGTACTTATTCTTAACCGTAGCCCGATTCAGTTTCCGATAATCTATACACAGTCTCAAAGCACCACCTTTCTTCTTAGCAAATAGGGCCGGTGCTCCCCATGGCGAAACACTAGGACGAATATAGCTCTTATCTAGCAACTCCTGGAGTTGAACCTTCAACTCAACTAACTCGGCTGGGGCAAAACGGTAAGGTGCCATAGAAATCGGCGTCGTGCCGGGCACTAAATCAATAGAGAACTCAATCTCTCGATGAGGTGGCAAACCAACAAGATCCTCGGGAAAAACGTCCGAGTACTCACAAACCACTCTCGGCAACGCAATCTAGGTCTCATCACACTCACTACTCTCAAAGCTAGCAAGTAGACCACTAAGCTCACTCCGCCCTCGCGGATCGTACCCTGGTGGCAAAACACTACCAACCCTGTCCCCCAGAAAATGAAAACGTTCTCCGCTAACTGTACAACAAGTGACCCTCTGACGGTAGCAATCAATAAATGCCCGGTATGATGATAACCAGTCCATACCCAAAATAACATCGAAGCCCTTCATGGGCATAACCACAAAAGAAAAAGGAATTCTATGGTCATCGACCTCTATATCACAACCCCTAACACCTTGCCTCAAAATCAATTCACCCCCAAGTGGTGACACTACACAAATAGGAGATGCTAACTGTGCTAACTCCAACTCCAAAATAGATGCGAATGCAGCAGACACAAAAGAATGAGATGCACCCGTATCGATCAAAACACTAGCAACTGAATTGCAAAACAAGAAGGTACCTCTCACAACCGACGGAGCCGGTACAAGATCCTGCGCGGTAACAGCATACACGCGCCCAGACGACCTCTGATCAACCTGCTCACCCCTCGGAGCAGAAGACTGCTGTACAGACTGGGACGAAGAAGCCCCCTGATTGGCCCTCGAGGCCTGAACTGACTGAGCAGGCAGCTGACTCTGAGTCTGCCTCGAACCCGAAGCACCCGGTGTGCCACTCAACTGTGGGCAAAACCTCTTCATGTGCCCTGGCTGACCGCACTGAAAACAAGAGAGCGGCTGACCTCTACTCTGACTCTGACTCTGAGATCGGGCCGAAGAAGATGCTGCTCTCTGAGCTCCTCCCCTCTGAGGACAAACTGAAGACTTGTGGCCCAGCTGACCACACTTGAAGCAAGTGATGTCTCCCTGACTGTCTTTCCCAGAACTAGCACTCGGCACAGGAAAAGTAGATCTAGAAAAACTACTCTGAGGCTGCTGAGGAGTGAAACCTCTCTGCCTCCTGCCGTCACCCTGGCCATCCTGACTCCTCTTGGAGCCTTTCTGTCTTTCCCCCTCTTCCTGCATCATAGTCTCCGTATGGGCTGCTGCATCAACCAAACGCCCAAAATCCCTAATCATAGACCCGACAACTCTCAGCATGAGGCCACGCCTCAACTTCTTCTCAAACTCAATACAACGACGCTCCTCAGTCGCTACCAACTCCGGTGCAAACCTAGACAAACTAGTGAATGCCGCCTCAAACTCAGCCACTGATAAACTGTTCTGCTCAAGATGGCAGAACTGATCTCTCAACTTCTCCTGAACAGCTGGAGACAAGTACTTCTCCTGAAAAGCATCAACAAAAGCCTTCCAAGTACCCCCAATACGACCCTTGGTGAACTTCCACCACTGACCCGCATCCCCCTTCAGTTGGAAAGATGCCAAGGTCACCTTCAGTGCCTCGTCTTCAATGCCTAGCATCTCAAACGTTTTCGTTGTCTGTTCGAGCCATTCGTCTGCCTTAAGCGGCTCGCTAGGATCACCCACAAACACGTCCGGTTGAGACCGGAAGAACTCCCTCTTCAGAAAAGAAGGCCCTGCATCTGCCACAACTACCTGAGCCTGATTCTGAGCCCTAAGAATGCCCACTGACTCCCTAAAAGCTCCAGCTATCTCTTGGGCCAAAGCGCCCATACCTTGCTGGCCTACTGGCTCGACCACATTGGCCTGGCCAACACCCTCCTGAACTGCCGGTATTTCCTCCGGTATAGGCACTTCCTGCCTAGCCTGCCTACCACGCCTACCGCGACCTCGTCCTCGTCCTGACATCCTAATAAAGGAAACAAAGACGTTAGCACTCTAAATAATGTGCCAAAACTATAACACTTGCGTCCTAATACATTGGACAACAATAAATCACACCACGTAAGCACATAATCACATAAGCACCTACGAATTTCATTCCTGGATAATGATAGTCCCGAGGCGTCACTAAAGTTCCGGTTGGAAACAACATTGATCAGGTGCCTTTCCAACAAGACTTTCAGAGACTTAAGGGTCCAATCAACATCCTAGAAACTACATTCCATACCCACATAGTCACATAAACATGTTATCATATAAGCATGCAATCATTACACTAAGTCTCTATCAAACGAGACGAACCCATTGTGATACTAATCACTTCCCACGTACCCAAAGTATTCGAACCCGGTACGCTCTGATACCAAGTTGTAACGCCCTCAAAAATAAACCCATAATAAACAATATTAACATGCATCAATATACAAAAATCAGAATATAATTCCATTCATCCGAGTCTTAAGAAATAAAACATCAAATAAATGCCCTACGGGCTTACATCTTGCCAAGCCAATACTTGGACACAAATCCATGAGTTCTAACTCAAAAACAAATAAAGCCCTAGGCTTGAGTATTTTACATATAAAAGCAAATAAACTAAAAACAAATCTTCAAGTCCAAATCCTCACAAGCTAAGTCCTTGGAGGTAGTGAACCGCCTGAACCTGAAAAAGAAGTTCCCATATAGGGTGAGCCACAGCCCAGTAAAGAAATACTAAACCAGGCATAAGAATTAACTAAAGCATCAACATCCGATACATGGTTAGCACAAGGTAATAAATTCCCAATTTAAAGACATGAATGCCTGCATTGTCTATGACACATGGTCTATGACACAATTCACCTTCCATTTATATCAACATGGCTCAGAACCTGGCCGACAACTCAACAAAGATAACAATTCAGGTCAAACCTTTCTTACAACATAATAAACACACATGCTGGTGTTACATCAATCACAATCAACTTCACTTCCATACTTCCCAACTGATACACATGGTGGTGATGTATCATATCAACAACAAATAACTATAAGCACCCACATAAGTGATGCTACTGGAGTCCATCCCCTATCTCCTCCCAACAAAATCCGGTTTAGAGGTCCATCCCCTATCTTCCCCTAAACCGTGGAGTTCATCCCCTATCTCCTCCAAAACCAAATGCATATGCAACATAAATAATATTTGCCATATACAACACATAATTAACACAAGCAATGTTCTGTATTAATTTAACAGTCAACATAAATGACTAAATTCCAGTTATACCTAAGCCACATGCAAGGTCTACAACAATCACTGGCTATCCTCCACCGATAGCCCAAAACAATTATTTCTAAGCAAGAAATAAATATCACAATATATATAATATCAATTTCACAGATGAGTGATTAAATATTCAACTACACCAACAATTCTCAATTTCCCCAAATCTCATGCATTTAACCAATAACACTTCCCCTTTAAATTAATTACATGAATTAATCTATGCCACAACCCTAAGGTTTCTCCCAAAATTACCGAACTACTTCCCACATACCAAAACACCAACACTTAGGATTAAAACGTATACAAGGAGTAGGAAATCCCTACCTTAAAGCGAAGAGTCCAAAAGAGGAAGACGAAGAAGATACTCGGAACTCCAAAGTGCTCCAAATCAACAATTGCTCTGATTAAATGAAAGCCCTCACTCTCCTCTATCTTATTTGTAAAGGAACTAGGGTAGAAACACACCCTAACTAGATCAAACCTAGGGGAAAAGGTGTTTAGAGAAGAAGAAAAGTCGGACTTTAGGGTTTGAGATCAAAAAGAATGAAAAACTGCCCTAAAAATCCCGCTGCTGCCTTTAAATACTGGACAGGTCCGCTCGAGCGTACAACACACCGCTCGAGCGTAAAGAACAAAAACAATGTCCGCTCGAGCGCAAATATGCCCGCTCGAGCGTAGAATTCTCACCTGCAGAAGTTTTGCAGGAACCAAAAAAAAAAATGCTGGAAGTGTGTAAACTCCGCTCGAGCGCATAACTGTCCGCTCGAGCGGAAAGGCTAAAAACTGAGCGACAAACATCTTGACTCAGATTCAACCCACCTGTTCGAGACACGCCAAACACATCCTAAAACTCAATCAAATAGAATTAAAGGATGACAACAACAATCTGATAACAACGGAATCTATGGAACATAAGTCCGGATACACTAATCAAATGGGGAAAAGACCAGGGTCGCTATACAGCACCTTACACTCCTCAACAGAATGGTGTTGTGGAGAGAAAAAACCAGACAATTATGGAGATGACAAGGTGCTTGCTTCATGACAAAGGGTTGCCAAATAAATTTTGAGCCAAGGCTGTAAATATAGCAGTTTTTCTGCTAAACAGATTGCCAACAAAAGCTTTGTAGAAAAAGACTCCATTTGAAGCATGGTCTGGCTACAAACCTAAGTTGCTTAATTTGAAGACATTTGGTTGCCTATGTTTCTCTTATATCCCTCAAGTTAAGAGAGACAAGTTGGACAAGAAAGCAAAATCTGGAATTTTTGTAGGCTATAGCTCAATTTCAAAGGCCTATAGGATCTACTTACCACAAAGCCGCAAAGTAATTATCAGCAGGGATATTCAATTTATTGAGTTAGATAACTGGAGTTGGGAGAATGACAAGAAGCTGGAGATTCAGAAGGAGAATGATGATGTGGATGATGAACCTATTAGAGGAACCAGATCACTCTCTGATATTTATCAAAGGTGTAATGTTGCTGTAATGGAGCCTGCAGAATATGAAGAAGCTACAACTGATCAGAAGTGGATAGTTGCAATGATGGAGGAGCTAAAGATGATTGAAAAGAATCAAACATGGGAGTTGGTAGATAGACCTAAACACAAGAAAGCTATAGGAGTCAAGTGGGTTTACAGGACCAAGCTCAATCCTGATGGTTCTATAAATAAGTATAAGGAAAGACTTGTTGTTAAGGGATATGCCCAGATGTTTGGGGTAGATTTTTCTGAAACTTTTGCCCCAGTTGCTAGGTTGGATACCATAAGGATGTTATTGGCTCTTGCTGCACAAAAAGGCTAGGTTATACACCAGATGGATGTCAAGTCAGCTTTTTCGAATGGATACTTGGAGGAAGAAATTTTTGTGGAGCAACCTGAAGGGTTTGCTTTTCAAGGACAAGAGGAGAAGGTATGTCGACTGAAAAAAGCCCTGTATGGTTTAAAACAAGCACCAAGGTCCTGGTATAGCAGAATTCATGCACACTTAGTGAACTTAAGCTTTGAAAAAAGTCTGAGTGAATCTACTTTATATATCAAGAAGGTTGATGATGAAATACTTGTAGTATCTCTATATGTTGATGATCTACTTGTTACAGGAAGTAGTAAGGAGTTGATTGACAAGTTTGAAGAAGAAATGAAAGATGTCTTTGAAATGATAGACCTTGGGAGGATGACATTCTTCCTTGGTATGCAGGTACATCAAAAGCAAAATGAAATTTTTCTATGCTTGCATAAATATGCTAAGGAAATCCTCAAGAAATTCAACATGGAAGAGTGCAAGCCAACTGCAACTCCAATGAATCAAAATGAGAAGTTTTGCAAAGAAGATGGAGCTGAAAAGGTGAATGAAAGGCTGTACAGGAGCCTACTAGGCTGCCTAATGTATTTAACTGCAACCAGGCCAGATATCATACACGCTGTGAGTTTGTTATCAAGGTATATGCACTGTGCTAGTGAAATTCATTTTCAAGTAGGAAAAAGAATCCTTAGATATCTTAAGGGCACAATTGATTATGGAATAAGGTTTAGTCAAGTTAAAAACTTCAGTCTCCATGGTTATTCTGATAGTGATTGGGCTGGATGTGTTGATGACATGAGAAGCACCTCAGGTTACTGTTTTAGCTTTGGTTCTGGAATTTTTTCATGGTGTTCTAAGAAGCAAGCAGTCATAGCTCAATCCACAGCAGAAACAGAATATGTAGCTGCTGCTGCTGCTGTTAATCAAGCTCTTTAGATCAGGAAGCTCATGACAGATTTGCACAACAAGAAGGCACACAAATATTTGTGGACAACCAAGCTGCAATTTCAATTGCTAATAATCCAGTGTTCCACGGCAAAACAAAGCACTTCAAGATAAAGTTTTATCTTCTAAGAGAGGTACAAAGGGAAGGAGAAGTGCAGTTAATCTACTACAAAACAGAAAATCAAAGTGTTGACATCCTAACAAAGGCACTTCCAAAGATTAGATATGAATTCTTGAGGCAGAAGCTTGGTGTATGCAGCTTCAAAGTTGAGGAGGAGTGTTGACTAGCATGACCCATGAAGCTGAATCAGTTTTATTTGTTACTATTCTTTAGGATTGCTGAATTAGTTTTATTTGTTAGGATTATGACCTTTTCTTCATGCTATTTTTTAGGCATTTGTTATGCTCAACATAGAGCAGATTTTTCTATAATTCAGTTTTCATTATGTTGTATAAATAGACAGTTTGTTGCTTAATAAAATCGGCCTTTTGTAGTCACGAAATTAGCTTCTCTCATTATCCTTAGTCTTTTGTTTCTTAAATATCCATCAGTCTTTAATGGCTTTCTTTTGTTCTTTATGTTTCTGATTTTTGAATGGGACATAAAATGCCAAAAACATAACTACATGCACAACCATTTAAATCAATAAATGGCCTAAAATGCATAGTGATCTTCAAATTATTTAGGATTCCTTAAGAAATTATAAATTCAGTCTCACTTTGTAAGACTCCCATCGTCTCATCACCCTTGAAGTTTTTTAGCTATATAAAAAAACAAAAACATAACTCAATTTACCATTATTATTTAAGCAGCTTCAAAGTATTTCTAAAGCCAAAGATATTAAAAGAAAGAAGATTCCCCAATCTGAAACCAAATCAGTTGTCAAGAAAGGTTCCCAAAATCTTAAACCAAATCTAAAAATTTGGGGCTAAAAAAAGGTTCCTTATGTACAAATTGAGAGAACATTAGTTAAAATTCAAAACACAATTGTTGAAATCATAAAACTGCAGGTTAGGCTAATAGGGTGAATCCATTGTTTTCAATTTATGTGAATACAGAGTATATTAAGACATGCTAATTAGGTTCATTGATTTATCTTAGAACACATTCAAGCTAAAGAAATGCCAATCATCCACTACCTAATACCCCACATGCATATATTTACATCTGATTTGACACATAGCTATGTTCATATTTTTATTAATTTGAGAAGAAATTGGCAAAGAGAAAAAGAAGAGATAAACAAATTGGATACAAAATATAACTACATTTCACTTTTCAAATTCATAAACCAAACATAATTTTAAAAAATATTTATATTGAAACAGTAGCTCGACCCCCACATCTAATGGATATTCTATCTTTTCACCAATAAGAAATGAAGAAATAATGCTAAGTGGCCTTAGAGAAAGTGAAATATGCTTTTCTATTTTGCTCTACACTAGAGGAGATGAAAATCATGTTTTCGATTAGGATGTTTAGCAACATTCTATTCAAGAACTAAACAACATACAAAATTGACAATTGATTTTTCCCTACTTTGAGGCAACGCACTTCCAACAATGGAGATCATATTCTCAACTTCAAATAGCTATAAAAATATAAAGCACTTGAAAAAAATGAAAAAAAAAAATCATTAATATCACCCCAAACATTGAAGACGAATGGATCCTATATTACAAGTTAAACATTCAATAAGTTGACATGGTAGAATTAACATATGACCTTTTGGCTAGCTCTTGTTAAACATGCATTTATTTCTTCAATTGAAATTGTATTTCTTGGTTTTGCTTCTAATTGTTTACTAGCTTAACAAATTCATTATTGATTTGTTGTAAATGTATGCTACACAATTGATAATTAAATGTAGGTGTACTTGAGACTTTAGCTCAAACAATATAAATAACCATTTAGTCAAAGCTCGAGAAAGCCTATTTGAAGAACAACAAGGTACGCTAAATAACTACATCGACATACTTTGCTTCACCAATAAGTTCACAATTAACCAGTTGACATTTCCCAGCTCGTAAACGTGAACACAATCACCAACGTCAGTGCGCATACCGTTCAACACTAACAAGTGAACGCAGGCAACAACTATTACAACAGCGAAGGGAAAATCGTCAACGAGCAAAAGAACAACAATTATGCAACAAAATGTTTGACAATGATAAAGGTATACAACAATTATGCAAAAGAATAAACAAACCTACAAACCTATTGTCTGACTAGCCTTCACAAGGAAGAGTCAAACATATTTGTAGCTCTGCTCTATGATTTTTCTTCTCATCTATAACATCTAATTCAAATGTTATATAGATGTGCCTTCAACTGTTGCGACCCCAACTGAAAATTTCTACTATGAGAGTTGCTCAACTGGTGGCATCGCAGCTTCTTCAGAATCAAATTACTTCTCAATCCATATGACTCTATAACTTCATATTTCCATACCAATGTATAAACACTATTTACCACTTGTCAAAATACACCCTACTTGTATATTCCACTTACTATCATAATTCTAGGAATGCTTCCTTCATATGTCGACCATTTGAGAGATTTATTAAACTATCAGGCGAACAAATCTAATAGCAAGATAACCACAACTTGTACCAAAAAGCGTCAGCGTATGTACCCACAACAAAAAACTTGACATCTAATGTATTCTATAACATTTTGATCAAGACTTGACATACTAACAATTATTATTGTTGGTTGGCTGTGAACGAACACAGAGAAGTGTAAATAGGATGCCTTTTCCTCCAACTTCTGCTTCCTGTCTTCCTCCAACATCTTTTTGTAGATTTTGTGATGCAACACTTTTTCCATATGAGCCTAGAGGGTTATGCTGTTCTCAAGGTCAAATACAACTTGCTTGTAACCAACCACCGTTGGCCTTATATCGCCTAATGACATCCAAAGATGAGGATAGCTAATATTTTCGTGCAAATATTCGAACATACAACAACTTATTCGCCTTCACATCTATGGATGTCAAACTTGATAGCAAGGTTGCAACAAGGAAAAATGGCATATATACTTTTCGAGCTGAAGGTCAAATATATCACTACATCAATAGTTTGCAACCACTTGACACCAGACGCAATTACTTCCAACTTTATTTCTATGACACTGAGCATGAATTGCAACATCGTTCAGAAAATGCACCACAATTTCGTGTAGATATCATCGAGTCAATAATGCACATTTTGTTAGAAAATCCTTATGCAAAATTCTTGTGCAGCTTAAAAGATGTTGATATTGACGAGGAATGCAATATTGCCTTTCGAACAGATCCTTGCCTAGATCAAAGAACCTATAATGCACCGTCAGCTTCACAAGTTGCAACAATATGGGTTGAAGAAGAGTCCACAAACAACAAGACTTATGACATTTTTGTACGTAAAAAATCAAGTTGTAGCCAACGAGTTATGCATTACCATGGCTGTTATGATCCTCTTCAATACCCTCTATTATTTCTTTATGGTGAAAGAGGCTGGCACCGTAACGTAAAAACAAAATGAAAAAATATTCCACTGGACAACACAAGCATTTTTGCCAACACATCAGAATTGTTGGCCTCAGAAAATGAAGGTAGGAAATCCTCTACTCGTTGAAATTATATTATCATTTCATTGAGGAAAAAAACTCAAAAGTACAGCAGCAGTATAACTTAAAAGCTTTTGCTGGTAAGTTGTAAGTTGTTCTCGATCTGTTTGTATGTGTTTTTGGTTGTTCAGAATATTGATCTGTTTGTATTTTAGATTTTAAGTTATTTGACAATATTTATAATCATTGAAGATATTTTTATAAGATGTGTTTTTTTATAAGTTATTGTGTTAGTGAAACTAATTAATTAATTATTTTCATTCATTATAGCTCCGTTTAGGGAGTTGGTTTAGAGTCTTTTTTGGCTAAAATAACCACAAAAAACAAAATAGGCTTTTTAGCCCAATAAGACAAAACATCACATTCAACCCATAATCATTACATTCTTTCTTTCACAAAAAAGTCAAAAAAGCCAAAAAAGCCAAAAGTCCTTCCGAAACCAGGCTTTTTAGCCCCAGGCTAAAATGGCCAAAAAATTCAAAAAGTCAAAAAGCCAACCCACTTCTCAAACGGAGCTTATGTTTTCTTATAATGTTTCATTATTTTGGGATATAAGTGGATTTATTTGGATTTTTTTTTCCATTTGTCTATAAGAAAAACAGTACTGAAACATAAGAAAACAAAGTTGAGTAAGTGGAATATAGGTAAGTAAGGAAGAATTTATGACCTTGGTTAGTTTGGTTTTGGGCGATAAATTTTCTGAAGAAATTTTCGGGAAAGAGTTTAGAATTTTTTTTGGTTTGTTTGTGTTACCCAAAAGACAACCTAAGAGAGGGCTCGGGGGAGGGGGGAGGGGAGGGAGTGAATTATGTTTTTACAAATAAAAATAATAATACCCTAATAAAAATTATGACTAGCAAAATAGATAAATATAGTTAATGAAATAAAAATAATTAAAACAAGTATTCTAACAACTATGTCAGTTAATGATTTTAGCATAATGAAAATGTGAAATATAGCTATGGCAATTTAAATAAAATAAAGAGAAAAAGAAGAGAGAGGCAAACAAATTTATAGTGGCTCGGCTTCAACTCGGCCTACGTCCACTCCTCAAGCTTCACTTGAGATTTTCCACTATGCTCTAGCTTCACGGGGGTGCTAGGAACCTCTTTACAAATGGAGCAATCCTCCACGGATTTTACACAGACTTTCTAAGTCAAGAACACTGAGTGTACTACACTCTTACAAGGTTGAAAAGAATGTGTTTTTTCTTTCACAGAAAGTTACAAGAATTATCTCTCAAAGATAGATACAAAAATAAAGCTCTGGTTTTTCTATAAACCTCACACAGGAAAGATAGGTTTAAAGCTATACGTCTTAGTATATAATTTTTGAAGGAGGATGTAAACAAAAATTGAAGAACACTTCTCAGAGAATTTTTCAAAGAATAGATGTGAGTGATTATAGATCAAAGAATATTTTCTGGTTTTTTTTTTGGTAACTTGTTTACATTAGAGGCTTTGGCATATATAATGAAACTTATAGCCGTTTACAGCTGTTGTATTCATTTGAATTTATAGCCGTTGTATTCATTTGAATATCTTCCACTCCATCATTACAAATTTGAATATCTTCCATTTGAACATTTTGAACCTTTTGAACTGCTGCTGTGCTGGAATGTTTGAACCTCTGTTTTTGGTTGTTTGAACTCCTAATTTAATCAAATATTAAATACATTCTAACAACATTTAGGATAAAGGTTTAGGTGAGAAATAATGGGACAAAATAAATTTTGATTCTATTTTTCTCTTTCAAATAAATTAAAACATAATAAATAACTTATCAAAATAAATTTTGTAACGTCCTCAAAATAATTACGCAAATCAATCATTCATAATATCCATAAACATAGGAGGATACAATATGCTCATTCATCAGAGTGTTTGTTACCGAAAGTATTACATGTTGACAACAAAAGTAAATGTCCTACAGGCTTACAACTTTCCAAGTCAACACTTGATTACAACAAAAGAGGGTCAAAAGCCCTTTACAAATTAAGCCCTTGGCTTTGAAATGAAAACATATGACATATACAAAACAACCAAAACAGAGACTTTAGCCTCGAAACCTCCCAAGCTATAATCTTGGAGACGGCATGTCACCTGTACTTGAAAATGGTGTCCCAAATAGGGTGAGTCAAAGCCCAGTAGAGATATGCTAAACCAGATATGAGAAATAACTAAAGCATTAGCATTCGATAAATGGTTAACACTTATAAGCCAATTTACATCCTTTACCAAAACTGCCAACAAATACATCCACATTTCAAATTCATCTCTATTCACTTACCCAAGTTAATTTATTAACGTGGGTCATTATTCACTCAAATAATTCCAAATGAGACTACAACTCATATTATCAACACTTCAATCATCAACATCATTTAGGTGTATAAAAGGTTTCGGGACTTTCACCCTGGACACTCCGGCCAACGTAATTATCAATGGAGTTCATCCCTTATCTCCTCCCAAACAGTGGAGTATATCCTCTATCTCCTCCCACACAATAGAGTATATCCCCTTTCTTCTCCCAAACAAAGATACATATGCAATGTACTTAAACACGTTATCATATACAATGATCATTCATATCACATATTCAATGTGTTAATTCAACCGTCATATTCAATGACATAACCCAATTGATTAGTTTTAATTTACCTAATCATCATGTAATTCTACAACAATCATGACTATCCTCCATCGATAGCCCAAAACAATTATATTTAGACACATAAATAAATCTATCAGACAGATAAATTATTACATTTTTCATAGGGAGTGATACATCAACCAAACTACACCATTTCATCACAATCTCCTCCAATTTCATGATTCTCAATTGAATTCCATATTTCCATAATAATTTCGTCATTTATACAATTGGTTCAGTAAATCCCAATTAGGGCATTTTTTCCTCTTTTTCTCAAATATTGCCCCCAAGGCCAAATTTCATCAATCATACACAATAACCTCATTTTAGGAACCGTACATACACTTGGAACCCTAAAAATAGAAAACCCCTCTTTTATAATTTCAATTTCAAACCCTAACTTCACCCAAAAACTCCAAATCCCACTATTTATACAAAATGACCAATACTTATGTTAAAACTCATAAAGGAGAGTAGAATATCCCTACCTCAAGAAGAAAAGATGAGCTAAGCAAGAGATGAACTCCAAAGACACCAAAATCAACTTCTACTCGGATGAAAATGGAGATCTTGTGAAGCTCCAACTTTTTAATGAAGGAAGGAGGGTGAAGAGACCACTAGATCTAGGTCAAAATGTAGAGAGAGAGGGTGTTTTAGAGTGAGAAGCTCTCAACTTAGGGTTTTGGAAAGTTTTTGAGAGAGAAAGGACAGAAAAAGTGATTTAAAATGTCACTTATGCAATCTGATATATGTATAGTCTGCTCGAGCGGAGAGTTTTATGCTCGAGCGTCAAACACAAAAATTAAGCCTGCTCGAGCGCAATAAGGACCGCTTGAGCGCCAAGACACAACAACAAGACACTACCTGCTCAAGCTCAAATAGATCCACTCGAGCGTAGAATACACATGTCCAGTATTTTATAGACTTCAGACAGTCGCTCGAGCGCCAGAAGGGCCGCTCGATCTTAGACCCGCTCGAGCGTAATAAACACTGCTCGAGTGTGAAAAACACTTCAGTAGTATTTTTGCAGACGCACAAAATACTGAGCGATTGCAAACCCCGCTCGAGCACAAGAAGACCCGCTCGAGCGGAAGACCAAAATTCTAGACAGCAACCACTTGCACCCACTCACTACCAACTTGTCCTAAACACGCTCAAGACATTCCAAAACTCAAATTCAAAGAGTAAAAGAAGGAAAAGACATAAACAACAACATCAAACCACAAGACTCGAGTCCGAAACACCATAAAGGTTGGGTTAGAAACCGGGATCGCTATAAATTTTGGATTCTATTTTTTTTTCAAATAAATTAAAATATAATTAAATAAATCATCAAAATAAATTTTGGATTCTATTTTTCTCTTTCAAATAAATTAAAACATAATTAAATAAATCATCAAAATAAATAAGTCTAACAATCTCCCCCTTTTTGATGATGGCACACAATGATGTTTTGATTTGATTTGGGAATAAGAAAAGCCCTCGCTCCCCCTTAAGTCATGTTCACTGAATTTATTTCTATATACATAGGTTAGCACATGTGTAATAAATAAACTTTAATTAAAGACATGATATGAGACTAAGATATCAAACTATAAATGCATAATCATCATATTAGTTTTCAAATAATACCATAATAACAAAATAATACCATAATACATAACATCATATAATTTTTCCTCCTATGACATTATCAAAAGGAAATCATGGGTTAGAATCTGGAGGAGGAGGATGAGGAAAATAATCGTAATAAATGGCATCAAAAAAATAGATAATCAAAAAATATATACATATATATATATGATTTGTCCGCGTCTCTCTTTTCCATCGAAAATCGCGTCGGACACGCGGCCTCACTTTTTCGTTAGCCGACCAACAAAAGCAAGACGGGTCAATCAACTGCCATGACTCTCTCTCCCTCTTGTCAGCTTCTCCTCCGTCTTCTTCTTAATCACTCTATTCGCCTTCTTTTTCCTCATTCGCTTCCATCCCTTTCGTCTTCTGCGTGAGAGAGATAGAATAGAGAGACTGAGTAGAGCAGAAAGGCTACCAAAAATGACCCTCCTTTTGATTACATCTCTCTCTCCTACTACATGGCCTCGTCCCGTCCCCTTACTCTTTTTCCGGACCTGAATAATCTTGTAAGCTCTGTTGGGCCGAGTGCCCCGGCTCCTACTCTTCCCAACCTTCATATTGTAACAACCCTCACTTCATCTTAGTCATGCTCTCATGCATTTATATGATTTTGTCTTGTTAAGCTTGCATTTCAAATCTTGTCTTTGTTTTGCTTAAGTGTTACTGCATGCTTTGTTCATTGCTTGGTGTGAATTTAGCTGAGGTCATTCTAAGCCTGGGTCGCACCTTTGAATCTCTTATACCTAGGAATATCTTGGAATCTTTTGGTTAACCTCTACTCACACCTTGGCATATTGGCCGAGATATCACTATCTAGGCCGAGGTGTTCATCACCAAGGCCGAGATGTGTATTATCTAGGCCGAGATGTTACCCTTGCATCTAGTGATCTTGTTTCTGGATTGGTATGACCTAGACCGAGGTGTGGCACATCTAGGCCGAGGTGTGGCACAGCTAAGTCAAGTGTTGTCCTTCCTAGCCGAGATCATTGAGACCTTGCTTGCCGAAGCCCTGTCCTTAGTCGAGATCATTACCTGCCGGAGTGCCTATGCCATCTTGTTTGTTAAACACACTTTGTCATAGTCTTGTCTTTTCACTCAGTCACCTTTTTGAGAAGAGCCAACCAGCCGATGCCACGTGTCCCAGTAGAGGGTTAAGTCAGTGAGCTATTGAGAAACACATCATTTTGTATCATATCCTTGTTCTTTAGAGAGAGAGGTTCTAGGAAGAAAAAGGAAGAGTTCTTAGAGAAGGAATAGATTTCCAAGCTTGATCCTTAGAGTTCAAACCGTTTGATTTGTGTTTTGAGGTTAGAATCTCAATCTACTCTTGTTATTCTTATTGTTCATCTAGCTGCATTGCATGATCGAGCACGATTTGTAAGCCATGCATTGGTTTAAAGTTGGTTTTAGAAAGAGAAAGTGGTATTCATGTGTTCTCGAATAAAAGCCTTGTTTGATCTGAAAGCTTGCATCAAGATTCATGTTTTTGTGTTTGTTTTCATAAGATCTTCAAGTATGGGTACCCAAGTCCATGTTTTCGAACTCATCTCATGAAATCCCAGATTTCGTAATAACAAGTTCTGATTGAGCATTCATGTTCTTCAGCAGAGGGAAACCCAGATTTTCTAGACTTCATTTCCTTGAATGTGGCCATCAGGACCACACCTCGACAAGGAGGTGTGGGACCTCGGCCAAGATCTGGTTGGTATCCATTATGTTTTCCCGAGATGAGAAACAGTGTTTTGTTTTGGTCCGACTTAGTTTTGAAGGAATGCCGAGATCATTTGCATTCATATAAAGCTTGTTTGGAAGTGCATTCAATAGACTTTGCCATGTGTTTGTAGGACCTGGACTCTTGCTTTGACCCCGACGTTTGAAGAGCTATATGAGTGGTATTTTTAATAAAATTATGTTATTAAGTTTTGATAAAGCTTTGCCTTGCTTGTTTTGGAAAAATATTTGTTAAGCATGAATGACTGTCCCTATTTTGTATATCAAATATTAGCTTTGGCTTTGATAACAACCTTTGAAAGTCCGTACATGCTAGAGGACTATAAGCATTTGTAGCACAACCTTTGAAAGTCCGTACGTGATAGGGGACTATAAGCATTTGTAGCACAACCTTTGAAAGTCCGTACGTGCTAGGGGACTATAAACATTTGTAGCACAACCTTTGAAAGTCCTTACGTGCTAGAGGACTCTAAGCTTTTGTAGCACCTTTTTAATGTCATCCCTTGAAACTTGAAAGCCTTGAAAGACTTTGTTAGATGAACTTGATTTGTCCTTGGATTTCGTACAAGATATGATGTGTTTTGTTTTGATAAAAATCTCGGATATCATTCATGTAGACCCCTTTATTAATTATATCATTCACTGAGTATCTAAGCTCACCCTCTCTCTATATATATGTAGGTGATGAGTAGGACGGCGGCACCGCCTAGATGTGCCTTGCAACTTGTTTTGGATTCGCATTTTGTAGCATCTTGAAGATCATGCTTCTTAGCTTGCATTTCATTGTGTTTTATATATGATCGCTTGAGAAGCCTTTTGGTCAAGATGTATTTTTGTACTTCATTTTATTGTATCCAAGTTGTAAGACCTTGATGAGATGTATATCATTTTATTTGATCTATGCACAGCTCTTATGGACTAATTGGAATTAAAATTATTGCTTCCGCACATGTAAGCCCCATATGTATACTCCATTTTTGTGTGAATCTTTGTAGGTTGGCCTTTGGTAATCTCGGATTACTGGCCATCATGGCACCATTCTACTAGGGGCGGAATGGGGTCGTGACACCTATGATGTCTATTGAGCAAATAATGGCAGCTCAATCAAACATTAAAGCCAATCATTTCACACTGACGTCCTGTATGGAGATGATGACTGCAGTCACAAAATTGGCTCACTGACTGCAGAATAGGACAAGTGAGCTCCATCAGGCCAACGCCCAACTGTCTCTGCTCCAGCACATGTACAAGGATGTGCGAGCAGAGATAGGTGCACTGAAGACCGAAAATAAAGAGCTTAAACGGAAGACCACCTCCATGGCCCGATTTGGAGCAACGTCGTTCTTAGCTTTTGATAGTCGGCGGGGAGTGCTCGCTCCCGACGAAAGCACGGGGGCAGGGACGTCAAGCGTCACCCAAGGTGATAAAAAGAAGAAAAGAGCGGTGGAAGAGGCGAGTAAGTAAGATCGGTGTATGGCAGTAAAAAAATGAAGGTTCTTTTTTTTTTATTTTATTTATGTAAATATGTTTATTTTGATCGGCGTATGGCCGTAAAAAATGAAGGGTTTTTGTTTTTTTATGTAAATATTTGTATTTTGATTTTTTTTTGTTTTTATGTTTAAGTACTGAAAAATGAAATTAAAAAGAAGAAAAAAAATAAGAAAATTAAGTCCAAACAAAAAATAATAATGAAAATAAAAATAAAAATAAAAGAAATTAAGCCTAATAGCAAAATAAAATAAATTAAAAGAGAATAATATCAACATAAATTAAACTTAATGGGACGTTGGTGTTGCTGGAATGGTAATGCAAAAAAAATACCATGAGGGTTTAAAAAAAATCAATGCATGCAAACTTAATTTTACCTCAAGATGCAGAACCCCAAAAAAAATTACACAGTTGGGAATAGCAAACTGTTAAGGAGAATAAATGTATGAAGAACTTGAGAGCATTCAATTGATATAAATGTTTCTATATCAATGTAGCAATACACATATATCATTTTAACAAAAATTCATGTTTCGCAGTCATAACAAAACTTTTTAAGTAGAAATTGACATTCCAAGCTCGCCATGAATAAAATTGAAGCGATCCTCGCTTAGGGGTTTTGTGAAAATATCTGCCAATTGCTTGTCGGTGTTTACAAATTCAAGTACAATATCCGTTTTTTGAATATGATCTCTTAAAAAATGATGTCGAATTTTAATATGTTTTGTTCGTGAGTGTTGAACTGGATTTTTTCTTAAATTGATGGTACTAGTATTATCACATTTAATAGGGATATGATCATAATACAAATCAAAGTTCTCCAATTGTTATTTCATCCAAAGTATTTGGGCACAACAACTTCCGAAAGCTATATATTCAGCTTCGGCAGTTGATAAAGCAACTGAATTTTGCTTTTTGCTAAACCAAGATACTAATGAGTTACCAAGAAAGTGACAAGTGTCACTGGTGCTTTTTCTATCAAGTTTGCATCTGGCAAAGTCGGCATTCGAGTAACTAATTAAATAAAATGTAACACCACTAGGTTAAAACAGTCCCAAATTTTGAGTGCCAACAAGATATCTAAAAATTCTTTTAATAGCACTAAGATGTGATTCCTTAGGATTTGATTGATATCTAGCACACATACAAACACTAAACATAATATCGGGTCTACTTGTAGTTAAATAAAGAAGTGAGCCGATCATACCTCGATATTTTGTTTGATCAATAGGCTTACCTTTTTCATCCTTATCTAGCTTAATGGATGTACTCATAGGAGTTCCAGCTATTTTTGAGTCAAACATACCAAATTTTTGGAGTAGTTCTTTTGTGTACTTAGCTTGGTTGATAAAAATTCATTCCTTACATTGTTTGATTTGAAGCCCAAGAAAATAATTTAACTCCCCCATCATACTCATCTCAAACTCACCTTGCATACACTTAGCAAATTCCTTACACAAGGTTTCATTAGTAGTACCAAATATAATGTCATCCACATATATTTTGCACAATAAGTAAATTATCATTTTTAGTTTTAACAAAAAGTGTTGTGCAATCGTTCCTCTAGAAAAATTATTTTCAATCAAAAATTTACTTAATCGTTCATACCATGCACGAGGTGCTTGTTTCAAACCATATAAAGCTTTTGATAATTTAAAAACATAATTTGGAAAAGCATGATCTTCAAAACCTGGGGGTTGTTTAACATAAATTCGCTCATTTATAAAACCATTAAGAAAGACACTTTTTACATCCATTTGATAAAGTTTGAAATCTTTAAAACATGCAAATGTAAGTAACATGCGAATGGCTTCTAATCTAGCAACCGGAGCAAAGGTTTCATCGAAATCAATACCTTCTTCTTGATTGTATCATTGTGCAACAAGTCTAGCCTTATTTCTTATAATTGTGCCAGATTCATCAAGCTTATTTCGAAAGATCCATTTGGTACCGATAATGGTATGATCTTTAGGTTTTGGCACAGGTTCCCATAATTTGTTTCTCTCAAATTGGTTAAGTTCTTCATGCATAGCTGTCATCCAATGATCATCGAATTCAGCTTCTTGAAAGTTTTTAGGCTCAATCTGTAAAAGAAAAGCCAAGTTACTACAAATGTTTCTAAGTGAAGAGTGAGTTTCAATACCTTTTGTAAGGTCACCTAGGATTAAATCCTTAGGGTGATTATGAACAAACTTTCATTCTCTTGGCAAATCATTATTGTTTCCTCATTCTTCTTGAGATGGGAGAATAGGTTGTTCAATCTTTTTGTTCAAGTTACATGGTTGGTTCTCTTCTTCGTAGATACTTGAATCTTCCACATTTGGTTCCAAATCTATATTATCACTAACAATTTACTTTTGAGCAAAGATGTTAGTTTCATCAAATGCCATATGTATAGATTCTTCCACAACAAAAGTTCTTTTATTAAAAACACGATAAGCTTTGCTAGTTAAGAAATAGCCAAGAAAAATTACTTCATCAGATTTTGAATCAAATTTACCTAAGTTATCCTTACTATTATTATACACAAAACATTTACAACCAAAAACATGCAAGTGACTAATGTTGGGCTTTCTATCATGCCAAAGTTCATAAGGAGTCTTTTTAAGAATAGATCTAATTAATGCACGATTTAAAATATAGCACGCAGTGTGAATGGCTTCGGCCCAAAAATATTTAGGAAGATTATTTTCGCAAAGTATTATTCTACTCATCTCTTCTAAAGTTCTATTCTTCCTTTCTACTACACCATTTTGTTGAGGGGTTCTAGGTGCTAAAAAATTATGTCAAATACCGTGCTTATCACAAAACAATTCAAATTTCTCATTTTCAAGTTCTTTACCATGGTCGGTTCAAATATTAGTAATAAGAAAGCTTTTTTCATTTTGAATTCTATGACATAGTTTTGTGAAAGAAGAAAATGATTCATCTTTGTGTGCTAAAAACATAACCCATGTAAATCTTGAATGATCATCAACAATAACAAGACAATAATGTTTACCACCTAGACTAGATGTCCTTGAGGGACCAAATAAATCCATATGCAATAGTTGTAAAGGTCTAGTTGTGGAAATATGAGATTTTGATTTAAATGATGTTTTTGTTTGTTTGTTTGTTTGTTTTTTTTTTTTTTGACAAGCACTACAAAGATGATCTTTTTCAAATTTAATTTTTGGAAGTCCAATGACCAAATCCTTTCTCAAAAGTTTAGCAATTAATACATATGAGCATGACCAAGTCTTCTATGTCATAACCAACTATTTTCATTATTAACATATAAACATTTAACATCACTAGCATAGAGATCATTAAGATGAAAAACATAAACATTATCTTGGCGATTACGAACGAATAAAGCTTTATGATCATTTGTGCTTTCAATTGTGCAATATGATTTATCAAAAAGAACTTGATTATCTTTATCACATAATTGACTAATACAAAGTAAGTTATGATTAAATCTATCAACAAGTAAAACATTTTCAATAGAAGGGTTAGGAGAAATACCGATGCTACCAATACCGATGATTTTTCCTTTCTTGTTGTCTCGAAAAGTAACAAATCCTCTATCTTTCGATGATAGTTTAGTAAAGAATGATTTATCTCTAGTCATGTGTCTGGAACATCCACTATCAAAGTACCACTTCCCTTCTTTAGCTTTGGACTTAAAGCAAACCTACAAGATGACAATCAAGTGTTGGTTTTTGGTACCCATAGTTTCTTGGGTCCTTCTTGGTTAGTTTTGTTAGATCCCTTAATAATCCAAATCTTTTTAATTCCCATGTTCATATTCTTTTTTAATGGACAATAAGATATATAATGGCCTTTCTTTCTACAATAATGACAAGTAATATGAGGGTGTGTCGTGAAAGGTGCCTTTCAAAAATTGTATTTAGATTCTTTTGTTTCTTAATAAGGTCATATCCAATACCCGCTTTATTAAAAACACATCTTTGATTTCCAAGAAGTATGTTGAGATTATGTATACCTTTTACAAAATTTTCAAGTATTTTTGTTAAATCATCAACATTGTTTTTTAAAGTAGTTATCTCATTAGAGATAGTATCAAAATAATTTTTCAAAATAATTTTTTCTTTATTTAATTCTTTTACATTAATAGATAAAGATGCAAGAAATTTCTTCAATACATTATTTTTGGCACAAACTTTTCTAAATTCATCTTGTAGTTCATGGAATGCACTTTCAAGTTCTTCATAAAGAGTAGTTACCTCATCTTGAGTAGAGTCTTCATCTTCAAGAGCCATGACACATAAGTTGGCTACTTCATTTTCAATTTCATCACTTGAGCTTTCATATTCACTTTCTTCCCAAGCTGTTACCATGGCCTTTTTGTTTCTTTTGTAGTCTTTTCCATGATTCTTCAATTTTGGACAATCCATCTTCATATGTCCAGGATTTTTGCACTCATAGAAAATAATAGGCTCTTCCTTGTTATCTTTGTTGTACTCTATCTTGAAAGGTCTTCTTCCTCCATAATTGTTTTTCTTGAAGTGCTTTTTGAGATTTCTACTAAACATGGCATAGCTTTCATCATCACTGGAGTTTTCATGTTCTTCTTCATTTGATGAGGTTTTGAATGCAATTCCACTTTTCTTTTTGTTTTCAACATCCTCATGTCCTTTCATGGTGATCTTATGAGTCATAAGGGAACCCATAAGCTCATCCAATCCAAGTGTAGAGAAATTTTGGCTTCTATAATGGTTGTGACCTTTGCTTTCCAATTCTTTGGAAAACACCTAAGAATTTTTCTCACCAACTCACTGTTAGTATAAGTTTTGCTAAGAAATTTCAAAGAGTTTACAATTTCAGTAAATCTAGTAAACATACTTGAAATAGATTCATCAGAGTTCATTTTAAACAATTCATAACTATGAACAAGCATATCAATACGAGATTCCTTCACTTGGTTTGTACCTTTATATGTTACCTTAAGTTTGTCCCAAATTTCTTTTGCCGAATCACAACTTGAAATTCTATTATACTCCTTAGAGTCTAATCTACAAACAAGGGTGAGTTTGGCTTTAGCATTGGCTTGCAATAATTTATGATCCCTCTCATCACATTCATCTTCAGTTTTAGGTACACTAATATTGTTTACTAATTTGGTAGAAATTTTTAGACTTTTGGTGACAATAATCCACATGGTATAATCAGTGGCTTGTAGGTATAGGATCATCTTATCCTTCCAATGACTATAGTTGTTACCGTCAAACAAATGGTGGCCTATTTGTGGCTTGTCCTTCAGCTAAGGTTGCCATGGATCGAAACTCCCATATGGTTAAATCTAAAACAAGAGTCTAGGCTCTGATACCAATTTTTATCCAAAAGATAACCTAAGAGAGGGGTGAATTAGGTTTTTATAAATAAAAATAATAATACCCTAATAAAAATTATGACTAGCACAATAGATAAATATAGTTAATGAAATAAAACTAATTAAAACAAGTGTTCTAACAACTATGTCAGTTAATGATTTTAGCATAGTGAAAATGTGAAATATAGCTATGACAATTTAAATAAAATAAAGAGATAAGGAAGAGAGAGACAAACAAATTTATAGTGGTTCAGCTTCAACTCGGCCTACGTCCACTCCTCAAGTTTCACTTGAGATTTTTCATTATGCTCTAGTTTCACGGGGTGCTAGCAACCTCTTTACAAATGGAGCAATCCTCCACGGATTTTACACAGACTTTGTAAATCAAGAACACTTGAGTGTACTATACTCTTACAAGGTTGAAAAGAATGTGTTTTTGCTTTCACAGAAAGCTACAAGAATTACCTCTCAAAGATAGATGTAAAATGAAGCTCTGATTTTTCTGTAAACCTCACACAGGAAAGATAGGCTTAAAGCTATACGTCTCAGTGTATAATTTCTGAAAGAGAATGTAAACAAAAATTGAAGAACACTTCTCAGAGAATTTTTCAGAGAATAGATGTGAGTGATTATACATCAAAGAATATTTTCTGTTTTTTTTTTTTTTTTTGGTAACTTGTTTACATTAGAGGTTTTGGTATATATAATGAAACTTATAGCCATTTATAGCTGTTGTATTCATTTGAATATCTTCCACTACATCATTATTAATTTGAATATATTTCACTCCATTATTACAAATTTGAATATCTTCCATTTGAACCTTTCGAACCTTTTGAACTGTTGTTGTGCAGGGCTGTTTGAACCTCTATTTTTGGGCTGTTTGAACCTCTTTTTTTTTTGGTTTTTTGAACTCTTGATTTAATCAAATATTAAATACATTCTAACAACATTTAAGATAAAAGTTTAGGTGAGAAATAATGGGACAAAATAAATTTTGATTAAAATTTTCTCTTTCAAATAAATTAAAACATAATTAAATAAATCATCAAAATAAATTTTGGATTTTATTTTTATTTTTCAAATAAATTAAAATATAATTAAATAAATCATCAAAATAAATTTTAGATTCTATTTTTCTCTTTCAAATAAATTAAAACATAATTAAATAAATCATCAAAATAAATAGGTCTAACAGTTTAGTTGTATATTTTGGAAATAGTTTTGAAGTACGTGAGTTTAAGAAATTTTAGAACTTTTTGGAAATAGTTTTCGAGTATGAGAGTAGGAGATAGAAAGTGATTTTGAATTTTTTTTTTTTTTTTGAAAGTTACTAAACCAAACGAAATTTTAGAAAATTTTCTCAAAAATTTATTTTTGAAAATTAAGCCAAATAAGGCTTATATAAAAATGGTTGTTTGATGTATATCTTATTTTAATTTGATCGACATATTTTAGAGAATTACTTTCTTATTTGAATTTTTTTTTTTTTCGAATTCTTGTTGGAAATTTGGTGTTTATCTCTTTATGAAATTTAGGAGTTAGAGTAGGTGATGTCAAATTTAATTTTTTATTATATTTATGTTTAATGAATGATTTTATGCATTTTCTAGAAATTATTTGATGGATGAATGACACTTGAAAAATTCATAGTTTGTCGCAATATGAAACTTTCAGTCATATATATGTGATGCATAACTAGATCGAAGGCAGCACGCTGTGCATTGTTTAAGAGGAGTTTCATATGTATGTCTTCTACTAAAATTGGGATTTGTAGTTCAGCCTCAATTTCCTTGGTAGGTTTGTTTTGTATAATGGAAGCTTTGTTGTATGCTGGGAGGTTGTACTCTGTAATTTTCTTGCCTATTGATTCGATGAAACTTGCAATATGGTCAAGTGTGATGCTTTGTACTTGTTCTGCTGTGAGTTGTAGATTTTGTTTGTAGTCTTCTGATAGAGCATCATAAAATTTCTCCCACAATGATCTTGGATTGTTAGGTTCGCAGAAAACTAATAGTGTTGCAAACAGACGCCTCAGTATGAAAGGCGTTTGGAAAACACTTGTTTCTGCAAGGCATTCTTTAGTAGCATTGTCTTTCTCAAGCAAGCATCATTTTTCAGCAGCTTCTCTGAATGAGAAGCATATTTTTCCATCTACAGTACGCAAGTTTATGAAACATATAGCTCCTCTAATGTGGGTTAGAAGTATACGTAGGAAGTATTGTTCTCCTTCAGAAGGGTTGGCCGATACAATTCTTCTAATTGTTCCACTTCTTTGAAGTGGTTTCCAATATCGATCTTGAACGTTCCAAACATAATGTTTAGGGAATTCAAAGTATAACCATTGCCTAGCATATGTGTTTTCCTTGTTCGTCACAAAATATTTAGTGAGCATAGCTCTAGAAGCACACCCAAATTGTTGAACACTTGGCAAATTATCTTCTTCCTTGAAATTTACAAGTTGCATGTTTGGCAAGTGTAAATGGAGAGCTAAAGCTAGGGAAATATCGTTAAGTGTGAATTTGTAAATACGCCATGCAACTTCAGATGGAGATATCCAACGAGCAGATTGGTATGCACTAATCTCATCAATAATTGAGCCGTTATCATTAGCAATGAAATGGAAAGAAACACGATCATGCCCTTTGTATACATATTTGTACAAATATTTTACAACTTTGATTGGGGAGTAGATTTCAACATTTTTGTGGCAATTGAACTTTGCAAGTAAGTACGGGTTATAAGGAACAACCCATCTATTATTTAGAAGTCTACCTCGAACATTCACACACTTACTGTCATTTCGACGCCTATAGATTGGGTAAGAGTTCTCACCACACTTGGTCACTTCTGAGAATTCTTGAGGGTATTTGTTCTTACATTCGCCTTTCTTGATCATGCAAGGGTTTGTTGGCTTCATTGCACCACAAAGGCCATGCATCATATGCTTGACACACTTGGTCACTTCTGAGAATTCTTGAGGGTATTTGTTCTTACATTCGCCTTTCTTGATCATGCAAGGGTTTGTTGGCTTCATTGCACCACAAGAGCCATGCATCATATGCTTGACAACCGCCTTATACAAATGTCGGTTGTCATCTTTATTTGGTATCTCGGCAGAAATATATGTGTTATATTCTTCAGGGTGTGTCACGCCCCAATTTTAATTACTCGGAAACATTATCAAAGCCTTAAAATTAGGTCCATTTTTTTTTTTTTACAAACATTCATTACGGTAATAGAAATACAATGATACATGTTCTCTGTCTCTCAATGAACATTACAATGATAACAATACATGCCAATCTCCTACTGTGAAGCTACAAATGAATAAAATACAAATATATGATCCATCACATTTACAAGGAAATTACATATAAAAGACACATGGACTTATTAACTCTTCAATCAAAGAATCTAAACTTTCTTCCTGTAAAAAGATAAAACAACAAGGGGTGAGCACTAATACCCAGTAGGAATCTCATAGTTCTAAATCAATAACTAACACACAGATAGAAATGATCATACATGCAGGGTGATACCATATAGTAGGGTGACATCTTCTAATTTCAAAATATCATAAGTAAAGTACCTTTTTCTCAAAACTATTTAAACACTTTTAAGAAAAACCTCCAGCCATTAAAAATCATCCCTTAACTTTAGAAAACTATAGATCCTTGTGAAACAACCATATTTGAGAAACAACATCATTTAAAAGTTATTAACCAATTCCCAAAATATTTCTCATTCAGTTTCCATTTTTAATGTTTCTCTTTTTGTTTCATTCTTCCTTTCTACTCATTGTATTTATTTAGAACTCCATAACTTCAAGTTCAAGTTTCCTTTTTGATTCACTAACAATTCTCCTATACTCAATTCACACCGTTATTTACACTCTCAGATTTCATTTCAAGGTAACACAAGATTAACAAACCCCTTTCAATTCAGTCTCTTATTTATTTACAGAACAATACTCATAATTTACCTTTATTGTCGCAACTAATTCATTAAGTTCACCATCACCAATCCATAATCCAATTACCACTTCAATTTCCATTATTTCAATTAATTTCATATCAAATACCGGATCCAATCACAAGTCATCTCCACGAGTCACACGCTTTACCTGTCACAAGCCAGAAGGAACGCGAAACCTCAACATACCATACGCTTTACGGGGCGCTACCCCGGAAGGAAGGCAGAACCTATCTCAAGCACCACGCTTTGCCGGCTCAAAATACAGCGGGAAACAGACCCCAAGATAACATCACTATCCATCATTACAATTAGTGGGCAATGCCTACACGTCTTCCATTATTTCTGTAACACATTAGTTCAATACATATCCACCATATATTAAAATTCCATTTACATAACAAGTACAAATATGTTCCATGACCTTCTTAATTATCCATTAAACCATTCATTGTTTTGTCACACAAAAATATAATAACACATCCATAGAGGCAAAGATTCATTTTTAAAGTGTTCACAATTCTTGGATTCAAACTATTTCTTTACTTTTCCATATTATTATCAAGTCTTTATATTCAATTTTTACAACACATTGGTTATCAATTACTACCCACGGTTATAAATTTAATCTCCAACATTTAATTTCGTTGATACAACTCCTTTATATAACACCGTCATATTTCACAATCTCCCATTTACCATTATTCACACTCATCTTAACCCAACATAGACTTAATTTCATAAATTTCATGTTGATTACAGTATCCTCATTTTCCAAAATAAAACTTCATAACTAGAGTCAAACATAAATTTGGGTTTTTAGTTTTGAGGCATAAAATCTTTTTCTAACTACATAATAAAATTATTAAATCTACACTTTATCATCTTATCACAAATTTCATATCATTAACAAATCTATTTCCCCAAATTTCATTTCCTATTAGAGCATGATTTACAATGTCCATAATAAAGGTTCATTCGCTGATTTTTAACATAATTTTCAAACACTTTCAAAATCCAATTAAACTTGTATACCCATAATTCAACCTCTCAATTTCATGATTCCACTATCAATTTAGGCAAAATCATTAATTGTCATCATGAATCAACTTAGGGTTTTTAAGAAAAATTAAGATTTTCAAGAAAAATTCAAATTTCTCAAACCACTAATTTTTATTTTAATTTTCCCATTGATTATACACTTAAGGTTCCAAATCCATAATCTTAACCCAAAAATTGAACCCCAACACTTCAAACCCTAAACCCCCAAATTCCATGATATAATACTATATGCTCAAAAATGTAGATTTTGCATTTACATAATCAAAATACCACAAATCTATCTATTAATGCAAGTACTGAAGAAGAATTAGGACCCCTACCTGAAGAATCAAGCAAGGAGCAAAGCTTTGATGAAATTCCTTCACAAATCCGAATTCCAATTGGTAGAAAATGTTGAGCTTCAAGCCTTTTCACTTTCTTGTAAGGGATCTTGCCCAAATCTTAGAAGAATGAAGAGTATTTGGGGTCAAAAACCTAGGATTTTCGGACCTAGAGTGAGAGGGATGAAGAGAGAAGATAGAAGTGTGAAGAATGATCTAGAAAAATGCCTTTAAACTTGCTGAATTCGCGTAGTCCGCTCGAGCGTCGATTTTCCAGCTCGAGCGTACCTACTTCCAGCACAGATTCCAAAACTTCAAACGGGCATAACTCTCTCATCCGGACTCCGTTCTAGGTCATTCTTGTATCCAAATCGAAGCCCCGAAAATAAGCTTTCCAATGGTTCTAGCGTCACATCCAAATTCAAAGTGTGAAAAAATAAAAAGGCAAAAGAGTGACGGCTGTTTGTAGGAAAAATTATCCGAATTGAATTCTTAGTTCACTCTTACTTTACCATCATGTTACCTCTTCGATCAATGTCAGAAAATAAAACAATGAGGTTCCAAATACACTAAAACAAAGTCAAGGGCAATCTCACTTTCCACGCTCGAGCGTCACTTTCTATGCTTGAGCGCGCAGACCAACAAAGTTGTCTGCTCGAGCGGGAATTCACAACTCTCAATTTCAGACAGACTGCAAAAATGCTGGGAGCCTCTCAAGTCCGCTTGGGCATCAACTCCCCCACTCGAGCGGATGGAGAAATTCTGGATCGTTACAGGGTGGATAATCTTTGCATGAGATTTCAAAACCAATAAGAAATGGACACGTGGAAGGCCACACTTTTGATATTCAATCACATATGTGTAAGCTGCTACAGGGCCAAAGAGTTGTTTTTCGACTAACTCATTTTTTAGTTCCACAATTTTGGCATGGAAAACACGAGCGAAGAGATCTGGTCAATTTTGTACTTCTTCTGTTTCATGTAGCTCTGCTTTGATTTCAGGCCAAGAAGGGTTGCATGTCATTGTTAGAAATACGTCAGGCTTTCCATATCGTTGTACTAATGTCATAGCATCCAAATATCTTCGCTTCATATCTCGAGGGCCACCAATAAAGGACGCTGGAAGGACTATGCGTTTACCAATGTTTGATGCTCTTGTTTCACCGTTTGTTACACTGTCGACTATTCCTTGATACAAGTCAGCACGAATAGTGTCTTGGTTAGCTCGTATGTAGTCTAACCGAGTGCTTTCAATTTTTATGTACACGCCGACAATAAATTGTTGTAGCAACCTTCCTGAAAGTAATATTGTCGATATTTGTGAAAGCCTAATTTGTAGCAGATAGCAGTAGAATTGGCGACAGGAAATTCCTGATGCATCACTCGCAATAGCATATGAAGCTATAAGGACAAAGATTGTCACGACCCCATTCCGCCCCTAGTAGAATGGTGCCATGATGGCCAGTAATCCGAGATTACCAAAGGCCAACTTACCAAGTTCACACACCAAGAGAGTATACATATGGGGCTTACATGTGCAGAAGCAATAAATTTAAATCTAAATAGTCCATAAGAGCTGTGCATAGATCAAATGAAATGTCATACATAACGTGGTTCTACAACTTGAATACAAATAAAGTAAGTACATAGTACATCTTGATCAAAAAGCTTCTCAAGCCGACATGTACAAAAGAAATATACTACAAGCCCAGAAGCATGATCTTCAAGATGCTACAAAACATGAACCCAAAACAAGTCGCAAATAATCATCTAGGTGTCACCGCCTTCTTGCTCGTTACCTACATATATATAAGGAGAGGGTGAGCTTGGATATTCAGTGAATAATATTAGTAATAAAGGGTTAAATGAATGATATCCAAGATCTTTATCAAAACAATACATATCATAATTTGTACAAAATCAAGGGATGAACCAAGTTTATCTATCAAGTCTTTCAAAGCTTCAAGGGATGCTTACTAGTATCAATATAATACAAGGGATGACATTCCTGACAAAACAAGGGAATAATCAACCCAGAATTGATTAGACAAACCCACTCGCACAAGGCCGTCGGTGGCAAGGGAGATAGATATCTCAAACAGGGGTACTAGTTGCATTATAGTCCCCTAGCACTAAGGACTTTCCAAGAATGTCATCAAAACAAGATAGTACTTGATACAAAACTAGGGATAATCATTCATACACGAACAAATACTTTTCCAAAGCAAAACAAGCAAGGCTTTATCAAAACTTTATAACATAGCTTTATTAAAAATTCCACTCACATAGCTCTTGGGGTGTGGGGATTACAAGCAAGGATCCAAGGCCTACAAGTACATAATAAATCCCATTGAATGCATTTCAAGAAGACAAGAAGAGATGCTAAAAGATGGATATGAAATGCATCCCTAAAACAAGCTTTGCATGAGTGTAAATGATCCCAGCATTTCTTTCAAAACTAAGTCAAGACAAAGCAAAACACGTGCTGGGAGTTAAAACACTATTTCTCAACTCGGGAAAACATGCTGGGTACCAACCAGGTCTTGGCTGAGGTCCCACACCTCTTGGCCGAGGTATGGTTTTGACGACCACATTCAGGGAAATGAAGTCTGCAAATTCTGGGTTTCTTTTTGAAGAACATGAAGAACATAAATGCTAAAATCATAACTTCTTTATTCAAAATCTGAGATTTCATGATATAAGTTCAAAAACATGGACCTTGGTACCCATACTTGGAGGTTTTATGAAAACGAACACGAAAACATGGATCTTGATACAAACTTTCAGATCAAAACAAGGCTTTTCTTCAAGAACACAAGAACATCATTTTCTCTTTCCAAAATCGAACTTCAAAGCAATGCATGGCTCATGAATCATGCTAGATCATACAATGTACTTAGATGAACATAAAGAACAACAAGAGCAAATCAAGAATCTAATCTCAAAACACGAATCCAACGGTTCATACTCTAAGGATCAATCTTGGAAATCTAGTTCTCTTTCTAAGAACTTCTCTCCCTCTTCCTAGAGCTTCTCTCTCTTCCTAGGACAAAGATATGACAAATGATGTGGGTTTCTCTACTGCCAGCAGACTTAACCCTCTATTGGGACATGTGGCAACGTCTGGTTGGATCTCCTCAAAAAGGTGACTGACTGACAAGACAACAGCATGACAAAGTGTATACAACAAGTAAGATGGTATGGACACTCCAGCAGGTAATGACCTCGGATTGGGTCAAGGCTTCGGGCAAGTAAGGTTTTGATGATCTCGGCTATGAAGGATAACACTTGGCCCAGTTGTGCCACACCTCGGCCTAAATGTGCCACACCTCGGTCTAGGTCATACCAGTTCAGGAACAAGACCACTAGGTGCAAGGATCAAGGATGTTGGATGCCCAGATGATAACATCTCGGCTTAGACAATTACATCCCGGCCAAGATGCCAAAGTGAAGGTGGAGGTCAACCAAAATGGTTCCAAGATGGTCCTAGGTGTAAGAGGTTCAAAGATGTGACCTAGGCTTAAGATGACCTCGCCTTAACACACACTAAGCAAGGAACAAAGCATGCAAGCAACACTTAAACAAAACAAACCAAGGTCTGCAAATGCAAGTTTAATCAAGACAAGGATTGTGCAGATGCATGTGAGCATGACTAAGACAAAGTGAGGGTTGCTACAAAGATAGTTATCTACTATAAATTAGGCCTTCACAAATATCGACAATATTACTTTCATGTAGGTTGCTACAACAATTTATTGTCGACGTGTACATAAAAATTGAAAGCACTCGGTTAGACTACATATGAGGTAACCAAGACACTATTCTTGCTGACTTGTATCAAGGAATAGTCGACAGTGTAACAAGCAGTGAAACAAGAGCATCAAACATTGGTAAACGCATAGTCCTCCCAGCGTCCTTTTGTTGGTGGCCCTCAAGATATGAAGCGAAGATATTTGGATGCTATGACATTAGTACAACGATATGGAAAGCCTGACATATTTCTAACAATGACATGCAACCCTTCTTGGCTTGAAATCAAAGCAGAGCTACATGAAACAGAAGAAGCACAAAATCGACCAGATCTCTTCACTCGTGTTTTCCATGCCAAAATTGTGGAACTAAAAAATGAGTTAGTCGAAAAACAACTCTTCGGCCTTGTAGCAGCTTACACATATGTGATTAAATATCAAAAGCGTGGCCTTCCACATGTCCATTTCTTATTGGTTTTGAAATCTCATGCAAAGATTATCCACCCTGAAAAATATGACACATATATTTCTGCCGAGATGCCAAATAAAGATGACAACCCACATTTGTATAAGGTGATTGTCAAGCATATGATGCATGGCTCCTGTGGTGCACTAAAGCCAACAAACCCTTGCATGACTAAGAAAGGCGAATGTAAGAACAAATACCCTCGAGAATTCTCAAAAGTGACCAAGTGTGGTGAGAACGTTTACCCAATTTGTAGGCATCGAAACAACGGCAAGTGTGTGAATGTTCGAGGTAGCCGTCTAAATAATAGATGGGTTGTTCCTTATAACCCGTGCTTACTTGCAAAGTTCGATTGTCACATAAATGTTGAAATTTGCTCCATAATCAAAGTTGTAAAATATTTGTACAAATATGTATACAAAAGGCATGATCGTGTTTCTTTCCATTTCATTGCTAATGATAACGGCTCAATTATTGATGAGATTAGTGCATACCAATTTGCTTGTTGGATATCTCCACCTGAAGCTGCATGGCATATTTACAAATTCACACTTAACGATATTTCCCTAACTTTAGCTCTCCATTTACACTTGCCAAACATGCAACTTGTAAATTTCAAGGAAGAAGATAATTTGCCAAGTGTTCAATAATTTGGGTGTGCTTCTAGAACTAAGCTCACTATTCATTTCAACGAAGGAGCACGACCGGAAAAGGACAAGGAGGCCGAACCTCATTTCAAGCCCGGAACAGAGGAAGAGACTACAACTGTCAAAAAAATTTCAGCAGTAACTCTAACTCTCAATGCACTATTTGCAAGAAATTTAATCATGCATCTAAAGATTGCAGATTAGGTGCAAGAGATGCAAAAATTCAAATCATTCACAACATGATTGCTGGTTCAACAATGATAAAGACAAAGCTAATTTTTCTGAAGAAAATGAAGCAGAACAATTATTTTCTTGCATGAATGCCCAACAAGAGTCAGAAAATATTTGGTATTTGGATAGTGGATGCAGTAATCATATGACAGGCAATCGCAAGATTTTTGTGCAACTAGATGAAAAAGTCTCTTCTCAAGTAAAGCTTGGTGATAGAAAACTTCAAAATGTTGAAGGAAAGGGAATCGTCTCCTTCCATACAAAGGGAGGTAACAAAAAAATTAATTTCTGACGTTCTTTATGTTCCGGGGCCAACCCAAAATCTATTAAGTGTGGGGAAATTAATAAAAAAAGGTTATGCAGTAAATTTTAGTAATGATGAATGCACAATCTCTGACAAAAAGAAAAATCATATAGTGGCAAAAGTCAAAATGACTCCAAATAAAGTTTTTCCTCTTGTAATGCCACTAAATGATAATTTTGCTCAAAAGTGAAAACACCAATGATCCGTATCTATGGCATCTTAGATATGGACATCTAAATTACAAGGGCATGAAATTATTAAAAGAAAAAGATATGGTTATAGGATTGCCTCAAATTGGCAAAATCAATAAAATTTGTGAAGGATGCATTTATTGAAAAATGCATAGATTGCCATTTCCAAAGACTTCTTGGAGAGCCAAAACACCTTTGGAGTTGGTGCATGCAGATATTTGTGGGCCTTGCTGAACACCATCTCTTGTAACAAGAGATATTTTCCACTCTTTGTTGATGATTATACTAGAATGATGTGGATTTATTTTCTTGATAGAAAATCAGAAGCCTTCTCAGTATTTCTGTAGTTTAAAGCTTTGGTGGAAAAACGAAGTGACAAAGAAATCAATAGATCGTGGCGGAGAATTCATTTATACTCCATTCATGAATTACTATAAGGAAAATGGGATTAAAAGACAGCTCACAATTCGACACTCTCCTCAACAAAATGGAGTTGCAGAGCGGAAGAAATGGACAATTATGGAGATAGCATGAAGCATGCTAAAAGGCAAAGGTCTTCCTAACAAATTTTGGGCTGAAGCTGTCAATACTGCTGTTTATATTCTAAACTGGTCTCCTATGAAGGCTATCCAAAACAAAACACCATATGAGGCATGGCACAAACAAAAGCACCAGGTAAATCTTTTCAAAGTATTCAGTTGTCTTGCTTATGCCTTAATTCCTTCCCAAAAAAGGGAAAATTTTGATGAGAAAGGAAAGAAATATATATTCATTGGATATAGCGACGAATCAAAAGGATATTGTCTGTTCAATCTAATGAAAAATGAATTGGTAATCTCTAGAGATGTCATATTTGATGAAATGGCAGCATGAAAGTGGAATGATAACTCCATCCTAGAGCAGAAGGAAATTGAATTTAATGAAACAATAGAAGGAGAAGGATCTTCAACTCACCAAGCAAGCCCAAACCAAAGCCCATATAACACTCCAAGCCCAAGGCCAAGAAATGACTCTCCAAGAAGCTCTTCATCTGAAGAATCTGAAACAATACCAAGAAAGGTACGTTCCTTGAGAGAAATATATGAAACTTGTGATGTAGCATTTTTTGCTTGTGAGCCACAGTTTTTTGAAGAAGCTGTGAAAGAAAAAATTTGGAGAAAGGCAATGGATGAAGAAATTGAAACTATTGAAAAGAATTACACTTGGGATCTTATTGACCTACCCAAAGACAAAGATGTGATCGGACTTAAATGGGTCTGCAAGACCAAATATGAAGAAGATAGCTCCATCTAGAAGCATAAGGCTCGTTTAGTTGCAAAAGGATACTCACAACAACCTAGAGTAGACTTCAATGAAACATTTGCTCCAGTTGTTCGCATGGTGACAATAAGAACCGTTCTTGCCTTGACTGCACAAAATGAGCTACCAGTATATCAGCTAGATGTCAAATCAGCTTTTCTCAATGGAGTTCTTGAAGAAGAAGTTTATGTTGAACAACCGCAAGGATACATAATCAAGGGAAAAGAAGACAAGGTTTACCGACTTTGGAAGGCACTGTATGGACTAAAGCAAGCACCCCGAGCCTGGAACAGCAACATTGACAAGTATTTTTGTCAAAATGGTTTTCAAAGAAGCCAAAGTGAACCATCACTATACATCAAGAAAGGAGGTACGCAAGACTTTCTCATAATTTGCCTATATGTTGATGATTTAATCTATACAAGAACTAAACCATCAATGGTAGAAGAATTTAAAAGAGCCATGATGAAAGAGTACGAGATGACTGATTTGGGACTTATGAGATATTTTCTCGAAATTTAAGTGAAGCAGTCAAAAGGAGAAATATTTATCTCTCAAGGAAAATATCTTGAAGATTTATTGAAGAAATTTTATATGTCTGATTGCAAATCAAATTCGATGCTACCGCCTATCAAAAATTGGTTGGTTCACTGAATTATCTCACTAATACAAGGCCACTCTGTAAATCTTATTTCCAGATTTATGCATGAGCCCAGCAAGCTACACTATGCAGCAGCAAAGCGAATTCTTCGGTATCTTCAAGGGACCAAGAATCTCGGCATCAGGTATGCGAAAGAAAATGACAGTAAACTCATTGGCTACACTGATAGTGATTAGGCAGGATCATTGGATGATCGAAAGAGTACATCAGGTTATGTATTTTGTATTGGCTCAAAAATTATCTCTTGGAGTTCCAAGAAGCAGAAGACTGTAGCTCTATCATCAGCAGAAGCAGAATATATTGCAGCTACAGATGCAACTTGTGAAGCAGTCTGGCTTAGAAGAATTCTCTCAGATATGGAGCACAAAGAGAAATGTTCCACTACAATTTTTGGTGATAGCATGTCAGCCATTACAATGAGCAAAAATCCAGTATTCCATGGCAGGACAAAGCATATTGAACTACGACATCATTTTATTCGAGACAGTGTACAGAAAGGTGAAATCCAATTGGAGTTCGTCAACACAAAGGAGCAATTAGCAGATATCATTACAAAAGCAGTGCCAACAGAAAAATTCTTACAGTTTCAAGAATGCATGAAGATTACAAATTAAGTGGGGGTGTTAAAATATAATTTGTAATCTAGAAAAATCTAGAGTAGTTAATGAATAATTTATGAAGATATTTATCTAGAAAATCTAGAGTAGTTAATGAATAATTTATGAAGACATTTAGAAATATCTAGTAGATTGAAATAATCTATCTAGATATTTAATAATGATAGAAATATCTAGAAATGTATAATAATGATGTTGCAAAATATGAAACCTTTCTAGAACCTTTCTAGAACCTTTCTAGAAAAGGTTAAGATGATGATGTTCTTTATATAAAGCCATGAGCCAATTGTAAATGTATGTATGCAAGAATCTTGACTTGTACTCAACATAATATGAAGAAGTTTTCTTATATTTGCATTTCTACCTTATCTTCTTCTATAATTCCCTTCCTAGCTTGCCCAAGTTCTTATCAAATGTACTTTGTCACCCCAACAAAGAAAACTCTCTAAAAAGTACTCAAACTCAATCCAACTAATTGAACTCCATGTACCACCATTGCCTAACCTCCATCCGTAGTACCACACCACCAAAGACCTCCCTCCCTACTTCATGCCCACCCTCAAAAAGGCCTTCGACTTTGCCGAACCCAACTTCTCCCTCCTCCTTAAAACCCACAAACCAGACCTCCTCATCTATGATTTTCTTCAGCCTTGGGCTCTAGTGGTCGCCGCTGAGTATGGTATTCCGGCAGTGGACTTCGTCACTACCAGCGCCACCATGACCGCCTTCATGCACCATCTCTATAAAGACCTACTTATCACTTTTCCTTTTTCATCGATTTATCTTCGTGATTATGACAAGGTAGAAGTATCCTATTTGCTCAATCCTTTGAAAAACCTTGACAAGGACAAGACTCACTGTTTCGAGTGCCTTGATCGATCGTCGGAGATTGTTCTGATCAAAACTTTTAAAGAAGTTGAAGGTAAGTACATTGATTGTCTCTCTGGTTTGGTTGGGAAGAAGATTGTGCCTGTCCCTCTTGTCCAAGACTGCGTTGACCACAACGATGAGAGTGAGATTATTAGGTGGCTGAACAAGAAGGAGCGGCGGTCCACAGTGTTTGTTTGTTTTGGCACCGAGTATTTTCTATCGGAAGATGAGATTGAAGAGATAGCTTATGGGTTGGAGCTTCCTGGTGTTAATTTGTTATGGGTTGTGAGGTTTCCAATGAGAGCAAATACAAGTGTTGAGAAGGCAATGCCTAGAGGGTTCATTGAGAGGGTATGAGAGAGAGTCATGGTGGTGGAAGGCTGGGCTTTTCAAGTGAAGATTTTGCTGCACCCAAGCATTGGTGGTTTTGTGAGTCACTGTGGATGAATATCAAAGATTTAGAACTTGGTATTTGATCGTAGTGGTGTGCAATGGTGGTGTAGCACACCATCACACCACTATTACACAAAATAACAACTTCCATAATGGTGCTTCAGACATCAAATCCTTTAGCACTAATATAGTGAGCTATATACTTAAGAGTAACATTAGGTATCCTAAAAAAATATCATGAAAATGATCATGAAAGATTCTTCACCGTTAGATTACACATACAAGAAAACACCACACACTAATCAAAGGATAAAAAAATTTCATGAAGTATTTCATGATATTTTTTTTATGATTATACTTAATGGCCATAGTTGAAGCCATTATGTTTTTGACTGTTAGGCCTAGCATCCACACCATCATGACTATTAGCTATTACCAAGATTTAACAAGTTTGTGATAAGTAAAAGAAGGCTAAAATCTAACATAATATACAATCCAAAACAAAAAGTAGAAAACAAAGAAATTAGTAGTGAGAATAAAATAATTGTGTTGTTGGAAATTAATTTGTACTTGGTATATTGATTTACTTTATTTACCAAATTTCACATACATGTGTTTATATAATTCACAACCCTTATGGCAGAAGTGCTATTTACCAAACCAATAAAAAATAATAATAATAAATAAATAAATAAATAAATAAAGTCAAAATCAATAACAAAAAGATTAAATTTTTATTAAATATTTGGGCATGCAAGATAAACAAGATTGACAATTCTTGACACCTTTTTATTCGTTAAAGCCTAATCACATCTGGGAAGAAAAAAAAAAAATAGCTCTAACTTATATCGCATATGATGTGCCCTTTCAATTAGAGAATGACATGTAAATATACGACCACTTGACCTAAAAACTAAATACTAACTATGGAAACTAATATAACCTGACTGAAAACTGAAGAAACATCTAAATTTAAATTCTAATAGTGCCAACCGATTACTCTTGTCTATTTTTCTGGCTATAAAGTCTCACCAACTCCTCCACCACCCCATCTATATCCTGTTAACATAAATTTCAGAACATAAACCTTAAACTTCGGATCAATTACCATGTGTATCAACAAGAAATCAAGACAAAATGACATACCTGAATCTATTGATGAATGATTAAACGGAAGCGTGATTATCAATAAACTCTTTGTTATTGACTATGTTATTGCCTTCTAATCCTTTCCCCTTTGGTGCCTTATGTTTCTCCTTGAGAGGATTTAGAAAACATGGCAGTGTTCTTTTTCACCACTTGGGAAGGAATAGGGACCATAACCTTTTAAAGGTTGTAATTGGTTTTCATAACTGAAAGTTATAAAGTCCCATGAAACCACCATATGGGATATTAAACAGACATCAGTTACCCATTAACCATTAAACTAATTAATTAGCCATTAAACCAATTAATTAGTCATTAAACCAACTTTAACCAATATGTTTTAATTTCTATTTCTGCCCCTCATAGAAATAGAAATTATACAACTAGTATCTACACATTAGGTCTATAACACATATACCCTTAAGCCTATTAACTAAATTGAATCACTTAAATTGTAGGCTTTTTATAAATGATAACACCACATTTAATTATGTGGTCCCATTGAGACATTATCTAACAATCTCCCACTGGACCACATATGTACCCTGAAAAATGTGCTTAACTTTAGTGAGCTCAGAAATTTGTTATCATAACTTGAGGGTATCCAAACAATCTTGTCCATTAACTATACTAATATAGGATCAAAGCGGTCTTCGTTACATCAATCGTAACTCGACCCACCAATGGTCACGTATACTAATACAGCTAAATGACATAGATCAATCATGGATGCGTAGCATGGAAATTACATGTGATGTGATCCATACATGCCTATTTCCAACTGGTCCTACTTAACTTTATTGAGATCAATACTTCACATTACGTAACAGAGCGTAATAAACTGAATACTTTATTTCTGCAGAAATTAATCTAATTACATAGATAAAACTTAAGGCTGACATAAAGCAGTAATATAAATACAAACTCCCACTAAACCAGAATGTTCTCAAATAGAACAACACCCATCTGAGCAGTGTGCTCATGAAAGACCTTGGGTGGTAGTCCCTTCGTAAGTGGATCCGCTATCATGGAGTTTGTCCCAATGTGCTCTATGGAAATCTGTCCACTCTGCACTCTTTCTTTTACAACTAGGAACTTGATATCAATATGCTTTGATTTTGTCGAGCTCCTATTGTTATTGGAATATAAAACTGCAGACTTATTGTCACAATATAACTTAAGTGGTCTTTCAGTGCCTTCCAAAATACGCAACCCAGTGACAAAATTCCGTAGCCATATCCCTTGGTTTGATGCCTCATAACATGCTACAAATTCTGCGGCCATGGTGGATGAAGCTATGAGCGTCTGCTTTGCAGACCTCCAAGAAATTGCTCCCCCAGCTAACAGATAAATATAGCCTGATGTGGATTTCCTACTGTCTTGGCATCCAGCAAAATCGAAGTCGGAATATCCAATGACCTCTAACTTATCCGATCTCCTATATGTGAGCATATATTCCTTTGTTCTCTGTAAATATCGCATAACACGCTTGACTGCTTTCCAATGATCCATGCTAGGATTACTTAAATATCTGCCTAATATGCCAACTATGAACGCAATATCCGGACGCGTACATACTTGAGCATACATTAGACTCCCTACAGCCGAGGCATAAGGAATCTTCTGCATTTCTTGAATTTCAAAACTGGTCTTCGGGCATTGACTGAGACTAAACTTGTCTCCCTTAGCAACCGGGGTTTCACCTGGTTTACAATTTTGCATGCCAAATCTATTGAGTACTTTTTCGATATAGCTCCTTTGTGATAATCCCAGAATACCCCGAGAACGATCTCGGTGTATTTCGATTCCTAATACAAAAGAAGCATCACCAAGATCTTTCGTTTCAAAATTCTTAGATAGAAATCTCTTGGTGTCATGCAATAAGTTTATATCGTTTGTGGCAAGCAATATGTCGTCAACATATAAAACCAAAAATATGTGTTTACTCCCACTGAACTTGTGATACACACATTCATCAACAACATTAGTTTCAAAACCATACGAAGTGATAACTTGATGAAATTTGAAGTACCACTGACGAGAAGCTTGTTTGAGTCCATAGATGGATTTAGTCAATTTGCAAACCATATTCTTTGGGTCTCCTGACACAAAGTTTTCTGGCTGCACCATATAAATTGTTTCTTTAATGTCACCATTAAGAAAAGCTGTTTTGACATCCATCTGATGCAACTCAAGATCAAAATATGCAACAAGCGCCATAATTGTCCTAAAAGAATCTTTCGAAGAAACTGGAGAGAAAGTTTCTTTAAAGTCAATTCCTTCTTTTTGAGTAAAGCCTTTGGCTACAAGACGTGCCTTATACCTCTCCACATTACCATTTGAATCCCTTTTGGTTTTAAATATCCATTTACAACCTACGGGCTTCGCACTAACTGGTAATGAGACAAGTTCTCAAACTTTATTGTCTTGCATAGACTTATATTCTTCATTCATGGCTTCTATCCACTTATGAGAGTTGGAACTTTCCATGGCTTGACGAAAGTTGATTGGATCATCTTTCGACATTCCATTTTCTACCTCATGTTTTTGGAGATATACAATATAATCATCTGAAAGTGCAAATCTCCTTTCTCTTGTGGATCGCCTTAATGGCACAGATTCTTGAGGTTGAGGTTGTAGAGTTTGTTCCTCAGGAATAATTACCTCATCTTGAATGGGGGTTTGAACTATATTATCTTGAACAACATTGTCTGGTTGAGGATCCGAAATTACTTCTCGAGTAATGACAGGTATAGGAACCTGTGATTGGTCAAAAGTAGTAGTAGTAAGTGGGATTACTCCTGCTTCCTCCTCAAAGACAATGTCTCTAACTGGATTTCTCCCCCCAAACTCAACATCCTCAAAAAATGTTGCAATTCCCGTCTCAAATATTGACTTATTTGTGGGATCATAAAACTTGTAACCCCGTGATCGTTCGGCATAGCCAATAAAGTAGCTGCTAATGGTTTTAGAGTCCAATTTTCGTTCATGAGGTTTATAAGGCCTCGCCTCAGCAGGACACCCCCACACATGCAAATGGTTTAGACTAGGCTTTCGCCCAACCCAAAGCTCATAAGGTGTTTTTACAACTGCTTTAGTTGGCACCCGATTTAAGATATAAGTTGCTGTCTTTAAAGCCTCACCCCAGAGGGACTCTGGTAAAGTAGAATGACTGATCATACTTCTTACCATATCCTTAAGAGTCCGGTTTCGTCTCTCAGATACACCATTCATGCTAGGTGATCCTGGCATGGTGTATTGTGGGACGATTCCACATTCCTCCAGGTATTTTGCAAACGGTCCTGGACGTTGTTCACCTGATCCATCATATCTGCCATAGTATTCACCACCACGGTCAGACCTGACACTTTTAATCCGTTTGTTGAGTTGTAACTCAACTTCGGCCTTAAATTTTTTGAATACGTCCAAAGACTATGATTTCTCATGGATAAGAAATAGATACCCATATCTGGAATAGTCGTCTATGAATGTGATAAAATATTGTTGACCATTCCAAGACGCCATAGGGAACGGGCCACAAATGTCCGTATGAATTAATTCTAAGACATCTGTAGTCCTATGGGCACCATATTTCTTTATTTTGGTCTGTTTTCCCTTGATACACTCAACACAGACATCAAAATCTAAAAAATCAAGAGAGTCCAAAATTCCATCAGACACAAGGCGCTCAACTCTAGATTTAGAGATGTGACCTAGGCGTTTGTGCCATAATGAGGCTGAATTTTCCTTAGTTAATTTACGCTTGGTACCTCGTGATTCCACGTGCAAGGTTGCATTATAAGATGCAATAGTTTCAAGCAAATATAGATTATCAAACACATTAAGTAAACCAGTACCAACAACATTGGAATTAATAGACATACTAAACTTCATATTTCCAAAAGAACAATAATATCCCAATTTGTCCAATACAGAAACAGAAATTAAATTCCGTCTAAAGGACGGTACAACAAAAGTGTCTAATAAATCCAAATAATAACCAGTTTTCAGTAATAATCTAAAGTGCGCTATTGCCTGCACTTCTATTGACTTGCCATCACCCACAAAGATGTATCTTTCAGCATCAGTTGGCTTTCGGTAGTTCAGGCAACCCTGCATAGAAACACATATGTGAGTAGTAGCACCAGAATCTACCCACCAAGTGTTTCTTGGTACTGAAGCTAAATTTATTTCAGAACAGACCAAAACATGAAATGTACCTTTCTTTACACGCCAGGCGACGTATTTGGCACAATCCTTCTTTCTGTGTCCGGGCTTGCCACAAAAGAAACAACCATCCTGCACTTTCTGTTTCTTTGGTTCCGGACCTTAAGGAATAGCAACTTCCTTTCCCTTATGCTTTCTTTTGCCCGTATGCTTAGAGGTGCTTGCCAGATGAGCACTGTCAGTCCTTTCTTGCTTCAATCTCTCTTCCTCTTGCACACAAAATGAAATGAGCTCATTGAGAGTCCATTTCTCCTTCTGGCAGTTATAACTGACCTTAAATTGGTTAAATTGTGCAGGAAGAGAGATGAGAACTAAATGCACGAGCAAATCATCAGATAGGTCGAGCTTTAGTGCCTTAAGTTTTGAAGCAAGATGAGACATTTCCATGATGTACTCGCGAACATTACCCTTGCCTTTATACTTTATTGAAATCAAGCTTGCTAAAAGCGTGCTTGTTTCAGCCTTATTGTTTTTAGCAAAACGCTTTTGAATTTCTGAAAGAAATTCATCGGCAACGGTAACATCCTCTGTTATTGCACCCCGAAAGACTTCTGGAATCCCACGCTTCATGATCATAAGACTTGGCCTGTTAGAACGATCCCACTTTTCAAAGTACACAATTTCCTCAGGAGTACTTTGTGCAGTGAGAGCATTCGGTTTTGGCATCCTTAATGCCAAGTCTATGTCCATGCAGCCGAGAACAATCAATATGTTCTCTTTCCAGTCCTTAAAGTTTGTTCCATTTAACATTGGAACATTGTTCATGTTAGCAGAGATTGAAGTAGTCGACATTAAAGCTGAATCCAAAAGAAAATAAAAGGAATAAACAATTATGCTCACATTAAGTTACCAAACAGATAATCTCTAAATAAATTAATTTAATGACAACATCTCAAGATACCTAGCACAACATTAATACCAAACCTTTGGGTAGTGATATTAACTGTAAGTGGTATTCTTGTTGTAATGATCAAACATTGACAATAAGTTATGTCAAATAACAAATCTATCTTTGGATGGATTTATTATTCACATTAGGTTTCCTTTACAATTGGCACATGTTTATCACCACAAAATGTGTGTGTAATTCTGCCAAGTATTAATCATGTCTTTGGACCGATAAATACCCGCATGAGATACACAGACATGAATATCAAAACATTCCATATAAAACAATCTAGACAAGAGAGATCACTTTTGTGACATCTTGTTTGAATTGACTTATATTTAGAACGTTAGGAAATGAAATTGCTGTAGACGTTGTATAAATTACAGTAAATTTAAAGATTTCTTAATTTGTTACCCCGAAATATTATATAATCTGCAGCAATCCCAATTATATACATACATATATAAATAGAATTGATGGGTCCAAAAAACAAACTGACCACCGAATCATTTTACAATTCCAGAAAACAGATTGCCATTTTCACAGAACAAAACAAGAAAAAACAGAATTTACATCCATAAGAAAATTCAGAATCTGATTTCAGGAAACTAAATAGAATGAATAAAGCATATCAATTCTGATAATACACATGATAATGTAGGCTCTGATACCAATTGTTAACATAAATTTCAGAACATAAACCTTAAACTTCGGATCAATTACCATGTGTATCAACAAGAAATCAAGACAAAATGACATACCTGAATCTATTGATGAATGATTAAACGGAAGCGTGATTATCAATAAACTCTTTGTTATTGACTATGTTATTGCCTTCTAATCCTTTCCCCTTTGGTGCCTTATGTTTCTCCTTGAGAGGATTTAGAAAACACGGCAGTGTTCTTTTTCACCACTTGGGAAGGAATAGGGACCATAACCTTTTAAAGGTTGTAATTGGTTTTCATAACTGAAAGTTATAAAGTCCCATGAAACCACCATATGGGATATTAAACAGACATCAGTTACCCATTAACCATTAAACTAATTAATTAGCCATTAAACCAATTAATTAGTCATTAAACCAACTTTAACCAATATGTTTTAATTTCTATTTCTGCCCCTCATAGAAATAGAAATTATACAACCAGTATCTACACATTAGGTCCATAACACATATACCCTTAAGCCTATTAACTAAATTGAATCACTTAAATTGTAGGCTTTTTATAAATGATAACACCACATTTAATTATGTGGTCCCATTGAGACATTATCTAACATATCCTCCTCCCCTTTGATACTTAGGATTTCACTCAACTCCCTTGCTTTGTTCCTCATCGCCTCCCCACCATCTTCAACCACCACTTTTTGAATCACCTCGGCCACATTTTTTCAATCAAGCTCTTGTCCCTCACAGCCTCCATGCCAACCCCTATCAACGAAAGCAATAAAAAAACACGGACACTAGCATATGACATAGCAATTTTGAAAAAAAAAAAAAAAAAAAAAAAAAGATGTCAAATAAAATGTTTTTTATATATTTTTATTTGTTATGTATATAAATATATAAATTGTAACGAGTTGAATCAAATTGAATTTATACTTTAATCTCAGTTGAGGATTTATTTTAAATTATTAAAATAAATTCATTTTGGACCCAATTGATTGAATCGTGACCCGTTAGTAACCATGAAATATTGTTGTGGTTTTATTATTATTATTTGATTACCATAAAAGAGTTGTGAATATTTATGGTGTATACCATTAAACGAAATATATTTTGTGGTGAGAAAATATTATGTTTACTTTTATTATTAAAGATGTTGAAATGTATATATATAGGTGTATATATATATGGTTGGATATTTGTATAGTTATATATTTGTTTAGTCAAAGAAAAGCAAATATCTATAAATAGAACTTAATAGATATTTTTTTATACTTTGGGTGTTCTTCCCTAGTTCTTGCCGTGGAGAAAAGAAAGAAAAAGAGTTCTAAGTTGGGTTTTCATGGGTTTGATCTAGTGTAAGTCATTTTTTACCCCTAGTGCTTTGGATCAAAATGTATATGGCGGAAAAGGCGTCGTTTGACTCCAAGAAAATTTAATTTATGTTGCCGAAAAATTTGAAAGCTTCTTGGCCTGAGGTAGGGATTTTTTCTACACTTCTTTATACAATTTTACTTGATTATATGGAGCTTAGAGTTGTATATAATTTAATTAGAATTTTTAGAAAATTTGTGATTTATTTGCTTAAAAGGAGAATTTTGAGAAAAATAAAAATTTGATGCCCAAATTGCGAAAGTGTAAACTTGGAATATGTTTGTAAGGTTATGAAAGAGCTATTTTTAAAATTTGAACAAAAACGAACTTCGACTTGATCGGTTTTGAAATTTTTACCATTTTGCGACCAAAAGAGTATGTTTAAAGAAAACAAAGGAATTACGTTTTAATTTTGGGGCTTTTGATCAAAATAGGATGTCATAGTTGAATAATGCTAGGAGAATGAGTTTGGAAAGAAAATGATGTTTTCTTGGGCATTAACGGTGTTATTTTGCATAATGTATTTGTTGGAATAAAACTAACACGGTTAGAAATGGACCTTGAGATGTTACCGGACGTGATTGTGATATAAAAACTAGTGTAGTTGTTCATATTTGATGAGATGTGGAATAGATTGTATTTATTGGAATTTTTTTTTTTGAAATTTAATTGTTTAAATATCTGTTTAGAAATATCTGTTTTGGGCTATCGGTGGAGGATAGACATGATTGTTATAGAAATGCATGAGACTTAGGTAAATTGAACCACATTCCTCATTTGTTGCATTGGACATTGCATTACATCCGTTTCAATGGAAATGTATCTGTTTTTGAGAAATGTTTAGAAATGTATCTATTTGCGAAAATATGAATACTTGGTGAATCTGGGTAGGAGGTGTAAAACTGCGCGGTTAGGTGTCGAACCTTCCAATTTACTGGTAAAAATGACAATGGTAGTGCATTAGAGCCTACTTGCAGACACTCACCTAGAGATTCACAGAGTGTATTCATGTAACAGATATGGTTTAAAATGGAAAGGGTTTTATATCTGTTGTTGCAACTCAGCATTGCATGCTTTATAAAAAGAGAGATAAATTGTTTTATCATGAGCATACTCCTCTTTAGTCTTATCATGGTTCATATATTGTGTAATATATCTTTACTGGGCTATGGCTCACCCTATAAAGGAAACCATTTCAGGTACAGGTGTTATGTCTCCACCAAGGCATTGACCTGGGAATACTCGGAGCTGAGGCTTCATTTTTGTTTTATTGTTATTTGTTGAATGTATGCCCAGGGCTGTATTTGCGCTGAGTTGAAACTCTATTTTGTGTAACCAAGAATGTTCTTGGATAAATTTGTAAACCTGTAGGGCACTTATTATTTGTTTGGCTTCCATTTCATTCTTGTTGTAAAATGTATGCTTGGGATTGGAACTGGGGCATTGTAATATGAATAGCATGTATTTGGCATTTTGGATTTAATGGAAATGGATGTATGGAATAGTTAGCTATATATATGTGTTTGCCTATCAGGTGGGTTTTGTAGCATAAATAGATATACCCTGCCCAATTTTCGGAGCGTTACATAAATATAGGTTGTAGAGACAAAATGCATCGATATTTGTCGGTGTATTTTTGTTTTTCCATTTTTCCCTCCATGTTTCTATATATTTTATTAACTCAAATTAGCTTTCTAAAATTATAAAGACACCTACAAAGCTTTCCTAGAGTGTGTCCAAATGCAACAGACACCTATGTACGTGAAACATATTTGTCAAATCATCATAGGTACAGTGGTGTCTGGGATTAGGGGCTATATTCCTACCACGTTCAATAAATAAATAACGTAGAGTTAGAAAATAGATTTGATTTATCAACAAAGAGAATATTATTAATAAAAAGGAAAAAGGGTAGAAACAGGGGAAAAAGAGTAGAAAAGATGGGACTCAAAACCGATTTCCAATTTTGAATCTAAAGTCTAATTTTCATGTGAAAACTTGTCTTTAAGAAACTGTTTTTTCAGATTTGGTTGACAGTCAAACGGCATTGGATCTCAACAAAACTTGACACACATGACAAACTAAGCACAAATGACTTGTAGGAAAAGACAGGACTCGAAATCAATTCCCAATTTTGAATATGGAGTTTAATTTTTGTTTATGAAAACTTGGCTTTAATGAACTCGTTTTCTAAACCGATTGATAGTCTAAAATGCTCAAATGACGTCAGATGTCAACGAAACATGACACACATGGCTAACTAGGCACAAATAACTTGTAGGAAAAGATGGGACTCGAAACCGATTCTCGATGTTGAATCTGAAGCCTAATTTCTGTTTGTGAAAACTTATTCTTAAGAAACTCTTTTTCCGAACCTATTGACATAATAAAATGCTCAAATGGCTTTGAATGTCAACGAAACTTAACATACATGACTAACTAGCCACAAATGACTTGCAGGAAAAGACAAGACTCGAAATCGAATGCTCATTTAGAAACGCTATCCAGAGGTCTAAGAATAGTTGGAGAATCTGTTGGAAGATACATTGCGTAGCACTCGATTTATGTATATGTTACAATCTTATTTATTTATTTCTTAAAATAAATATTAAATGTTTTACATTTTTTTGTAAGCTTAAAATTAATTATATTATAAATAATTACTATTTTTTTGTTTCTTTTTGCAGATGCTACCTTTTTAAGTACGTGATGAGATCTTCACATATCGATATTGGAACTTACTGTAGATACTAAAACAAGCTGTAATATATATATTTTTTTATTTGTATTGTCGATACTTTTGTTTTGTTTTAGATACAAATTTGAGCTCTTGAATTATAAAATAAATAAATAAATAAATAAATAAATAAAATTTATTAATATTGTTGGAGGATGTTTTACATATTTTTGTAAAGAATATTTGGTTGACACTGTATTGTTACAGGGTACGTATATATTATTATTTGTATATATTAATACAGTTTCCATATATATTATTTTGTAAATGTGGATATGGATGTATTTTATTTTAGAAAATATTAATAATTTGTACATGGAATGAATTAATAAAATATATATTTATTTTTTGAAAATAATTATTTTGCAATAGTAATAAACTGTCACTAATATAATCATCATTTCCTTACATTTCATTAGCGACGGGTTAACCTGTCGCATATACATATTAGTGTCATCTTTAGGGATGGTTTAAACTGCCGCAAATGCATTACTGATTTAATTTAATTTAAATTTTTTTTTTTTTTTGCAATGTTTAAGACCGTCACTAATAATACTTTTTGCGAGGTCAACTACCGTCTCTAAAAAAATTTTTGGTGATGGCATCGTAAACTGTTGCGAAAAGTGATGGTTTCCCTACTTTTTTGTATCAGGTTAAACCATCGCAAAAAATCATTGACGATTTGTAACCGTCACAAATATCTTTTGTCACGCCCTCCTTCCGCTACCCCTTATTTCTCGTAGCTATTCTATTGCAAAAAAATCTTTTGGGACAACATGTAGACCTTTTGCGACATTTAAAACCATCTCAAAAGATCCGATTTTTAATGGTGAGGGAAACCTCTCGTAAACCACTATGGTATTCTCCAGCTTGACTTGTACGGAGACAAGGTTAGCATTATATCCTCCCAAACTTCTCATTGTTTTTGAAATTTTTATGGAGGGTTGGAAATTTTGCAAAATGGTTGCAAAAGGTGAAATTATTTAGATTTTGAAAAGAAAATTATATAGATGTTGAGGCCAAAATAATAATTATTTTAGGGTAAATTACACTATTAGTCCCTATAGTTTGGGGCTTGTGCCACTTTAGTCCCTGACTTTTTAATTGTGACACATTTGACTCTCAATTTTGAATCTTATTCCAAATAAGGACAATTGAACATAACATTGCTTAATTTCAAGAGCAAAATTATCAATTTGATAAAATATAAACTAATTTGACAAAAATAAATGTCAAAAAAATAGTTTAAAATTTTTTAAAAATTATTTCTACCCACCAAAAAATAAAATTATGTAAAATTGATAAAAATTAATAAAAATTACATGATTAATTTTTAAAAATTAATTTTACATGATCAACATCTAAATACATAATAAAAATTAATTTGGTAAAAAAAATAAATAAATGTCTAAAAGAATTATCAATTTTATATAATTTTATCTTTAGTAACTAGAAATAATTTTTAAAAAGTTAAAAATAAAATTTTGACATTTATTTTTGTCAAATTAGTTTATATTTTATCAAATTGACGATTTTACCCTTGAAAAATCCAATAGTATTTATAATTGTCCTTATTTGGAACAAGATTCAAAATTCATGATTAAATGTGTTACAATTAGAAAATCAAGGATCAAAATGACACAAATCTCAAAATATAGGGACCATTGTTGTAATTCACCTATTATTTTATATATATTCAAGCTTTGTTTGGTTGACTTTTCAGTTTTCTAAATAAAAATTCAAAAATTAGCTTGGTGAAGTGAATGAAAAAAAATCTATTCGTCATTTTTATCTCATCACTTTTTTTTGAGTCATTTGTTAGGACTTACATTAACATAATCTAAGGGGAAAGAGAAAGTGGATCACCCTCAACGCCCATTTTGGCAACGCTTTTTTTTTTTTTTTTTTTTCCTTCTTCAAATGATAAGAGGCGGCTAAACTATAATTGAAAAAAAGTGAGGATATATAATGGGCCATATAAGAGAAGGGAGAATTGTATGGCATTATTACAATCAAATGTGAGATAAATATATCCGACGAATAATTAGTACAATCCACCTCTATCATCTAACAATCAAATGTGAGTGAGTTTAAAGTGTTTGTAACTAAGAAAAATGACTTTTTTAAAACTCAGCTAGAATAATTTGACAGTGATATTTTTATTTTTTTTATTTTTGTAATTGTAAATCATGATGATGAGTGTTTTGACATGAAATGAATGAACTACAAAAAGCAGCATAATTCTATATAAGATCTTATTTTGCACTTGATATTAGGTTTTTTTTACCTTTTTATTTTTGAATGTTAGTTTCTTTTACTATAATCTTCAATTTGATGAGTTAATAATTGTGAAGGTGAATTTGGGCAGGTGATATCATTCATATTGGCAACTGGGGTTGGTCCAGGTTTCGGTGTTACTAAGGATCTGAAGAGAATTATGGATATTTTGAATACGCCTTCAGGTAATGATCTCGGATCAAAGCTAGATTACTTCTTTAACATGACCTAAGTCTCAGCTGGTTTTCTTTTCATTGGATTCCTAACCTCTGGAATTTCTTCTATCACATCATTGCTCGCTCTTTCTAAGAAAGAATAAAATCAAGGAAAGCAATATGTACACAGAATACATAAAATCTCTTATAAAAGAGACTTTTATTTATGAGAGATTCTATGCATTTTGTGCACATAATTTCTGTGCAAGTAAGGTTTCTACAAAATAAACTTATTGAAGGAAACAAGTTTCTTCCAAGTTTTTCCAATAAAATCTACCCCTTTGGTTGCATTAGTTGAGTTATTACAGTTTCAGTTATTGAATTTTGTGAGTTCATATGTAATTTTGATTTATGATGTATTTAATTATCATTGTAATTGTTGACTCATTATACATCATTGTGTTGTGGTAATCTAACATATATATCTCATTTTGTTTTGTTCATGATGGAGTTTCGTGATAAGAAATCAAAAGTACTATGAATCCACTTTTATCAACTCATAAATTATCCTTAATGTATTTGTGTGGTAGAAATTAAATTAATAAAATGTGGAGTCATAAGTAACATGAATTTGAACTATTGATTCTCTTTTTAGGTATATTCTGAATTTATAAATCTAAGTTTGTAGTGTTATTGAACAAAAAATATATATGTGGGAGAAATGAGATATATAGGTGTGTTGAAATTGATAGGGGCATTCTATTTGAGTCCAAAAAATATCTTAGTACGCCCAATTTAAATTTATAAATTTTAATTCATATTATATCTTAATGTGAATTTACTAATAAGGACAATTTACATTAAACCCTAAAATAATTTCTTTTTTCCTCATGGTACACCCTAATCTATTATTTCTATTCAAGTCTCTACATCTTCTTTCCCAAGTGATCAAAGTTAGTTTGTCTTCTTCTTCTTCTTTCTCACTCCAAAACTCCAATCCACCTTATCGAAACTCACCATTATCATTAATATCATTGTTTTTTTATTATTTTGAAACCCTAAACTCTAGAAGAAAGTTTGAATAATCGAACAATAAAGGAAAGTGATAATCAAGATAATATTTTGAAGCAACCCATCAAAGAGGAGGTAAGCATTCATATAAAAATCAAAATATAATTATTAATTTATGTATTTTTTCACATGTCCCATTATAATGTTAAATTTTTCAATTTTCACAATCATATAAATAGCATTATAGCTTCTCCAAGTCACAACAAAAGCATTAATTTCAATATAAAAACCAAACAACCTAGGTTGCTATTTATGTTAAATATGTAATAGGAGATTCTATATGTTGCAGCACCTTTCAATAATTTTTAATTTTAATTTTTTTGGTTTTTTTTTGGTCCTCCTACTTTTTTTTTTTTTTTTTTGCAGACCTATATTCTGTGACACCTTTCTATATGCTGCCAACCTTTTGGATTTCAATGGTTAGGGTTAAAAAAAAATGTACATCTAGTTTCTCGCAATTTCCATTGAGATTAAGTTTATCTATCAATTTTCGTTGCATTCAAATTTATATATTAGTTTGTAATTAATTATTTTAACATTTGGTTTCTTTTTATCAATTTCTTTTTCTTTTTTTTTTTACATAAAGGTGAATATTCACTTATTTTTGGTCATTATTATTCGGTTCTAAAAGTTCAAACAAATTCAATTTGTTCGGTTGTACATTGCCAAACAACATGACAATGTTTAGCTTTGTATATCCGAACATTGTGACTTTATTCATCTTTTTATGTCCGAACAATATGAGTAAAATATGACATTTTTTCTTTTGTTTGACCTTGTATGTCCAAACAATATAACTTTGTTCCTTTGTTGATTTCATAGAGAATTCCATTTTGGAGAATGTGGAGCATGCTGAATGTGTGTTAAACTACACTAGTGAATTTACCACATGCGAGGTAGGATTACTATTGTCAATTACTTCTTTTATTAATCTTTGTATTTATATTTGTACTAACTATAAGCTAATATGTTTAATGTAGATATTTCAAAGCAGAGAAGCAATGATTTATTAGGCACGTGATGTTGGCAAGAAAAATGGTTTTGTTATAATTGTGAAATATTTAGATTCTAGTGGCGGTCATTGGACACTAAGAATTAAACTAGCATGTGAGAGGAGTGGAAAGTATAGACAAAAAAAGAAGGTGAAAGTTTATTCTCATGATGAGAATGTTAGGATGACTGGGACCAAAAAGTGTGATTGTCCATTCTTGCTAAAGGGTGAGAAGTTAAGTACTAACAATGATTGGATGTTGCATGTAGTATGTGGAGTGCATAATCATCCAGCTGCGGATCATCTTGAGGGACATTCATATTTGGAGAGATTATCACACCAAGAAAATGAATTGTTGGTGGATATGTCTAAGAGTATGGTGAGACCAAAAGATATTTTAGTTACGTTGAAACAGAGGAATCCGTTGAATGTAATAACAATGAAGACAATTTATAATGTGTGTCACAAATTTAAAGTGAAAGAGAAAGCCAAAAGATCACAAATGCAACAACTGTTGGGTAAATTAGCAAAGCATGAATATATTGAATGGCATAGATGTGAACAAAATACCATGATTGTCACTGACCTCCTTTGGGCTCATCTATTTAGTTTGGATTTATTTCGTGCATTTCCATGTGTCTTGATTATGGACTGTACATATAAGACCAACAGGTATGGTCTTCCCATGCTTGAGATTGTAGGTGTGACTTCCACAGATATGACATTTTTAATAGCTTCAGGATATTTACAATTCGAGCGTACCGATAACTATGTATAGGCTTTGAATATATTACGTGGTCTTATGGATAAGAATATTTTTCCTGAGGTTATTGTCACAGATAGAGAGCTTGCATTTATGAATGCCATTGATGTTGTGTCGATGGTATATAAATAAGAATGTGTTGGCTAAGTGGAAGAAGATGTTTGATAGTAAAGACACGTGGGAAAAGTTTAACTCTTCATGGAAATTGTTAATCCTCTCTTCGTCTAAAGATGAATACCATGAACACCTTAGCACACTGCACAAAGATTTTAGTGCATATCCAGAGGCACTTGATTATGTTACTCAAACATGGTTGAAGCAATACAAGGAGAAATTTGTTGCATCGTGGACAAATTCATGCATGTATTACGGGAATGCTACAACGAATAGGTAAATAATTTAGCAATTACATAAACTCAATTTGTACTTATTTGTATATGAACTTGATAATCTTTAAAACTTTTATTTGATTAGGGCTGAGAGTGCACATTCATCACTAAAGAAACAACTTGAATCCAGTCAAGGGAGTTTTGAAACTTGTTAAGAGTAAGATACATAATTTTCTTGAGTTACCACACACTGCCATCAAGGCTTCATTCCAGAAGAGTTTGATAGTTGTCCAACACAATTTTACTCCTTCTGAATTTGTCCAGCTTCGGGGTAATGTATCCATATGTGCTTTGGAACGCATATTAGCAGAGACAAAGAGAGCAGAATCCATTGGAATTGATTCTTCAGCATGTGCTTATGTCATTCGGCATACCCATGGTTTGCCTTGTGCACATGAGATTACTTATTATATAAGACAATTACTTCTTATTCCACTTGAGACAGTACATGCACATTGGAGGACACTTGATATTGTCTAATTGCCTAATAAAGATAAATTGGAGTTAACTTGTATTCCAGAAGTAGAGTTGGTTATTAATAAGTTTTTTTTCTAGTAAAACTAGTGTAAGACTTGAGATTTTAAAGAAATTGAGAGAGATTGTGAGTCTGGATAGCACATTTCTCACTGAACCAAAGTTAAAGCCCAATCCAAGACCTCGTGGTCATCGGAAGGTTAATTTATCCACAAAACGTAACCCATGTGCTTTTGAATTGGCTGAATCTAGACATGGTAGTGCCTCTACACAATCACATTCATAAAAAGGTACACAAGAATTTGTCAATGGACAAAAAAAAAAAAAAAAAAAAAGAGCTAGCAAAGAAAAGGTATATGAATTTGTGGTATTGTAATACAATATAAGTTCAATATTATTTACTTGGTCAAATGTAATTAATGACAATTTTTCTGTAGGTGTACCAAACAAGACAAGTACAACATTCTTCATACATTAATGCATTCCGACAGTGTATAAGGCCATACATTAAGCATGTGAAGGATGTAAGTCCTGATGGACATTATGGATTTAGATTGATTGCTGGTTTGATTGGCCATCGTGAAGATCATTGGATTAAAGTAAGACATGACATGTTTCTAGAGTTGCACACTTACGATGATTTATATACAAAGCTTTACAGGTCGTTTAAAAGGATTAAGGAGCTTGCCCATAGTTTGACACACTTTGATGCAAAGCCAGCACGAACAGAATATTGGATGACAATGCCAAATATGGGGCATCTAATTACATCATCCTATAATATTGTCTTTTGCCATTTCTCAGCACAACAGTGCCTTGCATTCCTATCACTAAGATCAGACCCATCGCCACCACTTGATCGCACAGAGATATCCATTGGTTTCGTGAACGAAAACCACTTTTTTGAGGCATACCCATGATTCAATTACTATGTTGTTATTAACCAACAATAATGTATAACTTTATTTTGTTGTTGTTTTGTAGTTGTTTATGGAGTAGGACCACCATATTCCTCCAATAGCGAGCAATTGGCGAAGGTATCGGTACAGTTGTATTGCAGGATGGGAGAGTCCATATGATAAACGAATTACTCATTTCAAGGAAATCGTGAATAAAAATGTTGTTACAAAAGAAACATTTGAGACCATTGACATTGATTGAGAAGTTTGTCCATGTTAAATTGATGTTAGTTTCAACTTCATTGATTGGCCTTTTTTTTTTTGTCATAATACTTGAGTGATAGTGTTTCTTTGAGTTATTTGGACAGAAATAATTTATTTTATTACTTATTTGATTTATTGCATTGTTGTGGAAGCCAATTCTTGTTTGTGTTATATCCAGTAAGTGTTCGGCTTTGCATTTTCAAACACTTGCTGATATATTTTGTGAGGTTATTTTTTCCATTGCTTGGTTTTCCATTGCAATCTCTCACTATGAACTGTTTAATAATTTATTCTTGGGTATCTCTTTATGATATCTAATTTTTGCAATCAAATTTGGATCAGCCATAACAACCAAGACTTCCAATATCAGCCGTAAGCTCATTTAAGAACCAAAACCAACATTCATGCCAATGTAACTTCTGCTTGATTAGCGGAAAAATAATATATACAGGAACAATATATATAATAAGGTATTAATATAAAAGATAAGAATTAAAATATACAAAAATCGTATTTTGAAGTATTACAATACAATGTTGAAATACCAACAAGTAATGGTAGTTATGCTCCTAGAGTGTTTGGTTTCAAGATCCAAAAAACAGGATGATGCTTGTCACGACCCCATTCCGCCCCTAGTAGAATGGTGTCATGATGGCCAGTAACCCGAGGTTACCAAAGGCCAACTTACAAGGATTCACACACAATCAGAGTATACATATGGGACTTACATGTGCGGAAGCAATACATTTAAATATAGGTAGTCCATAAGAGCTGTGCATAGATCAAATGAAGTGGCATACATCTTAATCATAATATTACAACTTGAATACAAATAAAGTAAGGTACATATTACATCTTGATCAAAAGGCTTATCAAGCCAACATAAATATTGCCGACATAACATGAATCCAAAACATCTTGCAAAACACACACATCTAGGCATCACCGCCTTCTTGCTTGGCACCTACATATATATAAGGAGATGGTGAGCTTGGATACTCAGTGAATGGTATAAATAATAAAGGGTTAAATGAATGATATCCAAGATCTTTATCAAAACCATACATATCAAAGCTTGTAACAAAACATGGGATGAATCACGTTCATCAATCAAATCTTTCAAAGCTTCTTGGGATGTTTAATAACATCAACATAATACTTGGGGTGATGACATTCCGGACAAAACAAGGGAATAATCGACCCGGAGTCGATTAGACAAATCCACTCGTACACTAGACCGTCGGTGGGGCCATCCGTTCATAGACCGTCGATGGCAGAGATCTCTCAAACATGATGCTACATGGGCTTAGAGTCCCCTAGCATGGGAGGACTTTCCAAGAATGTCATCCAACACAAAGCTAATACTTGATACACAAAATAGAGATAATCATTCATGCTTAACAAATACTTTTCCAAAACAAATCAAAGTAAATCTTTATCAAAACGTTATAACATAGCTTTATTAAAAATACCACTCACATAGCTCTTCGGACGTCGGGGTTAAAGCAAGGGTCCAAGTCCTACAAATACATGGCAAAGTCTATTGAATGCACTTCAAGAAGACAAGAAGAGATGCTTAAAGATGGATGTGAAATGCATTCTCAAAACAAGCTCTACATGAATGCAAATGATCTCGGCATTCCTTCAAAACTGGATTAAGACGAGACAAAACATGCTGGGTACCAACCAGGTCCTTGCCGAGGTCCCACACCTCCTAGCCGAGGTGTGGTTACCTAGGCTTCGGCGTGCGGCTGACTGCTGAGGTGCATGTAAGGTAAACTAAAGGTGTAAGTGATCATGCAAGGTAGGAGTGATCATACAAGGTAGGCCAAGGTGAGATACGATGCTTGGCCTAAGTGTGAGGTCTAGACAAGAGTGATCTCGGTGACTACACTTAGGGAAGTAAAGTCTGGAAATCTGGGTTTCCTCTCTTGAAGAACATGAAGAACATGAATGCTAAAATCATAACTTGTTATTATAAAAATCTGGGGTTTCATGCTATGAGTTCGAAAACATGGACCTGGGTACCCATACTTGAAGACTCCGTGAAAGCAAACACAAAAACATGGATCTTGATATAAACTTTCGGATCAAAACATGATTTTTCCTCAAGAACACATGAATATCACTTTCTCTTTCTAAAACCAAACTTCAAAGCAATGCATGGCTCATGAAACATGCTAGATCATGCAATGCAGCTAGATAAACAATAAGAACAACAAGAATAGATCAAGAATCTAACCTCAAAGCACGGATCTAACGGCTCAACTCTAAGGATCAAGCTTGGGATCTACTTCTCTCTCAAGAACTCCTTCTTCCCTCTTCCTAGAGCTTCTCTCTCTACAAAGGCAAAGATATGGAAATGATATGGTTTCTCTCTCTGCCGGCTGATTTAGCCTTCTGCTGGGACACGTGGCACTACCGGATTGGTTCTCCTCAAAAAGATGATTAAAAGACAAGACATGTGTAAGGCAAAGTGTATTCAACAAGCTAGACGGCATGGGCACTCCGGTGAGTAATGACTTCGGCTAAGGGCAAGGCTTCGGCAAGTAAGGTGACAATGATCTCGGCTAGGAAAGACAACACTTGACTTAGCTGTGCCACACCTTGGCCTAGATGTGCCACACCTCGGTCTAGGTCATACCTGTCCAGGAACAAGATCACTTAGGTTCAAGGATAACATCTCGGCCTAGATAATACACATCTCGGCCTTGGTGATACATACCTCGGCCCAGATGATGACATCTCGGCCAATATGCCAGGACGTAGGTGGAGGTCAACCAAAGTGGTTCCAAGGTAGTTCTAGAATTAAAATGACCTCGGCTTGGAATATTCTAGGCTTGTCACAGCAAGGAAGGAACAAAACATGCATACAACACTTAAGCAAAACAAGACAAGGTTCGTGAATGCAAACTTAACAAGACAAGGTTATGCAAATGCACATGAACATGACTAAGACATGAATGTGGGTTATTACAATGCTGGAGTTCGAAGCTGCCTTTGGGGCTAAATTTCCTGGCTGCTGATTAGGATCAAAGTTCCTTTCAATAAGAATTCCCCATTATGTCTCCTGCATCATCAACCATTTCAGTTCAAATATGGAAAACAGGATATATACTGTTTGAAGTATCCATGAAGTTTTCACAATGACAAATCAACTAAGTCATGTCAAAAAACCAAATGAGAGCAAAATGAAATGAGATTTACCAGTTCAATGGAATACTCTGTTTGTGCTCCTTAATAGGGCCCCCATTTTTAAAAGAAGCTTATTTTGTTTTGGCAAAGGTACACCTTCTTGATTCTATATTTGGAATTGATTTTAAATGTAAATAATATTAACAGTGGATCAGAATCTGTCTGAGTTTGGGGGAAAAAATAGATATCTCCCTTAATTTGAATTCAAATATAACTCATTTTATGTCACAATTCAGGTGACACATACGACCACATATTGGAAAAATTCCACAGCAGTTCACTAAAAACTCACTTGAAATGGCATCCAAGAAGATTCTATGAAGCATGGAAACATTTTAGTTTTATCATCCTGTTGTTTCAGAGTATCTCAGCACATGAGCATCCAACAAGATTCTATGAAGCAGTAAATATGTCAAGAGTATAAGTACATGACACTCTCAACTTGAGTGAACAAACTAATTGATAAATACATTCATGCAACTAGATAATTAATTGAACCACTACTGTATTCTTTCCTCAAACAAGTTGGCCACATTACAATAACTATGATGTAATTTAAATCGTATGAACTGCAAAGAGGAACGTAGGTGCCTATAAGCACAAGGTTTCCATATTTTGATGCATGAAAATAGCAGACAAAATCAAAAAATAAAAATAAAAAATTCGAGAAACAAGAAACAAGAAAGTAAAAGGAAGACGACAAGTATATCTCTTCTAATTGATTGTCCTATTTGAAGTAAATTTTCAAGCAAGTACACCAAAAAAGAAAGTTGCATATCAAAAAGAAACAATAAGCCACCAAGAAGATAAGGATTTTATGTATAAAAAAAAATAATTTTGATAAAATGAAACCAAATATTAAAATAATTAATTACAAACTAATATATAAATTTGAATGCAACGAAAAATTGATAGATAAACTTAATCTCAATGGAAATTGCAAGAAACTAGATGTACATTTTTTTTTTAACCTTAACCATTGAAATCCAAAAGGTTAGCAACATATAGAAATGTGTCACAGCATATAGGTCTTAGGGGAAAAAAAAAAAAAGTAATAGGACCCCAAAAAATAAAAAATTATTGAAAGGTGTTGCAGCATATAGAATCTCCTATTACATATTTGACATAAATAGCAACCTAAGCTGTTTGGTTTTTATATTAAAATTAATGCTTCTGTTGCGACTTGGAGAAGCTATAATGCTATTTATATGATTGTGAAAATTGAAAGATTTAACATTATAATGGGACACATGAAAAAAAAATACATAAATTAATAATTATATTATGATTTTTATATGAATGCTTACCTCCTCTTTGATGGGTTGCTTTAAAATATTATCTTGATTATTACTTTCCTCCATTGTTTGACTGTTCAAACTTTCTTCTAGGGTTTAGGATTTCAAAATAATAAAAAACAATGATGTCACTGATAATGGTGAGTTTTGTTAAGGTGGATTGGAGTTTTGGAGTGAGAAATAAGAAGAAGAAGAAGAAAACAAACTAACTTTGATCTCTTGGGAAAGAAGATGTAAAGATTTGAATAGGAATAATGGATTGGAGGGAATCATGAGAAAATATATATATATTTTAGGGTTTAATATAGATTATCCTTATTAGTAAAATTTATAAATTGAAATTGGGCGTACTAAGATATTTTTTGGGTTCAAATAGAATGCTCCAAATTGTTATGGCTAGTTGGTCTGTAAGGCCCAAGTGTAGTGTGTAAGAGAGTTACAAGTCCAACCCACAATAGGAGAAGAGGCCTCTTTGGATACAACATATATATGGGTGTGCTGAAATTGATATGGCTAGCTGGTTTGTTAGGCCCGAATGTAGTGTGTAAGAGAGTTACAAGTCCAACCCACAATAAGAGAAGAGGCCTCTTTAGATACAACATGTTTTTTTAGGTAATAACGAAAGTTAAACAACACATATTAGGAAAGGAGAGGGTTAATCCCTCTCATATAAAATTTCAACTATGTTAGCCATTAGAATGGGCCTTAGCAAAATAAGGGAGTTTTCATAGATCTTCAAATCTTTCACCTAGTTTTCTCCCATATGAGTAAGGGCATCTGCACATTGATTAGTTTCTCAAAAAATGTGCTTGATAGTGCAATCCATTCAGAAGGTAAGAAATTCAATGTCTTCCACAAGAGCACAGTAAGGGCAGTTTAGGTGAGCTCTTTCATTGATGAGTTTGACAGCATCTTAACAATTTGTTTCTATCACTACATTTCTCCAATCATTTTCATGAATGATGATTGTTCCACGGTAAATAGCCCATATTTCTGCTTCAAGACTTATTACTATATCCAGCTTTCTAGAGTATTCAAGAATCCAAGAACTTTTTGCATCTCTAAAAAGTCCTCCAAAACCAGCTTTTTCTCAACTTTCTTTTTCCATGTAGTTTTATTTTATTTATTTATTTATTTTTTTTTAATGGGTCCATGTAGTTTTAATTATGAGGATTTGGTATCCAATAAATGTTATTGTCTGATGACTACTGAGGACCTCTCAGGACTTTGCTCCCATTCAAAAACATGCAAGACTTTTTTCCCTCATTTCTTCAAATTTTAAATTGGTCTGCTAACATGAGTCCTAGGAGCATAAGAAAAAACAAAAAGGTAAATTTTGTTATACTTTTTACTCATTTTATAACACTTTTTATTTACTTTATTTTATTTTTTTTAAATTTTGTTATACTTTTTACTCATTTTATAACACTTTTTATTTACTTTATTTTATTTTTTTAATCTTTTCATCATTTTCATAATAATTTTTATACAAATCTCAATATTAAACTATGTCCATGAGACACTTGTTATCATTTTTTATTTTGAATATCATCTACTGTGGGGATGGATTTGGAAATACTCTTCAGATCCTGGGGGACGCCCGTGATCCTCAGCTAGTCACCTGAAAAGGAATGAACACTCCAGTCGGGGGTGCCGGAATTAGCACTCCGACGGGTAAGTCAGTGTATACTCTCTTAATTGTTTGTATCTTAAGTTAAGCATACTAGTTCTCACATACCTTTCTTCGACTATTGTTCCTCTATTTATACTCGCTTCCTGGGCCTCGAGGCCTGGCCCACTTTTCGCCCATTATCCTCTTATTTATTTGGCTCCATAATCCAATAGTTATTCGGCCTATTTATTGTATTCGGCCTCCTGATCGTGCATGATAGGGCCGAATAATGTCTGTATCCTAGGCCTCCAGGTGTACACCGCTTATTTGATTCCGCTATGTATTCGGCTCCCACAATTGCCCCCCAAACTCCCCATTAATAGTAGTTAATTGGCGTGTTTGGTTTCGAATTCGAAAAGTCAAAAGAAACATAAGTTAGGCGGCTTCACCTATCCCAATGTGAATGTTAGAACGCACATGCCTTTCAGTCATCATTATAAGTTCCCGCCTCATTCGAGCATTTCTTGCATTTATTGCGATTTGAAACTTCGGTCTTTTCAAATGCATGCTTTTTGAATATTTGAGCCTCCTGGACTGCTAGTCGATATTCTTCCTCTATCTTGCATCTTCTTCAACTTCTTCCCATCTCTCCTTGTCTCCTTTGCCTCTCGTAAGTTTTTTTCTCTTCTTTTTGTAATCTTATTTTCGATTTAGCATGCCCTTGAATCCTTACTAGAATGGCTAAGAATTTGAAAGACCTCCTTTCTGAGGGTCGAATTTCTGGGTTCCGACGCCATTTTTCTACCCCCGATAATGTCTATTTGTCTCTCATGACGACAACACTCTTGATATGGAGAGGGATGATGAAAATATAATCGTCTTTCCTTTCCTATCCATTGCGGAGGGCAGAGTCCGTTTTCCCCTACACCTATTTCTTAGGGTTGTCCTCCACCATTGGGGTCTGATTCCTTTCCAACCCAATGTAAATTTTTTTCGAATCATAATGGGGGTCGTAGAGTTGAACTGGCGCCTTAGGATCAACCTTGGCATTCCTGCCATTCGGCACTGCTATGCTTTAGCCAAATTCTCCGATCGGCATGGGCACTACTTTCTCAAGGCCAAGGACATTAACCATCACTTGGTAACCATGCTTGCCAGCTCTGGTAAACGAGTTGATAATGCGATGGTCCATGTCCGAGGCAACTGGGAATTCGGTGAAGGCGAAAATCGCCTAGACCCGATACCCAAACGGAGGGGCGAACCAGGTTGTCGTGTAGCAACTTGTATTTATTGATCCTTCTTTTACTCGACTTTCTCTCCAAGTCTAATCCTTTGTTTGTGTAGGCAACAATTTGAAGAAAATTCTGATCTCGGCCGATGACGCAGTCCTTTCGAAAATTAAGACTACACTCAATTTTTTTGGCCGTCCAAACATACAGAAGCAAGGGAGAGCCGCCCATATACTCCTGAGGTACGAGCCAACTTACACTACGTTCTTGGCCATGGAGAACATTCTGATCCCATTCGGCGAACAACGTCTTACGACTCTTGACTTCCCCCGCTTTAAAAACCTTAGGCAAATTGGTTTTGAAGCTTCTGATTCGAAGCAAGACGTAGAGCCGGTGGTCGAAGTGATTGCCGAACCAACGAGAGAGTTCTCTGCGAAAACCGAAAAGGTCGACAAGGCTCCAAACTCAGCGTTTGAGGTAGCTGGCCTTAACTAGTCTAACTCTCCATCCATTTCGGGTTGGGGGAAATTTTCCTTTGGAGATATTTTTACTGGTTTGGTAGATCTTCCCGGCTCCTATCCCGAGAATATGGCGAAGGAATCTCTTTCCCAATTGGCTCGAAAAAAGAACGCCGAGTGTTTGGCCGCCTGTCAAAGGGCCGAGACCATTAATTCCAAACATGCCCTCCCTGAATCCTCCGAGCCGATTGTTGTGGTTGAAATGGCTCAAACTTTTTTCGCCGAGACGGAACGGTCAGTCGAACGATTGACTTCAGAGTCTGATAAGGGCAGGGAGAAGCGTCCTGCTGATTTCGAGGCTGTCTCTGAAGAAAACCCAGTCGAAAAAAAGGCCGCGCTTAGAGGAGTCGGATGTGGTTGTTCCTTTTGTGGTTCAGCCAAAGATAAAAAAAACATGTCGATCTCTTCTGACGCATCAGCTGTGAAAGACCTAGCCGTGGCGTTGAGCCTGGCTTCGTCGGTTTTGTTACCGGCTGACAAGGCAGCTTTCCGGGCAGAGCCGGATGTGTTGGCAATAGCATTAGCCGTTTAAACAGCACTTCTGGTATATAGCTTGATCTTGTCTTTTGCATTTTTGCGCATATTGTTTTGGTTTTAATTTTCTATTTTGTAGACAGTCGGAAGGATAGCCGAGATAGGTCGGCGCCAGCACGACGCCGTCGAACAAATTGACCGTTTAAGATCGGAGGTTGAGGGCGAAAGGAGTAGGGCCGAGTTCGAGGTGGGGAGGGCGACGATGGAAAGTGCATGGGCCGAGGCCGAGATGGAAAGAGCGAGAAATGCTGAACAGCATAGATTGGTCATCAAACAGAGGGCAAACGCGAGCAATTGAGCGCTCAAGTCAGCCCAAGAGTTGATTGCCAGGCTGGAGACCAAATTGGAAGAATCGAATAAGGTAAAAGAAAAAACCAACTCCGAGACTTCCAAGGCGTATGAGGCCGGGCAAGGCGCCGCCCTTGCTAATTACGTAGAAGATGTTCCCAAATTTGAGAACCAGGGATTCAAGCATAGCTGGCTCAAAGCCCTTGCTGCTGCAAATGTGACATTGCCTATTCCAATTCCATACGAGCAAGTCGACATTGAGTCGTTGAAGTCTAACCCCGAGGACCCCGAGGATTGATTAGGGCGACACTCTGGTTGTTTTTGCCAAGGATATTGAATGTATTTTATTTTATTTTATTTTATTTTTACTCAAGGTGATCTTCATGTATAAAGTGATATCTTATCTGTATTCAGTTTATCAATGAAACTTTCCCTTGCTTTGTATTATGTCTATATTTAATTGCCATTATCAATGTGTTTCTTTTTCTTTTTTTTTTTGCTTTTCATTAGACAATCTTTCCATTAAAAAGATGGATAATTCAAGAATTGGGAATAAAAAGGGTAGCGGCAAATATTCATGATTCAGACTTTGGATTTAGTCGAATAGGTTTAAGAACATGCCTTTGCATTTGAACCAATCAGTGCCAGGCCTTGCATTGTGTGTGAATGGTAAAGGCATGAGATCCTTTCGGCTTCGTGAAATGGCTGAGGCATGATCCTTTCGGCTCAAGGCCAAGGGATTAAGCCGATTCGAGTAGAGAACCATTCGCCATTAGGATTAAGGAATCTACCCTTGCCTCAGATATGAACTGGACCGCCGAATGAGTCTGATTCATGAAATGGCTAAGGCACGATCCTTTCGGCTCAAGGCCAAGGGATTTAGCCGATTCGAGTAGAGAACCATTGCCAGTTAGGATTAAGGAATCTGCCCTTGCCTCAGATATGAACTGGACTGCCAAATGAGTCTGGTTCGTGAAATGGCTAAGGCATGATCCTTTTGGCTTTGTGAAATGGCTGAGGCACGATCATTTTGGCTCAAGGCCAAGGGATTTAGCTGATTCGAGTAGAGAACCATTGGTCGTTAGGATTAAGGAATCTTCCATTGTCTCATATATGAATTGGATTGCTGAATGAGTTCGGTTCGTAAAATGGCTGAGGCACGATCCTTTCGGCTCAAGGCCAAGGGATTTAGCCGATTCGAGTAGAGAACTGTTGGCCGTTAGGATTAAGGAATCTGCCCTTGCCTCAACCCAGATATTAAGGTTAAGGAATTGCCCCGGTTTGGGGTAAATCTAGAAAGTCGAATACCGGCGGCTTATAGACTGCGTGCATTAATGAGGTCACCTCGGGAATGTGGTGCACCCATGAATTATTTAGAGAGGAGGTTGTGTCCAAACAAAACTCAACCCTGTATGTCGAACGTGGGCAGAGAAGAGTGAATGTCTAGCAGACTATTCTTTAACAGTAAAGGAAAATGCAGGACACTAGCAGAGCTGGACTCAATGAATCGAGGTGGAGAACCTCCCCGAACGGGAGTTAGAGCATCTGCTGAGCATGAGAGGCGTCACTCTCCACGTCGACAAAGCAGATTGCCCAGGAGAGAGAAACGCCAATGGGGAAGTTCCCCTCGTCCGCGCAGTGAAGCCAGTAGGCCACCACGTCCATTGAGCTTTGCAGTTTTTCTCGATAACTAACTGATGATGGAGGCGGATTCAATCATCCAAGATCCAAACGTGGCGGTCAAATTTGCACGACAGATTTTTTTGCTAGAAGTTCAGTAGTCGATGATTGGTCGACGAGACTTCGAAGTGTTTTGAGAGGGCATCCATAGGGCAGTAAAGGGGATATATACTGCCGACGAAATCGGTATGCGCCTTTGTGCTGCTCGGCGGGAGATAGAGTAGAAGGACGAATGTATTCAAAGCCTAGAAACTCGCGCGGAGAAAGCTGAGTGGGAGCTGAGAAAGGTCAGACTAGTGGGGAACAGTCGGCCGGGAAGTCTAACCCGATCTTGGAAGAAAGGATAACCCAACGGCTAATAAGTCATGCGATCACCGATCGAGATACGGCTAGCATGTTTGCGATTGAGTCCGCCAAGACAAGGGCTTATGAAAAAGGCTTCCACGAAGGTCGGAAGGTCGGAATAGAAAAGACTAAGAAAAAACTCGCCGAAGAGGTCTGCTGATTCAAGAATCGAGGATTTCGGCATGGGTGGATCGAGGCACTCAAGGCCGCGGATGCCCTCCGTGCAGCAGGTGTTCAGTTGGCTTCACCGTTATATTATCGCCACAATCTTCCCTTCGAGGCATACGAGATAGAGAAGAGCGACGATGAAGGTGGCGCCGAATAAAACCTTATGTAAAAATAAATACATTTTGTATTTATTTATCAAATTATTGTTTAATTAATAATGTATTCGCGGCCAATGTAATGTATTCGAAATTAGTCTAATCAGAACATATATTTTTTGGAATGTTTTGTTGTTGTGCCAACTAATTCATGAATGGATTTAACTATGATTGTATGATCTTTTTATTTTAGATCAATTTGTTCATAAAATGACCATCACCATGACTTCAATGGTTTGCACGAATCGCTCCAAATTCGGAGGACTTAGTCAGCCGAAACATCAATTCCACAAGGTGCCGCGAATGCGGGCCAAACAAATGGATATGGTGCTCAGAATCTAGAGTCTCATTCGGCCCAAGCGCGACTTGCAAGGATGGGGCTCCGAATTCGGAGACTTGGCCAGTCGTGATATCTACGAAGGGCGCTCCGAATCTAAAATCTTAATCGACCCAAAAGTGTCATGCATTGATGGGGCTCTGAATCCGGAGACTTAAATCTTGGCCAATCATGATATCCACGAAAGGCGCTCCGAATCCGAAGTCTTATTCGGTCCAAAAGTGTCCTGCACTGATGGGGCTCTGAATTCGGAGGCTTTTGGCCAATTGTGATATCTATGAAGAGAGTTCCAAATCCGAAGGCTTAAATCTTGGCCAATCGTGATATCTACGAAGGGCGCTCTGAATCCGGAGTCTTAATCGGCCCAAAAGTGTCATGCACTGATAGGGCTCCGAATCCGGAGACTTAAATCTTGGCCAATCGTGATATCCACAAAGGACGCTACGAATCCGGAGTCTTATTCGGCCCAAAAGTGTCCTGCACTGATGGGGCTCCGAATTCGGAGGCTTTTGGCCAATCGTGATATCTACGAAGGACGTATCGAATCCAGAGGCTTAATCGGCCCAAACGTGACCTACACGGATGCGGCTCCGAATCCAGAGACTTTGGCCAATCGTGATATCTACGAAGGGCGCTCCGAATCCAGAGGCTTTTGTCGGAACATTTTTGAACTGGATTTCGCAGTGAGTAAACAGGAATCTTTGCATTACAAAAGTGAAATGTGTACATGGTGAACCATTCAAAACTAGTATCATTCCCCACAGGTTGGGTTTAATGATAGAATTTACGCAAGTGCGTTGAATTCTAAGACCGTAGCAGACTCCTTCCAGACATGTCTTTGAGCCGATATCTCCTACTCTTGCGATCGAATTGACCTGATAGGGGCTGTCCCAATTAGGACCCAATTTACCATCAGCCGGTTTCCTGGCAGCTAGAAGTACTTTCTTCAGGACCAACTCTCTTGGCGTGTAGCAGCGCAGATGAACACATTGATTATACGACTTAGCAAGCTGATGTTGATACTGTGCCATGGATGCAAGGGCACAGTCTCTTCACTCTTCAATTAGAATCAAATCCAAGGCTAGCATCATGTCGTTTTGTCCCATATCAAAAACTTTCGATTTCAAGGTTGGGAGGCCGATCTCCAGGGGTATGATTCCCTAGGCTCCAAAGCATAAAGCAAACGGCGTGTCCCTAGTGGATCGTCTCGGCGTAGTTCGATGAGCCCACAACACACTCGGCAATTCTTTGACCCATTTGCCTTTAGTTTTCTGCAGCCTCTTCTTGATGCTGTCCAAGATGGATTTGTTAGAGGCTTCAGCTTGACCATTGCTTTGTGGGTAAGCCGGTGTGGAAAAGTAAGGCCGGATACCATACTTGCTGCACAGCTCTCAGTAGACGCCACAATCAAACTAGGTGCCGTTTTCTAAGATAAGTGCTCTTGGAATGTCGAATCGTGTTATGATATTTCTCTAGACAAAGCGCTTAACATCAGCCTCTTGAATGTGCGTTAATGCCTCCGCTTCAACCCATGTTGTGAAGTAATCTGTCACGACAATCAAGTATTGCTTGTTCCCCGAGGCCCTCGGCAGTGGTCCGACGATATCAAGTCCCCACTGGGCGAACGGCCAGGGACTAGTGATAGAGCTTAACTCTTCAACAGGCAGATGGGTTAAAGGGGAGAACTTCTGGCATTGTTCACATTTTTTCACATAACATTCGGCATCTGCTCTCATTGTCAGCCAATAGTACCCCTATGCCACAGCTCAATGAGCCAAAGAGCGCCCGCCAGAATGTGCGCCACAACTGCCTTCATGTATTTCAATCAGAAGCTCTTCGACTTTGTCCGGATGCATGCATTCTAGGTATGGACCAGAAAGGGATTTTTTATAAAGCTTTCCTTACGGATCCAAGTAGTATCGCAGGGCTTTGTTTCGCAGCTTGTGCGCTTCTTTCATGTCCGCTGGGAGTTGTTCGGAAGACAGGAATGCAGCAATGGGGTCCATTCAACTCGGTTCTGACTCTATGACACTGACCTGGACTTCCTCTGAAGGGCTAATGCTCGACTCCGAGATGAAACCTACTTCGATGGTCTGTTTAATCTCTGAGTTAATGGCGGAGGCTAGGCAAGCCAGGGCATCTGCATGTGTGTTCTGATCTCGTGTTATTTGATTCAATTCATAATGGTCAAATTTTGCTAGCAAGGAGTTAGCCATTTTCATGTAAGCCGTCATACGGTCATTTTTGGCCGCGTACTCTCCTTTTAGCTAATTGATCACTAGTTTTGAATCGCAAAATACAAGCAAACACCGAGTACCCAGAAGATGTGCATTCCGCAAACCAGTTAGAAGGGCTTCGTATTTGGCCTCGTTATTTGATGCTTCGAAGCCGAGTTTGACGGCCTGCTCAATTATTGCGCCATCGGGAGCCATAATTATTACTTCGGCTCTACTGCCCCGTTGGTTGGATGATCCATCACAGTACAACTACCAAATCTCCCCAACATAAATTCTCCAGTTTGGCTTAGGTCGAATTTCATCAGACTTGAAGTCGGTAAGACCCTCAGTGAATTTGGCCACAAAATCGGCAAGCACATGTCCCTTGATTGAGGTTCTAGGCAAAAACTGAATATCGTACTGGCCGAGTTCAAGAGCCCACTTTGAAACGCGCCCTGATGCTTCTACACTACGGAGTACTGATTGGAGGAGGTGGTCCGTTAGTACCCCGATGGTATGCCCCTGAAAGTAATGCATCAGCTTTCTTACTGCCATGCCAAGGGCCAAAATGAGTTTTTCCAACGGAAGGTAGCGTGTTTCGGAGTCAACCATTGCCTTGCTCACATAATACACTAGCCGCTGCTCCCCCAACTCTTCCTTTATCAGTACAGCGTTGACGGCTCGGTCGGAAATTGCCAGATACAAAATGAGCAAGTCGCCTACTGAAGGTGTTGTTAAGAGTGGAATTGATCGGAGGTAGGTCTTGAGGCCGTTGAAAGCAGCTTCGCACTCAGCAGACCATTCAAAAGCCTTGCCTTGCCGTAGTGTATGAAAGAATTGTCGGCAGCGATCTATGGACCGACTGATGAACCTGTTGAGTGCGGCGGCCATCCCCATCAACTTTTGAACCTCTTTCATTGAACGAGAGGAGCCGAGCTCCAAGATTGCTGTGGTTTGCCTCGAGTTGGCTTCGATTCCTTGGTGGTTGACAATGTAACCCAAGAATTTGCCAGAGCCGATCCCAAATACACATTTGGAAGCGTTCAACTTCATTTTGTATTTGCGTAAAATGCCGAATGTCACTTCTAGATCGGCAAGATGAGTTTGCTCTTCTTTGGACTTAACCGCCATATCATCAATGTACACTTCCATAGTGTTGCCGAGTTGCTCCTTGAACATGGCAGTGACCAGTCTTTGGTAACTTGCCCCTGCATTCTTCAGCCCAAAAGGCATAACCTTATAGCAATAGGTTCCTCTTGGGGTGAGGAATGTAGTTTTGTCTTGGTCCTCCAGATGCATGGCAATTTGATGGTAGCCTCTATAAGCATCGAGGAAGCTCATGCGCTGATGGCGTGCCGTCGCATCTACAAGTTGGTCTATTCTGGGGAGGGGAAAACAATCTTTGGGGTAGGCTTTGTTTAGGTCCGTGAAATTAACGCACACTCGCCAAGTCCCATTTTTCTTCTTCATAACCACAATATTAGAGAGCCATGTAGGGTAGGTCACTTCCCTGATTGCCTCGGCGTCAAGCAATCGGTCAAGCTCTTTAACAACGGCAGCAGTGTACTCTGCGGCTGACCGCCGGCTTTTCTGAATGATCGGCTTGCATTTAGGGTCAACATTTAAACGGTGCTGCGAAACAGACGGATCTACACCCGGCATCTCATATGGAGTCCACGCAAATACATCAAGGTTGCCGAGCAAGAAGGAAATTAGCTGTTGTCTGTCGGCTAGACTCAGGGAAACGCCGACCATAAAGAACCTGTCTGGGTTTCTATTGATTTCAACTTGATCTAGGGCTTCTGTGGCCTTTTCACTTGGGAGTCGCCCAACGTCGTCGAGGCTCTCCCAATCCGTCACCTCAATAGAGTTCACTTGCAACTCCTTTGGCGTCTTTTCAGCAAGGAGATAACATGCTTGTGCCGATTTCTAGAAGCCACGGATTTGCTCAATGTCGTGTTCTGTCAGGAAGCCTAGCAGCTAATGATAGGTGCTTGGCACGGCCTGCATAGTATGCAACCAAGATCACCCCATGATGAGATTATACGGCGATGGCAGCTTGACGACCAAGAATTCCACATCCACTGTTCGGGAGCCCGCTCGAACGGGTAGTGTGATTTTCCCCAATGGGTATTTTGGATTGGCATTGAAGCCGAATAGTGGATAAGGAGCCGAAGAAAGATTCGATTCGGAGAAGCCGAGTTCTATGAATGTGTTGTAATACATAACTTCCGATGTGCTCCCTGGGTCAATGAGTACATGCTCAATGGTGAATCGGTTTACACGCAACTCAATTACCAAGCAATGTTTTCAAAACCGGACCGATGAGCAAACTAGAAAAGGGACCGGGTGGACAGGTCACCAGTTCAACCGTCGGGTCAAAGCGGTCGAACCGTGACGTCATAATTAATATTATATAATTAAAATATATAATTATAAATTATAAATAAATAAAAATGGATATAAATAATCAAATAAAAATAAAAATTGTTATATAGTATTTATTAATAATATTTAATAAAGTCATAATTGATAAAAAAAAAAAAAAGTCACTTATTTCAAAGAAATTAAATTTTTTAAACATTCCCTCCAAATAAATTGATTGATTGCTAGATTTAATTTTGGAGGGAAATGAAATTTTCAACTCTCCCTCCAATCAATATGTTTCAAATAATTTGATTGAATCCCACATAGAATTTTGTAGGTTCTCTTTGAAAAATCATTTCCTATAAATAGGAATAGACTTTCATAATCTTCTCAAGCTTTCAAGTTTCAATGAGACTCTTCCTTATGAGAGGAGACTCTTGAAATAAGAATTTTTAGTCAAAATTTTGAAAAAAAAAAAAAAAAAAGGTCACCGGTTTTGGCCGGTTCGACCAGTGGGTCACCGGTTTTCCCCGGTTTTGGCCCCAGTCTGGGTTCAGAGATTTGACTGGACCGGAACAAGGCCCGGTTCCCGGTCCGACCGGTCTGACCGGCCGATCCAGTCCGGGTCTGAGAACAATGTTACCAAGGGATCAATGTGAGGAAGTGTCACTCCGGCCAAATCTGAATCATCAAAAGCAATGTTGGCAGCTTCGTGGGGCCATTTAGCCGAAGTGAGTTGATTTTGAAGGTCGGGATTCGACTGAATCGTATGCACCGCGGATGACATTGGCAGGCTGTATGTCATGTGGATCACGCCGAGTGAAGGTGAATCATGTTTTAAGGCTATTGCTTTGGTTGAGTTGCCTTTCCAGACGTATTGTTGTAGCCGACCATCTTATACCAATTCCTCCAGGTGATCTTTCAATGCATAACAACTCTTAGTATCATGGCCATGATCCTTGTGATACTCGGACCGCCTATCCTGTCTTCGCATGTCGGAAGGTCCCACCATTTTCGGCACCCATTTGAAGAATAGAAGGTATTGGATTTTGGACATAACCACGCTGATCGGCTCGGACAACTCCGTATATTTCTTGTCGGCGCGCCTTGTGCACCTGCTATCGACTTGTAGTTGTTCATTTGCTCGGTGGGAGCATTGATCGCTTGATCGGCGAGAATCCCGTCTCTTGTCTCGTTTAGCCCGATGCCGTGGTTCAGGGCTCTGAGGTGGTACAGAATTTAACGGCTGAGCAATTTCAGAAGGAGCCACCTTATTGGCCACGTTTCCGGCTTTAACCCGTAAGGCATCATCTTCCACTTTACAGTATTCCTCAACTTTTTTCATCAACGACCAAACTGTTTTGGAGGGCCGTCTGGTCAAAGAGCTGTGGAGGGCACTGTCGGGATATAACCCCATCTTGAAGGCGGTAATGGCCATGGAGTCATTGCAAACATCATCTACCAGATTAAAACACTCCCAATACTGCACCAAATACGCACGAAGGGTTTTCTCCGGTTGAATCTGCATTGCCCAGAGGGAATCGACTTGCTTTGGCTGGACCTCATTAGTGATAAACCTTGCCCTGAAGGATTTTTGGAGTTGGTGGAAGCTCTTGATCGAAGCCGGCTCCAGTTTATAATACCACCTGAGAGCCAGTGGTCCCAAACTGCTCGGAAATATTCTGCACATGAGAGCCTCATCGTCTGCATGCAGCGTCATGGCTTGTTTGTAATGGCGGATGTAATCGGTGGGGTCTGATTTACCGTCATACAAGGTGAATGACAGTGCTTTTAATTTCTTGGGTAGCACTGCCCTTGCAATCCATCGTACAAAGGGATCGTGCTGGTCTTCTTCGTCTGAACTGTTTCTTTTTCGCTTATGCCTTATACGTGGAATCTCTTCAAAGGAACTGGTAGTTTCGGGTCGTCCCTTTTTCTTGGGCTCTGGGAAAAATGAGTCGGAGTCACTATCAGTGTCTTGTTGTCGGGCTCGAGGTCGTCAACCACCTGCCCTCAAAGGTCGTTCCGGATCTTGGCGTATAGTTTGTTTGGACTTCGCCACTTCCAAGGCCAAATCCTGACGGAGACGTTCATTCTCAGCGATCATGTTCTCCAACCTCTGTTCGTTTTGCTTTGCTTGTTCCATGATCGCTTGTATTGTCTCATGCTCTGAAGTCGAGGGTGAGGCGAAGTTCAGGGCGCGTCTTGCGGCGATAGTCTCCGGTCCAAGCATGTTTGTTGGAGTGAGGTCGTCTCTCTATGTGGTTTCGTCAGTGACTATCGGAGGATCTTCCGTTACGCCCGCCATGGATGTATTTGAGTATTCCCACAGACGATGCCAATTGTGGGGATGGATTTGAAAATACTCTTCAGATCCTAGGGAACGCCCGGGATCCTCAGCTAGTCACCTGAAAATGAATGAACACTCCAGTCGGCGGTGCCAGAATTAGCACTCCGACGGGTAAGTCAATGTATATTCTCTTAATTGCTTGTATCTTAAGTTAAGCATACTAGTTCTCACATACCTTTCTTCGACTGTTGTTCATCTATTTATACTCGCTTCCTAAGCCTCGGGGCCTAGCCCACTTTTCGCCCATTATCCTCTTATTTATTCGGCTCCGTAATCCAATAGCTATTCGGCCTATTTATTGTATTCGGCCTCTTGATCGTGCAGGGCCAAATAATGTCTGTATCCTAGGCCTCCAGGTGTACACCGCTTATCTGATTCCGCTATTTATTCGGCTCCCACATCTACCATCCAACAACTCTAATGATGTGTTAAATCCTTGGGTAAAATTTTTACTTATACCAATTAATGAAATGCCTTAAAATAGCTAGGATTATAATTATGTAGCTTAAAAAAAATTGTATGAAATAATTGGAGTAAGTATTAAAAAAATTAGTGATATAAATTTATTTAAAGCTTATGTTAAAATTTCTCTTTTGTTAAAGGAATTTTTATTTTTATTTTTTCTTTCTTTTATTACACTTATTTCGGCCCCCCTTAAAACAAATTTTTTGCTTCGTCCCTGAACATGAGAATGATTATAGTGGTATATCTAAAATATGAGTTTTTATTTATTTATTTATTTATTACACTATAACAAGCTAAAAAATAAAGAAAAAAAATTACATTTCAGTGATATATTTTCAAAATAATTACAAATTCATGGAAAAATTTAAAACTTTAACTATTAATATTTATAAAATTTACTATTGATTTAAAATTTATTTTTTAAACTTAAACTGAGTTGTTATTTTCTCAAAAATAAATTTGACAGTCATTTTGAGTGTCATCATTAGACTTGTTATTTCGAAAACAAAAATGTTAAAAAATTTTAAGGTTTTTATCAAAAGTCATACCAAATATTCACATGAATATGATTTTAAGGTTTTTATCAAAATTCATACCGAATATTCACAAGAATATGATCCCACGTGAATAAGTCCTACACCCATATGAATGTTTAGTAAAAAATTTTATATCCATAACACTGGGCTTACAAAAAGTCTGCTATCATAGGTTGCAAGAATTTGATAGCTGAGCTCATTCCGCCGTCATATTAAGCTTGTTTGTTTGTTTGTTTTAGAATAAATTATACAAATAGTCCTTATAGTTTGAGATTTGTATTATTTTGATTTTTGACTCTTTACACATTTGACCTTGAATTTTGAATCTTGTTCCAAATAAAGACAATTGAATATATAATTAGATTTTTTCAAGGGTAAAATTGTCAATTTGATAAAATATAAACTTATTTGACAAAAATAAATGTCAAACAAATATTTTTGAATTTTAAAAAATTATTTCTACCTACTAAAAATAAAATTATGTAAAATTGATAAATCTTTTAGACATTTATTTATTTTTTTACCAAATTAATTTTTATTATGTATTTGGATGATGATTATGTAAAATTAATTTAAAAAAATTAATCATGTAATTTTTATTAATTTTACATAATTTTTTCATTGGTGGATAAAAATAATTTTAAAAAAATTAAAAATATTTTTTTGACATTTATTTTTGTCAAATTAGTTTATATTTTATCAAATTGACGATTTTACCCTTGAAAAATCTAATGATATTTTCAATTGTCCTTATTTGGAACAAAATTCAAAATTCAGGGTCAAATGTGTCACAATTGAAAAGTTAGGGACCAAAGTGACACATGTCAAAAACTATAGGGACTATTAGTGTAATTAATCCTTTGTTTTATGTGATTTTCTTTTTTAAAAAAATCAATTTTTATTTTTTATTTTTATTTTTAAAAACCGTGTAAACTAGATAATCTTGAATATTAAAAAAACAAAATTAAAATTAAAAAAATATTTGTCATTTTAAATAGGGTCATGTTATAATATACATCTGCACAGTAAAAATTTTTTGCTTTTTTTTTTGATCAATAAATAAGAGAGCAATTACATTATTATATCATCTAACAGACTATTAGCCCACTATAACAACTCAACAACTACTATTAATCAAACATAAAACCACCAAAATGGGGGGAGAAATAAATCATCACAAAATTAAATTCAAAATCTCACACCACAAAAAATATTATACAACCATTCCCCTAAAGCCATTCCACGCGATTCTATAGCACATTCAAGTTATAGTATAAATTAGTATTGGTTAGTAATTATGAAAACCAAAATGATTCCTACCCCCAGCTGGGGGTGACCCCCAGTGAGGTGTCACTGGGGGATTGGTCTGGAAAACAGTTTTTTTTTTTTTTTTTTTTTTTTTTTTTTTTTTTTTTTTTTTTTAAGTCTGGACCAGTGGGGGCTCGCCACCTCACTGGGGGTGAGACCCCCACTGGGTGTATAGATCATTACTCTTATGAAAAATGTCTAACACCCCAGTGGGGGGTCACTGGGGATCGTGTGTGTCAGCGCCTGATTGGCCAAAAAAAAAAACTATTTTTACTTTTTTTTTTTTATTTTTATTTTTTTCAGCGAATGGTGCGCTGCCACGTCACTGGGGGTCGACCCCCAGTGGGGGTCTGTAGCAGGGCCGAGTAATTATTGGGGAGCTTGGTTGCGGTCCAGTGGTTGGGACTAACAAATTGTTAAATTAAAATTTGTTACAATCTATGGTGATATTTGATTATTTCTCAAAGTTATATTAGTTACAATTTATTGTGCTAAGGGCAAATTACACTATTAGTCTCTATACTTTGGGACTTGTATTATTTTAGTCCCTATAGTTTAGGGTTTGTATCATTTTAGTCCCTGACTTTTCAATTGTGACACATTTGACTCTCAATTTTGAATCTTATTCTAAATAAGGACAATTTAATATACCATTGCTTAATTTCAAGGGCAAATTTGTCAATTTGATAAAATATAAACTAATTTGACAAAAATAAATGTCAAAAAAACATTTTAAATGTTTTTAAAAATTATTTCTACCCACCAAAAAATAAATTATGTAAAATTAATAAAAATTAATAAAAATTACATGATTAATTTTTAAAAATTAATTTTACATGATCATCATCTAAATACATAATAAAAATTAATTTGGTAAAAAAAAATAAATGTCTAAAAGAATTATCAATTTTATATAATTTTATCTTTAGTAGCTAGAAATAATTTTTAAAAAGTTAAAAATCATTTTTTGACATTTATTTTTGTCAAATTAGTTTATATTTTATCAAATTGACGATTTTATCCTTGAAAAATCCAATAGTATTTATAATTGTCCTTATTTAGAACAAGATTCAAAATTCATGGTCAAATATGCCACAATTAAAAAGTCATGAATCAAAATGACACAAATCTCAAAATATAAGACTATTATTGTAATTCACCCATGTGCTAACTAGCTTTGATTACAATCCAAGTAATCTCAATTATGGGTCAAAATGGTATTGAGATCGCTATGATTAATAAATCAAATTTTTAAAAATATATACATATCTCATGTTTCTCATTTTTACTAGAAATCTACCAATTATATGCACTTTTTAGTGTATAATACATTTTCACTCTAAGAGGTTGTTTAGAATATGCTATATTAATATATTTTTTGACTTTTTATAAAAAAAACATATATAAAAAATAAAAATAAAAAAAAAAAGATTGTGATATAAAAAAGATAAAAAATAAAGCAGTGCATTCTTTTAGTGCTAGCCAAACAATTTCTAAATATAGCAACTCTGATTAGCACCTTCAGTCCTTTCTAAGCCCTATTTTGGGAAGTGGGTTATAATCCACTTCCCAGATTATAACCCACTTCCTCTCTCACAAAAAAGTTGCTTATAAACAACTTTTCACCAAAAAATTAATTATAACCATTTTCCCAAAATAGCCCTAAGTGATATAATGCACCCTAGTAAATGTTTTAATTATGTTGTAATTGAAAATGTGGGAAGAGAGGTTGTCCAACCTACTCATAACCTAGCAACAAATGCTATGAAGTATAGATACTTCGAAAAATATGTCGCACTCATATCTGGTACTTACCAACGTATAGTATCTCGTATGGTATTTCTGCATACGTACCGGGTACACAAAACATGTACTCACTTTTTTTCTTTTTAATTTTTGACGTATTCAGACGTGCCTACTATATACACAAGCCGTACTGTACCTCAGCTGAAACAAAATTTTCTTCTACTACAGAGCTAAAACTCTTTTTCACTAGGCTTCTTTTTTATTTTTTATTTTATACTTAGCATGTTTTTAAAATTAAACTATGATTTGTAAGTTATTTAATATATTGACATTTAATTTTAATTTATACCTTTATTTTTTTACATTAAATGTTAATTGTAGGTTGAATCTTAACAAATTAAACCATTTAATTAATTTTTGCATTACTTTGAATTAAAAATAAATATTTTTTATAAGCATACCAAGTCATACCCGTACTCTATTTTTTTATATAGATTTTATAGTATTAACGTACCCGTATCATACCAGTACCAATACTCATACCCGTATCCTTACATGTGCTTCATAGAGGTAAGAAAACGTTTTACAGCTTAATTTATGATACCGAGGGGCCCAACCCACGAATCAAGGGCCCAGCCTACATTCTTGCAATCTAAGCCCAATAACATCAACATTAGACCAGGACCAATAACATTTGGCCAAACAGGAGCCTAGACACGTAAGCAGACAAAGATCCTGCAAAGTTATTGCACCACACATCAGCCATTAATGAGGCTCTCACAGCATTAAATGCGACAACCTCCTCACGTCGGAATATACAGACTCACCATGAACAACGCAAGCTAGAATGCAGGCTTTTGGCCAACATGAAAAGCTGAAATGGACAAGGAAATGATGAGCAAATGATATAAAGAAATTTTCGAGACACATCAAAGGTTATGTTTTCATTCTTTCTCCTCCTCTCTCTCTCTCTAGAAAAACCTCATTGCCTTGAACTAACTTAACCTTCGGAGTGTCCGCCAAGGGACTGCCCCCTTTGGACTATTTTTGCAGGTGTATTCTACAAACCACAAGCCCGACAGACCTATCAAAAGAGTGGATCAATCCAGCCTATCCATCCTCCAAGCTTATAACATCATCAGTTGGCACCGTCTATGGAAAATCGCAACTCCGGTTAACAGTTGTGCTCATTGTTGTCGGAGACCCGTTCCCGATAATTTCTCTTTACCTTCCGTCGAGGTGGATGGTTATAACGAGATCCATGGCTTCTCAACACAATGTCGTCGACCCCCAAGCAGGGCCTTCCAACCCAAACAACCCACCTCAGTACTTCACAGAGCTCACCAACAGCATCAACCGCTTGACCGAACAAAACCAGGCCTTGATCAACGCTTTACTCCAGCGAAATCTCCCTATCCCTTCTCCATCACCACAAGATATCCCTCCCAAACGAGAACAAACCCCGAGCCATCATTTCCAACAAGCCCACCTTTCTAACCTACAGGGTCTATAGGCCCCACCTCAACACCTGAACCCACCACCTCGGGGCTTACGTCCATCAAACCATACTCCTGTCCCTGAAAGAGAGGCTAGTAGTGTTCAACCCCCACTGCACTCTGGAAAGGACAATGTTCCTATTTGGGATGCGAAACTACGAGCCATGAAACTCTAGCTTTCAGGGAGTCATGCAGAACATACAAAATAAACCATCCATAACAACCAACTCCCCATTTGTCACCTCTATCAGGGACAAACCCCTATCTCCCAAGTTCAAAATGCTCTCGATCGACACCTTCGAGGGCACAACCGACCCAGTCGACCATTTGGAGGCCTACAGGACCCTCATGATCTTCCATGCTTTTCTTGACGAAATCATGTGTCAAGCTTTCCCCGTGACGGTTAAAGGGTCGGCACAACTATGGTTTAGTCAGCTACCGCCAGACTCTGTCGCTACTTTCCAATATCTAAGTGACTCATTCTTGAGCTATTTCATTGGCGCTCAACGCCAGCCACCCCCCGCAACTCAACTGCTCAATATCCGGCAGACAGAAGGGAAGTCACTGCGCAACTTTGTCACCTGTTTCAACACCAAGGCCCTACAAGTGGCAAAAAAACATGACAATGTTATCCTCATAACCTTCATGGCCGGTTTACAAACCATCTGATTTCCTTTTTTCCTTTTCCAAAAACCCCCCGACCGCCATGGCCACCCTCCTTTCCAAAGTCCAAAAATATATGAATGCTGAAGACTTTTTAGCAGCCCGCCAAGACTCCACATCCAAAAATCCACCCTCTAAGAACAAAAGAAAGGAACCCGAACCCAGATCCCCCAATATACACATCAACCCCCCCAGTAAACTGACCAGTTTGCTCGAGCAGACCACCAGCGCCTGCTCGTCCACCTGGTTGATTTGAACGATACACCCCTCTTAATTCACCCATGGAGCAAGTCTTGAACCAAATTCAACGAGACTACAACCTGAAATGGCCTCAACCATCACGATCTCTCCAACCGGTGAGAATAATCCAAGTACTGTCGTTTCCATTAAGACCACGACCACAACACTGAGGAATGTGTCAACCTAAAAGACCAGGTAGAGGATTTGATATAGCAGGGGCACCTCAGTCGATTCACGACAGCCCGTCCTCAGCAACAGCCGAGAACCGACCCACCAGGGGACGACAGTCGACATACTCTCCCCCGACAACCTGCACAACCTAAGCGAGACAATGATCGGCTCCCACCACCACCCCGACCACAAGGCAATCCTGCCTCCCCGATCGGCGAGATCAGAGTTATCGCTGGTGGGCTCGCATGCGGTGGGCCATCTCGATCGACACAACGAGCTGCACTTAGAAAAATCAGACAAGGCTCCGATAAGGAAGTAACAACATTGGATCGCCCCTTCAAACACCCCAAGCAATGGTCTGAACCCATTACCTTTACAGAGGCCGACTGCACAGGTATTCGTTATCCCCATGACGACCCCTCGTCATCTATGCTCTCTTATTCAACTACAAAGTTAGACGGGTCCTTGTCGACAACTACAGCTCTTCAGACATCATCTTTCTGAACACCTATTACCAACTCAAGATAGGAGAATAAAAGTTGTCTCTCCTCTAAACCCCACTGGTCGGCTTCACCAGAGATCGGGTGACCTCCATAGGCTCCATCGATCTTCCCATCACCATTGGAGAATATCCACGGTAGACCACCAAACTACTCACTTTTCTTGTCGTCGACTGCCCTTCTGCTTATAACATCATCCTCGCACGTACGGCTCTCAATACCTTCCAAGCTGCCACCTCCACCTATCATCTAACCATGAAATTCCCGACCGACCTCGGGGTCGGCACAATGAGAGGCGAGCAGACGATGGCCAGAGAGGGCTACGTCGCCTCACTAAAGGAGGTCAAAATGAAGAAGGCTATGATCATCGAGGGTCTCGACGTCAGAGACGAGGAAGAGTTAGTCAAGGAGGAACCAGTGGAGGAACTTGTCGAAGTGCCTATTGATCCTACCGATTCAGCAAAAACAGCAAGGATTGGCAGTCAACTGTCCTCTCAGGCCTAGGCTAATCTCACAGCTCCATTAGCCGAGCAAAACGATGTCTTCGCTTGGACCCATTCAGACATGCCAGGTATCGATCCCTCTTTCATTACTCATCGTCTCAGTATTAAGCCCCACTTCCGACCTTTCCACCAGAGGCAACATATTTTTCATCCAGAACGCAAGACCCTCATCGCCACCAAGGTAGACAAACTACTGAAAGCACAATTCATAAAAAATGTAGACTATCCCTGTTGGCTGTCCAATGTGGTTTTGGTCTGTAAAAATAATGGCAAATGGTGACTCTACTTTGACTATTGTGACCTCAATCGGGCGTACCCCAAAGATAGCTAGCTACTTCCCCAGATAGATCTGTTGGTCGACGCAGCTACAGGACATCAGATGCTTAGCTTCATGGATGCCTTCTCTGGCTATAATCAAATCCTGATGGACCCAGCCAACCAGGAGCACACCTCCTTCATCACCGACAAAGGGACTTATCACTATTGTGTTATACCATTCAGCTTGAAGAATACCGGAGCAACTTACCAACGCCTAGTTAATGCCGTCTTCCAACACCAGATAGGTCAAAACATGGAAGTCTACATCGATGACATGCTAGTCAAGAGCAAACTCTCCTCCGATCACTTGGCAAACCTGCGAGAGACCTTCCGAACCTTACGTAAATATTAGATGAAGCTTAATCTAGAGAAACACACCTTCGGTGTGTGGTCTGGAAATTCTTAGGATTCATGGTTAGCCAACAAGGCATTGAGGCTAACCTTGAAAAGATCAAGGCCCTGATAGAAATGTGGTCTCCCAGAACGGTCAATGAGGTTCAATGGCTCACAGGTAGAGTTGCCGTCCTCAACCGCTTTATTTCCCAAGCAACTGACAAGTGACCTCCATTCTTTAAAGTCCTCCGGAAAGCGTTCGAATGGAACGCTGAATCCGAGAAGGCCTTCCAACAATTGAAGCAATGCATGGCCAACCATTCCCTTCTCTCTCAACCACTGCCTCTATTTGGCTGTATCAAACACTGTGGTCAATGCTGCCCTCATCAAGGAAGACGACACAGTACAACATCCAGTCTACTACATTAGCCGCGCCCTCAGGGAGGCCGAACAGAACTACCCTCTGCTAGAAAAAATGGCCCTTGCCTTGGTCATAGTCTGTAGACGCCTCCGACCCTATTTCCAAGCTCTCTCTATAGTAGTTCTCATTGACTAGCCTCTGAAAAAGGTCACATAACAACCAGAATCATCAAGAAGACTTATGCAATGGTCCGTTGAGCTAAGTCAATTTATCGACCCCAAACAACAATCAAAGGCCAGGCTGTCGCCGATTTTATCTTGGATTTCACTAATTTCACTCCGAATGTACCTCCTCCACCAGCATACGTCACCACTGATGTAGAAGACCCACATTCCTAAACCCTCAGTGTCGATGGTTCATCTAGCAAAGAGGGTAGTGGAGCCGTCCTAATCCTCACCACTCCAGAGGGTGAGTACTTCAAGTGTGTCCTCCATTTTCTGTTCGACGCAAGCAATAATGAAGCCGAATATGAGGCCTTGATAGTAGGTCTTCGGCTAGCCAGAGACATCGGTGTAGACCATATCCAAGTGTTCAATGATTCCCAATTGGTTTTTGGACAGATTACTAGGGAGTTCGACGCAAAGGAGAAGACAATGCAAGCATACAGGGACATCACCCTTCCCCTCGTCTGCCTCTTCAGTACTTTCTAGATCAGGCACATCCCTAGGTTAGAAAACTTTCAAGCAAATCAAATGGCTCAATTAGCCTCGGCCGACCGGTCAGACTTCGGTCACGGCATCCACATTAAATACCTGACCCATCCAGCAACTTCGCCAAACCCACAAGAGATCCACTTCCTCCAGAACGAGCCTATCCCATGGGCCCAAGACATCATTCTGTTTCTAGAGCGAGGGGAGTTACCAGATGATAAGCGGCAGGCCGCTAAAGTCAAAGCCCGGTCGTCTAATTATGTCATCATTGGTGGTCTACTGTACAAACGGGGATTCTCACGCCCATACCTCAGGTGTCTCAGTCTTACTCAAGCGACCTATGCGATGAGAGAAGTATGTGAGGGCGTTTGTGGTAACCATTCAGGTGAAAGATTCCTGGTCCATAAGATTCTCCATACAGGTTACTTTTGGCCCACGCTCAATCAAGATGCTAGCGAATTTGTGCTTAAGTGTGATAAATGTCAGGGCCTCGCCAACATTCCCCACGCCTCGCCAACAGAACTGATTACACTCAACAATCCCTACCCCTTCGCTAAGTGGGTATCGACTTAGTCGGTCCTTTACCCACTAGTAGAGGCCAAACCAAGTTCGTTGTGGTTTCCATTGACTACTTCACCAAATGGGTGGAAGCAGAACCCCTTGCTACAATCACTGAGCGGAACACCACCAGGTTCATCTAGTAGTCAATCGTGTGCCGATTTGGAATCCCCCAGGCCATTGTCTCTAACAACGAAAAACAATTCGACAATTCCAAGTTCAGGAAATTTTGTGAAAAGCTCAATATCAAACCATATTTCTTTTCCCCATGCCATCTCCAAGCTAATGGGCTAGTTGAAGTCACTAATCGCTCTTTTCTGAAGATCATCAAGACCAAGTTGGAAGCCGCCAAAGGACTCTAGGTTGAAAAATTACCAAACGTATTCTGGGCTTATCAAACGACAGCTCGAACCCCTACCGGGGAAACCTCTTTTCGCCTAATATATGGCGTCGAGGTGGTCATTCCAGTGGAGGTCGGCCCGCCGACCCCACCATGTGCTACATCTAAATCCCGAATTAAACGAGGATTTGCATTGGGTTGATCTGGATCTAGTTGAAGAGCTCCGAGAGTCAACTGCTGTCAGGCAGGCACCATATCAACAGAGAATAAGAAAACATTATAACCGCAGAGTTCGACCTCGAGAGTTCATAGCGGGAGACCTGGTCTTGCACGAAGTAACCCTTGCCACTAAAAATCTGACCGATGGCAAGCTAGCAGCCAAATGGAAGTGACCTTACGTTATTAAAACCAGACCCCGCCCTGGTACTTACTGTCTCCAAGACATGGAGAGCAGAGATCTCTTCCATCTGTGGAATGTCGAGCACTTGAAATGTTATTTCCAGTAAAACAGAATCTTCCCTTTTTGTATCTTTCAATTGTTGTATGTTTCATTTTACTTATCGGAACATTTGTTCGTTTTTGCTCATGCCTTAATGACAACAATTTAACATCCCCATTCTTTGTGTTGTGCCTCAATGTCAAGTTTTTGACCTAGTCTTAGCCAGAATGAGCCCTCTAAGCCTTAGCCAAACTGAGCATGAAGAGCTCAACCAGATTGAGTTAAACCAAACCTTAGCCGGACTGGGCCTTCTAAGCCTCAATCAGACTGAGCATGAAGAGCTTAGCCAGACTGAGTTAAACCTAGTCTCAGCCAGACTGAACCCTCAAAGCCTCAGCTAGACTGAACATGAAGAGCTCAGCCAGACTAAGTTAAACCTAGTCTCAACCTAGTCTCAGCCAGACTAAGCCCTCCAAGCCTTGGCCAGACTGAGCCCTCCAAGCCTCAACTAAATTGAGCATGAAGAACTCAGCCAGACTAAATTAAGCCTAGTCTCAGCCAAACTGAGCTCTCTAAGCCTCAGCCAGACTAAGCATGAAGAGCTCAGCCAGACTGAGTTAAGCCTAGTCTCAGCCAGACTGAGCCCTCTAAATTCATTTGACTGGGTTAAGCTTTCTTCTTAGGTTATTTTTACCCAAGTTAAATTTCATCCCATTTTTGCCCAAGGCAATTTCAATTTACTTCTATTCTAATGGTTCAATGTGTTAGTCATCTTCACACAATACAAACAAGTCTCACCCAGACTAAACATGCAGAACCCAACCAGACTGAATTGTTAGTCAAATCTAAGTTCATTCTTATCCCATGTCATTTTTACCTAAGTTAGATTACTTATCCAATTTTATCATTCATCATTCATCATTCTTAAACAAAAAAAAAAAAAACAACAACAACAACAACAACAAAATCGTTACAAAACTTACACCTTTATTTATTAATGTCGTGCAATATCATACACTTCATTACACACCTTTTCTCCAAAAAAAAAAAAAAACAAAACAAAACAAAACAAAACAAAAACAAACAAAATTGGCTTCTCCCATTTTCTCAGACTCTGTCCTTACTCCCCTTCGCTGGACACTAAGTCTTCCTCTCTCACCCCCTCATCAAGGGGGGTCTGGGCGATATCATCCTCTTCTACGTTCATCGTACTAAAATCAACATCTGGGAACAGTTCCTGCGCCTTATATTTGAAGTTCATCCAGCCGTTGTCCCAATACTGGCTCATTTTGTGCTTGTAGTAGTCTGACTGCTGAAAACCTTGGATTATCTCTTCTTCGGTCCTCACAGCAGCAACCACTCTTGAAGGCCCAGCACCCCCTTCACTCTCTCTAACCATGCTCCTTGCAATCGCGACGTCGATTGTCATTTGGAATTCAGGAGACCCCCTTAAACTACTCTACCGCCGCCACGCACAGATCTAGATAAGCTGCCCTCTCCGACGCCATTATCCTAGTTAACTCTGCCATCTTGGCCCTCTTCTCTCCCAGGGTCTTCTTTAACTCCGCAATGCGTGCATCAGCCTCTTCTTTGTCTTTTAGAGCTTGATCGCGCAAATCTTCATTGTTGGTGAGGGCCTCCTCCAGTTTTTCCTGGGTAGTGTTACAGGCTTCTTGGACTTCTCCCACTTTCCTTCGCTCACCCTCCAGCTCAAACTCCAGTGATATCGCCTTGTGGCGCACCATTTCCAGTTCAGAGTTGGCGATTGCGAGCTCGACAGCGACTCCAACTCGGCTTACATTGGCACGTTCAGCCAAGTACCCCTATACCACCCACAAAACCTCTATCTTCTTCGCCCTCTGTGCATACGCTAGCCCCTTTGCACAGACACTACGCTCCGCCTTTTGCCAGCCTACCGTCTCTACCCTTAGGTCTGCAACTGGGCCTTTAGCGGCTTTGCCTTTGTTTTCACCCTCACTGCCCTATCCAACAGGGCCATTGCCAAGGTTGTTGCCTCTAGTTGCGTTGAGCGTAGCTCTCTCGTGAGGTCGACCTCTGTAACTTAGGCCATGCTCTACACGGCCGCATCCTCCACAACCCTCAACAGTCAATTTGCTGCATCCCTAGCTTCATCCCCGTCCCCTGCCAAACAGCCGGCCACCGCGCGAGCATGGTACATAGTGATCTTCAGCGCCGCATTAGTCTCTTCTCCACCATCCTACTCTCCCTCCACCTGCTGGCTTGGTAGCGCCTCTTGCAACGACACATCCTTGGAGGGCAGCTCAACCGACTGGTTGGTTTCTCCTAACTCCTTTGGACCGTCTGCTCCATCCACCATGCCATCCTCCGTCTCTTCCTTTTGACTTAGGGCCAACTCCACTACCTTCTCCTTTGCCTTCTTCCCAGCTAGTTCCCCATTCCCTCTTTCTACAGTCGCCTTCCTCTTTTTCTTCTTTAATACCGCTTCCACTTCCCTTGCGCTTCTTTTTTTCAATGGATCAACTGGCGCTCGCAAAGGGACAAAATTAATCAAGTCTTTCTCTCCCAATGGCTTGGGGCATGGTCTGATCGACCTCTTCATAACCACCTTTGGCACTGGGCCTAAATTTTTCTCTTTATATCTCTCTGCCCTAGCAAAAACTCGTTTGTCCTTCTCCTCCTAAGCTTTCCTCCTCGCCTCCACTTTCTTCGACGTCGGATCACCTTCAACTAGTCGCGACTCTAGATTCAGGGTGAACAGAGCTGAGGGCTGGACGAGGTCGTTCCATCTCAGTCCCTCATTTTCCCTTCAATTCTTCACCCGTTTCACCCTATTTTCTGCATCGGCGTCTAACTTCAGCTCCAAAGACTTCGTAGGGACCTTCCAAATTGTATGCACCCCTCTCCCACCGCTCGCCGCCACAAAGAACCCTTTTAGCCGCCAACCCTTCATTGATGACGACAGCCCGCCACTAGTCCTCTCCCTGCCACAGCCTACAACGTCACCCACGTCTCCTATTGCCTTGACACTTTGTAACAGGAGAAAAACTCATCCACCATCATCATCTTCCCTCCAGTCATCCGCGGCCACGCGATGGCACAGGTGAACAGTATCTTCCAGGCATTTGGCATCAGCTACTCTAGAGCCACCTCTAGACGATTTAACACGTCCACCACTAGCTGTGGAAGGGGCAACCTTAGGTCCCCACGCAGTGCCTCCTCGTGTAATGCAAACTCCATTGGTCATGTGACCGACACCCTCTCCTTTATTGTCAGCAACCTTAACTCTATGTTGGTCGGAATCTGGTACTTGCTCTGTAACTCCTCTAGATCCTCCGCTGCCAAAGTGCACTTGTCTGCCTTTGTATGCTAGTGGTCTGGCGCCACTTGACTAATCGATTGCATCGTCGAGATCATTGTCGATCCTAACGGCCGCGCCAGTCGATCTGCCGCCATTTCCATACCTTTACCCACCCCATACTGCTCTGCCAACGCCACTCCATCATTTTCTCCTAATGCATCCACCCTATTGCGATAAAATCACTCAAATCTAGAATGCGTTGGTTTTTTGCAATCAAGTAAGTAAAACGCACAAGTCCAAATGCCCCCGGTTTATTTATCCCCCAAGGATTGCGGTTAAAATTAGCTAGTTTGAAATTTCACTTTCTCTAACCCTTTTCTTTTTGCACCCTATTCGTCTCCCTCCTCAGTGGTCCTTGTTGTGCCATGTGTACGGCCACGATCATTACTTCCCCCCACTAATTCTCTTTATTTTTCCCCGTCTATTCCTCTTTACATCAGCACGTGCTTTTAACTACTCGAGCCCCCCGCGCCGCCCCTCTTTTCTCAACCCTCCACAAGCTTGGCCATCTCATCTAGCCACCTTTGCGGTCGGCCCTCCACATGCTCGACGACCTTCTCGATCAGCCACCTTAGTCAGCCACTTTCGCGGTCGGCCCTTCACGAGTTCTACCATCTCTCTCGGCCACCTTCGCGGTCAGTTCTTCCTCCGATCAACCACCTTCTCGATCGGCCACGTCGCTCAGCTACCTTCACAGTCGGCCTTTCACACGCTTGGCCATCTTGCTCGGCCAACTTCATGGTTAGCTCTTCTCTCGGTCGGCCACCTCACTCGGTCATTTTCACGGTCGGCCCTCCATACGCTCGGCCATCCCAATCAACCATCTTCACAATAAGCCCTTCTCCCGGTCGGCCCCATTTCCATTCGGCCTTCTTGTTAGGCCACCTTCGCGGTCGCCCACCACCCCCCCTTCTTCCCCTCCACCCCTTCTTTATTCCTTTCGTTGAACTAAAGCTGCACTCGGAAATGGAGGACTACTGATACCGAGGGGCCAAACCACGAGGGCCTAACCCACGGATCAAGGGCCCAACCCACATTCTTGCGATCTAAGCCTAATAACATCAACATTAGACCAGGACCAATAACATTTGGCCAAACTAGAGCCTAGACATGTAAGCAGACAAAGATCCTACAAAGTTATTGCGCCACATACCAGCCATTAATGAGGCTCTCACAGCATTAAATGCGACAACCTCCTCACGTTGGAATATACAGACTCACCACGAACAACGCAAGCTAGAAAGTAGGCTTTCGGCCAACACAACAGGCTGAAATGGACAAGAAAATGATGAGCAATGGATATAAGGAATTTTCGGAGACACATCAAAGGTTATGTTTTCATGCTTTCTCTGCTTCTCTCTCTCTCTCTCTGTAGAAAAACCTCCTTGCCTTGAACTAACTTGACCTTCGGAGTGTCCGCCGGAGGACTGCCCGCTTTGGACCATTTTTGCAGGTGTATTCTGTGAACCACAAACCCGACAGACTTATCGGAAGTATGGATCAATCCGACCCATCCATCCTCCAAGCTTATAGCATTATCAATTTATATTGCTATCTATTGTTTCAACCTTAAAAAAAATAAAAATAAAAAATTAGGTTTGAAAATTCAAAGGTTGAGAAGTTAATTGAAAATCAATGTCACATCGACTTTCATATTAATCCTTGCCGTGAACGCAACGAAATTATTTATGTTTGGATAATCTTATTTATGCCTACGAGACATTGTTTTTTAATCCTTGTACTTAAGGATGGATTAGGAAGATGTGGATGGGGCGATCGTACTTTTTAATTTTTTTTAAAATATAATATATTATATTAAAAAATTTAAAATAATGTAATATAATAAAGATTTACATTTCAAACATACTTTCACATCTTCATAATAATAATACTGAATGGTATTTTGAAAAATTGATAAAAAGTTTACCTTTTAACTTTTTTTAGCTAACAAAAATTAAAAAACCAAAACATTAACTTTTTTAGAATATTTCCAAAACACCCCTCATCCGTCTTTGTTTATACTAATAAGAAAACATATATGTGAGTAGCTTCCATAGCATCACATATTGGTGGGAAAACAAAAGAATCGATGACATATAAGACACCGTAAACTTGTTTCTAGTTAACTTGAGCTTAAACATTTTTGCATCCTATTAATATACAAAGTTCATGTTTGATTCACAAAATTAATAATGAAAGTATTAATAATCTTATTAAATTAGTATGGTATTCACTATCCAATTAGATTAGTAAGATAAATTATTTCATTATCTATTATTTGATTTGTATTGGATTAATAAGTAAAAGAGTCTTTTTATTTTATTTCTCAGCTCAAGATATATAATTTCATCCCTATTCTATTATTTATAATTCTACAAATTTATTAAATTAATTATCCTAAAATAAAATTTCAAAACAAATTGTGTGAGTGAATTTCCGATCACACTGCCTATCTTAGTGATTCAGCGGTAAAAACACAGGCAGAATAGATGGCACAGATAATAACACAAAGACAAGAAGGATTTAACGTGGTTCGGCAATAATTGCCTACGTCCACGGGAGGCCGAGGTGTTTCACTATGAACAGTAACAAGAATTACAATTCACTCTCAGTAACCTTCTCACTCTCTGAGTATATAATTGTAAATGTTACAATTAGTTTGTTGCCTCTCTCTGTCTGTCTTAACTGTTGTGTTGATGTCCGAATGCCTGAATGCCCGAATGCCCCCATCTGTGTCCCAACCATTCCATATATATACCAGAAAGGTTAATGGAGTGGTTACCAGCTTTTGAGCTGGCTTGCCAGCCCAATGTAGCACTTTTGGCAGCTTTCCAGATAAAAGCTGTTTATTCCTTCACACGGCAACTAGTGGCCTCATGGCTTTTTCACATGGCCTCAAGGCCACTAGTTGGTGAGATAATGGCCTCATGGCTTTCTCCATCTGGCTGGACATCCACCTAACCAAGATAATATTTTATAACATCAACCTCGGCTTTACTCTTCTGCGGGTAGCTCGGCCTTTGTATGTTAAGCCGAGGTTGGAGGCCTTTGTCCTGAATTAAGATCTCTTCGGAAATTACCTCGGCAATTACTTGAGTACCTTGGCAAAACTTTACCGTGACACGTAGTACCTAGGATGGCACGTCAGCGTCCCCTTGCCACGTGTTAATACTCAGAAATATAACCCCACACAAATATAGAATTATTAGGTCCATACATTAATAATCTGAGCTTCATACTCTACTCATATCAATCCAGCATGTCCAAAATATTTCTCGATTATGGGCCAGTACACTATGGGGTGTCATATGGTGTGGTGCGGTTATCCCGTTGAGAAATTACAACCTAAATAATTTGTGTGGGTGTTTTGGTTTTGCTTATTTGGTTTTTTTTTTTTTTTTATACTTTTTTTCGTTTTTAATCCTTTGTTTTTTTAATTTTTCAAAAAAATTGTAGACTTTTAGATTTAACCCGACCAGACAAACCAAAATTTTTTTTAAAAAAAAGTTCAAAAAAAGACCCCAAAAAAAAAAGCCAAAAATTGTGATTTTTTTTCAAATTTATTTTTTCTTTTTTAAATTTATTTTTTAGAATTTTTCAAAAAAATTTACTTTTTAGATTTGTCTATATAAGAAGACGGATTGCAAAGTAAGCAATTTTTACATAATTAAAAAAAACAAAAATCACTAAAAACAAAAATATGAATAATAATATATAAACAGGAAAATATATATAAAATTTATACAAAATGATGTATCAAATTGATACTTCCACTATAACATATACGAGTTTTAGAGATCAAATTTTTTTTTCTCTCAAAGTAAAAATTTTGTTACAAAAGATATTTATAAACCAATTTTTATCGTCGTGAGAATAGTTGCTAAAGATCGTTCCGCAAAGTAAAAAATAAGGTTTTTCGCGACAAAATTTTAAAAATGTCACTAATAAATATACTTTTAGGAACAAAATAATTTGGTCTCAAAATGATTTTTTTTAGAGATAAAAAATTTGCTCTCAAAAAGATAATAATTCATCATTAATGTCCAATTTTTGTTGTTAAAAATATAATAACGACACTTTTCGCAACAAAAGTATTTAGTCTTTAAAAAATAATTTTATTTTTAAATTTTAATCTCTAAAATCTTAATTTTTTTTGTAATGTTTTTTTTTTTTCAAACTAAAAAATCCATGAAAGTAACTTGTGATTTTAAAATTGTGGCCATCAACGCATTATTCTAGTGGACGTTTTTGTATAAACATTCGGTTGGCAAATCATTTTTTTTCTTTTTTTTATTATTTAAATTATGGGTTATTTAGTTAGAAGAGGAAAAACGTCCATCATAAAACAATTTGAAAAATAATTGAGAGCATTAAAAGTGGTGCTTTAATAACATCATTAATGATGTGGCAATGGACACCTCACTACTTATGTCTTGTTGTTGTTGTTGTTGTTGTTTTTTTTTTTTTTTTTTAAGTGATATAAATCATTGTTGGAACATCTTTCACTTGTATGATTGACAAGGACTCTCTTAACATTATTTAACCAATTAAGGTCATAATCTTGATCTTGTTTTTCTAAATAAGATATTGGCAATTAACTCAACAAAATGCGTTTGTTATCATCATGTCTAATTAGCAATGTGAGTCTTTGGGATGTTCTAAAAAAGTGTACTTTTTGACTTATTGACTTATATGAGTTGGGTTTGGGTTGGATTTGATGTGATGTGTTAGAGAGGTGATGTGATTTAAATAAGATGATGTGACTTAAATAAGATAGTGACTTTTTGATTTTTTGTATTATTTAGTAGATGCCAAACTTGGCCTAAATTGCATTTTGCACCCTTGTACTTTGTATCAAATTTTACTTTGATTCTTATATATGAAGTCATAACAGTCAACTCCTTACATTTTTAATCAAATCATACTTTGGTCCCTACACATGAAATTGTGACAACAAATTTCCTATATTTTTTATCAAATCTCACTTTGGTCCCTACACAACTGTCAGTATCCCTTTTCTATTATTCAGCTATTTAAATCTTTAACATAATCTAATCATGTGATAAGAATGTAACTACAATACGAAGGTAAGAGAGGAAAATCATCTACATTTTTCACCAATACACACTTCGTCCCAAAATTTACATCAAATTATGACTGTATTAAGCTAAAACAAAACACAAATTGTGAACGATTAAGAAGATGAATTAGAGTTTTCCATAAATTGAAATCATGAAACTCTATTTTTCACTATAACACAATATTCTGTCTATTCATCTTTATTTCTCTTTAATTTCTTTGTCGCATTTTTAATCTATTAAAAAACTTTATTTTCTTGCCTTTTTGTCGTATTTTTTATCTATTAAAAAACTTTATTTTCTTGCTTCTTTGTCTCAATTTTTAACATACGAACATATATATATATAGTATTATATAGCTCTCACGTGTTTATCACGTAAGACAAAGTGTATTGGTAGAAAATATGGATGATTTTCCTCTCTTACTCTCATTTTGTAGTCACATTTTTGTCACATGATTGGATTTTGTTAAAGATTTAAAAATGTAGTAACACAAAAGAGACATTGACACTTATGTAGAGACCAATATATAATTTGAGTAAAGGTGCAGAGGGTTGACTGTCACAATATCATATGTAGGAATCAAAGTGGGATTTGACCAGAAGTACAGGAGGTTAACTGTTATGATTTAATGTATAGGGGCCAAAGTAAGATTTGATACAAAGTGCAGGAATACAAAGTGTAATTTACCCTAGCAACTTTGAAGTGCTTTCTCATCAATTCAACATGAATTGTTTAGAATTTAATTGGTATTTATTTATAAATCTCTCTATATCTACTTATGTTTTATTTAGTTCAAATTATTTTCTTATAAGGACTGCTATTAACACTTACCTAATTTCTTTGGATCCCTACTTTTTTGAAGCCCCACCTTAAATTCTAAATTTTAATAAAATTTCTTTAAACACTTCACTTAATATCAATTTTATTCATATTCATAATATAATCACACCCAAGTGTACACCTACTTAATTTTGCACACCATCTCTATATCTTGTCCATCTCTTATCCTTTTCTCATAAACGATGGGCTATTTCTCCTTGTCATCATGAATGACGGTATCTTGGTCGAAAATCTCATCGAAAATCTCTTTGACGATCTCTTTCTTCTTCTCTCAAGTAATCCAACTCCCCATCACATATTATTTGTTTTGTTTATTTCGAAGCAAAACCATCGATACAAGGGGTTTTAGAAGGAAAAACCTTTAGAAAAAATAGTAATAGAGAAAAAAATCCTATAAAAATGGAACTATTTGACATTCTAGAGAACAAAATGCTTATGTTCATTACTATATTATTGAACTAAATGTTTATGTTTAACACTGTATTACTGAACAGAACCTTAGCAATCGGAAAACTAGTACCGAACCGAAAACAGCTCAGAATTGTAAACGCAAGATAATAAACTTACCAATGCAACGCCAATCTCACCAGAATTGTTGTCATTGTCCTTCATTACTCTATAAGTATCAACGAATAGTGAAAATGACCAAAAATGTATAAACTCGAAGTCTATAATAGGATTATTTGCAACGTTAGTTAATTTGGAATATCGAACACATTTGAAACCACCAAACAAACGTTAACTGATTAGGTGATTTCAAATAATTTTCATTGAAGTTAAATACGTGGGTTTAGGATGGTGATGAAGAAGAATACGATTAGGATTTAGATTGGTAAGAAATATGTATAGATAGGGATGGAGATGGGTGTATAATATTGTAGAGTATCATTCTAATTATTTTCATTTGGTAGGTGGCAATTCCATTAAAAATTGTTCTTCAATGTAATTTTACTTCACGATATAATTGTTAAAAAAAAAAAAAAAGAGTGAGAATTGGGGTGTTCAAAATTAGGTAGGTGCTAATAGCAACATTCTTTCTTATATTCCAATGAGTTTTATGGGTGACATACTTACCAAAATACGCCTAATAATAATAGGGTGAATCGCTCATTAATATTTACATTGACAGCGTGAATGTTCTATAATGTGAACATTTACACTGTCAACGTGAATATTTACACTGTCAAATTTATTTAATGTGAATGTTTATATTACCAAGTTACTAAGAGTTAAAAAAATATTTATAAGGGTAAAATTATCCATAAAATACCTTAAATATAGTAATTAAGATTTGATAGAGCAAATGTCTAAAATAATAGAACTTATTAAAATATAAAAATATCTAGTGGAATAATTCAGATGCAAGTACTAATTTCTAATAAATTCCTCATTTAATTTTTTGTCCCACTATTTTTTGTTCCTTTGTTTCAGATCCCCCTCTCCACTCCAAGACTAGATTTAGATATAGAGAAGTGTTAGGGACAGTGAAACAAAGAATCCTAAACCAAATTTAGAGTTGGATTGAGAAGTGGATTGACTTTTTAATTTTTTGATTTTTTTAATTTGGGGTTAAAAAGTTTCGTTTAGAAATGATTTTTTGATTTTTTTTAAGAGAAAGAATGTAATGATTATAGATTGAATGTGATGTTATATCTTATTGAATTAAAAAATCTATTTTATCTTTTTATAACTAAAGTAGTCTCAAATCCACCCAATCCATTCTTTCCAAATGAAGCCTTACAGAGGGGGCATTAAGCTTTGATGTTATGTTTTTACAATCATCGTACTTTCATATTTCAACTGGTGTAAATGATTTCAATAATTTAAATATTTAGATTAAAATTTGTTCGAGATCAACTTAAAAAGGTAACCAAGTCAAATGTAAATAAATGTGAAACTCATTTCTGTTTGAAAATCAGTTTTTAAGTTTTTAATTTGTATTTTTTTAGTTTTAATAAATTTTTTAAATATTTTAATTAATTTTTTTACTATTTACATTTACTTAACCTAAATACACTTAAAAGGTATAAAATTTGTTGAAAAAATATCTTTCAAACACTCATCAAATACTAAAAAATAAAAATAAATATAAAATTCAGTACATTTTGTATTTATTGAACTTTTTAAGGATTTATTCACTGATATTTTACTTTTTAAGTACATCTGATTAGAAGAATTTAAAAAATAAAAAAAATAAAAAGTTTGACCAAAATATTTAAAAAATTCCTAAAAATAAAAGAATAAGAATTGAAGATTCAAAAAATTATTTTTAAAACTCAAAACCAAGCAAAATTTTAGATCTGTTGTTTAATTATAGGAGTTTTAACTTGGTGACAACTTCGCCCTCATTATTTTGGGGTATCAAGAGAACTACAATAATTTGCAAAGAAAGAATCTTATAAATTTTTTAGTGTATAATATGAGGTCAGTAGATGACAAAAATTGTTTGCCATATATAAAGCAGTAATGAGAAATGCTAGATTATTTCTGTTTCCTACAAAATTGGAAGAAAATGTGGGGATTTCAGGTTCAAGATCAGACTCCCACTCAGACATCAAAGGCATTGCCCATAGCCACACTAGTGATAAGAGTCATCACCTTAATTTCACTTGTAGTCTCACTCATCACCATAGCATCTGATAAAGTCACCATTAACGGTGATTTCAGAGTTGTCACAGTTCGCTTCAACCATATCTACGCCTACAGGTAAATGAACTCTCTCTCTCTCTCTCTCTCTTGGGAGTTTTATTTTAAAATCAAATTATATCTATAATATTATAATTTGAATTAATTTACTTAATTCAATTGATAATATTTTTGAAAAAAAAAATAAAATTGGACTAAAAATAAGAGGTAAAATAGTTCATTTACTCATTAAAGATCATGATGTCCAAATTTGTATGGTCCAGATCTAATCTAATAATCTGCAAAAGAAGAGGCGTGAGTGTTTAGAGGGACTGGTGTGGTACCAACCAAAACCTCTTATGCCAGTCAATAATGTTGATTATAAAGAGGGGGTAGAGAGGAAGAGTTGGGTTTATATATTGTATACCTTGGCCTTTATAGAGGGTTTTTATCTTAATTCATTGGTGGTGATAAGCCTCAATCTAACTGGGCTTGAGTCCAATGGGTTGACCTATCAAATTTGAGCCTTAACTAATGAAGAAATTGCAAATTAGTAGTACAATAAAAAATAATCTTCAATTTTTTTGAATTTTTTTTTTAAAAAGTGATTTAAAAACTTTATTTTGGAAAAAAAAATTATTTGGTTTTAAAAAATATGCATCATTACAATTTCAAGATTCCATCCAATTTAAGGACAGAGACAATTTAAAAAAAAATTGTCACGTCAAAAAATATTCTTATCTTAGTTATATATATATATGTACATGCTATATATATATGTGAAAACATAATTTGATATGTATCTATTTATGAGTACATATCCTACTATTAATTGTATGACTTTATCATAAAATATCCACTCATTTCAACCACAAAAAACGTAAATATTTTTTCCAAATTGGCATTAAAGAATTTATTTCGTAGAATTAAATTTTCATAAATGTTATACAGAAAATTTATTTACAAATTCACATTAAAAAAATTGTAATATTTGTAAATTTATTTACTAATTTTCAGAAAACGTTTTTTTTTTTTTTTTTTTACAAATTGGCATTAAAAAAATCGTAAATTTATGTTTAAATTTACTTACAAAATCCTAGATTTATGTTTAAGTCTACGATTTACAAAATTTTCTAGATAACATTTATGAAAATTTAATTCTACGAAAGAAATTTTTTAATGCCAATTTGAAAAAAAATATATATATAAAAAAATTTACATTTTATATGGTTGAAATGAGTGAAAATTTTATGATAAAGTTACACATTTAATGGTAGGATATCAAATTATATTTTCATACATATATAGCATGTACATATATATATATATATATCAGTAATGATTCAGACCCCTACAAAATATCATCCCCACAACTCTCACTCACTTATGATTGGTCTGAGTAAGAAAGAAATAAAATAAAATACAAACACATCATTAGTTCACATCACTGTGGTAGTGGTGGGTGTCTCCTCAAAAGAGGGTCCCAAACATTATTGTGTATATATATATATAAGATCAGAGTACTTTTTCATGTGATAAATTTTTTTTCTCAAAATTGTCTCCTTAAATTGGAGCGAAACTTCAATTTGAAAAGTCCTAAACATATCATTTTCAAAATTGTCTTTCTCCTTAAAATCCTCAACATATCATTTTGAAAAGTGAACTTAGTTTTCGAAATAACCAAACAAATACTCTAAAAGTTCAAAAAAGTGGAGTTTGAAAAACAACAACCAAACATAGTGAATTATACTATAGATGGAATTTTTTTCGAGTCTAGATCCTCTGCCATTGTTCCCTGCAGTGTTTTCTACGGTGGGACAAAACGGCGTCGTTTTGGACAATTTTTTTTTTTTTTTTACTCTTTTCTTTTCTCTCAATGCTCAAACCAGAGAGACGAAGAGGGAAGACGACTGTGCGATGACGACTACACAATGAGACAAAGCGAGGCAATGGCGGCAGAAATGACGGCGAGGCGACGTCCTTCCTTCATTGCTCCATCAAATTACAGAGAATGTAGAGAGAGAAAGTTAGAGAGAGAGCATGCAGACCTTCATTCACCTTTCTACCAATTTATATACCACACACACATATATATATATATATATATATGCATTCAGTTCTATAATATGATTCTTATTATTCCTTTTCACTTCAATTAAGTAAAATAGTGGTGAATCTAAATGTTTTTGTTTTGGGGAGATTAAGGTTCTTGATGGAGTCTGAATCTCTGCCATTGTTTGCTGCGACGTCCAAAAAATGTAGCTTCATCGCCACCTCGCCTCACCGTGCCGACAGTGACGGCGAGCAACAATGGAACTCCACGGCTTACTATGGATGGCCAAACTTTTCCCATTCTCAAACACACCAAATGCACCTTTTGGATCTAAAAGTTCATATCCCAAACATCACAATACAACCAAACAGTGCTAAGAATGATTCAATTGAACATAAAATGGTAAAATTAACAAGAAACCATGTGTCAAAACAAGAAACAAGTAAATAAACAATATTCAGAAGGCAACAACAGTGAAACATTTCAAAATCAACACATTCAAATCTAGAAATTCCCATCCCACATATGAGGATGGTTTCGGTCTTTCGTTTGGCTGGATTGTGCGAGTCCGGATCCTCGTCGCTGTTGACACTTCGCCGCCTCCGTCACTCTCCTCTTCATTTCTTTGTTCGGTCGTTGGTAGGCGTTGCTCTGAAACGTTTGAGAGCTTAGAAAGAGAAGAAAGAAGAAAACAAGGTCAAAAAAAAAAAAAAAAATTGTCCAAAACGACGCCGTTTTCTCCCACCGCAAGAAACACTGCAGGGAACAACGGCAAAGGATCCAGACTCATTTTTTTCTAGCGCAACTCAAACACACATGAAGGAGTTGCACCAGATACGAGGACTTGTACCGTGCACAGATGACATTTGCACCACTATAAAAATGCAAATACTCTTTCATTGTCTCACTAATTTACAATTTCCCCTTAACAAATTGTATATATCAAAAGGGTGCATGTTGAATTTGAAATGGTCAATTATTTTTTGAATAGACCATTTTGTCCTTCATTTTGTCCAGTTTTATAACATTGTCAACAATTAAAAAGCTAAATTGGTAGAGTTTAAAATATATAGACCAAAATAATATAAGGGATAAATTACATGGACGATGAGCGTAAATTACCCTTATTCTTTTTGTACAAATTATATTTGTGGTTCCTGTATTTTTCTTATTTTTTCAATTTGGTCTTAGGAGTTTTAATTGTACTTATTTTCCCCTTTAAATTTTCACAGTGCATCCATTTAATATTATTGATAACATCCAATAAAAAAATGGAAATCAATGATGAAATTATCTATTTAAATGAAAATAAAACATTTTAACTTGGACGCTATTAAATTTTCAAACTGTGTCAATTTAGTATTACTGATAACATCCAATAAAAAAATAGAAATCAATGATGAAATTATCTATTTAAATGCGAATAAAACATTTTAACTTGGACGCCATTAAATTTCACACCGTGTTATTGATAACATCTAATAAAAAAATTAAAAAGAAATTAAGGACGAAATAATCTATTTAAATGGGGATAAAACATTTTTAAATTGGACGCCAACCTCATGGTTACTTTGAAAAGAGTAAATAGATTATTTATCTTATTGATTTTTGTCCAATTTCTAAAAAGATAGTATTAATTAAACTAAATCGACACAATATAAAAACTTTAAACGTAAAATTAATAAAATGAAACTAAAATGATCAAATTAACGCAAGAGACAAATTACAAAATTATAAATAAATTTACTGTTTCTTTTTCTTTGGATCGATTTGTCCATTTTACTTTTATTATTATTATTATTTTTTTTTTTTTTATTATAGGTACATGTTGTGTACTACAGTGCTGGGGATGACCTATACATTATTGCAAATCACCTTTGCAATCCATCATGCTATTGTAGGGAAACCCCTAACGAAACGTGAATATCTTTTGCAGTTTGAATTTTATGGAGACAAGGTTAGTCAGTTTGAATTTTTTTCTACTATATCAAATTATTTCTTATAACTACTTCTGTATAATTATTATATACTTAGAAGAGCAGTTGAGAGGCTAAACAAAGACTAATATACAGAGACATATTGCCTCATAATAGATCAGTGAATTTTTTAATCATTTCATTTTACCATCTCCGTATAATAAAAGCTGTGTATTTCACATGAAAAATCATATAGAAAGTGTAAACTTGTAGTGAAATATTCTTGTGATACATAGCAATTATTATATACATAATACAAAAAATTATTACAATGAAATCAAAGATCTAATTATTATATAAATCACCATTCATCACAAACTTGATTAGATAATTGTGCATATTTCTAAGATCTAATTATGTGTAGATAATTTATTTTTTATAAAAAAATAAAATAAAATAAATTTATCTAATAATTGTAGTCCCATAATTTAATCACATTTGTTTTTACAAAAATTGAATGACCTATGTTTGTTGCCCTTTTAAGAAAAAAATTAATACAATGAAATCAAAGCATTGTAACTATTGAATAAATCTTATTTTAATTATAAATGATCAAAATAATAGGCCGTATAAATTTAACAAATTCAATCATTAAAATAGAGCCCGTGGGCTCGTGGCTCCTAAAATTGACTGGTGGACTAAAGAGAAATTTAACCTTGAGTTAGGTTAGAGATTCAAAATAAATTATTAAATATTTTATCAAATTTCTTAGATGGATGTATGACCCACACAAATCACATGTGTGTGGATCCACACTTATGTGAAAAGTTTAATAAAATATTTGATAATTTATTTAAAGTCTATACCATTTTCCTCTAAGCTTATAAAAGCATCTTCAGTGGATTTATTGTGCCTGTTTGGTGTAGCTTAAAAGCTGTGTTAGGTTTTTATTCTTGGCAATCCCGTTTGACAAAATTCCTTTGAATTGTAATTTTTTTCACACTTTTATTTCAGTGAGGCTATGAGTTTATTAGATGCGAATCCAAACCCAAATCGAGCCATGCGGAGAAGTTTGTAATGTTAATGCTTTCAAGATTGCCACTTCGCTGATTATTACGGTCAGCTCGCGACCGAAGCAAAATTCAAAATTGCATTCAAAATTGCATGTCAGCCGTTGCTCGCTCGAGCCAATGAGTGCTCGCTCAAGCTAAGACTTTCTCGCTCGATCCAAGGATTGCTCGCTCGAGCCAAGGATTGCGTCCATACAAAAACCTGAAGAAGTGTATTCCTCGCTCGAGCCAAGGATCCGTCGCTCGAGCCAAGGCACTAGTAGAAATCATGAAAATTACTCTCCTCGCTCGAGCCAGGAAATCTTCGCTCGAGCGAGCCTCAGAATCCGGATTTCTCAAGGAGTTTGTTTTCTTCCCAATCTGGGATTACTTTTGGCTCTCTATAAATACTTGGTTTTCTCCCAAAACTAAGTAATTCATTGAAGTCCTCCAGATCTTCTTTTTGGTTCTTAAAGGTTTATATCTGGGGATATTTTGTTTTATTTGATGTTTTATTGAGTATTTAACTCATGGTTTAAAGAGAGTACATCAAAGGTTTGTTTATTATACACAAAAGAGAGAGTTGTTCTTCAGTTGTGAATTCTGAAGAATTCGAGCCTGAAGCTTTGGAGGGAATCCGGAGTGGCTCATCAGAAAGACAATTCCGTGCTAAAGATGGGGTTGGAAGAGGCACATAGAGGTTGGTTCAATTAGGCGTTGTGAATTCGCTAGATAATTGAGAGTGATACCTGTGTAATTCCTTTATATCTTCTTAGTGGATTGTTCTTGTGGCTGTTGCCCGTGGTTTTTTGATCACAATTGGAAGGTGTACAATTGTGGTTTTTCCACGTAAAATCTTTGTGTCTCTTTCTCTTGATTGTTTGATTGGGATTGTTATATTCTGCTTAAAATTGATACATAATCACAAATCAACATTTAGGTGTTTTCTAGATTTTTCAATTAGTATCAGAGCGGGTCGTTCTATTTTTTTAAAAAAAAAACTTGTTTTAGATCGCTCTATTTTAAAAAAAAAAAAAAAAAATCTTTTAGAACGAGATCTTGTTTGATTTGTGATAATGGATTCAATTCGTGAGGGAAATTCTATGGTTCGACCACCCTTACTTGACGGATCCAATTATTTTTTTTAGAAAGCTCGAATGAGATCTTTTTTAAAATCTATTGATGAAAAAGTTTGGCAATCCGTCATGAATAGGTGGACTGAACCAACAATTACTGTTGATGGAGTAACTTTTCCCAAACCAATTGATAAGTGGGACACAACTGATTACCAAAATAGTAGCTGGAATAGTAAAGCTATCAATTCTCTCTTTTGCGCTGTCACACCTGAAGAGTTTAGCCGTATTTGTAATTGTGAAGTCGCAAAAGAGGCTTGGGATATCTTACAAACTATTCATGAGGGCACTCCTTCTGTTAAACGATCAAAACTTCAAAGGCTCACATCTAGTTTTGAAAACCTTTCTATGAAAGATAGTGAGACCTTTGATGAATTTTATGCGAAGTTGAGTGACATTGTAAATTCCAGCTTCAATTTAGGTGAAAAAATACCAGAATCCAAAGTTGTGGGAAAAATTTTGAGATCCTTGCCCGATCGGTTCCAACCAAAAGTTACGGCTATTGAGGAGGCTCAAGATGTTGACAACCTCAAGCTAGATCAGTTGGTTGGAAATCTTCAAACTTATGAGGCACATAGAAATTTCAAAAAGAAACAAAAAGATCTTGCTTTAAGTAATGCTCATAAAGTGGTTGAGGATTCTGATGAGGATTGTGAGATAGATTCCAAGATTATGGCTGCTTTTGTTAAACAATTTAAAAAAAAAATTTGAATAAAAATCCCAATCTTTTGGAATCTACTCATACTCATAAATCCAAAGGCAAAGATAAAGTCAAAATTAATTCTATAGCCAAGAAGGAGAAAGGAAAGATACAAGGGAACTCTGAAAGCGTCCAATGCTATGAATGCCAAGGATTTGGCCACTTTGCTTTAGAATGCCCCACTCGCTTGAGGAAGAAGAAAGCCCTCGCCATCACTTGGGATGATGAATCGGAATCTAATGGAGATGAAAGTGACGATGAAGATCAAGGCGAAGAGGGACATAAGCAATTCCTTGCTTTCATGGTGGCTTCCGAAACTGAAGGACAAACAGAGTCTCCGAAAAGGTCAGTTGAGAATACTATTGATGATGAATCCTCGGAGAGTGATCATGAAGAGCTTGAGCAAGCATATGAAAAGCTGTATAAGGAGTCTCTTAATTTATTCAAATTGAATGACAAACTCACAAAGAAACTCAAAGCATGTGAATGTGAGAATGTCAAACTTAAGGAGGAGATTTCCGAGGCTAGGATCAATGCCATCAAGATAACTGATGATCAACAAGTTCTTTGTGCAAAACTGTTGACTTGTGAGACAGAGAGGGATGAGCTACAGGAAACTCATGCCATGTATGAAGAAAAGATTAAATCTCTCGAGATGTCTCAAGTTGCTTTGGAAGAACTGATGATCAAGAAAGAGGAAGAGCTCAAGTGTGCCATGGTTACCATTGGTCTTTGGAACAAAGGATCAAAGACTTTGGAGGATATCATTGGGTCTCAACAAATCTGTTCAGACAAGAGTGGCATTGGCTTTGGTGGCAAGAAAGAGCAAAAACAGAGTGCATCAACATCTCATGATGCAAGAACTCAAGGAAAGGAAGGACAAAAGATTCAACAAGAGGAAAAACTTCTCAAACTCCCTAGAGTTGGTAAGGTAAAAGAAAAAAAAGGTACACCCTGTTTTTATTTGTCATCATTGTGGTATGCATGGCCATATTCGCCCTTTTTGTTATAAATTGCATGGGAGAATGTCTCAAAAGGGTAGAAATTCGAATACTTTTTGGGTTAGGAGACAACCTTACTTGTCTAGGCGGAATACCAAGATTCATGAGGGTGTTCACAACACCATGACATTTACCAAAACCGCTAGACCTGATTTTGTTAAGACCAAAAAGATTTGGGTAAGAAAACTTGACTTGTGTTAATGTGTTTTCTCTTTTTAGTTTTTTGGGTCTCTGTTCTTTTTAATAAAAAAAAAAAATGTGCATGTTTTGTTTTTTTTTTTTTGTCTTGCTTTATTGTTGAAAAAAAAAAAAAAAAAAAAAAAAAAAACCAAAAAGATTTTCTTAGTATGGTTTTGCTAGTTTGAATTTTTGAGATGTCCTTGGTGCATATTGGAATTGATGAGAATATCCATTACATGTTAATATGTGTGTGCTTTCTGTGGTAATTACTCATTTTGGAGTGTGTGTTCTTTGATTAGTATGTCTCATTCTGTACATACTCTTGGATTAGCAAATATCGGAGTCTTCCGACTTAGTTTTTTTTTTTTTTCATGGACTTCTGGCATTGTATCTTTTGCCTTTCTAGAGGAATTGACCTATACTAGCATATCATGGGTGATGTTGAGCCTCTTAACCATCTTCCATCTTTTTGCATCTCCACGGCTTTCCCCTCTGTTCTTTGTAGTCCAGACATGAGGAAAAGGCTACCTCAGAGTCACCAACCAGGCCATCCTTATTATATCCATGCTTCTCTGGTTCGGTTTCCATACTCTTGAGCGTGTCAGCCGCCAATGAATGTGCAAAAGAAAAGAAAAAAGTGCAAAAGAAAGAAAGAATATGCAAAAGAAAGAAAAAAATGTGCAAAAGAAAAAAAAGATGTGCAAAAGAAAAAAAAGAGAAGAAAAAGATGTGAAAAAAAAAAGAAAAAAGAAAAAAAATAAAGGATTCATTGATTGAGAGGGAGCCTCCGCCTTTACTCACCAAATACCCCTTGATTCCTAGTGGTTTGACTTTCCTTAGTTGTGCTTAGATTCTCTTGTCGGAGGTCCAACTTTTATATCACTACTAGGATTTGAATCTTGTGTTTGTCGAACTCCAAGAGTCACACACACACCTTTATCATGGGATCTATGCTTTTCACATAATGCATCACTTTCTTTTATGAGGAATTTTCTAGAGGCTGTGCACATTGTGTTTTCATGTAATTATGCTTCTTGGATAATCTTGTGTGTTCTAAGATACAAATCTGAGATTTCATGCTTGCTCCACTATATTATTTTTGTCTTTTTCTTCTTGTTCACTGTTTTCAGTGTTTGTGGTTGTTTTTAGTGAGGGGGAGTTTGGTTTATTGTTACAAAAGTTTGTTCGCTTGATCACTTTGATTTGGTTTGTAAGGGAGATTGGCTATAGTTGTTTTGCATGTCCTGATATTTACATCATCATATTATGCTTGTGTGGTTTATGATCTTGCTTTTGTTGTTTGAGGGGAGAACGTTGTTTTTCATGTGTTTCAGGTTTTCATGCTACATGTTTTTAAAATCTTCAAGCCGCATCTATTCATGTTTTCCATCTCATGCTTCAAGATAATCTTGTCATATGTTTATTGCTTTTTCATATACTCTTGTGGCACTAATAGTTGTTTTGGAGATTGTGGCATTAATAGTTGTTTTGCAGATCTTGACCGTCAGAAAGAAGTTTGTTTTTGTTGGATGTAATGGGTTGGAGTGATTAGGATTTTATTTGTTAGGTGTGTTTTGTCACGGCATTGCCAAAGGGGGAGATTGTTAGGTTTTTATTCTTGGCAATCCCGTTTGACAAAACTCCTTTGAGTTGTAATTTTTTTCACACTTTTATTTCAGTGAGGCTATGAGTTTATTAGATGCGAATCCAAACCCAAATCGAGCCATGCGGAGAAGTTTGTAATGTTAATGTTTTTAAGATTGCCATTTCGCTGATTATTACGGGGGTCGAGCTGCCCGGTCTGCTCGCGACCGAAGCAAAATTCAAAATTGCATTCAAAATTGCATGTCAGCCGTTGCTCGCTCGAGCCAAGGAGTGCTCGCTCGAGCTAAGACTTTCTCGCTCGATCCAAGGATTGCTCGCTCGAGCCAAGGATTGCGTCCATACAAAAACCTGAAGAAGTATATTCCTCGCTCGAGCCAAGAATCCGTCGCTCGAGCCAAGGTACTAGTAGAAATCATGAAAATTACTCTCCTCGCTCGAGCCAGGAAATCTTCGCTCGAGCGAGCCTCAGAATCTGAATTTCTCAAGGAGTTTTTTTTCTTCCCAATCTGGGATTACTTTTGGTTCTCTATAAATACTTGGTTTTCTCCCAAAACTAAGTAATTCATTGAAGTCCTCCAGATCTTCTTTTTGGTTCTTAAAGGTTTATATCTGGGGATATTTTGTTTTATTTGATATTTTATTGAGTATTTAACTCATGGTTTAAAGAGAGTACATCAAAGGTTTGTTTATTATACACAAAAGAGAGAGTTGTTCTTCAGTTGTGAATTCTGAAGAATTCGAGCCTGAAGTTTTGGAGGGAATCAGGAGTGGCTCATCAGAAAGACAATTCCGTGCTGAAGATGGGGTTGGAAGAGGCACATAGAGGTTGGTTCAATTAGGCGTTGTGAATTCGCTAGATAATTGAGAGTGATACCTGTGTAATTCCTTTATATCTTCTTAGTGGATTGTTCTTATGGCTGTTGCCCGTGGTTTTTTGATCACAATTGGAAGGTGTCCAATTGTGGTTTTTTCACGTAAAATCTTTGTATCTCTTTCTCTTGATTGTTTGATTGGGATTGTTATATTCTGCTTAAAATTGATACATAATCACAAATCAACATCTAGGTATTTTCTAGATTTTTCAAGCTGCTTATTTCAGCTTTCAGCTTAATTTAAACTATTTTGATGTGTTTGGTTTAATTTATAGCTTATAGCTTATAGCTTATAGCTTATAGCTTATAGTTTTTTGGAAGTCAGAAATCAGCTTATTCTTTGAGTGGGGCAAGAGATGCTTAATTTATAAGTCAGAAATCAGCTTATGTTCATAATTATAAATTATAAGCTGTTTAGGCATAAATTATAAGTATTTTCTCACAGTTCTATCAAACAAGACTATTAACCTACTCGTTTGTGTCATAAATTAACTGACTTGAACGGTTAGCAAACTAAGAGCATGTCCAGTGGGTTTGCTTACCCACTAGTTAGTGTCATAATTTTTTTGATTTTGTACAATAGCGAACTAGCTTCTTCTTCTTTCTTTTTCTTTTTTCTTTTTTTCAATGGTTATGTTAACATTGTTGCTAGTTGTATCATTATCTAAGGTTGATGTTAACTCACCTTTAACTAGTCCCCACCACCCAGAGCCGGCTAAAAGGCATTTGAAATTTAAACATCAAAATAAAAAAATTATCATTGCTCTGTTTTATTTATTTGTTGAACTGCAGTTACTGTTAAGCTTTGAAATGGATTTAATTTTTATTTATTTTCTTTAATATAAATATATATATTTAGTTGAATCTTACTTTTACATAATACATATTTTAACACAAATCTTAATTACATCAGCACACACCCACTCTTTAAACTAACAAACACTTAACACACACACAAATAAATTTTATTTTTCATATTTTTTTGTCATATAATAACAAATAATTTTAACATTAGAGATGCTCTAATATTGTTCTTTTTATCTCTAATGATAGAGTTAAATTCAGCTACGGGTAGTAATTTTTGTTAAGTTAGTAGCTAAGAGCATCCACAGTGAAGCTGTTAAAACAGGTGTTAGTGTCACTTATTATTTTTTAGCTAGTCATTTTCTGTTTTTGTTCTCACACTGGAACTGCTAGTAGGTGTGTTAAATTTATCAGTTGTTAACTTGTGTCTTACCGGTTGACCGGTCAACGGCAAAATTTTTTTTTTTTTTTATTATTGGGATTTTTTTTTGGGCTTGAAATTTAATTTTGGGTTTGAAATTTTTGATTAAACTAAATTATTTATTTATTTTATTTATTATATACATATATATATATATATATTTAACACACACTTTAACACACCCCTTAACACATTTATTGTACCACTATTCATTCACTATTCACTTATGAAATTAACAAACTCTTAACATATATTTTTGAATCTTAATTTTAACACTTTTTATCATATAATATATTTTAACACAATTTTAATACATCTATTGTGATGTCTGTGGCCAGGGATGGAACTAGGAGAAGACTATGGGGGGCCATGGCCCCCCTGTTTCTGTGAAAAATATTGTTTGTCATAATACTTTAAAAATATATATAACATTTTATATATAAAATGGTCTCCTAGTACAAGAAAATTCATATCTTATTATTCTCCCATCTTGCCTTCTTTTTCTATTTTGCATTAAAAAAAATTTCTTCATCCTATAAGAAATTGCTTCGATGGTATTTAATTTTTTTTCTATGTATATATAATTTATATATCACATTGTACATACATGTGTGTTTGTGTATTTGGTGATTTTTTTTTTCCCGGCCCCTCCGATAATAAAATCCTGGTTTCGTCCATGTGGCCACCCTCGTAGAAAGAAGAAAGAGAAGTGAGAAAGAGAGAGAAGGCTTTGGGCTCCTGACAAAAGTCATGAGAGGAGAGAGGGTGAGAAAAAAGAAAATATTTTAGCTGACACAATTTTTTTTGGCCCATTGTATTTTTTATAAAAAAAATTATATATAGTTAACAAACATTTTATTTATAGGGTAAATTATAAATACACTCTTTAAAAATTATTTAAAATATAAATTGTTTCATATGATTTGAAAAATTACAAATACCTCATTGTCAGAATTTTTTATTTAACAGAGTTAATTGAAAAAGTGAAAATTTTAACTGTTCACTTATACAATAATAAAATTATTTGAATTATTAATTGAAATAAAATTTTAATATTATTAAAAACAATTAATTAACTTAATAATTTATTAATAAAATGATCCATTTGTTATGAAATTAAAAATTTTAAGGGGCGTAGTATAATTTCAACAATGATTCATACCACTAAAAAATTATTTGAATTATTAATTGAAATAAAATTTTAACATTATTAAAAACAGTTAATTAAATTGATAATTTATTAATAAAAGGATCCATTTGTTATGAAATTAAAAACTTTAAGGGGTATAATATAATTTCAACAATGATTCCTATTATTAAAAAAAACACCACTAATAACACTAATGCATTGGAAATACCAAAAAAAAAATAAGGCATAGGTATAGGCAGTGGGCATGGTCCACTGTCACATCATTAGTGCTCCTCCTAGTGCTTCTAACCATTTTTCATATAATTTCTAAAATCACAAGGGTAATTTATAATTTAAATAAATCTTAAGAGATGTATTTATAAATTACCCTTATTTATATCATTGGAGCACACATCCATTTTTCAAACTAATAAATATTTAAAACACACAAATAAATCTCACTTTTTATAATTTTGATCATATAACATATTTCAACACACTTTTTAACAATATCATTAGAGATGTTTTACGTAAACGGTTGTTAGTTTGTCACTTTTGGCACTATGGGTTGGGCCCATAGTCAAGTTAAGGGCTAGAGTGGTACCTTGAGTTAGGCCACGATTTGCAATCAACAAACAGGAAATTAACAACCCAATAACAAACAATAAAGTGCCCGAGTAGGGAGTCCACGGACCAAGAATGCCCAATATCATTGTGGGTTTGAGAAGATCAGCAGGTTGGATTGGCTAAATTACTATTACATGATAAAAAAGAAATTGTCTGAAAAGTCCTACTAAAAATATGGGTATACCAATAAGTTCTTTTGATTTTTTCTTATATCAAAAAGTTCTGTTCATTTTTAATTGCTATCACAAATCTTATTTTTATTTTTTTGTCGTCATTTTTATAAAAAAAATGTTATTAATTGTTAATTTTTGTAACAGTTGAAAAATTCATCACAGAAAAACGTCAATAATACACTTGTGGGACTTTTTAATCTTTTTCTTTCTTTCTTTCTTTCTTTCTTTCCATCGGCATAGCAAAAATTTTATTAAAAACATAAAATTAAATGAGTAAGGAAATAAAATGCATAGAAAGAGATTCGGAGAGTACAAACAAACTCTCTTACTACTGCAGCTCACATCCTTAAAACCAATCCCTCAAACTTTTTTAATCTATATAAACACTTGCAAGACTTAATGATGCATAAATTCTTATAATATAACCGGTGAATAACTCATGATAAAATTGGTGGCTCGATTACCATGCAATTTAAAATTTCTCAACCCGTCTACAAACTAATCCAACTCACCTATATTTATCTACAGTGTATATGTACCTTGAACCTGGGGTGTCACAGCAGCAATCTGCTGTGCTCAAATGGAGATTTTTTTGAGTCTTTTTTAATAATCTGAACCGTTCATATTATAGGGTTTGTTAAATAGATCATCCATGCAAAAAATCAAATTGATTGGAAATCTATAACTTTATAACAAGAGTACATTTGTTTTTTAAAAAATAAACGGTTAGCATTATCTTGATAATTTTTGTAAAACAATTTGAATCTGATCTGGGGTTATGAATTTCTAATTAACTTGATTTTTTGTATGGATGATATACTAGGCGAACCCTACAATATGAACAGTTTCGATTATCCAAAAAGACTTGGAAAAAGCCGCCACAGGCTCACAGCAGATCGCTACTGTGACTTGTCAGTTGACCTGTTCAAGTCGAACCAGCCAATCTGTATATCCCCCTGATCCTACTCATCAAAGAATTTGAGGTTGTCCAAATCTTCCTTGAGTTCTGCCAAATCATCCAACCCCTGGCTTGGGTTATCTTCTCTGACCACATTGATGTCTACCAAGGCTGGCAGCACCACTACAGGCTTGATTTGACCAGTTGGCACAATGTAGCAGCTTGGATCATACACCCCATCAGGTAAGTCCTCAGAACACTCCAGTAACAGACTAGTACCTTCTTCCAAGGTTGGCTCCCCTTCCACTGTAAGTCTCATCACCATAGGCATGGGTCGAGGGTTGGACATGTCCATCATACACAAATCTGCACTTTCCAAAATGAACAATGTCGGTTTTGGTAGGTGGGAGGGGGTAATATATATGCTAGGGTTATAAGGGATGGCCAGTGTATGAATCAGGTTGAGATTTTGAGGTGAGGGAACTTGATTATGGGCTGGAAGTGGATTTGTGGTTACGTTTGGCTTTTGAGGTGGAATGATCACCTTATTGTTAATGAGATCCTGAATCTCATGACACAATCGAAAGCACTGGTCAGTATCATGACCATGCTATTGGTGAAACGTACAGTATTTTGTGGGGTTATGTTTGGGTAGGAGAGGATCAGGCAATGAGCGGGGTTCTAAGGATTTGAGGTGCCCTTTTTTGACTAGCACTTTCATGGCTTGAGATAGGGTCATGTAAAGTTAGTTGAAAGTCCTCTAGGATCGGGTAGTGTTGGACGATGTTTGTGAGCTTGTATTGGCAAAGGGGTCGGCAGTGTTGGTTGTGGTGACAACGCTTACATCTGACGGCCTCGCAATTGTGCTACCATTGGTAGCATTGGAACTGCGAACAAACGACCTTTTTGCCGGCTCTTTCTCATCTGTAATAAGCCCCTATTTCATGGCATCTTCTATCTACACTCACATTTCATAGAGTTCTGTAAATGTAAATAGAGGTAGGACAATCATCTTTTGTAGCAACTTGCTGTTTAGATTCCGAACAACCATCCTGATTTGATCCTTCTCAGACGGCCTCATGGTCATCATAGAGGCTTTAGCTCTCCACCTTGTCATAAATTCAGAGAAGCCCTCCTTCGGCTCTTGGCGTGTTGCCTCGAGATCACAAGTTGTTACCTCGATTTGAGTATTGTACGAATACTGCGCAATAAAGGCCTCGGCCATCTCCTCCAATTCTGCTTGACAGAGTCTTCCAACTTAGCATACCATATGGCCGCTATACCTGACATGGTACGGCCAAAGAGAGACAACTTCTGTAGTCTAGTCAGGCCTATCGGCCGTAAGATGTCCGAAAATAGCTGTAGGTGAACCATCAGATCTTCAGAACCATCAAAACGGTCAATGTACGGCATTTTAAACAGATCTGGCAATGTCACTGCAGAATCGTTATACCTGTCCTCTATGTCCGAGATAGAGTTAACCCCTTGTGCTCTCTTGAATAACTTCTCCAGTTTATTAACCTTGAGTACAATCGGGTCAACCTCAAATTCAAACAGAGCCTCAGTATGATACACAAGGGTTTTAGAGGCTTGTGCTAGGATTGGCTCTACTAGACTGCCCTGGTTTTCTTAGACATTGGCAGTATGAGTGGTGGCTCTGGGTGCTGGAATACCCACGGGAGGTACATGGGATGTAGAGGCCACAGCCGACTGTGGTTGCTGTTGTTGTAGCCTGGTTATAACCTCGGCCTGACGGGCAGCATCTTGTTGTAGGGTTTCAACTATCTACAGCAGATGATGTATCAATTCTTCCATACTGACTGGGGGATATTGTGTCATTGGAATAGGCGATCGATCTTGTGCTGGGCTAGAAGTAGATAACTGTCCCTAAACTGGTGAATTTTGCCCGATTCTCCTCTGTCTTGTAACTGGTGGGAGTGAGGTAAACACAAGTTGTCCCCGAACAAGATCCCCGGCTTTTCAAAGTCTTCTGACTCTAGTCTAGAGTACTTGGGAGATATCCGAACTTTCTAAAGCTATGGTGTTAAACTACCTAGCAAAAGAAATAAAGCAAAAATAGTAGTAATCAGAAACCGCATAGCACCTCAGCTAAGACGTTGTCAACACAGATATGATCAAAGTTGTAGCATTGTACTCCACACTGAATTCTGCCCCCAAAATAGATACCAAATTTTGCAATTGATATGCACATCCCTGTACAGTTTCACTGTAAAGTACATACCAGTTAAGCGAGAGCCAAAACACCCCTATAAGGGGATAGGGTTACCTTGTCCTAGCTATTGGAGTGATCTACAGCTTTACTACTCAAACAAACGGTATCACAACATCCTAAAAAAAATGAGAGCATACTGTTCTAGTTTTGAAAGGTCACTAGAGTGTACTATATGTACTAGGCCAATTGATCCAATAAGGTATCTCAGCAAAATTACCTAATATACCTCTCACACCTAACACCGAGAAGTGAAAGGAGGATCAAACGGTATAGTGGTAATCCAGATCCAAGGGTTATGTTCCCAACATGGCAGAGCTCACGACCGGTCAGCCTTTCGGCAAGCTTTTGGGCAAGCCTCCGGTAAACCATCCAAGAATAGTAGATGGCAAACACAGTGACTTAAGCACACCAATGCAAAATGCAATGCAAAGAACATACAAATGTAGATAAAATTTCACATCATGAATTTCAAGTCAAGTTCTCTAAATCCACAACAGAGTCGCCAGAAACTATAACTCGACTTTTCGTGTTCCATTCGGATACGACTAGCCCTACAGTGTCGGACTCCTGCAGTTCTGAATCTGATCTCACAAGTGCAATGTGAAATACATAAACATCAAAGAGTCCAAATTCAGCAAATCTTTGGAAAAAATCGATTTTGAATCAAAATGCCAAAAATGGACTGCTTTACTAGATACAGAGTCGCTACCTAAATATTTTTAGAAAATTTAGAAAACCCATGACTCATGCCAAAGGCCACGTATCCGTTATCACTAAGATTGTCTCCACTCGGGAACTTAGGTACGAGAGGGAAATGTCATGAATTGAGCACCCCCGCTCGCCCAATCAAAGATCGGTTTCTACTAATCATGATGTGATTCTTATCTACGTTATATGCTCTTGTTCCGATTTATTAGGCTAACTTTACTATGTGATGCACACACAAGGTATAGACTAATTTGCAAGAATTGGAACACTTAATCTCATGTTTGTTTTGAAAATTGTTTAGAATATGTACTACTTTAAAAAGTGATCGCATATGAACATTACTCAAATTATTCCAATTCAATCAACTAGCCTCCATCCACAGGCATTCAAACAGTCTATCATTTAAGCACTTAGCCTCATGGTAAATATGCTAGATATGGCAACAACTGCACTCATGGAATATGCTAAAGCACGAAAGTGCTCACCTAATACTCCAAGCCAAAAAAGATGACAAAGTTAGATTAATGCATGATCCTAACTTATGCAACATGACTAATGCAATGCATGCAATATGCAATTATTAGGCTCAGCTACTAATATGACATATGAATCAATTTGATAGCATGCGGTCTAAGCACGTGTTCAAAGAATTTTTAACTAACAATGCAAGTTAGAATGATGCGCCGAGCTCAATGTAAGCAAGACAATGGAGGCAAGGCATGAGAGATGCTAAGCAAAACATGATATCCTAAACTAACCATCATAAGCAGGTAAACAAAAGGGAAAAAGACGTGGGGTTGGAAGATATACACATTATTACAATTGTGCCATCTCGCAGGAGGGTCTGAATAAACTAACTAGCTAAGCTAATTAACTTGTTATTACGAAATGAATTAACTAGTTATTACAAACCAAATAAACTAACTATTCTAGCTAGTTATTACTACAAAACCAATAACACTAACTAATTAATTACACTAATTAATTAATTACAAATTAGAACTAACTAATTAATTACAACGTGAAATAAATAGCTAAATTAATTAATCAGCCCCGAGAAGCGAGGAATGCTCATGCATGCGCGGATTTCCACCCAAAAATCCCACTGTTCTGCTGCCAGAATGCTTCTGTTGCATAGCAGAACCTCTTTCACCTCAGCCTCTCATATGTTCTGCTCTAAAGAGGTTTCTGCTCAATTTGACAAAAGTGGCCGGCAGGCTAAAAGTGGTGGCTTGCCGGCCACAAATGGTAGCCTGCCGTCCAGAAACAGAGGCCTGCCATTCACAAAATCCTGGTTCTTCCTGTTGCAACAGAAAGTATACAGAGCACAAAACAGGATATTCTCAAGGTATGTTTGTACATTTTACCCCTCTTTATCATCAAAACAGCTCAAAGGAGTGGCAAGCTCAATTCATAAGCCATAAATCGATGCAATTTCATTGCATGATGGCCAATGAACTAAGGTGTACAATTTCAATAAATGCACAAGAAAAGACTTTTAAAACCCCCTCCCTATCGTGGATTAATCAAGGGAAGTAATTGACATTGACCTTGAACCGTTTACATCACTAACAAGTATGAAACGACTCAAGAGTCAATGGGTTCAATTAACGTCTGATTGAACCCAAACTTGATTTTATTATCTTGCATCACTTTTAATCCCAATTTTATTACTTCATTTTAAGTACCAACCATTCCTTAACTAATTGAGTCCAAAAGTGAGCTTTAAGTCCTCTAATGGAAAGGAGTACCAAACCAAGAGTTGTTTTAGGCATAAGAGAAGTGTCATGCCGTTGGTAATGAACCCCAAAGGGATTAAACCATTAAGCACAAGACCTCAATTTCAAGCTTAAACAAACAAGTAGCTTGAAACAACTTTCAAAGCAAAGCAAAAGCCAAGAAAGGAGGGAGGTTGCAGAGGTGATTAAAGATGAAAACAAGTATGGAAAGCAAGAAATAAACACTATCAACTCAAATAAGTTGGTGGCTAAGGCCTAAACCACCAAGCCTAAGAGGACAATTACACTACAAGCATGCAATACAAGGCTCAAATGCAATGAACCACTAAAAACAGTCCTAGAACGTGCTAGAATTAAGACAAAAATAGGTAGAACAATGAGCTAAAACACGGAGCATGTTAAGCTAGTAAACAAGCACAAGGAGGGGAGGCTACCTCCTTCATTTTTGGGACATCAAAACATTGTTTTAGCCTCTGAAATTAAGTATTAAAAAGCTCAAAAAAGGTTGACAACAAGGTGGGAAACACAAGGGCAAAGGCTAGAGAAGTGAGGTACAAGGAAGGGTGATCCACCCCTCTACCCTCAATGGCCTTAAACCATAAGTTTCAGCCCAAAAATATAGAGTTTAAATAGCCCAAAAATAGTCTAAAAATAGTAGGAAAAATAGCAAATAAAACAAAGCAACAAGCCAAGAATTATACCTCTTGAAGAGGAGAACCTTTTCTAGGCAACAAAACAACACTTACACACCCTCAAGAGCTCAAAGTAGGCTCAAAAGTACCTTAGCTCCAATACCACAAGGTTTGGTTTAGAGTGTATGGGCAAAGGTTCAAGAATTTTCCAGAGAGAGAGAGAGAGAGAGAGAGAGAGAGAGAGAGAGAATTGTAAAGAGAGAGAAATAATTTTGCTCTAAAATGTTCAACCCTCAAAAATAAAAGAGGAGGTCCTCTATATATAGAAAAAACATTAAACTCCCTTAGAAATATCAATACATACACGTGTAGGCAGGTGCATGCATCTGTGAAAACAGCTGGCACAACTAGCCAAAATATCTGCAAAAATACAGAAGTGGCCGACAGGCCACTAATACTGGCTGACAGCCTACATTGGTGGCCAGCAGCCCATAGTGGTGGCTGGTAGGACCCAAGGTTTTTTTTAGGCTTGAAAAGCTATGGTTTTGGACCAAAACAAGGCAAAAGGTGTGTAGGGTTTGAGGACCCAAAGCTGTGGCATTCTGCTGAGGACTTCAAGCACTTGACAAACATATACAAATTCATCATTGGGTGCACAAACGGTGGCGCCCAAGTCGCAAGGGTGATCAAAAATGTGGTGTCTACACCAACGAGTCTTGATTTTGGTCGGAAAAGTATCTCTAACATGTTATTTAGCCGACATGTTGAAAGATAAAAATGATATAGGTTCCATCACCTCAGGTTGCTGAGGTAATAGAACCTAGAGGCAGTTGTGGAGACATATTATTTGGGTAGTCCGCCGAGTTGCCACGTGGGGGGACCATGGTGCTGAGATATGGTGCGGTTATACCTAAATTCGAGATATTTGGATAGAGGACTAGAGTCCTAAATGACATCAAGTTACCTATTTTGATAGAGATGAGACTCTTGAAGAAGTTCATCTTAATCTGAATAGTGTGAGTTGTGATAGATGTTATCATTGTAAAGGATAGAGTCCTATGAAGTAAGACTTCTAGAGAAAGTTGGACACTAATCATTATAAAAGTAAGGCACCCCCGTGGGTCTAAGGTATACTTTTACTTGTGATGTTTTTACTTGAGAGTTTAAGCACTATTTTGATATCTATGAGATATAAGATTTACTGACTTGATTGTCGGAGTGCCCTTGGGTGGATGAACCATCGCGGTATTCTCATTTTCTTGTTGGCAGGTGGTTGGCTCAATCTATTCTTCTAGTACTCTCCAGCTAAGTTCCCTGTTTGGTTGTCTCGTCGGAAATCAACACACACAATTAATATGTAATTTGTGACTCTAAAATTATAGTTTAATGTGAAAGAGAAAATGTGAGATTTGTTGTGAATGTGAGTTTATTATTATATGTACATCCTTGCTATGCTGGATAGTTTATAGTTTCAAATTTTGGAGTGTTACAAATTGGTATCAGAGTGAACCAGGTTTGAATACCTTGAGTTCGTTGGAAGTGGCTAGTGCCATGATGGGTTTGCCATGTTAGGAAAGGATGTTAATTGCTAAACATGGTTATGTGTTTATGAGACTATATAGGTATGGGGTCAAACTTCAAGGATGTAACTTACATTCATTGAACTCCTCTTGGAAAAGCACTTCATCAATGCTTTTTCCTCTTGGAAGTCTTTGAGCACCGTGAAACATTTGATATCTTAGGTGGGTGACCTGTATATGTTCTATGTGTTTATGTGCTTATGTGGTTTACCTTATATGAAATAGATGCATGAGTAGGGTTGAGACTATTCGAGTGTGATTCATGGAATGATATGTGAGTACATGAATTGCGAGTTAATCATACCTTATCTTTACTTTTATGTAGGATGTCTAGATGTGGCAGAGACCATGGTAGGCCTCGCCGGGGTAGTCAGGGTATTCCAGCCCAGCAAGACCTTCTTTCCCAAGAAGAAGGGGTATGACAAAACAATGTGGCCGCACCTGCAGCCCAAGATGCAATGGGGACACTAGCTTGATAAATGGCCAGGGCTCTTAGAGAGTCCATGAATATATTGAGAGATATGTAATCGGCTAGGACCGTAGAAGGAGAAACTAGAACTTCTTTCTTAAAGAAAGAATTTTTTTGTTCTAATCTTGCTGAGTTCACTGGCAGGCTGGATCCCATGAAGGCCAATGAGTGGTTAGAACAAATTATCAAATCCTTTAAAATCCTGGATATCTGTGAGGGAGAATGTAACAACCCCACTCCGTAATTAGTTACTAATAAGTAATTAAGAATGCTAATTAAGCGTTAAAGATCGAATTATGTGTTAATTGTGCATTTTGTGTGTTATTTGTATTCTTATCTGTCTGTTGTAGGAATATCTGTCTGGAATTCTATTTCGATATTGAAATTGAAAGCCTTATCGGCATCTGAACACGAAATTGACGAGGTCAATCCATTATTTGGAATTTTTCAAATTTTATGATGAGTTTAATTAGAAATTGATTCAGAACCAAATAATTAGAATAAATTAATTAGAACTGATTAGAATTAACTAATCTAAGCTAGGTTAATTAGTCTAAGTTAAACAAGACTATGAATAGGCGTGTTGAACTTAAGAATTCACATTCCCTATCACCTTTGAACCTCAAAAATGTGTAGAAGAAGAGAGTAAGAGGGAAAGAGTTCAATTCAAGAAGAAAAGAGAAGATTGAAGAGAGAAATTAAGGAATTGACTTGGAAACTCAAGAAATTTGCTACTTAGAGCTCAATTGAAGACTTTAGTTAAGAATTCAACTCTTAAACTTTGCATTCAAGACATCAAATGTATGAATTCAAGAGAGTTAAATAAATTTCCATAAGAATTGAGCTGAGAGAGTAGAAATGAGGATCAATCCATACATGCATGCATAATTCTTCATTCTAGAGTTGATTTTTATCAAATTCCTCACATATATGAAGCTATGTGCACTAAGTTTTGAGAATTCAACATGATTTTGCACTTGACACCATATTTGTTCATGTTTTGGAAGTTAAAAGCTCAAATCATTACATGCATGTGTTTGATACAAAGTTTAAAGCTTGGTTTTGAAGAATTGAAAAGAGTTTGAGCTTTGATTTTGAGAATCGATCATGAATTCATGTTTTTGAAAGAGTCTTTAAGTATTTTCCCTAGTTTTGGCTCAAATGCACAAGTTTAAAGCTTGGAAGTTGTGTTTTGAACTTGAAATTGAAATCTGGAAATTCTAGAGTTTGGACGCATTACTCGAGTGACTAAACCATCGCTCGAGCGCACTTCACGAGCTCTCAGAAGTTTTGCAGACATACACAGTTGGCTCGAGCAACCAAGTGTTCAATCCAGCAAACTTACGTTTGCATGGCACTTGGCTTGAGTGACCAAAAAGTTGGCTCGAGCCTAGATTCATAGCATCGAGCACTTTTGTAGACTTTATAGACTGCTCAAGTGACCAAAGCTTCGCTCGAGCGAACTGCCCTATTTTTTGAAATTTTGTAAAGTATTTCTAAATGCATACATCCATCTTCATTCTATCTTAAGCATTCTTAAGCCATGGTTTAGAATGTAATAATGAGGAAATGAATTAGAAACATAATAAGAAAGAATTAAATCAAGTTAAGCATTGTTTAGAATGTGTGTTTCAATCTATATTTGTTATATGTTTGTGTAGGTCACGCGCTACTGTGTGACATTTTTGTCTTACGTGACCGAGAGAATATCCAATAGTTTTGCAAGCGGGAGAGGACCGCTCGAGCGAACTAGTGGTTTCTCGAGCGAACTTGTAGAGCTCCTAGCAGCTCGTTTTGTAGACAAAAATACTGAGAGCGGTCTGTGCAAAGTCAACAATTTAAAAGGCACTTTTTAGAACATTTCTTCACCTTTTCTTTTTATCTTCTCTCTCTCTCTCTCCCCAAAAACCCTAGGTTTCTTAACCCAAATATCTCTCATTTCTCTAAGATCTAAGCCCAAATCACTTGCAAGAAGAGGAGTACACATAAAGAAAGGATTCTCCTAGAAGTCTTACTTTCTTGTTCTTTTCTTGAGGTAGGGTTGCTTTTAACTTAGTATCTCTTTGTTTTGAAGGTGATTATATTGTATTGTTGTGACTTTAAAGTTTGATTTGATGATTGAGTTAGATTAAACTTTGTATTTAACAAAAGGGACACTTTATTCAACTTTTATCAAAATTTCACCTAATTTTACATGAAACATGAACATTGATGTTGAGAATCCATATATATATATGAAGATGAGAAGAAAGCCGTAAATTTGTTAAAACCCCAATTTTGAATATGAGTAGAGAATAACACTTGGTTAGAAATCTCCTTAAATTCTTGGAATTTTGTGAATAATCAAGGTGTGGACTATATGGTTATTGTTGTTGAATTTAAATTGTGACTTGGAAGTTGGTATCTCTTGAACATTATTTGCTTCATTTATTTCATACAATGTTGAATGCTTGTTCTCTTGGAAAAAAGCTTAATTGAGAGGTGAAGAGAGTATAAACCTGGGTTAGGAGTCGATTTTGTGAATATGGTGTTGTGTCGATACCCACGCAGGAAGTTAAGGTGCCCAATTGCCCTGTCTTGAGCTTATCGCCAGACGAATGTGGGAAAATGTTTTTGGGTGTCCACTAGTCCTGCTGTATAATAGTCGGTAAAAGTGGAAAAATGGATGTCTTTGGGTGTTCACTAGTCTTGACGTATAATAGTCGGTAAAAGTGGAAAAATGGATGATTTTTGGTGCCCACGTCCTGTCGTATAACAGTCGTTAAATGTGGGGAAAGTTTCAATTGGATATGAAAAGTATATGTGGTTTGGACTATTATAAGGGGCTCACGGTGTATTTCTCTTTCCATTATTGAAAATGTGCTTTGTTCATTACTTATTTATTTTCTTAAAAATACAAATTTTTAATGTTGTTTTAGTTATAATGGTGCCATGTGGTTGTTGAAATGATTAGATACTTTGTTAAATGTATCTCTATTGGGCAAATACCCTATCTAATTTTTTAGGAACTAATGACGTACCTCCACCGAAATGACTTGAAGCTTGAACTTTTGTTTTGTTGGGAAACCATGGTTCAAGGACATCAAATTTTGGAGGCTTAGAACCTTGGTGTCAAAAATTTTAAACCTATTTTGTGTACAAGGCAATGCCTTGAAACTTTCTCTTTTGTTTTGTATGCCATCAAGGTTATCTCTGTTGTGTTACCTTCTAACTTATTAAACTTGGTCATGGATTTGAATTGTAATGGAATTTTAGAAGTTGGAATTGTAATCATATATCTTAGTTCTATGAGAAAGAAGATTCTATGGTATTTGGCTATGCTTAGTTGTTAAATATTTATTTGACATATTTCAGGGTGTTACATACAGTTTGTCTGATCTGTCTCTAGAGCTATCTGTGAGTAACAACTTTGTAAAGATAAGTATTTTCTGAATTATATGATATACTTTGTTTCTGAAATGATATTTGTGAATAAACGAATGATTGTCCATTTTCTGAAATATAATCGTGGCATCTTTAGCATCTGTATCTGTTATTTGCTATTTGTTACCTGGTACCAAGGATCTCTGTGGGTTCCAATCATGGAACTATCTGTTAAACCTATATGGTTATATGTTACGATTATACATAATCATCTGCTCTGTATATGGGTTTTAAGTGACCATATGCTCTGTTTATGGTTCTTATATGATCATCTGCTCTGTTAGCTAATGGATGTACCACGTATGATTAAATGTAAATCTAAACATGTATCTGAATCTAATAGAATCTGAATTCTAATTTTTGAATCTGTTATGGGACATCATTCATTAAAAACCTTTACTCTGTTGCTATTCACTAGGATCCAGCTCACTGTTAATATTATGTATGTAGGTGATCATGCTCATGACCAGGCTTAAGACTACTAGTCTGGGATCTGTTTTTGTCAGCCAACCTGTGTACCTCATGTGGAGGTTCCAAAATTGTGATATGAACAAGTTTTGTGATCAAGATCCAAGTTTTATTTTCCATTCCTCGAGCGTAGATATCAAGCTTCCAGTATTTTCACTATAGCTCTACAAAACTTCTGAGACCTTGCATTTACCGCTCGAGCGGTCTGCTTGTATTGTGCGCATCACTTGAACGATGGAAAGTTCGCTTGAGCGGTTTGTTCAGGACAACTATTTTAAAATCTGACCTAAACACTTTTTTTGCTCACTTTTTCACACTCCTCTCTCTAAACCTCATTTCCGAAAACCCTAGCTCCTAAACACTAGATTTTATCTATTTTTAGCTAGAATACATCATTGCTCCTTCATCAAAGTTGTTTATCTCACCTAAGGCTGCATTTTGAACCGATTAGATCTCGTTATTGTGAAGGTTCATCTCTTGGGTTTTTATCTCTCATCTCACAACTCTTGAGGTAGGAATACTTTTACCCTTGTATATGGATATTTTGGTTTGAATATGTGTTAATTTCATGATATAGATATGTGATTGGGAGGGGACAATGATATATATATCTATGGACATAAATGGTGATGGTGGGTTTAGCCTTAAGATTTATGGAAGAATTGATTAATTTTTAATGAAAACTAGCGAGCACATCTTGAATTTAGGCAAATGGAAGAAGGAAATGAAAAGCCCTAATTGTCTTGTAAAACCCTAAATAATGTTCATGGGTCTTGATTGGTCATAGAAGGGAACTCATGGGTAATATGAAATATATTGAGATTTCTTGTTTTGGAATAAAATTTGAGTTTTGATGGCTTGTTTATTATATATTATGGTCTTACCCGTGCAGGAAAAATTGAGGTGCCCATTTGCCCGGTCGTGTGAGGAGGACAAATTTGGGGATGTTTAAGGTGTCCATGTGCCCGATCATGTGAGGACAATAAATGTGGAAAGTTAAGGTGCCCACTGTCCATCCGTGTGAGGAAGGAGAAATGTAGAAGTTAGTTAAATAATGTATATTGGATAATTAAATGCTTTTGAGTAAGAGATATGATAATACATATTTAAATCAAATGTTTATACATTTGGTTAAATGTATTCTCAAATGGGCAATTGCTCATTCCTATCTAATAACATTTCAGGACTTGGCGAACCGCAACCACATTGATGAAGAAGAAGCCGATCAACCCTTTTATATTAAACTTAAAGATATTATGAAATTGTAATCTAATAGTCGAACTTTTACGTTGTTTTCTTTTTGGAAATTGTGGGCCCTTTTGTTTTTTGATGGCCATATTTGAAACTTGTAAGCCCATGAGGCAATTGTTTTGTTTTCTCTAACTTATTGAACTTTGAACAATTAATATGTAATTTGTAACTTTGAAGTTATAGTTTAATGTGAAAGAGAAAAGTTGGGATTCCTTGTAAATGTGAGTTTATTACATATACATCCTTGCTGTGCTGGATGGTTTATAGTTTCAAATTTGGGGGCGTTACAGTTCAAAGATTGCCTTATGAATCAGTATATGATTATTTGGAACAGGTAGATTCGAGGACATATTTATCTAAAAGTGGATGTAAATTTTTGGAAAAATATCTAATGGAACAAGATCTAAAAGGATGGGATGAGATGTTTGAAGAATATGATGAAAACTATGATCTTAGTGATGTCATGGGTGATGAGTAGGTATGGAATCTAGACAATGCAATGGATTGACAAAACCATGGATAGTTTGGCAAAACCATGGGTTGAAGATTACACTTTCATATGATTACACCACCAGGTGTCTCTTGTTCATAAGTAAATCAGCATGTGGCCACACCACCTGCTTTTTGTTTGTCTTTTGTTTGTATTCTAGTAACAATAAAATATAATATGTTTATAGATTAGGTTGAATCCAAATTTTGAAGTCCACAAGGTGCCTATATAAAGACCTTGAGGGAGAGCAAAAAGGGATAAAGATTATTTAGAGTATATTTGAGACTAAGAAAGAAGTCTGGTTTTTAGGCCTTCTTAGAGCAAACAATACTTTAGCAATCTAACAATCTACAAAAATTCATTTCTTTGTAAATTTTTGTTCAATAAATTAAAAAGTTTTTATTTTCAGAAAAGAGTGCTACTGTATGTCAAATTATTGATATTAGGTCTCCTACTTAATCAAATAAGCAGTTTCTGAACTTACTGTCTAAGGTAGGAAATGAAATAAATTTGTGCTGTGCCTGATCTAAGGAAGGAAACGTTGAGGTTAGTCACCTCTATAAACTAGAAACTTGCCAATGCCAAAGCCTTACGCTAACTACGTTCAAGTAACGATCAATCCTTAGATACTGTTCTTATTTTGGAAACATATTGGGCCTAAAATCAAAACATCTTAAAATTGCAAGAAGTAATAATTGTTTCCTTTTCATGAGTATTATCATCATTTCTATATACAAGATCTGTTTGTAGATTATAATCAAATATTAGTATTAAGCGCAAATTGTCAACAACATCATACTTTTTTACAAAATCTACTACATACTAGTGCTACTAAAGATATAGAATTTACTAGAAAAAATGTTGATAAAATAAAATTGTATATTATCAAGAACAATTAGGTATAGTATCCTTCAAAAAAAATAAAAAAAAATAATTAAAATAAAATATAATAATAATAATAATAATAATAATAATTTAATAATTATTTTTTACATTATCGCCACATCAACAAGCCATATCATTTACGCCAATTTGAACCACTAAAAGTTCGAGCTACCAAGCAACACCCATAATTAAAAAGCAACTCGTAAGACATTGAGATATGCCAAATAGGTATGTATCAAAAGATTCCAATTACACAAAGTAAATTACTTGAACCAATAAATACAATAAATCTTCACAAATATCACCAATATCAGTTTCATAAAACTCACTAATCAATAATAATAATAATAAGAAGAAGAAGAAGAAGAAGAAGAAAATTTTAATATACACCTTTCTTAAAAAAGTGTACTATATATATCAGTTATATTATTATTTTTTAATTATGACATTATTTTAGTCATGACTAATGAAATTTTTAATTATATCTTATGTTTTATTTAGTTATGATTTTTTTAAATTATCACTCAAAAATATAAAATTAGTGTATTTTCATAATAATAATAATAATAATAATAATAATAATAATAATAATAAAGATTAAGGCCTCGAATGCCTAGAATCTTGTTTTTTTTTTTTTTTTGGCTGTGTTGATTTGATTTTTGTTTTTTTTTTTTTTTTTTGCAAGGGTTTTAGGGTTTAAAATTTAGGATTTAGGGTTTTAGGATTTAGATTTTAGGATTTAGGGTTTAGGTTTTAGGATTTAGTGTTTAGGATTTAGGGTTTAGGGTTTAGTGGTTTGGGTTTAGGGTTTAAGATTTAGGGTTTAGGGTTTTATGATTTAGAATTTAGAATTTATTATTTAAGATTTAGGGTTTAGGGTACACATAACCACCCTTCCCATACCAGAAAAAAAAAAAAACCCTCGAGGCAAATTTGCACCACAATCAATTTTCAAGGCCTGTAGCACGGCCGTAATAAAAAATCAATGTCAATTTAATAAAACTATAACCTATTCACTTACATTCATAATTGAGGTGTCTAGTATTGGGCATTTCATAGGTTAACAAAACAGATCTATGCTGAGTCTGATATGAGGATGGAAAGATTGAGATTAGTCACCTCTGTAAACTGAAAACTTACCAATGCCAGAGTCCTATGCCAACTATCTTCAGGTATCGTTCTATGAGAGCTTTGTATGGTGAATTGAGACATGGGCCATCTTGGATTTATGCCAAATAGATATGTAGCAAAAGATTCCAATTACACAAAGAAAATTACTTGAACAAATAAGTACAGTAAATCTTCACAAACAAGAACATCAATATCAATTTCATAAAACTGACTAATTAATAATAATAATAATAATAATAATAATAATAATAATAATAATAATAATAATAATAATAAAAAATCAATGTTAATTTGGAGATTGTTTGAAATGATTTAATATATTTTTTAATTTTTTATAAAAAGATGTGGGGACATAATTTTTGAATGACAACACGTGGCCGAGGTGTCACCGAAGTGCCAGCCGAGGTGCCACGTGTTCTGGTCATGACGTCGAGATCATCTCGGCTAGGCCGAGGTTATCTGCGAGAATACCGGAATCCGAGATAAGCGGATAAGGGACAAGAGTCCTAAAATGGGAGAAGACTTCAATTTGGGTAAAGATAAGACTCTTAGAGAGTTTATCCTAATCCTACTGGGAGTCCAAATTAGCAGTAATCCTAAGTCCATTAGAGCTAGGCTTCTATTTGAGACTAGGATTGTGTTGGCTATAAAAGGGAGGCACCCCCATGGGTCTAAGGTATGGCTTTTGATATTCTGTCTAGTGAGTTAAGCACTATTTGTTATCTTTGAGAGATATGGAGTGCTGACTTGATCGTCGGAGTACCCCCGAGTGGACGAGCCACCACCGGAGACTCTTCTTTCTGTTGCAGGTTAGATAGGTGCCATCTATTCTGCCGGTGTTCTCCAGTTGAGTACCTAGTTGGCAGTGTGGTCAGAAATTGACACACACAATTTGGCGCCGTTTGTGGGAACGAAAGGAGAATAGATGACCAACGACGGACAGAAAGATAAGGTTGGGGACGACACCCCTACTGAGAGTGGAAAACATATTGACCTTGGCGTCGAAGAAGACAACTACAACGAAGAAACTCGTGATAAGAATCACGGAGAAGAGGACGTCGGCCAGGAGGGCGACGTGCCGAAGAAATTAGACCGAAGCGAGTATTATAACGAGGATGACCTCTTGGTATGAAAAAAAAGATGCTTACGAAGGGACGACGAGATAAAGGGAATGGCGAACAAATTGGTGGACTTGCAAACGGTTGTCAATTTCATGATACAGAACAACGTCATGCAGCCACCGTTCCCGTCATAAGATACGCCGACTCCAGCAGCCAAGAAAGATGCCCAGGCAAGGGGGCAAAAGACAACTCTTACGACTCCTCAGCACGATAGGACCAAGGAACATTCTCACTGGCCTTCAAGGGAGGTCGAACGAGGAGAATCTAGAAGGGGACATTCACAGAGGACACATCGCACCAAGAAAGCTGACTCCAAAGAACATTGGCATGTTCAAGGGAAGGAACTCTGTTTCGACGTGACCAATGGAGGGAGGTCCAAAAGGACTCGCACTGACACAGGAAGTAGTGCACCAAAGAGGCTGAAATCCGGAGATAGTCGAGCTCCTGGATGAACCACGGAGGATCTGAGGGATTACTTCTAGAGAAAGCGACAAGATGCTGAGGTGACCTCACCTGTCAAGTCGAGGACACCGTTTTCGATAGAATTGGACAAATTTGAGGCCCCGAAAAGGTTTAGTATGCCAAGGTTCCAGATATACGACGGTAAGTCAGACCCGAACTTTCACGTCGGCTTGTACCTGAACTCGATGGCATTGTACACTAAGAACAAGTCGTTGCTCTACAAGGTGTTCCCCTCATCCTTCGGAGAAATTGCATCAGATTGGTTTCACAAGTTGCCGAAAGGAACTGTGAAAACCTGGGAAGGCCTGGCCGAGATGTTTGTAGCCAGGTTCATGACAAACAAGCTACAGCCATTGAGGGTGGACGCCCTAATGGCCCTGAAGATCGGCGAGGATGAAAGCCTTAGGGCCTATGCCAAAAGGTATTATGAGGTATTCAACCGAATACCAGGATGCAACCAAGAAGTGGCGGTCGTGTAGTTTAAAAGCGGCTTGAAGGATAACTGCCTGCTTCGAAAATCACTGGCAAAGACATTGCCGAAAAACATGGAGGAGCTGATGGCCAGGATAGAAAAGTATGCCAGAGCCGAGGAGGACACGCCAGGGACAAAGGCGTCCAAACCTGAGAAGAGAAATGGTTCGCCGTAGCGAAGCCGAGATAACACTGGATATGAGAAGACAAGAGCTCAGCCCAAGTAAGCAGATCCCAGATTCCAGATCTCGGATCCCAGATCCCAGAAGACAAGATCTCGGCCTAAGATGATTAGGTCCGAGAAGAGAAGAGCTTACCGAGATGATGTTTAACACTTGTTGAAATTTGTGGACAATTTACAAGTTGAAGTTAAACCAAAATCATTGTTTAACACTTTTGAAATTTGTGGATAATTTACAAGTTGAAGTTAAACCAAAATCATTGTTTAACACTTGTTGAAATTTGTGGACAATTTACAAGTTGAAGTTAAACTGAAATCATTGTTTAACACTTGTTGAAATTTGTGGACAATTTACAAGTTGAAGTTAAACCGAAATCATTGCTTAACACTTGTTGAAATTTGTGGACAATTTACAAGTTAAAGTTAAGCCGAGGTTAAACCCTTGTTGAAATTTTATGAAAAAATTTACAAGGTGAAACCATGGTTATGCCAAGAAAAGGTACTTGGGTACTTGCCGAGGTAAATCATCAGTTTGTATAATCGAGGTGTGTCACCCCGAGATGGTTGTAAAGGAGGACGGTTTTGGCTAAGAAACTTGAACGAACTTGGTCGTTGGTTCTAAGGCATTGATGAAAGCAGACTATAAGTCTTGGTCATATTGAGCCGATGAGTTCTGACTTCGGCAATAGATGATGAAGCGAGCTTAGCCGACGTGCTAAGAGGAAGGAATGATATAGGTTCCATCACCTCATGATGCCGAGGTAATAGAACCTCGGGGGCAATTGTGGGGACATAATTTTTGAATGACAACACGTAGCCGAGGTGTCACGTGTCTTGGTCATGATGCCGAGATCATCTCGGCTAGGCCGAGGTTATCTGCGAGAATACCAGAATCCGAGATAAGCGGATAAGGGACAAGAGTCCTAAAATGGGAGAAGACTTCAGTTTGGGTAAAGATAAGACTCTTAGAGAGTTTATCCTAATCCTACTGGGAGTCCAAGTTAGCAGTAATCCTAAGTCCATTAGAGATAGGCTTCTATTTGAGACTAGGATTATGTTGGCTATAAAAGGGAGGCACCCCCATGGGTCTAAGGTATGGCTTTTGATATTCTGTCTAGTGAGTTAAGCACTATTGGTTATCTTTGAGAGATATGGAGTACTGACTTGATCGTCGGAGTACCCCCGGGTGGACAAGCCACTGCCGGAGACTCTTCTTTCTGTTGTAGGTCAGACAGGTGCCATCTATTCTGCCGGTGTTCTCCAGTTGAGTACTAAGTTGGCAGTGTGGTCGGAAATTGACACACACAAAAGATATACCTGCTGAATAAGTACGGGATGCCAAACAGGTGCTTAATTACACTTTATCTTATTCACTTGCCACATTCATAACTGAGTCGTCTGGCATTGGGCATTTGACAGGTTGATCTTCATCCGGCGGCTCAATCGGATGCTCAATCGGCCAGAAGTCAGTGCTGCATTCAACCCCATTTTGGCACAAATCCATACATCCCCTGTTTTTTGTCTCTCTACTCTCATCTACAACCACTGGAATTAGGGTTTCCTTCTTATCCTACAAATTCAGAAACAAAGAAACAATGAAAAAACCTCATGGTTGATATGCCGAGTTTGAATTGTTGAACCATTTAATGTTCTTCATTTTGGTGAAATTAACTGGATGAATTCCAATTGATCTGTGTATTTTTGAGTAGATCTCAAAACAAGGTTACGTTTCTTTGTTTGATTGGTGAGCATAGCTTCCCTCATTTGTTTTGCTGAATTCATTATTGTCTTGTATTGAAGATGCCTGTCTCTCTCCATATGCGAATTTTAACTTTTCTTGTTGGTTTCAGTACAAGGAAAACCATCCAAGGCAATTGTCGACTCATTAGCTTTATTTGTGGTCTGATTCTTCCTGCCTTTTTTTATTATTATTATTTTTTTCATGTTCTTTGAGTTTATGGATTTGAATTGCTACTTTCTTCTATGTTTTTGGCTGTTACATCTGTTGAGTACATGGATTTTTTTTTTTTTAAAAAATTTTTTTATTTAAGAAGCTGTTTGAATTGCTTGATTTTTTTGTCACTTCAATAATTGTGATGATGGATTACTTTCTAATTTGTGACTACTACTTGGATTACTGTTTGTGCTAAGCTTTGGATATTTAGTCTTCAATGTTGCAATAAAATTTGCCACATGCTATGAATTTTTGCTATTTGCAAGCGGGAGCTATGCTAAGCAATGCTTTTCTTCACTAATTGCCACATGCTTTTGGTATACAATGGGTTTGATGTCATTCTTTGGTACTTTAATGATGCTTAGTTTGTTTGTTTGTTTGTTTTTGTTTTTTTAATTAAATTTATTTATATTTTTTTATTTATGTTTTATATGTACTACTGCTTCTTGAACTTCTATCTATCATTGCCACTAAATAGCTTTGGCTATTATTATTTCAGAAGAAATTTTGAAATATGGTTTTAGTTGAAGTGTAAAAATATGGAAAACTTATACTATGGTTAGAGAGAAAGAGAGAAGGAACGAGGAAGATTTTTATTTAACGTATGTTCTTAGGTTCTTAAAATAAACCTAAAACAAATAGCAAATATTTATATGAAATATGATATGACCATATGACCATAGTACCTCACTTAACACAAAAAATAATAGATGACTATATATTCTAGCACTTACCCTCAAGTCGGAACATAGAGATCGAACATGCCCAGCTTGGTAGATAGACATTGAAACAAAGAGCGAGTAAGGGGTTTGGTGAGTATATCACCTAATTGATCATCATAGTGTACGAACGATGTCACAAGTTGCTTACGCAACAACAAATTCCGAATAAAATGACAATCAACCTCAATATGCTTTGTGCGCTCATGAAACACGGGGTTATAAGCAATGAAAATAGCGACTTGATTATCACAACACATGGTCATAAGAGTAGGAACACGAATACCAAAATCCTGTAAAAGAGAACAAACCTATAACATCTTAGTGTTGTTAGGGAAAATCGATGTGATTCCCCACAAGTAAATCAATCAATGGGAATAAAAACTAATGCGGAAAAATTAAATCAAAGGCAATACAAGAATTTTACGTGGTTCCCTCAATGTGAGGTACGTCCACGGGATCGAAATCCGATTCCACTATCAACCAAATAAGTTCCAAACGATTACAAACGAGACACTAATGGTCTCACAAAACCACCCTTAGGTGAATTCCAAATAATCACAAATAAACAAGAGAAAAAACCTCACCAAATAGATGAACCAAAATCTTCAGAATCAGAGTTGAAGAAGACCCAAAATAACGAACCAAATCAACTCCACCAAAACACCCAAACAAAGATGCACTCAAATCAATTTTGATGCTGCTTCACAAAAGCCACCCAAAGCACTATCTCACCAAAGACAAGTATATGCTACTCCTTGACAAAAACGGCTCACATGAACAATATATTTCTATATTGTTAATTATAGGGTTTGTTTTATCAAAACCCTAACTGTAACCAAATTGGATTGGGCCTCCACAAATATAATGTATAAAAATATATTATACTAAACCAAGCCAAATTAAAACTCTTTTTCCAAAATCAATTGGGTCCCACACTCCAATAAGGAGGTATACCTAACAATTCTCCCCCTACCGACTTAGGTGGAGACATCAACCATACCCGCCAAAGTTCGACACTTTAAATGTTTGACCCTCGACAAAGTCTTTGTCAACATATCTGAAATATTATCATCTGTGTGAACCTTTTTGAGTTGTAACAATTTTGAATCTAACACATCACGAATCCAATGGTATCTCACATCAATGTGTTTCGATCTCGAATGAAAGGTAGAATTTTTACTCAAGTGAATAGCACTTTGACTATCACAATAAAGCACATACCTTTCTTGCTTCAAACCCAACTCTTGCAAAAATTTCTTCAACCATAACTCTTCTTTGCAAGCTTCTGTAATGGCAATAAATTCAGCTTCGGTAGTTGAGAGAGCAACACATTTTTGTAATTTAGATTGCCATGCCACAGCTCCCCCTGCAAAAATCATCAAATACCCCGAAGTGGATTTCCTAGAATCAATATCACCAGCCATGTCAGAATCTGTGAACCCATCAAGCATCGGCTTACCATCCCCAAAACACAAACACACCTTCGAAGTCCCTCGAAGATATCTTAGAATCCATTTTACCGCTGCCCAATGTTCTTTACCCGGATTAGAGAGAAAACGACTCACCACACCAATGGCGTGAGCAATATCCGGCCTTGTACAAACCATGGCGTACATCAAAGAACCAACTGCTGAAGCATAAGGAACTTTCAACATCTCTTCTTTGTCTTTCTCACTTGTAGGACATTGATTCGAACCAAGTTTGAAGTGACCCGCAAGTGGACAACCAACCGGCTTTGCTTTATCCATGTTGAATCTCTCAAGAACTTTCTCAATGTAGCTCTCTTGAGACAGCCAAATCAGTCCCTCTTTGCGATCACGAACAATTTTCATACCAAGTATTTGCTTTGCCGGTCCCAAATCTTTCATAGCAAAAGAGTTACTCAACTCCAATTTCAACCTGTTAATCATGGTAGAATCTTGACCCACAATTAACATGTCATCAACATAAAGCAAAAGAATAATAAATTTGCCATCCGGAAAATTTTTCACAAACACACAATGGTTCGAAGTGGTTTTAGAAAAACCATTATTCAACATGAAAGAGTCAAATTTTTTGTACCATTGCCACGGAGCTTGCTTGAGGCCATACAAACTTTTCTTCAATTTGCAAACAAATTTCTCTTTCCCTTTCTCTACAAAACCTTCCGCTTGCTCCATGTAAATTTCTTCTTCAAGATCACCATGAAGAAATGCGGTCTTCACATCAAGTTGCTCAACTTCAAGGTTCATACTTGCAGCCATGCCAAGTACAACCCGAATAGAAGACATCTTCATAACCGGCGAGAAAATCTCGTCAAAGTCAATGCCTTTCTTTTGCCCAAAGCCTTTCACTACAAGACGTGCTTTGTACCTCAGATTCTTTCTATCATTCTTCAATTTGAAAACCCACTTATTTTTCATAATTTTCCTCCCTTTAGGCAACTTCACTAAATCATAAGTGTGATTTTCAAGTAAGGAATTCATCTCCTCTTCCATAGCCTTTTTCCAATCATCTTTCTTTGCATGCTCAATTGCTTCTTGGTAGCTCTCCAGCTTCCCTTGATCGAAAATCAACACAAATTCATTGGGAGGATACTTTCTTGAAGGTTGTCGGTCCCTTGTAGATTTTCTTAACTCAAGTTGTGGTGGCGGTTCTTGAGTTGGATGCTCTTCCTCAATTTCTGGCTCAACTTCATTAGGATTAGCATCATCCTCTATATCTTCAATAAGTGGCTGCACATCTCCCCCATTTTCATCATCAACTGGAGATGAAGGAGATGGATCCATGTCAATGAGATCACTAGTTTTTGGCTCCGGTTGATCACCTTTACCAAAGTCTTCAATTGTTTGGTCTTCAAGAAACACAACATCATTGCTTCGAATGACTTTCTTGTCGACCGGATCCCATAATCTATACCTGAATTCATCACGTCTATAGCCAAGAAAAATACATTGTCTTGACTTACTATCAAGCTTGGACCTCTCATCCTTTGGAATGTGAACAAAAGCTCGGCAACCAAACACTCTCAAGTGCTCATAAGACACATCTTTGCCAGTCCAAACTCTTTCAGGAACATCACCATTCAAAGGATAGCAAGGAGACAAATTGATCATGTCAACCGCTATACTCATTGCCTCACCCCAAAAGGATCTTGGCAATTTAGCTTGTGAAAGCAAACACCTTGTTCTTTCTACAATGGTGCGGTTCATCCTCTCGGCAACGCCATTTTGTTGAGGAGTCTTCTTAACTGTCTTTTGGTGCCGAATACCTTGGTCGTGACAATACTCATCAAATGGCCCAATGTATTCACCACCATTGTCTGATCGGATGCACTTCAATTTCTGCCCTGTTTCTCTTTCAACCATGGCCTGAAAATGCTTAAATACTTCTAGAACTTGATATTTAGTTTTTAGTAGAAAGGCCCAAACTTTCCTTGAATAATCATTAATGAAAGTAACAAAATAAAGTGCACCACCATGTGTTCTAACTTTTAAAGGACCACAAACATCCGAATGAATCAACTCCAAAACATTTTCTTTTCTAGAAGCAACATTTTTATGAAAAGAAACTCTATGTTGTTTACCCGCCAAACAATGAACACAAGTTTTAAGATGTGTACCTTTCAAACCGGGTAGAAGTTCTTTCTTGAACAAAACTTGTAGCCCCTTTTCACTCATATGGCCAAGCCGCTTGTGCCACAAGTCAGTAGAAGTATCATCTTCAAGTGCATTGACAACACCTTTACAAATTTTTCCTTGCATTGAATAAAGTGTATGAGTCTTCTTGCACTTAGCCACCACCAAAGAACCCTTTGTGAGCTTCCATATTCCATCACCAAATTTGTTGTTGAAGCCTTCATCATCTAGCTTCCCAGTAGAGATCAAATTGAGGCGAATGTCGGGAACATGCCTCACATCTTTAAGCAATAACTTGCAGCCCAAATTTGTTTCCAAGTAAACATCACCCATACCAATAATCTTGGACAAACCTTCATTACCCATTCGAACAGAACCATAATCTTCTTTGGTATAGGTAGTGAAAAAATTAACTCGAGAAGTCACATGAAAAGAAGCACCAGAATCAATCACCCAATTGCTCTCTTGGCCCACAAAATTGATACAATTATCTTCACAAACAACCATGAGATCATTGGTAGTAACTACTGTTGTGTCTTCTTGCTTCTTATCCACACTTTTGTCACGTCTTTTCTCCTTATTTTTGAGCTTTCGGCATTCCCGTTTCATATGCCCTTTCTCATGGCAATAATAACACTCAATGTCTTTCTTTGAAAAAGAACCATTTTTTGATTTGTCACTATCACCCTCAATAGGTCCATACAAATCTTTACAAAATAATAGGTCCTCTATTTTAGTTTTCCAAGTTACCCAATTGCTTCCATTGAAGCTAGACATACGACCCACATTCCCCTCCATTGATTTACACAAATAATTAAACCCAAATAAACCGTAAGCTCTGATACCAGTTGTTAGGGAAAATCGATGTGATTCCCCACAAGTGAATCAATCAATGGGAATAAAAACTAATGCGGAAAAATTAAATCAAAGGCAACACAAGAATTTTACGTGGTTCCCTCAATGTGAGGTACGTCCACGGGATCGAAATCCGATTCCACTATCAACCAAATAAGTTCCAAACGATTACAAACGAGACACTAATGGTCTCACAAAACCACCCCTAGGTGAATTCCAAATAATCACAAATAAACAAGAGGAAAAACCTCACCAAATAGATGAACCAAAATCTTCAGAATCAGAGTTGAAGAAGACCCAAAATAACGAACCAAATCAACTCCACCAAAACACCCAAACAAAGATGCACTCAAATCAATTTTGATGCTGCTTCACAAAAGCTACCCGAAGCACTATCTCACCAAAGACAAGTATATGCTACTCCTTGACAAAAACGGCTCACATGAACAATATATTTCTATATTGTTAATTATAGGGTTTGTTTTATCAAAACCCTAACTGTAACCAAATTGGATTGGGCCTCCACAAATATAATATATAAAAATATATTATACTAAACCAAGCCAAATTAAAACTCTTTTTCCAAAACCAATTGGGTTCCACACTCCAATAAGGAGGTATACCCAATACTTAGAGGCGGTATGAGCCATGGCACGATACTCAGCCTCAGCACTCAAATGAGCAACAACCAATTGTTTCTCGCTATGCCAAGTAACAAGATTACCCCCCCCCCCAACAAATGTGCAATATGTAGATGTAGAATGACGATCAATCTAACTACCGGCTCAATTAGAATCATTAAAGGTAGTGACAGACAAGGAAGGAGAGGAACGGTAGAGTAGACTGCGATTTAGAGCTCGTTTTAGGTAACACAAGATATGACAAACAACATCAAAATGGGATTGGCAAGGAGCATGCATAAACTGGCTAACAACGCTCACAGTATAAGTAATATCTGGACGAGTGACAATAAGATAAATTAACTTCCCAACCAAACGACGATACTAACCAATGTCAAGAAACAATGCCCTAGTCTCACCATCGAGTTTAACCGAGGAGTCCATAGGAGTATCGCTAGGACGAGTCACCAAGAGACCAGTCTCAGAAAGAAAATCAAGAACATACTTGCATTAAGAAAGAAATAGACCCCGAGATGAGCGAGCAATCTCAATCCCAAGAAAATACCAACGATGGCCCAAGTCCTTATTTTGAAATTGCTTACCTAAATAAAGCTTCAAATCAGCAATACCGGTGGAGTCACTTCCAGAAATGATGATGTCGTCCACATAAACAATGAGAACAATGACCCCAGTAGATGGGTTGTGAACAAAAACAGAGTGATCACAAGTAGAATGACGAAATCCATATGTAAGCACAACGGTATTGAAGCGATCAAATCAAGCACGAAGAGACTGCTTGAGTCTATACAAAGCCTTCCATAGTCGACAAACCATATGCTCGCTACCAGGAATAATATAGCCAGGGGCTGATCCATATAGACCTCCTCGTGCAAATCGTCATGAAGAAAGGCATTCTTTATATTAAGTTGATATGAAGGCCAAGACTGATTAACGACAACAGAAAGTACAATCCGAATAGAATGAAGCTGAGCCACAACAAATAAAGTCTCGAGATAATCAAAACAATAGGCTTGAGTATAACCTTTGGGCACTAGAAGGGCTTTGAGCCGCTCAACAGTACCATTAGGATGATACTTGAAAGTATAAATCCAACGACAACCAACAATAGGTTTCCTAGAAGGAAGAGGTGTACGTTTCCAAGTCTGATTTTGATGAAGAGCACTCATTTTCTCATCCATAGCATGTTTCCAGCTCGACATGGACAGAGCCTATTGATAAGAAAATGGAATAGAAATGCAAGACAAGCAACAAACAAAGGAGTGAAAACTAAGATGTTGAGTGCAAGTACGTTTACCTCAGTGCAATGCAATAGGTAAATCATCAGATGCCATAGGTAGAGGAGGGGTAGGAGCCTCTGACAAAGAAGATAAAGTAGCTGGGCCATAAGAAACAATGCTACGAGCTTGGGACCATTGATAAACCTGTGGAGGAGATGGCGGAGAAGAATCTAAATTGATGGAAGGGGAGGGAGAGGACGGGGAGACAAAGGGCACTAGAAGAGTAAGAGTGGGAAAAGATGACTCCACCTCATGACAAGAGATAAGATCATCTGACAATCGCTGACTAGAAAGGGAAAAAAAAAAAAGAAGAGGACTCAAAAAAGGTAACATCGGCACTAACAAAGGACCGACGATGAAGCACAGGTGCAAGTACGAGTACTTGTACAGGTACGTCGATATGGTAAAATTAAAAAAAAAAAAGGGTACGGGTATGTCTTATTGCGCTTGGAAACAAATATTTATTTTAAATTTAGAGTAATGCAAAAATTAATTAAATGGTTTAATTTGTTAAGGTCCAACCTACAATTAACATTTAATGTCAAAAGTAAAAGTATAAATCAAAATTAAATGTCAATATATTAAATAACTTACAAATCATAGTTTAATTTTAAAATCATGCTAAGCATACAATAAAAAATAAAAAAGAAATCTAGTGAAATGAGTTTTATCTCTGTAGTAGAAGAAAATATTGTTTTAACTGAGGTACGGTACAACTTGAGTATATACTAGATACGTCTGGGTACGCCAAAAATTAAGAAGAAAAATTTTGGGTACGTGTTTCGTGTACCTGGTACGTATGCAGAAGTAACCATACGAGGTACTATACTCTGGTAAGTACTCGGTACAGGTACAACATGTTTTTCAAAATACCCATGCTTCATAGCCGACGAGACTCAAGATGATAACACCAATAACCTTTTTGAGAATGAGAATAACTTAAAAAAACACATTTGCGAGCATAGGGAGATAACTTATCCAGTCCCGAATCAAGGACATAGACAAAGGCCACACAACTAAAAACATGAGGAAGAGGAAACGAGGAACAAGTGGGGTATAATTGAGAGAATGGAGACCGGTTTTGTAAAACAGCTGATGGCATGCGGTTAATAAGGGAACATGCAGTAAGCACATCATCACCCTAAAATTGTTTGGGAACATGTATGTTGAACATCAAGGTCCGGGCAATATCTAACAAGTAGTGGTGTTTTTGCTCAACAACTCCATTTTGCTAGGATATATGAGCACAACTAGTTTGATGTATAATACCATGATCATCACATAAAGTATTCACAACAAACTGCACATATTCTAAGATATTATCAAACCAAAATATTTAATACGTTTCCTAAGTTGAATAAAACTTTCATTATAAAACTTAGAAATTATTTGAGGCAAGTTAAACCATTGCTGTAGTAAAAAAAACCAAGTCATTCAAGAGTAATCATTCACAAAAATAACCAAATAAAAAAAAAAAAAAGTTAACAGTGGGAGTGTGAGAAGGACCCCATATAACTGTATGGACTACATCAAAGGACACAGACACATGACTAATACTACGACTAGAAAAGGAACTACGGTGATATTTGCCAAGATGACATGCTTCACATTCAAGTTGAGACATATGACTTAAACTAGGAATAGCTAACTTAAGCTTGGTCAAGAATGGATGACCCAAACGAAAATGCCATTGTAAGGGACACATGGTAGCACTCAAAACAGCAGAAGTAGGAGGAGGAGAGCCATCAGTGCCTAGAAAATATAAGCCATCTTCTCATGCCCTAAACCAATTATCTTCTTGGTCTGGAGGTCCTACAAAACACATGAGGGAGAAAAGGTTACAGAACAATGAAGAACTTTAGTTAATTGACTAACAGAGAGCGAATTAAATGGGAAAGAGTTAACATAGAGACTAGAGGGTAAGGAGAGAGATGGAGTGGGCTGAAGTGTACCCTAGCCACTAATAGGTCGGAAGGAACCATCAGCTAGTATAATATTGTGAGTAACTGGATGAAGAGTATGAAAAAGAAAGGAATTACCAGAGATACGAGAACTAGCACCAGAGTCTAGAAGCCAATATTACCTGAACTAACCAATGTAGCGACAGAGGATAAAGGAAGAGTAGTACAAAGAGAATTGACTAGCTCAATAGACTCGCTAATTTGAGTGGTGAGTGCATCATGAGAATCAGCTGGGGAAGCATCAAGACCAGAGAGAAAGGATGTTGGTTGAGAGGATGGAACATCCATAACCTGATTCACATGATCAGGTTTACCATACTTCTACCAACACCAAGGTTCGGAATGACCCAAGGAATCACAACGAGTACACTTTTCATCACCATGGGACGCGGAGCCAGTACCACGCCCACCACCACCACCACGAGAACCATGAGAGTAATGACCACCATGAGAACCACGACAACCAGTATGGGATCCACGGTGACTAGAATTGCCATAAAAACTACCACAATTAGTCTCACGGTCACCACTGCTCGAGATCAAGGCAGAAAAGGACAATGACTAAGAGGAACCAGATGTGGAAGAACTCTGTCTCAAACAAGAGCGCAATAGCTGAGATTAGGCAATAGCACCCAAAAATAAGGATGCCATCTTAAATTCCTCCCAATATTTCTTCTGTTGAGCCAAATCAGTAGTAAAAGGTCGGTGTTGCAATAATTGATCCCACAAGGTCTTAAGGCCATTGTAATATTCAGGAAGAGGATGGTCAGACTGTCGAGTAGCAAAGATTTGCTCATATAACTCATAAACACGAGAGACATTACTTTGATTGGAAAAAAAAATCAGTAAGGGAGTCCCAAATGTCCTTAGAGGTGTTACAAAATTCCATTATAGTAGCAACATGAGGTTCCAAACTATGCCAAAGCCACCCCATAACACATGAATCCTCACTCAACCAATCATCATAATCCGTAGCATCCTTAGCAGGTGGAAGTTCAGTAAGAAAATGCAACTTCTTCTTGCCATGCAAGAAAATCTTAACAGCATGAGCCCAAGCCAAATAATTCAGAACATTTAATTTCTTAGTGGCAATACACTTAGGTAACTCATCATCCTTAGCTACTAAAGATTTCACGTTAGGTTTTGGCTCAGCCATGATAAGGAAAACAAAATCCAGCAGCAAACAAAATATTCAAAGGGGGGAAGAAAAAATGCACAAGGGAAAGCAGCCCACTAGAACAGAGTTTGGGAAAGAAATTACCCAATCACTAGCATCAGTAAGCAGCCAAAGATGAGCATAAATTAGCCAAAATGATCAAAGCAGGCAGAACAGGGTTACGGAACCAGGGAAAACACCAAAAACCATCAACAAATCAACCCAGTAGCAGCAGCAGTAGCGAACCAAGGAAACACACAAAAATACCAGAAAATCAACCCAGCAGCAGCACCGAATCAAAACAAAGTCAAAAAGAGCCTCCTAGGGCTATTTTGGATCCCAAGGAACATATTTCAACAATCAAAAAATTATGGGTAAGGAGCTTTAGCACATATCAGAATATTACCACCAAGAACTCGAAAAAAAAAATTCAAAAATAGAAAACACACACTAGATGTTACCCAAAAGGCAATCCAAGAGGGGTGTGAATTAGATTTCTATAAATAAAAATGAACAATTACCCAATAAACTTAACAACTAGTACAACAAATAATTAACTGATGATATATGGATGAATAACAGTTAATGATCAAGCACAATGATGAACTTAACAGTGAAGTAGCTAACAGTTAATGCAGTCAATATTTTTGACTTAACAAATTATGATTTAGATAAATTAGCAATGGATTTAACTAAATCAAGTAAATAAAGATATTTGTAGATTTAGCACAATAATAACAAATACTATAACAATTATAGCAGAGACAAAAATGTAAACAGATTAGGGAAAAGGAGGCAAACAAATTTATAGTAGTTCAACTTCAACCAAGCCTACATCCACTCAAGCTTCACTTGAGATTTTCCACTATCTTCTAGCTTCACAGGAGTGCTAGCAACCTCTTCACAAATGGACCAATCCTCCATAGATTTTACACAAACTGTACCAGTCTTCAAAACCTTGCAAACCTTAGGTGATTCACAATCACTCTCAAGGAATCAAGAACACTGAGTGTACTACACTCTTACAAGATTGAAATGAAGGTGCTTTTGCTTTCAAAGAAAGCTACAAGGATAATCTCTCAAAGATAAATACGCAATATCGAAGCTCAGAAAAAATAGAAACTCTCAGAAGTAGATAAGCATACAGCTTAAGCTTAGTGTATATGTTCTGAAGGAAAATGAAAACTCAGTTTAGGAATTCTTCACAAACTCAGAGAGATGGAGAGCATGTGATTGATAAAAGATGGAAAAATGTTTAGCACGCTGTATCTATTGTTGTCTGTCTCTCTGCTGTGTTTGTGTCTTTGTATATAATAGATGTAGTGCTCTATTATGTCTAATAGAGCCCATCCTCTTCTTCCCGTCGAAGAGATGGGATGGTGATGGGTTGGGAGGTTGTAAAAATCATTGCTTAGATATTCCCTGACATCTATGTGTCTTTTGCCCGTTGAATAATAGGTCATTTGATGCAAAAACATTTCTTTTCTCTTCTCAGCATTTGTCAGATTCAGTGAGCATTGCATAGAGAGGACGTCTGTAGACACCCCATTTTTGACCGCCCTCAAGACTTGGGCATTACTGATGGTTTGCTCGGTGTTGAGAGATGTGCAGGGCACAGGTTCAGTTTCTTCGGCAAGAAGAGAAGAAAATCTTCCCAAACACTTTGTTTAAGGGTTTGGAGTTGAAGAAAGAGGAGAGGAGAGGAGAAAACAGGTTTGGGAGGAGTTCGGCATAGATCCGGGTAGAAGGGAATCGAGCACCCCTCGTTAAATCGGGCCTATTCAATTCAATACTTGGAGTTAAGCTATGAGGCCACCATCGTTGGAAAGAAGACTTCCGGGGCTTCACTTTGCACTCAAGAATCTCCCAAAGCCAAGTCCGGGTGGAGGAGATATGATTGGTTGAAGCTGGGTATCATCCCGGTTGGATCGAGTCTGCGCGACTTCACGGAAAAGGGCATAACTTTTTGCACAGGAGGAATTTTGATGCAAGGTTTGCGCCATTGGAAAGCTAACTTCCGGGGCTTCGATTTGCATACCCACCGGCCATGTTTTGACCAAGGAATCATCTGTCGGCACTCTATTTAGCCGACCGGCAGAAAAGAGTGCCGACCGGCACTTTATCTTGGCTGAAAATCAAATTGGCTGGCCGGGTTGAACCCTTTGCACCCTCCAAGCCTGGTGCATGCCAGCTGTGCCAGCTGGAGTGCACAGAACTCGACCCACGTGCATACATGTGCCCTTTTTGCACCATTTTGCACCTTTGAACCCCATTTGGTGCACCCTTTGCTCATGGCTTCTTGAGGAAGCCTTGACCCTTTGTCTTGGCTTCCTCAAGAAGCCTTACCAGCTGTCCAAGCTTCTAACATAAGCCTTGACCCCCCCTTGAACCCTTTTGAAAGACTTAGCCTCTAAGTTTTGGCCCTTACATTGCTTATATAAGGAGGCCCTCTCCTCCTTTGATTAGGGTTGGAGATTTCTAAGCAAAAAACCAGAGAATAGATATATATATCTAACATATATATCTATAACCATATATCTCTCCCATCCAACCTCCAAAGTCCATTGTTCTTGAGCCATTCCTTCACCACCACCTAGCACCACCACCACCACTCCATTTCCAACGACTTGGGGGACATTTGCAAAGGTTAGGAGCTCATTTTATTCAATCAAAACCTGCTGGTTTGCTGGTCTTCAAGGGTAAGTCCTCATCTTCCCCTTTCTAGCATTTTCTTGCTTCGTATTTAAGCCTTGCTTGCAAGCACTTTTGGGCTCCGACCCAAACTTCAAATAGTCTTATTTTGGGGTCCTCTTCATGTTTGATTGAGGACCCCTTGCCGTTTGGTGGCTGCATCTAGCACCTATCTCAATATCCTCTTGTATGCCATGTTTCTTGCATAGAATATTTGGCTTGTGTACAATCTGTTTCAGGGCATGATGTAAGCTAAGAGTAGGCTTATTTTGAGCCCTTCTTCAACATTGTTGAAGGGCTCAACATTGTTTGCATACTCCATGTGCTACTTGCTTTGAAATCCATGTGATTTACCGTAATCTTGCATGCTTTCTTAGCCTACCTTGCCTCTGTTTTTGTGGTTGGTCATGTACTGAAAATGTGCTTATTTTTTCATGTATAAGATCTGTTTTTGGTTGTTTAGGCCATCCATGACATGCCTTGCATAGCCACTTTGCATTTTGGCTTGCTAGCCTTAAGTGCATGAGTATATAGCATGTGTTGCTTGCATCATTTTAGTGGTTTGGAACCATCTAGCATGCTATTTCAGTCCCTTTGGTGTGCTTGTATGCTTACCTTAGTTGTCTCTTTAGTGCTTTAAAAGCATGTGTTGTATGCTCCATGTTTTGGCCTTAATGCATACTTTTGAATTTGAACCATCTAGATGCCATCTAGGGGGTCCTTTGGGCTTAGTTTTATATGTTAAAACTCTGATTTTAATTGTTTAAGTATTGCCATGTGTGGTTGTACTAAGTGTGGTTCAAAGCCTCATTGGCTTGCCTTAATGCTTGGACCATTTGTATGCATGCTTAGTCTACTTTGTTGCTTGATTTGGCATCATTTTGTAGCATGATTTCAGAGCTTTCCATGCATGCTAGTTGTTCATGTTTAGCTTCCTTTAAGTGTGCTTAAAGCTTGCTTTAATATGCCTAAGTGTTGGACCTTGTATGCATGCATGTTTGTGTGTACACTAGCCTTCATTTCCTTGGCATTTGGCCACTGTTTTAGGCCTATTTAGGGCTGCCTAATCCATGTTTAAGTCCATCTTTCAATTGCTTTGCATGCTTGCCTTGCATATTAGCTTGTATGCTTACATATATGCATTGCATTGTCCATGTCGCATGATAGCTAACATGCCTAGGTTGCATGTGCATTGTCATGCCTTGCCTCTTGAATTGAGTGTGATAGAGGTTGGGTTTCATTTGTGTGTTTGATGTGCATTTCATTTGAAATCAAAGTTGCTAACTTGGCTCTTGGGCCATCACGCATCGAAATGCGCGATTGGTGGTCCGAGGACCAAGGACTATACTCCTTTGAGTCACAAATATGATAAGGAGTATGGTTGGTGCAAACACTTGTCCCAAATTTCCATATCATACACTGCTGCTGTTTGTTGCTGTCAAAACTGTCTCCTGCAGGAATTTAGTGCCGACCGGCACTCTTTAGTGCCGACCGGCAATCTTTTTATGCCGATAAGCTTTCATTCCAGCCGGTGGCCAAACCCCGCATCCGGTGGCCAAACCCCTCAGCCGGTGGTGATCTTCAGGGTATTTGGAAGATGTTCTGGGACTTTGGCAATTTTCCAGGGAGGCAGGACAGTGAAACAGAGACAGCAGTGGTGCGGTGTGGGCTTTCCGGGCAAGTTGGATCGAGCGTGCATCATTCGCGCATCCCGAGGCAGGGCTGAGGCCCCTTTTCCTTTATTCATTTGGTTTAATTTGATAATTAGAAATCTGTAATAATTTATTCTGTATTCGGACTGTAATATTTTTGGACTGTATTATTTTTGGACTGTATATTCTTTTGCTCCCTCCGTGCGAGGGCAAGTCTGTAATAAGTGTGGGTGAGTGGGTGTATGTCTTCCAACCCCCATTTCTTTCTACCCTTTTATTTACCTGCTTATGATGGTAGATTAGGGCATATTAAAATTAGCATACCTTATGCAATGCATGCGTGCATTCATGCATTTGTTTACATGCACCGGGCTCGGTACATCATACAAACTGCATTGTATTTCAATTCCAAATTGAATACGTGTTATTTGTAGCATTTCACATGCCATGTCTAGGATAGCCGAGCCTGCCTAGATTACATCATTGCATGTGTTGCATTAGACATTTCAGTATGCTTAGGTCCATGCATGGATTTCTAATAAGCTTCTGTTTTGGCTTGGAGTACTAGGTGAGCTTTTATGCTTTAGCATATCGCATGCGTGTGAATGTTGCCATGACAGTATGCTTACCATGCGGCTAAGTGCTTATGTGATATAACTGCTTGAATGCCTGTGGATGGAGGTTGAATTACCTAAATTGGGACAACACATTAAAACTGTGAGTTTTAAAGCCCACTAGATAGTGGCAAAACCGTCTTTTCCAAAAGCCCGCTTGAGAGTGGCAAAACCTGCATTTTAGCCTACTTACGAGTAGCAAACTATCTTCAAAACAAACATGCAATGTTTTGTTCCAATCTAGGCGATTTGGTCTATACTTGTTTGCTGTGCGCATAACATAGTAATTCTAGGCTAATAACTGGAATAAGAACACGTAATGTTTTCAAAATCGGATATCACGGTTAGTAGAGGCCGGTCTTCGGACCGGGCGAGAGGGGGTGCTCATAGCTGACCTTCCCCGATCGTACCCAAGCTCCCGAGCCAAGTCAACTTTGGTTATGACGGACACGTGGCCTTCGGCACCGAGTCAGGGTTTCCTAAATTTCCCATTTTAAAAAATATTTAGGTGGCGACTCTGTAATCTGGCAAAGCAGTCCATGTTTGGCACTTCTTTTCAAAAATCAGTTTTTCTCAAAACGATTTGCCAGAGTTGGACTCTTTGGTTCAGATTAGAACCGTGACACAAATCGAGTCCGAACTGTAGAGTGAAGCCCACGGCGCGTCTACAGTTTCTGGCGACTCTGCTGGGGATTTTAGAGAGCTTGACTCGAACTCGTGATATCCTGTTTTGATTTCATTTATGTGTCTCTTTGCATTGCATGTGCATTGGTGCGCCTAGGACACCGTGTTGGCCATCTGCTATTCCTGAGCGGTTTGCTGGAGGCTTGTCTTGTCAAGGCATGACCATAAGGCTGACCGGTTGCGGGCTCTGCCAGTGTGGGAACACAAACCCCGGTTTTACCAGGGCACCCTTTTTGACCATTCGACCTAGTGCATATTCGGAATCCATAGTGACCATTCCAAATTAGGACAGGTTGCTTACCCGATATAGGTTGTTTGAAGCCGCTGCGTGCGTAGTGAAACCCTAGCTCCTGACAAAATAGGACAGGGAAACCCTACCCCAACATAGGGGTGTTTTGGCTCTTTCTACTTGCTATGTGCTTTTAGAGTGTATCTCTACAGGAATGCATATACCAGTTTGCGGGTCTGGGTATCCGACCTGCGGGCACCAGTATTAGTATTTTGAGAATCAGTTATATCTGCGGGTATCAGATTCAGATTTGGAGCAGAATTTTGGGCAGAATTCAGTAGAGAGCACACTCATTCAGCTTTGTCCGTATCTGTTCTGGTAAAATCAGGCTGAGGTGCTACATATTTTCTCTTTTGCTAAGTAGTCTTGGAACCATAGCTTCAGAAGGGTCTGATATACCCCGGGTACTCTAGACCTGTGTTGTTATGTGATCAGGGGATGAACCACTTGCTGTCAGTGCTCAGTTTACTTCAGATGTGATGGATGGCACGCACTATTTTGAGCATTGGTGAATGCTGTTTATCCTACCTTCTGACTTGGGTATTGCGTCTGCCTTGTTGCATCGAGTCAGCCGTGTTGAGTCTGTCTTGTTGTATCGAGTCAGCCGTGTTGAGTCTGTCTTGTTGTATTGAGTCAGTCCTGTTGAGTCTGTCTCGTTGTATCGAGTCATCCCTGTTGAGTCTGCCTCGTTGTATCGAGTCAACCCTGTTGAGTCTGTCTCGTTGTATCGAGTCAGTTCTGTTTTGTTAGAGTCAGGTGATTCCGGGGATGTTACCTCGGACATCACCCATTTTGTTTTGCGTTTGTCCTTTTGTTTTGTTTTGAGTCTGTTTCTGCCAGGGAGTCAGTTATGCCAACAGATTTTGAATGAAACAGCAGTGATTTTCACGCTCTCGCGTTTGCTTCTGCCGTGTGCCAGTTGTGCCAGAAATTCTAAATGAGACGGCAGTATTTGACTAAAAGCTGTGTCTTTTCTGTGCCTTGAAGTCATTGTAATGACCTAAGTTTTCCAAAACTTTTTTCGAAATATTGTGATAAAAAACAAAGAGGGAGGAATTCCTCGGGATTTGCAAAACTTTGATCAAATTGAGAGAAAGAGAGGCGTGCTAAGCCCTTAATGAATGAAATCATACTTGTTAGTGTGAGTACTGGGAAGGATCCTAGCTTTGATCCAGATTGGTTCTACACTGTCTTCAGCGCGAGCGATTTGTCGCTTTCTTAAAAACTTTCAAAAATGTTTTGCGCAGTCCTGCGAAGACATGTGTGGAATCGCTCTTAAGATTGCGCAGCTTAGGATCGCTCTCAACCTCGAGACTTGAGTCCTTGCCTTCAAACCTTGAACTCGCATTTAGAATGTTCCAAGGTCAATCACAATGTGAGGCCTGTGTGGCCAAATTCAAAGCAGCCTATGAATTAGAGGCAAAGAAAGTCAGATCAAGAAGATCATACCTCATCAGAAGAAGCTTGCAAGGCCAGATCAGAAACACCCCTCGAACTAGGGGCACAAATGTCCGATGTGCTCGAAGAGCCGAAGATGGATCCTTCTGCAAATCGATGCAACAGCCACTCTCTTGGATACGGATGGCTTCAATCTCAAAAACCATTTGGCATGGACTTGTTACACTTTTACCCTTTGAGAGGCTCGCTGGGCCGAAAACCCGGAAGGGCGACCCAGGCAAAAGTTAGAGCAAGCAAAAAATACATACAAAAGGAAAAGAAAAAAAGATACAAAAAAGAAAGAAAAAGGAGAAAAAGAAGCTCGCAAGGTCGAAAACCCGCATCGGGCGCCTTGGCAAAAGTTAGAGCCTAAAAGAAAAAGAAAAAAAAAAGAAGAAAAAAAATGAAAAAGAATTGAAAAGGAAAGAAAAAGAAGCTCGCAAGGTCGAAAACCTGCAATAGGCGCCTTGGCAAAAGTTAGAGCATAAAAAGGAGAGGTTAAATACCCGAGTGTACCTTAACCCCGAACTACGTAAGGCTTGATTCCCATGTTTGGGATACGTAGGCAACTTCACTTTGAAGTCCAGCCGTAAACACTTCCAAATCGATTGTGTCCATATAATGGTTTTGATCATCCTTGCCTTCTCTGTATCTGAGAGTTTGGTTGTCATCGTCACTCTGAAGATTGATTGCAGTATGCCACGGCGCTATCCAAACAAGGGGCAACGTTCCGTTGCCATTCAATGCGCTGCGGTCCTATCCAAACAAGGGGCAACTTTCCGTTGCCATTCAATGCGCTGCGGTGCCGTTCAAACAAGGGGCAACTTTCCGTTGCCATTCAAAACGCCGCGGTGTCATTTCAAACAAGGGGCAACTTTCCGTTGCCATGCAGTGTCCTTCAGACAAGGGGCAATTCTCCATTGCTTATGGGTCCGAGGTTGTGCATCTCAAGAGTTGGTTCCGTACTTGTTGAGCATTGGCCGTTTGCAAAATGGTTTTTGAGGATTTTTACTGAGGTTGACTAATTCTCTCAAAAATTATTCTTTCCAAAGCTAGACCATTTTCTTGGACCCGAAAAAGGAAAATTTTCAGTGCTCATAGCCTGACTTGCATGATTTTAAATCAAAAATCGAACAAGCATGTTAATCTAACTTTCATGTTGGTCAAAATTGTTTTAAAACCAAAACAAATGGTCCAAATGATGAACTAGGGGCACAGTTGAGTTAGGTGTTCTGTCTTTTCCCCATCATCAACATACTTGCCAAGAAGGGCACTCCACCTGCCAAAAGAGGGCACAACTGAAGTCAATAACAAAGGGCTGAAAGCTCTCCCGTCCTCCAAGCAACGAGGTATTAAGTCAAGTGCGAACCACGAATTGGAACGGATCAAGATGTTCCACTTCCTCATCTGGACAGATCTAACCGCGTCCAAACTCCCCAGCAGGGCATCATCAACCGATGTTAGCTGCGGATTTGCTACACACCCAACTGTGGCACAACCCCTCTGTGGGAAAGTTCACTGTTGTAAGCAGAAGAAAAGAATCTAGCAGAATGCTAGGGGCAAGAGCCCGCAACTCCTTGTCTATCCGCCAACCACCCAGGGGAGGGATGAAAAATGAGAGATTGAAGAATAGAGAGGTGCGCGATGAGAGAAAAAGTGAGAAAAGGGCTTTTTCAGAAAAATAGAGCTTGAGGGCCGAGTGATGTGAGGATCACAAATGAGAAAGGGTGGGAAATACTACCCGGTGAAACAGGCTCCCTGTGCACGTTTGAGTGTCGTGTCCTTTTGTTTGTCTCGATTCTTGTTTTGAGTCGTCTCGAGTGTCACTCGATGTGTCTAGGTTATGTGCCTTTTATTTCCATGTTGAGTCGTGGTGTGCTGTGTCCAGTCGTAGACTCAATACCCAGTTGAGAACTCAATTTCAATTTCAAAATCAAATCATCTTGTGCTCAGAGTGCCGTGCCATTCTCCACATTTGTGCAAAACAGATTCGTTCTTTCATAAAACTGCAGGGCTCACCCCCGATAAGTGTGAACAGTAAAACCAGGACCTATTTGAAGCTATAATGGTTCCGGACTGCAAAATAAAAGCAAAAGAGGAAAATGTCGGGCATCTGAGTTTGTTCCAACTTCAGTAAGCTCCAAGATTGCATTCCGTATGCACCTCGTCAGGCCTTGTCAATACTCTGAAGTATGAGTATGCCTCTACCTCAAGCTCAAGATCATTCACTTAGTGTATCAATCACACACCTTATTTGCCTTAGTGTATCAATCACACTTCATTCATTCAGTGTATCCAACACACTTTATTTGCTTTAGTGTATCAATCACACTCCATTCACTTCGTGTATCTATCACACATAATCATTTGCTCCACTTAGTGTATCTAATACACTTCATTTGCCTTAGTGTATCAATCACACTTCATTCTCATTTAGTGTATCAATCACACTTCTTTCATTTTGTGTATCTATCACGCACATTCTCATTTTGTGTATCTATCACACACATTCTCGTTTTGTGTATCTATCACGCACATATTCGCTTTTGTGTATCTATTACGCTCTCACTCAGTGTATCAATCACACTTCACTCATTTTGTGTATCTATCACACACATCCTCATTTAGTGTATCAATCACATTTCATTCTCATTTTCTGTATCTATCACACACATCCTCATTTCGTGTATCAATCACACACATTATCATTTTATGTATCTATCACACTCATTCTCACTTTAGTGTATCAATCACACACTTCATTGCATCTAGTGTATCAATCACACACTTCATTGCATCCAGTGTATCAATCACACACTTCATTTCATTCAGTGTATCAATCACACACTTCATTTCATTCGGTGTATCAATCACACACTTCATTGCATTTAGTGTATCAATCACACACTTCATTCACATTCAGTATATCAATCATACTCCTGTTCACTAAGTGCATCTATCCCACTTTGTGTTCACCTTTTGTGTATCCATCACACACCCTTAGTATATCAATCATACTTGTTCACTAAGTGCATCTATCACACTTCGTGTTCACCCTTAGTATATCAATCATACTCCTGTTCACTAAGTGCATCTATCACACTTCGTGTTCACCTTTAGTATATCAATCATACTTGTTCACTAAGTGCATCTATCACACTTCGTGTTCACCCTTAGTATATCAATCATACTCCTGTTCACTAAGTGCATCTATCACACTTCGTGTTCACCTTTAGTATATCAATCATACTTGTTCACTAAGTGCATCTATCACACTTTGTGTTCACATTTAGTATATCAATCATACTTGTTCACTAAGTGCATCTATCACACTTCGTGTTCACCTTTAGTATATCAATCATACTTGTTCACTAAGTGCATCTATCACACTTCGTGTTCACCCTTAGTATATCAATCATACTCCTGTTCACTAAGTGCATCTATCACACTTCGTGTTCACATTTAGTATATCCATCATACTTGTTCACTAAGTGCATCTATCACACTTTGTGTTCACTTTTAGTGTATCAATCACACTCTGTTTACTCAGTGCATCTATCACACTCTGTGTTCGTTTTTAGTGTATCAATCACACACACTGTGCTCACCACACTCGCTTTGTGTATCAATCACACGCTCGCTTTGTGTATCAATCACACACTTTCGCTTTGTGTATCTACCACACACATTCACTTTTTGTATCTATCACATGCTCCCTTTGTGTATCTACCACACACATTCACTTTTTGTATCTATCACATGCCCCATTTGTGTATCCATCACACACATTCGCTTAGTGTATCTACCACATATTTGCTTAGTGTATCCATCACACTCGTTTTGCTTTGTGTATCTGTCACACTTTGCTTCACTTAGTGTATCAACCACACTTTAGTCATATAGTGTATCCATCACACTCTCTTCACTTTGGTGTATCCATCACACGTGTTTGTCCACTTAGTGTATCCATCACACTTCGTTCACTTTTGTGTATCTAACGCACATGTTCGTGAGAATTGCATAATTCTCTTACATCCTTTCTACATGAGATGTAGGTTGGTTCATGTCTACTTGTCTGCATAGCATTCGCTTAAAATGTTGCATTTATTTTGCATAATTGCTTCATCACAGCATCCTTTGCATGATCATAAGTTATGCACTTGCATTGTGCATCACTTTGCATCCTGCCCCCGAACTACGCTGGTTTGATTCCTTGCAAAGGGATGCGTAGGCAGCCTCCGGGCACAACCATTTATTTGTTGATATTTTGTTTGTCTGTCCAAGTCTTCGGCCCTGTCAAAAATGGGTCGTCTCGGGGCTTTGACATTCACTCCCGTCATTGTTATGACTTTCGAGTTCTGTCAAAGAGGGGCAACTGTAGACACCCCATTTTTGACCGCCCTCAAGACTTGGGCATTACTGATGGTTTGCTCGGTGTTGAGAGATGTGCAGGGCACAGGTTCAGTTTCTTCGGCAAGAAGAGAAGAAAATCTTCCCAAACACTTTGTTTAAGGGTTTGGAGTTGAAGAAAGAGGAGAGGAGAGGAGAAAACAGGTTTGGGAGGAGTTCGGCATAGATCCGGGTAGAAGGGAATCGAGCACCCCTCGTTAAATCGGGCCTATTCAATTCAATACTTGGAGTTAAGCTATGAGGCCACCATCGTTGGAAAGAAGACTTCCGGGGCTTCACTTTGCACTCAAGAATCTCCCAAAGCCAAGTCCGGGTGGAGGAGATATGATTGGTTGAAGCTGGGTATCATCCCGGTTGGATCGAGTCTGCGCGACTTCACGGAAAAGGGCATAACTTTTTGCACAGGAGGAATTTTGATGCAAGGTTTGCGCCATTGGAAAGCTAACTTCCGGGGCTTCGATTTGCATACCCACCGGCCATGTTTTGACCAAGGAATCATCTGTCGGCACTCTATTTAGCCGACCGGCAGAAAAGAGTGCCGACCGGCACTTTATCTTGGCTGAAAATCAAATTGGCTGGCCGGGTTGAACCCTTTGCACCCTCCAAGCCTGGTGCATGCCAGCTGTGCCAGCTGGAGTGCACAGAACTCGACCCACGTGCATACATGTGCCCTTTTTGCACCATTTTGCACCTTTGAACCCCATTTGGTGCACCCTTTGCTCATGGCTTCTTGAGGAAGCCTTGACCCTTTGTCTTGGCTTCCTCAAGAAGCCTTACCAGCTGTCCAAGCTTCTAACATAAGCCTTGACCCCCCCTTGAACCCTTTTGAAAGACTTAGCCTCTAAGTTTTGGCCCTTACATTGCTTATATAAGGAGGCCCTCTCCTCCTTTGATTAGGGTTGGAGATTTCTAAGCAAAAAACCAGAGAATAGATATATATATCTAACATATATATCTATAACCATATATCTCTCCCATCCAACCTCCAAAGTCCATTGTTCTTGAGCCATTCCTTCACCACCACCTAGCACCACCACCACCACTCCATTTCCAACGACTTGGGGGACATTTGCAAAGGTTAGGAGCTCATTTTATTCAATCAAAACCTGCTGGTTTGCTGGTCTTCAAGGGTAAGTCCTCATCTTCCCCTTTCTAGCATTTTCTTGCTTCGTATTTAAGCCTTGCTTGCAAGCACTTTTGGGCTCCGACCCAAACTTCAAATAGTCTTGTTTTGGGGTCCTCTTCATGTTTGATTGAGGACCCCTTGCTGTTTGGTGGCTGCATCTAGCACCTATCTCAATATCCTCTTGTATGCCATGTTTCTTGCATAGAATATTTGGCTTGTGTACAATCTGTTTCAGGGCATGATGTAAGCTAAGAGTAGGCTTATTTTGAGCCCTTCTTCAACATTGTTGAAGGGCTCAACATTGTTTGCATACTCCATGTGCTACTTGCTTTGAAATCCATGTGATTTACCGTAATCTTGCATGCTTTCTTAGCCTACCTTGCCTCTGTTTTTGTGGTTGGTCATGTACTGAAAATGTGCTTATTTTGTCATGTATAAGATCTGTTTTTGGTTGTTTAGGCCATCCATGACATGCCTTGCATAGCCACTTTGCATTTTGGCTTGCTAGCCTTAAGTGCATGAGTATATAGCATGTGTTGCTTGCATCATTTTAGTGGTTTGGAACCATCTAGCATGCTATTTCAGTCCCTTTGGTGTGCTTGTATGCTTACCTTAGTTGTCTCTTTAGTGCTTTAAAAGCATGTGTTGTATGCTCCATGTTTTGGCCTTAATGCATACTTTTGAATTTGAACCATCTAGATGCCATCTAGGGGGTCCTTTGGGCTTAGTTTTATATGTTAAAACTCTGATTTTAATTGTTTAAGTATTGCCATGTGTGGTTGTACTAAGTGTCAAAGCCTCATTGGCTTGCCTTAATGCTTGGACCATTTGTATGCATGCTTAGTCTACTTTGTTGCTTGATTTGGCATCATTTTGTAGCATGATTTCAGAGCTTTCCATGCATGCTAGTTGTTCATGTTTAGCTTCCTTTAAGTGTGCTTAAAGCTTGCTTTAATATGCCTAAGTGTTGGACCTTGTATGCATGCATGTTTGTGTGTACACTAGCCTTCATTTCCTTGGCATTTGGCCACTGTTTTAGGCCTATTTAGGGCTGCCTAATCCATGTTTAAGTCCATCTTTCAATTGCTTTGCATGCTTGCCTTGCATATTAGCTTGTATGCTTACATATATGCATTGCATTGTCCATGTCGCATGATAGCTAACATGCCTAGGTTGCATGTGCATTGTCATGCCTTGCCTCTTGAATTGAGTGTGATAGAGGTTGGGTTTCATTTGTGTGTTTGATGTGCATTTCATTTGAAATCAAAGTTGCTAACTTGGCTCTTGGGCCATCACGCATCGAAATGCGCGATTGGTGGTCCGAGGACCAAGGACTATACTCCTTTGAGTCACAAATATGATAAGGAGTATGGTTGGTGCAAACACTTGTCCCAAATTTCCATATCATACACTGCTGCTGTTTGTTGCTGTCAAAACTGTCTCCTGCAGGAATTTAGTGCCGACCGGCACTCTTTAGTGCCGACCGGCAATCTTTTTATGCCGATAAGCTTTCATTCCAGCCGGTGGCCAAACCCCGCATCCGGTGGCCAAACCCCTCAGCCGGTGGTGATCTTCAGGGTATTTGGAAGATGTTCTGGGACTTTGGCAATTTTCCAGGGAGGCAGGACAGTGAAACAGAGACAGCAGTGGTGCGGTGTGGGCTTTCCGGGCAAGTTGGATCGAGCGTGCATCATTCGCGCATCCCGAGGCAGGGCTGAGGCCCCTTTTCCTTTATTCATTTGGTTTAATTTGATAATTAGAAATCTGTAATAATTTATTCTGTATTCGGACTGTAATATTTTTGGACTGTATTATTTTTGGACTGTATATTCTTTTGCTCCCTCCGTGCGAGGGCAAGTCTGTAATAAGTGTGGGTGAGTGGGTGTATGTCTTCCAACCCCCATTTCTTTCTACCCTTTTATTTACCTGCTTATGATGGTAGATTAGGGCATATTAAAATTAGCATACCTTATGCAATGCATGCGTGCATTCATGCATTTGTTTACATGCACCGGGCTCGGTACATCATACAAACTGCATTGTATTTCAATTCCAAATTGAATACGTGTTATTTGTAGCATTTCACATGCCATGTCTAGGATAGCCGAGCCTGCCTAGATTACATCATTGCATGTGTTGCATTAGACATTTCAGTATGCTTAGGTCCATGCATGGATTTCTAATAAGCTTCTGTTTTGGCTTGGAGTACTAGGTGAGCTTTTATGCTTTAGCATATCGCATGCGTGTGAATGTTGCCATGACAGTATGCTTACCATGCGGCTAAGTGCTTATGTGATATAACTGCTTGAATGCCTGTGGATGGAGGTTGAATTACCTAAATTGGGACAACACATTAAAACTGTGAGTTTTAAAGCCCACTAGATAGTGGCAAAACCGTCTTTTCCAAAAGCCCGCTTGAGAGTGGCAAAACCTGCATTTTAGCCTACTTACGAGTAGCAAACTATCTTCAAAACAAACATGCAATGTTTTGTTCCAATCTAGGCGATTTGGTCTATACTTGTTTGCTGTGCGCATAACATAGTAATTCTAGGCTAATAACTGGAATAAGAACACGTAATGTTTTCAAAATCGGATATCACGGTTAGTAGAGGCCGGTCTTCGGACCGGGCGAGAGGGGGTGCTCATAGCTGACCTTCCCCGATCGTACCCAAGCTCCCGAGCCAAGTCAACTTTGGTTATGACGGACACGTGGCCTTCGGCACCGAGTCAGGGTTTCCTAAATTTCCCATTTTAAAAAATATTTAGGTGGCGACTCTGTAATCTGGCAAAGCAGTCCATGTTTGGCACTTCTTTTCAAAAATCAGTTTTTCTCAAAACGATTTGCCAGAGTTGGACTCTTTGGTTCAGATTTAGAACCGTGACACAAATCGAGTCCGAACTGTAGAGTGAAGCCCACGGGCGCGTCTACAACGTCCCTGGGAGGTCCTGAGTGAAACTTTGCTCTTGGTGGTCGTTCACCCGGATGTCCCTCAGACATCCCTGGTGAACAGTGTTTTTTAAGGTGAAAAGCGAACCGAGGTGACAAGGTCTCCTAACGCCTAAGCGTGAGGCGACGAGGCGAGGCAAGGGCTTCATCGAATCGAGGTGACCACAAAGGATTTTTTTTAAAAAATAAATAGTATAGACAAAAATATAAATATTTTCAAGAACCATCATGCATTTGTCATTCCAAATACTAAATATCCATAAACAACAGAAAATATCCAACAAAGACAAATACAATCCACTAATCCAAAGGTTCTAAAAATCATCTTCAACATCAAGCAAATGAACTTCTTCTTCATTATCATTGGCTTCATCATATCCCTCCGCATCTTCTTCCTCTCCCCCATCTAAAATTGACCCTTCCTCATCAATAAGTTGTAATCTAGGTCTAGCTACTGATTTTGAAGTTGAACGACCCCTTTCTATTGCCCTTGTTGATCTAGTTCTTTGGCTACTTTTCTCAACTCCAGTAGCTCTAGTAACATCATCCCATGTCAAAGTATCATCCTCAAAGACAAGTTCCTCCTCCATTCTCCCAACCAACCACTCGTTACTTTCATCAATATCCGTCAAAGCGATGGGATCAATAGTGTCACGGGATATGTATCGATGTCTCAATGCTCTATTATACTTGACAAATACCAAGTCATTCAGACGTTTTTGAGCTAACTTATTTCTCTTTTTGGTATGAATCTGTAAAAATTCAAACCAAATAAAAATATTCAAATTTTTATCTAGGTATTAATAAATTTATAGGTATTCATATTCACTACATTTAAAAATAGGTACTCACATGTTCAAACACACTCCAATTCCGCTCACATCCAGATGAACTACAAGTTAGACTAAGAATTTTGAAGGCAAATGTTTGCAAATGTGGCATTTTAGAACCATATGCACTCCACCAATCAGCTGTTGATTATAACTAATTAATTAGAAAAAATATTTAAAATATAAAAAGCTAACTAAAATTACTTAAGTATAAAATATAGATCACCTGGTGCCCTTGTAGTTCTCTATCTAATGGCCAAATCCATCCCAAAGAGACCTTTAGCTTTCTTATAGGTAGTCAACTCTGCACAAACTTTATCTTGTGTCTCACTGCTTGGGACCAACCTTTGTATGCATTTATATAGGCCTGACATGACTTCCTTATCTTTCTCAATATTCAGATTTGCGTAAAAATACTCTGGGTTTATGCAATTGAACATTCCATCTATTGTTATTGGCCTATGCAATTGAACATTTCATCTATTCTCAAAGGCCTATGCAATTGAACATTCCATCTATTATCAATTATTTCAAAAAACTCCTTGTACTTCTCTTCATTTCCATTAAATGATTTTACAATGGAAAAGAAGAAGAAAAGGAAAAAAGAAAAAGAAAAAAAGAGTTTCGAAGAAGAAAAGAAGACGAAAGGAAGAAGAAGCAGCAAGAAAAGATGAAGAGAAGAAAGAAAGAAGAAGAAGCAGGTACTCACCTCCTCTTTCGACTGGAATGATGTTGGAAGCAGGTAATCAGTGAGGTTCTTGAAAGCAATTGTCGACTGGAATGATGTCAACTAGGGTTTCGACCTCTTATTTAGTAGAAAACAATTATAAAGTGCAATGCATGTCCACAAATTGCACAAAAGTTCTTAAAATCAAGGGCCCAGATCTTTCGAACTGAAAGCAGACAAAATATGGTGAAGCGACGCTCCGCATTGCCTTTCGCTTCGATGCCTAAGCCTCGCTTCATGCGCTTCGACTTCGCTTCACCATTTCACCTCGCCTCAGTGGGTATTAAGCGCTAAAGGGTTGCCTCGCCTCGCCTCCCGCTTAGTCGCGCCTCTAACAACACTGTTGGTGAAGCTTTGCACTTGGTGGTCATTCACCCGGTCGTCCACTCGGATGTCTCTCGGACGTTCCGTAAAGTCCCGAGCGAAAGGTATGATGACCGTGGTCGTTGAGCATACTCTTTGTATGGCAACCGGAGCAAAGCTTGGTGGTCATCCACCCGGACGTCCTTGCAGCTAGAATTCCTGCTTTGCAGCTCTCTGTTGCTGCTACTTGTTGTTGCCTTGTGTTATACCTGTTTAGTCTTCATTTTGACCTCCAAGTAACATAATTAATGCAAAGAGAAGATATTTTATCAAATAATAAGTTTCCAGTGATAATCTACTCTTCAAAATAAATCAAAACAAACAATTAAAAATCATCAAAATATATTATTTCTAACACTAGATGATCCCAAAAAATTCCAAAAAAATCACCATTAACATCAGGAGAGAGAGAGAGAGAGAGAGACCTAGAGTGGCTCGACTTGTCCGTATAGACTATGACGTCATGCTGACATCATTGTATGGAAGATGATGTCAGACATTGTCACCTCAGCAGAATCTCAGGAGTCTGATGAACACTTGACAAAGTTGAATCGATGCTCTGATTCCAAGTTGAAGTGTAAAAGTATGAAAAACTTAGATTAGGGTTAGAGAGAGAGAAAGAGGAACAAGTAGTGAAAGATTTTTGTTTAACAAATGTTCTTAGGTTCTTAAAATAAATCTAAAACAAATAGCAAATATTTATATGAAATATAATATGACCATATGACCATAGTACCCTTACTTAAGTTAACACAAAAAAATAACAGATGATTATATATTCTAACAGTTTCTATTGGGATAAGATTGATTTCATTGATGAAGGAACCAAGCTTTCCCTCTTTTAGGAGTGGTGCTTTTGTTTTAACCCCTTACCTAGTGTCAATTTTTGAGAGAGCTGATTTACTTGGGGTTGGGGATAAACCTATTATACTTGGTGAGAATCTTAAAGGCCATTACTCCTTGTTTTTCAGAGTCTTGTCACTATGATAGTATGTCGTAAATTGAATGTTTATTGTTTGATCATGGGAGGGGGTTAAGTCTTCCAAGGGTAGGAAACTTAATGAAAATGTGAAATGGTTGATTGAGTTAAAGAGGAGAGGAATACACCCTCTCTTCTTGATGAGGTGGAGATGGGGGTGGGGGGTTAAGTCAGGTACTAGACATAAAGGGTTTGTCTTTGATAAAGTTAAGTGAAGAAGGTGAGAGGATGGATCAAAAGGGGATTTGTGTTAGAAAGGAATTGGGAGGGGGGGTGGCATAAGAGAGGTAAGGGTAATTGTAGGGAATTAGGAATTTGACTTCTTGAATTAATATGATGGTTCGGCAAATGAGATCATGGGTAGAAGTGGTTCTAAAATGAAGATTATAAGTTGGAATGTGAGTGGAGAACTATCCAAGAAAAGCAGAAGTGTGGTAAAGGAGGTTTTGATTAGGAATAATATGGAAATTGTAATTCTTCAAGAAATAGAAATAGAAAATTTTGATGGGAAGTTGATTAAGAGCATTTAGGGGGGGTTAGGTATAGGCTATGAAGCACAGACATCTCACCGAGGGCCACTTATCAGTGTCGGACATGTGTTGGACGTGAACACGTAGTGGACACGTGTCCGACACATTGAAGAGTGTCCTTTTTTTTCTTTTTTTTTGCAGACAGACACGTAAGAGACACAGCTAGACACATTTGGGACACCGATGGGTTAGAAATATAATTTTTGAAACTTCAAGTAGGGGTCAATTTGTAAAAAACAAAAATTAAAAATCAATTGCTGACCTAGTTTCGAACTGAGAGAAGAGAAGAGACTGAGAGAAAGGCTCGTTGGTGGTTGCTGGTGGCTCGTTGGTGGTCGGTCGTCGCTGGTCAATGCTTGTTGGTTTCTGTTTGCTGTTCGCTGATCGTTGCTCTCGCTGTTATCAAAGGTATGTTGCTCGATTCTCTTCTTCATTTGATCTTCTTCTTCTTTGCTCTCTCTCTCAGTCACTCTCTCTCTTTCTTCTGTTCTGTCCGCTCTTCTCTAACTTTTCTTTTCTTTTCTTTTATGCTTATTCTAACCCCTCTCTCTCTCTCTTCTCTATTTTATTTTTTATTTTTCTTCTTCAATATATATATATATTTTTTTTGTGGCTTTTCTCTCAGCAGTCTATCTTATATATATATATATATATCTATATAATAAAGCAGAATGGTTTTTGAAAATGTCTAAAATGTATCAGAGATACATTTGATTTTAATTGTCTAGATCAATCCCAAGTTATACATTTAGATCAATGGTATACATTTAGTTCCCGCCCGTTTGAGCTCATCTCTCCCTCTCAACCATGTCCCTAAACACGTTCTCTTCAACTCCCTCTCTCCCACATTCTCTCTCACATTCTCACAAAATAGCCCACTGTTACTCATCACCACCGCCATTGAAAAGGAAGACCAAATTTAGCAGAAACCCAACCCTTCGATACCCACCCTCCCTCTTCACTACGCTACTCCTCCTTCCCTTACAATCCTTCGAACTCGGCTCCCTTCGATATCAATGCTACTGACGCTGCTCTCGCAAAGTAAGATTGAGCCTTTTCACTCAATTTCTGCCTCTTCTCTTCTTTCTCTATTTTTGTTTTTGAATAATTTCCCTTGCTGTAATTTGGCTTGCTGCAATTCAAACCCCACTGTCGTTATCGACACGCTACCAACGCTGCTCTTGCAAGGTCAGATTGAGTCTTTTCACTCAATTTCTTCCTCTCCCCTTCTCTCTCTGTTTTTGTTTTTGACTAATTTCCCTTGCTGCAATTTGGCTTGCTGCAGTTCCAACCCCACTATCGTCTTCAAGAACAGAGGTATTTTACCCCAATTTCGGGCTTGCTGCAGTTCTTTATTTTACATTCACTTCAAGTTATGTACATCGGGTTTGATTGTTGTGATTTGGGTTTGATATTTTTTACCCTTGTCTCTCTGTTCTTCTCCTTCATTTCATGAATACATAGTAAGGAGATCGTAATTACAGACTTCACAATTGTATATTAAAGTTTTGTTTATTAATTGTTTGAATTTTGAAGTTTGCTTTTAGAATTTACATGTTTTGTATTGAATTTTAAGTATGTGATTGATTTTTATAATGGGCTATTCAATGAATTTGGTTTGGTTTGGTTGTTTGGATTTCGCATATCAGTTTGGTTTGGTTGTTGCATAAGTAATTTGGCCATGTTTGGGAAAATTCTCTTTTTTTGTTTTTTGGCTAATTTCCCTTGCTTCAATTTGGCTTGCTGGGTTTAAAATTGGGTTTCTTGGGCCTTCCAATCTGTGTAATTGGGGTTTAATTTAGAATTTGGTGGCCAATACTGTTTTTATTAGAATTTGGTTAAATCTAATTTCACAATTAATTGTTTGAATGATTGTTTATTGATTTGATTTTTCAAAAAGTAAAACACAAAAATAGTTATGTGAATGTTTTGATATTGAATTTTGAATTTTGCTTTTAGAATTTACATGTTTTGTATTGAATTTTAATTATTGAATTTTTATAACGGGTTATTCAATGAATTTGGTTTGGTTTGGTTTGGCACATCAGTTTTATAATGGGTTACATTTTTATCCTAACAATTATAATTACATTTCGGATAGTTTATGGAAAATTTTAGGACGATAATGCATGTTTGTTCCATAATGCAAAATTGAGGGTTTGTTCCATGTCTAAAGCATTCTGTTATCCATGTAGAACTCACTACAGCTTTGTCCACTAACCTCCATTCATCGAGTTTGGTATCAAGTTTTCTTTGTTCAATTTCATGATTTTGTTGTGAAATTTGGCTCTACTTACCTAGATTTCTTTGTTCCAGTCGCAACCACATCATTGTTGTACCGTTGTTCGAAGGTAATTTGATTTCTCTTTCTCTCCCTTTCTCCCTTTGAGCAATTGAGTAATTTAGTTCACATGTTCAAGTTCGGTATCAAGTTTGCTAATTTTCTTTGTTCAATTTCATGATTTTCCAATCTGTGTAATCTAGGGTTTAATTTCCTGTTTTTATGAGAATTTGGTAGCCAATACTGTTTTTATTAGAATTTGGTGGCTCTACTAATTACAAACTTATAGGTTAAATCTAACTTCACAATTGTATATTAAAGTTCTATTTATTAACTTCACAATTCCAATTCTAAACAAACGAGCCATCAATACTATAGATATACAATTCTACCATGAACACCATTAAGATAGATGATTTTCACAGAATGTCTCAAAATGGGACGGAGACCCACCTTTTGGCTCACATTTGTATCCAATTTTGTGAATTTTTTCTATGCACTTGGATTTATATGTGAGTGTTTGGTAAAAAAATTTCTAAGGCATGGTCTTTGGGTGTGTATTACCATATGCTACATTGTTCCTTAGTAGAGGAGGTCAGGGTCAGAATCTTCTCTCCTATATTAGGAGATGTTCATACATGTAATTTCCTTCTGATTTATCAAAAAAGTACCATTTTAGGAAACAAAAACTACTCTTTTGATAACATCCTAACTTCATTTTATGCACATAGTTTAAAATTATTGTCGAAGTGGATGCCTATTCAGAGCAATAGCTCATGTGGCTTGCTTGAGAAACGGAGAAGCTACTACTGATGAGAATCGTCAGAGAGAACTAGTTGATGTTCTAAGAGCTCAGGTAGGTTTTAAATACCATTACCAGCAAAATTTCTCATTTGCTTAGTGTCTTCTTTCAACAGATTGTGATTTGTAGGTTGTGGATGAACTCTTAACGAGGTGGAAAGAGACCAAATGGTGAGCTTTCTAATAAGTGTATAGGTAGTGTTATTGCACATGGTTAAATTGGAATGGAAGTGTTTATTCATTCTTTCATGGGTTTTAGGTTCATTGAAGGAGATTTTGATGCGTATGTGGAAAGAATTCGACAATCTTATCTATGGGGTGGAGAGCCTGAGTTGCTGATGACAACCTTAGATATATATATATATATTTATATTTTCTTGATTAGTTTTTGAGAACAATTTTTTTAAATTTTTTTAATGATATGTATTTATTAATTTTAAAATTTCATGACATATAATAAATAAATTTAATTATGTATATTAAACGTGTCCCCAACGTTTCGTGTCCCCCATTTTTTGAAAATTTGTCTGTTTGCGTATCCGTGTCGTGTACCATATCCGTGTCTGTGCTTCATAGGGTATAGGAATTGGGCTTGTGGAAGATCTGCTTTGGGAGAGGAGTTAATAATTTGAGATGAGAGAGTGACTAGTAAATATGAAGTAGTTGTTGGGGAGTTTTTAGTGTCTAGTTGGTTTAGGATTTAGGAATAATGATAATAGAGAGTGGTGGCGTATGGGAGTCTATGGATCCAATACCCCAAAGCTTAGGGGATCATTTTGGGAGTTGCCTGGGTTGTTTAGGCTTTGGTCTCCAAATTGGTGTGTTGGTAGTGACTTTAATGTAATCAAAGCAATTTCCAGAATGCTAAAGGGGGATGAAGTCACTAGGAGTATGAGGGACTTTGATGCATTTATGAGTACGAATTGGTTGATCCTCCATTGTCAAATGCTAGGTTCACTTGGTCAAACATGTAGGTGAATTTTGTGTGTAATAGTCTGGATAGGTTTTTGTATTTTTTAGGTTGGGAAAAGAGATTCCTAAGTGTTAGACAAGAGGTGCTTCCTAGAGCAATGTTTGATCATTATCCAGGGGTCTTAAAAAGTCATTTATCAATTGAGGTCCCACTCCTTTTAGGTCTGAGAATATGTTAGAGCATCACTTGTTTAAGAAATGTTACTAGGAATGGTGGGAAAGTTGTAGACCTCACAAGAAGGGGAAGTTTCAAATTCATGAAGAAACTAAAGTTTATTAAATAGTTGTTGAAAATTTGGAACAAAGGTTTTCGGAGACTTGAAAGAGACTATAAAGTAAAATTCTAATTAAGATCAATGAGTTGGATAGTCTTGAGATGAGTGGCGGTCTTGTTGAATCTCTTAGAAAGGATAGTGAGGTTTTCAAAAGTAAATTTGAGAAGGTGGTCTTTAGGTGAAGAAATTTCTTAGTCTAAAATATCTAAAGCTTAATAAGTGGCTTGAGGAATGAGATAATAATTTCAAATTATTTCCTAAGGTTGCAAATGGAGATCAAATCATTAATGAGGTTTTTTCGTTTATTCCAGATTGTATTGTTTTGAGGGAGGGGTGAGTAGGTTGAGATTAGAAGCGTAATGGTCCCCCATTGATTCTGAGAAGGCTAGTTGGTTGAAAGGCCTCTTGATGGATTGGAAATAGGAAGGTGATTTTCAAGTGTAAAATGGTATGGATCTCTAGGGCTTAATGGCTTTCTTATGACCACTTTTTACGTTTGTTGGAATATTGTTAATTTTGATTTGTTGAAAGTTTTTAATGAATTTTTTAAGAAAGGAATTGTTGATACTTGTGCAAATGCTACATTTATATGTTTGATTCCAAATAAAGAGATTTCTTTAAGAATATGTGACTTGTGACCTATCTGTTTAGTCACTTATTTGTATAAAAGTTTGGCAAAAGTGTTATCTATGTCGTTGAGATTTGGTTTTGGGGGATTTCATTTCTCTTCTCAAGGTGCCTTTGTTGAGGGGTGTTAAATTTTAGATGTTATTTTGATAGCTAATGAGGTGGTTGAGGAGTATAGATTACCTAAGAAGCACGAACACGTACACAGAAATGGGACACAAGATACGGTGATTTCAAAAAAATGGGGACACGGACACGAACACAGCCACGGCGCGGATATGACAATAAAATATTTTTTCATATATTTTTGTTTAATATGTAGGTTAATATTACATTCACAAACAATCAAAACTAACAAAAACTAAAACTAAGTTGATATTAAAAAAAAAAAAAAATCACTTTTATTAACACTTATTGTTTATATCTTTTTTATGGATGATTTATTAAGTATTTAAATCTAAGCAAAAATGAATAAACATTCAACATCCGACATCCATTAAATGCACTAAAGAAAGAGGGAAGGAAAAACTATTTGGCGTGTCCCTTGCAAAAAATTAATTAAATGGTGTGTCCTTGCCGTGTCGCCATGTCCCCATGTCTGACATGGGTATGGCACATATTTTGAACTATCGGTGCTTCATAGCATATTACAAACAAGAGGAGGGTTATCTTTGAGACTAATTTTGAAAAAGTATATGATTATGTGGATTTTTTTTTTTATTTTTTTATTTTTTTTTTTTGGATTTTGTCATGCAAAAGAAATGATTTGGTGAGAGATGGAGGAAGTGGATCAAGGGTTGTTTGTCCACTAGTAATTTTGTAGTAATATTAAATAGTAAAGCATGTGATACTTTTTAAGACTACTAGGGGTCTGAGGCATAATTCTTCTTTATCTCTATTTTTATTTACTATAGAGAGTTGATGTTTTGAGGAGGTTGGTTGATTGGTCTTAGGAGGTGGGTTTAATGGAGGGTTTTACGATAGGTTGGGGTAGGATTTCAATTTTTCACCTACAGTTTGCAGATAATACTATATTTTTCACTTTTCAGATTTTCACCTACAATTTGTAGCATTTTTTAAATTGTTGGTGGTCATAATATGTTTTTCTATGATTATGTTATATTTCCAGGTGGTGAACACTTCCATTCACATGATCATGATGTGGACCATGCTCATTCTCATGTTCATTTTGGACATGAGCATTCACATCCTCTTAAACATGCACTTCTTAAAAGATCTTTCTATTGGTTTGTTCGTTTTGGGTAAGTTGAGAAACATGCAACGTGCAAACGTTATTTGTTAATCTCAGTCACATGGTTTTACAATATATATGTATGCATTATGCACATGCAACAATTATCTCTGTTTTATATATTCCTATAATTTTACCTCTAATAATGTATAGAAAAAAATTACTTTCTATCTGTCACATTTGAAAATTAATAATTTTGAATAATAAATAATTATTAATGGTTAGCAAACTGATAAACAAATTATAAATGCACATTTATTGATAATCCAAATGTGTCATTGGAGTACATTGGACCATATGAATGGTTCAAGGCTTGAACACACTGTTGATGGTTAAAAGAGTACAATTTCATTGATTAAGGTAATGGTAGTCATTCTTTTGGAAGGAATATCACCTTAAGAATATGAAAAGGTTGACAGAGTAAATACACAAAGTGAAATTGAGAAAAAGTGGCCCTAGTTGATATACGGCACTCAAGAAAAGTGACACAGTCTGCATTCCGGGTAATGCTAGGGGACGAGGAAGACCAAACTAAACATGAGTTAAGATGGCAAGTGTTAAGCATGCGTTTGTTTTATCATTAAGGGTAGTTTAGTCATTGTTAGCCTCTAGGGTTTTACCTAGTTTTCTTATATATATTTCTCTTGTAATCTTTCATTAATTAATTCAATAATACCATGGTTTAGTTTAAACCTAGTTTTCATGGTATCAGAGCTAGGTTTCGATCCCTGGACACAAGTTAATAGCTTTTTGTTCAACTAAAATCATGGATCTTAATCAAATATGCAAACTAGGATTCATTTATCCAACCCCAAGTAGTTGGTGAAGATTTGTGTAGTTGAATTGATTTAATATATTTTTTCAGCTTGTATGTTTCTTTAACCTTAAGGTAGTAATATACTTAGAAAGTGGCTGTGCATAAACCACTTGTTGAAGTTGTTGTGCGTGAACCACTTGATGTTAAGGTGATTGCTTGTAAGCGTCTTCTCAACTACTTGTAAGTGGTTGTACTCGGCACTTGTTTGTCATTAAATGACTGCATGTAAGGCAGTTGTCACTTGCTTGTTATTGAGAGGCTCTGTGTAGCCACTTTTCACGTACTTGTCATTGAGCTTGTTGGCTCTAAGCCACTTTTAAACTAATTTCCAGTCGTAGCCTTCTCCTAAGAAGCATGGACACTTCTAAGAAGGTGATGTATCTGTGTCTTGTCCGTGTCGGACATCGACACTCTTTTGGACACTCTTAGGACACATGTCCGACACTCTTCAAACGTGTCCTATTTCTTAAATTTTTTTAAAGCCCTGGACACTCTTTGAACACTTGGAGGACACACGTGTCAATCATTTAAACACATGTCTATCGATTAGACACATGTGAAACTAATTTTAAGTTTGAACAAAATAACTTAAGATACAATAATAAAAGAAAAACCATATAAATTTATAGGAATTAGTGTCATATTGCATTTTTTATTATCTTTGAATGATATATTCATATATATAACATATAATAAGTATATAAATTATATACTTCAGGCGTGTCACCCACGTGTCGTGTCGCGTGTCCGTGTCCATGCTTCGTAGGCCTTCTTTATCATCATCATAAGAACAGTAAAAAGTTGAAGGATGACAATGATGATGATGACAAGATTTAGCAGCAGACTCTCAATGAAAAGAATGAAAGTGTATCAGAAATGTCATCTCAAGGGAAGGTTTTAAACGAAGGGTCTGAAGAGCAAAATCAGCCTGAATCTCTTTGGAAGGTAAGATGATTGTGATTTTTCCTGGCAAGTTATGATCAACTTTGAATTAGGTTGGTTTCTGGGCGTTTCTTCATATGTGGATCTAGAATTATAGTCAGGCAGCAGCTGGGCTAGACTAGAATTGTTGTTGTTGTTGTTGTTGTTTTTTTTTTTTTTTTTTTAAAGAGTTTTCTCTAGCCACAAATGTATACAAACACATGCGACGTATATCGATCTCTGATCTGTATCTGTTACATGCAAAAGAGATTGTTTTTTCTTCATTCAGAATAATTTTCCCATAGTTCCTAATATCCTTGTGATAGAATATTCTAATAGAATGAAATGAAATATGGTTTGTTGATTTTCTTATTCTTAATGTTAGTTTTCTGTTTGTTCAAGATCAAAAATAATGATTCAAACCTCGATAAGTTACAAATTTTTGTGGCAAAGAACGTCAAAAACATAACACATTGAGAAACAAATGTATATATCTAGTGGGATTGTTCTGCTAGTGCACAACAATTTCATATCAAATATGTTTTGTTGACTGAAATGTTATAACATTTGATGAAGTATCTTATTTCATGGAAACATAATCCATTATCGAATCTTACCCTTTTGGTTTGAGGAACCTGAATGGGAACATGATGTCACATGGTTCTGATGTGTTGGGTAATTCAAATCACGAGGGTGGTTCTCTTTTGACCAGGATATAACAATGTATCGATATTATCAAAATGCAAACATTTTCCATTAAACTCGTGGATTTTTTACCCTTTCAAGTCTTTGGGAATGGTGAGGATTCCTTATATTTGAACAAAGCTTTATCATGAACATTGGCAGGACCTTCAAAATGCTTGCTAGCTTACTTGGTAAGAAAAGTGGTAATAATATCAAATGCTTGGATTCAAGGTTCCAATAAAGCTAGGACTGTCTTCACGCCCCATTGGGGCATGCCCCCTTTTATTTATTTATTATTGTTAAAATCATTACTGCAACTTGTTTGTTATTGAAACTTACGTTCGATCCTCACTTTTGTAAAGAAAAACTGTAGTGGTGCTGGAAAAGATAACATTTCAGATGCTCCAAGTGGCTCCACTCACCATATAAAATCCGTAATTGAAAAAGAACTTTCTCATTCTCCATCAAATCTTGTGTTTGGTTACCTTAACCTCTTCTCCGATGGTTTAGTATGTTTTTTCAATTTATTTATTTATATTATTATTTTCTAATTTAAATTTCAATGGTAATGTTGTTTCTTTATGATTGGTGTTACTGTCCATGAATATAGATTTAATGGACACACACATGTAAGGGTTTTACAATTCTACAAGGAATTTTTTTTTCATTTTTAATTGATGTATTTGACCGAAAACTGAAGCATTTGAATGTGACCTATAACATTTCAGCACAATTTTACTGATGGGATGGCTTTGGGAAGTGTTTTCCTCCTTTATGGATCAGTTGTTGGGTAGTCAAGAACTCTGTTTCTGCTTGCACATGAGCTTCCTCAAGAGGTTCGCTTCTTCCTCTTGTTCCTTCATTTTCTATGGAGATTTTAATAAAGAATAATGACTATTTAATTTTATGTCATTATATTGATATCAATTTCAAATAATAAGTTCTTTAGCTAGTTAATTCTAAAGATTAAGAATGGATCTTCATACACTACATCGTTGTATTTGCATATTATAAGTGTGTATATATCGGTAATTTTGTGTTCATTAAATTGTCTTCCCTGCTAAAATTCTTTTCACTCTTGGCTTGCTGGCTTAAAGATGCAAGCATGCAAAGTGTCTTGTTTCCTATAAAAGCATGTGAGTTGATGGGTTATTTTATTCCATAACTAACTGCATATATTCTACTAGGCTTGATACTGACTCTTACGTATTGCAGCATCTTCTAAAATTATATTCTGTGGGTAGAAGTGCAAAATTAACTAGACTTATTAGATGAACGTTGTTTCTGGTTCTTTTCTTATGTTAAATATGATTGTTTACCCTTTGTCATTTTGGTCTCTGTAATTTCAATTAACTCGATTTTGTCCCTTAATTTTAAATTTTGTGTCAATTAAGTCCAATTGAAAACAATCGTTACAATTTTTTATGGAAAGTTTGCATGTGCCGCACACAACCAATTTTCAGGGGCATAATGGTCCATTCAGCTGTCTCTCTCTCTACCCTCCACAATGATTGTTTCTTTCTTCCCAATAACCCAGCACAAACCATCCCCACCTTCCATCATCAATGCCAGCTATCGCTATCTACACCATGCACACCACCTTATTCCATCACTGCTAGCAATCACTACCATCTTCCACCCTCCCAAACCACCACTTCTGCCACCCAAACCTTCTTTCGCTAAAACCCATCCAGTGCCATTGCCACCAACTACCATCAGCTGCCATCAACCACTCTGTCAACCATCACCAAAACCCCCTTTTTGCCACCCAAACCTTCTTCTACCAGCCTGAAACCCACCTCATCAACATCATCCAACAATCGCCTAGCAATAATAATAATAATACAATAATCATTTAACAATCTCAACCCTCTCCACTGCCATCTTTGTTAGTCACCATCAACAACCATCCCAACCACCAGCAAAGTCCCCCTCTACTACTCCATTACTATGAAACACCTCATCTACCAAATCACCCCCTTTCAACCACAGCAAGCCCGCCTTTCTACAAACCACTCCATTTGTCAAATCAATTTTACCCTCCACCACAAATCAATGAAAAAGAAAAGAGAGAAGACAATATGCATGGGTTAGTGGAAGGGGGGGAAAGAAGAGGAAGGAGATCGACTGAGATTTGAGATTGCGTTTGCCATTGTCATTGAAGATCTTTGCCTCTGCTGGAAGAATAGACTGCTACCTCTTCGTCGCCATTGTTGCGCCGTGCTCCTCTTTTGTGGCATTCATCCTCAATACCTCTTCTCCATTGCCTAAAGCCCCCTTTCCCTTCGCCTTCCCTAACGCCCACCAACTGTCTCCTCTCTCACTCTCTTTATATGTATATAATATTAGTTTTGAGCAAGTTAATTAAGTGTAACAGGTGATTCTAAATGCACCTCATTATACCCCTAAATGAAATTACCAAAAATCCTTAAACCATACAACCATCTTCTACCCTAGCTAGCTAGTGCCACTAGAAGCTCCGATAGCCACCCGAGCCCCCTCCCTTTCCAACTCCCCTCCTCACCCTCTCCAACTCCACCCGCCACCCCCTAGTCGCTCCCCATGCTCTATGCCCCATCTCCACTCCACTCTGGCGATCGCCTCATCCCTTTTTCCTCACCTAGATGTCGTTGCCGCCAGCCACACCCACCCCAAAGCTCTTCTCTGTCCTTGCTTCCTTCTCCTTCATTTGAAATTGTAGAGCACTGTTACCAAAAAAATGATCCTGGTTCAAATGTATACCACTAAACAAATAGCGATGGTTAGGACACAGACCACCGAACCAAATTTATGGAGATTGCATTGGGCAACGGCAGTTATGACGATTGGTGGGGAAGGAAGTTGAGAGGGGGGTGGGGTTTAGGGGTACAGTTTGACGGGTAAGGAAAGGAGCTAGCGTCGCGCTGTTGGGAGGGAAGGGGAGGCCGATGCGCACTGTGGGGAGGGACGGGGAGATGTTGCCGGAGATGATAGGGCAGTGGTGGTGGTGTGGAGGGGGGGTAAAGTTGGCGTTAACTAGGGTGCTCAAAGAAAAAAGAACAAAATTTGAATTTAGGAATTAGGATGCTCAAAGAAATGAGATGCCCAACCACAAATTTGAGGTGCATTTAGAAGCACCGATGCGTTACTCACAAAGTTGGATGGGGTATGGGCAAATGGACTATTTTACCCTTGAAAACATAACGTGTGTTGTTCAGGCGTGAAATTTCAGTGAAATTGTAATGGCCATTTTCAATTGGACTTAATTGACAAAAAACTTGAAAGTAAGGTGCAAAATCAAGCGAATTGAAATTACATGACCAAAATGACACAAGGGGTAAAGTATAAGGACTATTGGTGCAATTTTCCATTATTTTTATGTATATATCAAAGTGCAAAATGAATTGGACTTGGTACATGTGTGTAGTTCATGATCTTTACCCAGAAGGACATTCATAGTGTGATTAACATGATATTAGACACTTTATATTATTAGTCCACATGTTAACATAATTTGTCTTTAAGGAAATATTTGATCTAAATTTTGTTGACATATTTTTGTTGTGCGTCATTAAGGATTTGCCATGTTGGTGTAGTTATATTTTGTCGTTATGAACGCCACATTAGAATATAATCATACTTTGGGCAACACTAAATCTTGTATTTCATCCTTAAAAACTTTTCATTTTTTAATTATAAATGTAATTAATCTTTCCTTCGGTGCTATATCTTTTCTTAAACCCTCCTGTGCAAATAGGTAATTTTGGAATCTTGGAAAGCTATGAAGCACTGACACTACAAAACAAGTGCTGCATCCGTGTCGGACACATGGAAATGTCGGGGTATGGGACACACCACATGGCATGTCCCCTTATTTAATTAATTTATTTTCAGGGGATACACTGGGGACACTTCAGGAATACACTAGGGACATGTCAATTTGTCTTTTTTCCCATTTTATTTAGTGCTTTTGATGAATGTTGAATGTTTATTAACTTTTTTTTTCTTAGATTTAAATACTTATAGATCATCAATGAAAAAAGATAAACTGTAAATGTTAATTTAAAAGTACTTTTTTTTAAAAATAAAAAAAAAATAGAATTAGAGTTAGTTTTTGTTAATATTAATTGTGTGTGGATGTATATCAATCTAGATAGAATATATATATATATATGAAAGCATATTTTATTGATGTGTCCCCACCTTCTATGTTCCTATTTTTCTAAACGCGCTTTGTTCCATGTCCGCATCCGTGTCTATGTCCTCATCCGTATTCGTATTTGTATTTGTGCTTCTTAGTTGGTAAGATCCGATTTCAGTGTCTCGAAAGCTCTCTTTTTCCATTTCCTCTCAGCACTGGTGGCATTAGGAAGAACAACATTGGTTAGTATCATTTCAGTATGGCAAGTTGAATCCTATTTATTTATTTATTTATTAATCCCTAAACAATTGAAGAATTAATAATCACGTTTTACTGTTATTGTCGCACAGGCTTTAGTCATGGGCCAAGATCAAGGACAATCATCTTTGATTGAGGTAAAAAATCTTCAATAAATGATCCGAGCAAGCTCATTTTGACGCTGAGGGTATCATATGCATTAGCATTAGTAATAATCCTAATATGTTTTTGTTGTTTTTATTTTTGTTTTTGTTTCCAGGATTCACGCCAGGTGGGTTCGTGTACATTGCAGTTGCCAAAGTGCTAGCAGCAATGAACAATGGCAGCAGCTCAGCAATAAAAAGGACTGTACTCCAATTAACCTGATTGATATCTGGAATGGCCGTCACACTTTGTATATCCCTTGTTGAATGAATATAAAGCACCTTCTAATATGTGGTTAGTAGTTTTTAAGATCAATGTAATTCAGGTTGTATAACATTACTCATTTGTAAATCAAGATTACAATGATGAAAATTCTGTTTTTAAATCGAGAGACCACAATATGTCACATCACTCTATACAAAAAATTTGTACAATTTTTCTTTTTGTATACTTCCAGCACTCAAAACTATTAATTCATGGTGAATAAGTGATGTATCATGCATGCAACCTATATGAAAAATAAAAGATATATTGTTAACTCAAATGCTCTATTCCTCCCAGTTGAAGTGGCTGGTCAGCCATATCAAACACCTAAATTTGCTTAAACCAGGTTAATTTAGAGTCACAAACTCTACTCCATTTTTATACTTTGACAGTAAACAAGACAGAATAATACTCCAACAATTTCCTGACGAACAATAGTTATATATTTTTTGGGGTGAATTCAGTAGTTATATATTACAGACAAGCACTAACAAACAGTTATATTACATAACAAGCACACTAAACTAGCAATTTCTAGCACAATCAAACACTCAATCTCTAATTGGTACATTTTCTCTGATAGCACCTTTGAAAACACCATTTCTGTTTGATTCAGAACAAGGAGGGAAGACATAGCAAGACAATCTTCATCCTGAAACATGTTATCAAACTGGTTTTACATTTTCAGCCAAAGGATATACAAGTATTACCAAAAATAATGAAATTTCACTTGAGAAAATTAAAATTCATTGTGAAGTTGCATTCCTCATTAATCTTCCTGTGTGAAATCTTAAAAGAAAAAAAAAATCAGAAAAGAAAAAGAAAAAGAACATGACAAAAAATAGAAACATCACAATAGACCTAACATTATAAGATGCTTCAATGCAATAGCTCACAGGCTAGTCCAAAGTTTTCCACTCGTTAGATCAAGATCTTTGGCAAGTTGTTGCCCATGCGGAATACCTAATCAGGATGAGTGAGACACGAAAATAGAAAGGAACAAAATAGGAATTATAAATTATACGTACACACAAGAACACAAGATTGAAAGTGGTTCATCCCAAAATTACGCATACGTCCACAGTCATTGCAGTTGTGCAATGATTAGAAAAAATACAACAAATATACAGAGAACTATGTATTCATAGTTGAATCTATGGTCGAGTGGTAAATATTCAATACTTATCAGATCAACACTTCTCAACAAAGATTGGGTAAGAAGCCAAGGATCAACATCCCCTCCCACTCTTTCTCGGTTTTTCTCAAGGTTGAGCTCTTAAACTCCCATTTGGTAATGTTAATGTTATAATCTTTTGTTTATGTTTTACAAATATTTTGAAAACGGGAAACAAAAACTTGTTTGGTGTCTCATTTTTGTTTCCAAAAATTGGAAATAATTTTGAAATTTTACTAAATTATACAAGAAAATAAAGAAGGTGGTATTGTTCTTTATACAAATAGCCAACACAAAATTGATAAAGAAGTACTACTCATTTTTTGGAAATATTATATTTTAGCATATGCATTAGAAGAAGAGATTCAGTAAGTTATTTAAACATCAACTTCGTTCGAGCACAGTTATCCCAGCCCTATGCTCACTTCATATACTCAAATCAGTATATCCATCATAGGAGAAAACTTACTGACTAGTTCTAAAGATGGTAGGTCATGACTTGACAATTTGCATTGTGTGTACACTCAGGCAAGGCCGGCTCAACTCGTGAAATTGGTGCCCAAGTTCTTCTATGGCTAAGCTCAATAGGTTTTTTTCTAGTGGGCCACGCCATGCCAAAGCAAAAATTTTAGGCCCAAGCCTTGACGAGCTAGCTAGGTGCCTAACCCTAATAATCTTTTTTTTTAAAAAAAAAAAACATTTTTCCTATTTCTTGCTTGTGGGTCAAGCCAATGGACTGATTGATCACCTCTCAAGGGCTAATTAGTCAATCTACAACACCTAGACCTAGACCTAGTCCCAAACCAAGCCCTTTTCGGGCTTTGCCAGTCTACCCAAGAAGATGAACCTGACCGGGTCACTGGTCAAATGATGACCCTACGGTACATTTCAATAGCATCTTAAAAACACAAACTTCTATTTTTTGTTATATGTTTTTTAACATGTATCAAAACATACTTAATATGAATAAAATGAATACAGGTAGAACCAAAATAGTGCAATTCAAATTGCAATTGCATCTTGGTAAGTAAAGAAGCTGTTAGACACAAAGAAGAGTGTTGAGAAGATGACTCAGTTGCTAATGTGTCATGATGAGTAGGCTACTAAGATATTCAAAGATTACAGAAATAAAGTTGCTGGAGTATTTTTGAATAAGTCAAAATATTTGAAAGCTTCAAAGTAGTTGTTACTAGATAATAGGGAACTAGAAGATAAGCTCATGTATATAAAGCACTTTCTAGTCAATAAAATTATAGGTCATTTGGCAGCTCATTTTTGTTCTTATATGTTCTTATTTTGCTACCGTTTTTGTAAAAATAACAACATTTGGTATCAGAGCTATTTTCTTAAGGGGCCTATGTGAGAAATCTTGAGAGTGATCTTTCACCAAAACACCAAGATACATAAACACCTAACCTTTCTAAGCATGGCCTCAAATGCTTTCTCTCCAATAATACCACCAGTGAAAAATACCACCAATTTTCACTGGTGAGAATTATCAAACATGGGCAGCAAGGATGACTGTTTATTTGCAGGCAGTTGATCTCTAGGAGGCAATTGAAGCTGATTATGAAATCATTTCGTTGTCTGACAATCCCACTATACAAGAAATCAAGATTCACAAGAAGAGGACAACTAAAAAATTCAAAGCCAAGTCTTGCCTCCATTCAGCAATTTCTGAAGCAATTTTCACCAAGATCATGACTCTGGAGTTAGCCAAAAACATCTGGGACTATCTCAGAACTAAGTCTCGAGGCAATGACAGATCAAGAAGCATGCAAGTGATGAACTTAAAGAGGGAATTTGAGATGCAAAGGGTGAAGGAATCAGAGATCATAAAGGAGTATTCTGATAGGCTATTGAGCATAGTAAACAAGGTAAGGTTGCTTGGAGAAGACTTGTTTGATCAAAGGGTTGTTGAAAAAATCCTAGTAACCATACCTAAAAGGTTTGAGTCCAAAATCTCCTCTCTTGAGGAATCTAAAGACTTAACAAGTATTCCCTTAGTAGAATTTTTGAATGCTTTACAGGCATAGGAGCAGAGAAAACTGATTAGGCAAGAAGGGTTTGTGGAGGGAGCTTTGAAGGCCAAACTACAAATCCAGGATAAAAGTAAAGGCAGGAAAAAGAAGGGCAATTAAGACAACTCAAGCAAAGGTAATGTCGGAACTGGGGACAGCAACAATAAAGGAGGAACTTGCGCTCAATGCCAGCATTGCAAGAAGACAAATCATCCTCAATCTAAGTGTTGGTGGAGGCCTGACATCAAGTGCAGAAAGTGCAACCAGTTAGGCCACATAGAGAAGGTTTGCAGAAGCAAACAACAACAAGAGGGTGAAGCTAAAATGGTGGATCAGCAGGAGGAGGAGCACCTGTTTGTTGCCTCATGTTATGCAAGCAAAAGCTCTAATGAACACTTGTTAGTTGATAGTGGTTGCACCAACCATATGACCTATGACAAAGAGTTCTTTATAGAGCTAGATAGAACTAAAATTTCCAAAGTCAACGTTGGAAATGGTGAGTTCATTGAAGTATGAGGCAAAGGGACAGTAGCAATTGAAAGTGTTTCACGTACAAAACTAATCACTAATGTTTTATATGTGCCTAGAATTGATCAAAATTTGCTAAGTGTTTGTCAGCTACTGGAAAAAGGCCATAAAGTGTTGTTTGAAGATAAAAAGTGTATGATTAGAGATGCAGATGGCCACAAGGTGTGTACAATCAAAATGAGAGGCAAGTGCTTCTCTCTAGATCCAATGAAGAAGGTGCAAACAACATATCAAGTCTCTATGAACACAACAGAAATTTGGCACAAGAGATTGGGCCATTTTCACCATGTAGCACTCATATATATGTAGAAAAATCAGCTGGTACAAGGGTTACCTCCACTAGAAGGGCATCTACTTGGCTGGAAGGCTTGTCCATATGGAAAACAAAGTAGATTGTCATTTCCTAAAAAGACCTGAAGGGCTTCACAAAAGTTGCAACTAATACATAATGATCTTGGAGGGCCTCAGAGAACCCCATCATTAAATGGAAGTAAATATTATATTGCTTTTATAGATGATTTAACAAGAATGTGTTGGATTTACTTTTTAAGGTGTAAATTCGAGGTTGCAGTTGTGTTCTGGAAATTCAAAGCTTGGGTGGAAAACCAGAGTGGCTGCAAGATACAAGTATTAAGATTAGATAATGGGAAGGAATACACCTCAGAACAGTTCGATTTGTTTTGTGAAGAAGCTGGAATCGAGCACCAGCTGACAGCTCCATACACTCCATAACAAAATGGAGTGAGTGAGAGGAAGAATAGAACACTCATGGAGATGACTAGATGTTTGCTACATGAAAAAGGGCTACCAAAAAAATTCTAGGAAGAGGATGCAAATACTGCTATTTTTCTACTTAACAAACTTCCAACAAGGGTTTTGGAAAGAAAAACACCCTTTGAGGCTTGGTATGGATACAAACCTTCACTACATAACTTCAAAGTATTTGGTTGTCGGTGTTTTTCATATGTGCCTCAGGTAAAGAGAGACAAGCTTGATAAGAAAGTAGAACCAAGAGTCTTTATTGGTTCCAGCAACATCTCTAAAGCTTATAGAGTTTTTCAACCTCAAACAGGGAAAATTTTGATAAGTAGAGATGTTACTTTCATGGAGAATAAGCAATGGAATTGGGATGATGGAGAAAAAGATCAATTTTTAGAAGAGTTGTAACCTTCTGAAAGCAATGTTGATGACCCACCAGTCAAGGGAACAAGACTGCTTTTTGATATTTATCAAAAATGCAATGTTGCTGTAACGGAGCCTGCAGGATTTGAAGAAGCTAAAAAGGATAAAAAATGGATGGAAGTAATGAAAGAGGAGATGAGAATGATAGAGAAAAATCACACTTGGGAGCTTATGGAAAAACCTCGAAATAGGAAGATTATAGGAGTGAAATGGGTGTTTAGAACTAAGTTAAATGCCGATGGATCAGTTAACAAGTATAAAGCAAGGTTAGATACAATGTTGATTTCTCTGAGACCTTTGCACTTGTGGCAAGGTTAGATACAATCAAGTTGCTGCTAGCAATTATAGCACAAAAAGGTTAGAAGGTCTATCAGCTAGATGTTAAATTAGCTTTTTTGAATGGTTTTTTTGCAGGAGGCAATATATAGAGAGAAGCCAGAGGGATTTGCTATGCAGGGGCATAAGGATAAAGTGTATTTGCTAAAAAAGGCATTGTATGGTCTTAAACAGGCACCAAGGGCCTGGTACAATAGGATAGATAACCACTTATTAGGCCTAGGCTTTGTAAAAAGCCTAAGTGAATTTACTCTGTACGTGAAGGAGGCTACTGACTTAATTGTTGTGTCTGTTTATGTTGATAACCTACTTACAACAGGGAGCAATGAGGAGCTTATAAAGGAATTTAAAGCAGAGATGCTTAAGGTGTTTGAGATGACAAATTTGGGCTTGATGTCCTATTTTCTAGGAATGGAAGTAAAGCAAAGGCAGCATCAAGTCTTTATCTGCCAACAAAAGTATGCAAAGGATATCCTCAAAAAAATTTCACATGGAAGACTGCAAAGCTATATATCAACTCCTATGAATCAGAAAGAGAAATTCAGCAAGAATGATGGAGCTGATAAGGTTAATGAAGGTTTGTACATGAGTTTGATTGATTGCTTAATGTATCTTATAGCAAGCTGACCTGATATAATGCATGCTGTGAGTTTGCTTTCGAGGTTTATGCACTGTGTGAGTGAGGTGCAATTTCAAGCTACAAAGAGGATTCTGAGGTATATCAAAGGTACTGTCAATTATGGCATAAAGTTCACTCATTGTTCAGATTTTAAGTTCCATGGCTTCTCTGATAGTGATTGGGAAGGTTCTATTGATGATATGAGAAGTAAAATTGGTTTTTGCTTTAGTTTTGGATCAGGCATGTTCTCCTGGTGTTCAAGGAAACAAGAGATTATTGCACAAAGTACTGCTGAAGGTGAATATGTGGCTGCTACAGCAACCGTAAACCAAGCTCTGTGATTTAGGAAATTGTTAACAGACCTGCATATGAAACAAGAGGAGTCCACACAAATCTTTGTTGATAACCAAGCTGCTATATCTATATCTAACAATCCAGTTTTCCATGGGAAAACAAAGCATTTTAAGATTAAACTTTACCTAGGGAAGTACAGAAAGAAGGAGAAGTGCTGTTGCTCCATTGCAAAATAGAAAATCAAGTTGCTGATATTTTGACAGAAGCACTTTCTAAAGCCAGGTTTGAATTCCTAAGAGAAAAATTGGTAATGAGCAGCTGATCCAAAGAAGAGTGCTGAGAAGATGACTCAGCTGCTGATGTGTTATGCTGAGTAGGCTGCTAAGATATTCAAAGATTGCTGAAATAAAGTTGCTGGAGTATTTTTGAATAAGTCAAAATGTTTGATAGCTTCAAAGTAGTTGTTACTAGAAAAAAGGGAACTAGAAGATAAGCTCATGTATTCATGGGCTTGTGATGCTATTTCTTTGCAATTTGTGATGCATTTCTATTATATTTCTCATGTATATAAAGCACTTTCTAGTCAATAAAATTGTAGGTCATTTGGCAACTTATTTTTGTTCTTATATGTTCTTATTTTGTTACTGTTCTTGTAAAAATACCAACAAAGAGGTAGAAGCAACATCTTTAGCTCTAGTTATATCATTGTATGAGAATTAAGAGGCAAAGGAGGAGGTAAAATAGGAATAGTAAGACTGATACGAGGTGGAGAGAAAGAAAAAGGAATAGAGGAAGAAGTAGGAGAGGAGAAAGGACATGATCATTAGCAAGAGAAGGACTAGGATTAGGAGAAATAGATACATGACTAGGAGAAGAAACAACAACATTATCTACTCCCTCCTTCAAATTCAAACTTAATAATGTGTGGCATGTTCCACAAATTTCATATATTTTGCTTTATGTTCATAAACTCACATTTGATAATGCTTGCACCATTACATTTGTTGATAAATCATTTGTTATTTAGGACAAACACAGCAACCAAGTTCTAAGTCGAGGTCATCATCAGAATGGTCTCTATTAGTTTCCTTCCCTCTCATTTTGATCACTGTTCAAAGGTTTTTTCTAGTATTAGTTCTCTAGCTGTTACTTGGCATAAGATACTAGGGCATCCTTTTTCAGATGTTTTTCATTATATGGCTAAAACTTGTGGTTTTTCTATTTCTCATAAAGATTGTTCTTCTTTTTGCACTCATTGTTGTGTCTCAAAGAGTCACAAACATCCCTTTGTATTGACTAATACTAATTCCAATGTTCCTCTTGCTTTAATTCACTCTGATACCATGAAGAAAAGAGAGAGAGAGAGAGAGAGAGAGAGAGAGAGAGAGAGAGAGAGAGAGAAAACAAAAATATATTTTCTATTATTTCATTATGAACTTAACTACACATAGAAGTCTTTGATCAATGTATACATGGAAACAAAAGAAAGTATCTCTAGATTAGTTATAGATTCTAACTAACTAAGTTTGTTATAGAGAAGAGGATTGTGTACTGCTATCCTACATCTTATGATAGTTTTATAGGTGTGTTATAGTTATCATTGCAGCTCTGTCTTCAGCAGCCTTAGTTGTGGTTATGGTTCTTAAGGTGATAGCATCTAGGAGCCAGGTGTGGGGACATAATTTTCGACATGTCCACATGGCATGACCTTGGCCTGAAGTGCCACATGGCAAAATGCGATTGGCTGAGGAATGAAAATGATCCATGTCTAGGCCGAGGTATTTGGTGAAAGACAAAAATCCTAGTGAATGAATGACTCCTAGGTTGGGTGTATTTAGGACTCTTTTGAGAGGTTAACCATAACCCAACTAGGAGAGATGAATCATCTAACATTATTCCTAAAAGGAATAAGTGTTTGACTTGATCAGCACTTCTAGGAGGATACCTTTATATAGGCACCCCATGTGTGAGTGTTACGTGAGTTTATGTGTGTTAATTTGAGTTACCATTAATTTGTCAAAATATCTTGAGATATTAGTTTACTGACTCTATCATCGAAGTTCCCTCTCGATTGATGAGCAACCGAGTTAGTTATTCTTCTAATTGTGCAGACGTGGATCTATATAGGCTGCATGTTCTACAACTGTGTTCCCAGAATTCTAGGAGGAAGATTAGATATTGGTTGTGTGGTAAAACTTTAGCACACACATACTCCATACACTTTATTTTTTGATAATTTTTTGAATTACTTTTCTATACTTATTAGACCACATGAATAATGTTACTCAATACATATATATATATATCACATATTCCAAAAAAATTTACAAAAATTAAAAATGAAAATGAAATATGAAAATACATAAGATGCTATATGCTTAGTTAAATTAAAAAAATGAAAAAAAAATGAAAATGGAGTGAAAGAAACTATATTTTGTTTTGGTTAGGTTAAGAATATGAAAAAACTAAATTAGAAAATAGTGCTAAAATAACCATTTTTGTTTAATTAATTTAATTTTGTTTTCCCTATAATCATTATCCAAATGTAGCATAATTATTATTAAAAAATTTAATATCAATTTGTTATGCAATTATCTAAAATATATGTAAATAAAATATATAACTTATAAGGATAAAATACAATCACCTCCCTTGAAGTTCTTGACAATTACACTGACCTCCCTTTCTTTTTTCTAAAATTGCACTGACTTTCTTGATGATTAACGGTGTTAATGGAAGGGTTAGTTTAGTAATTTTAACATTAGAGATATTTTTGTTAATAAACATTAAATGTGCAATTATTATTTTGGTTATACCTTGTGTGGTGTTTGGTTATGAGTCATTTTTTTTTTTTTAGTTATGACTGAAAAAAATTTAGTTATAATATTTGTGGTAATCAACACCACAAATGTTATAACTTGTATATGTTACATCTAAAATGGTGTGTATTTTAGAATAACTTATTCTTACGAACTTATGACAAAAGTGATGATGAAACAAGTTAAAAATTAATTATATAAATATAAGAGAAGTTATTTGATAGTTTTTAATCAATACTTGACATCATATAGTTTAGTTGTCTAAAAAAAATAAAAAATAAAAAAATGGATGAGTCTTACTTACTATCTTCTTCTTCTTCTTTTACTATCTAAATTAATAAAAATAAAATTGGGACACCACTTGTATTTATTTGAATCGTGTTAGATAATATTTTTAAATACTCACATGGTTTGACTATAAATATATATATCTATAATTTATTGCATTACATACATACATGCTCTTGTATTTTTCATTTGGCTACAATAATTCATATTAATTTGTTTGCCTAAAAAATATTTAATTGATTTTTTTTTAATTTACAGATAATCACTTCAAATGTTATAAAAAAAATCAAACTATAACCCCCCCTATGTGATAATCTAACAACTAATCACTAACTTTCGCACAAAAAAGAAAAAAAAATATATAGCCAAACTAGTAGTCAACTAACAGAAAGGGGGAATCTATAAATCAAAAATAAACCTCAAGGGAGGTCAGTGTAATTTCTGGAAAAAAATAGGAGAGGCCAATGTAATTGTCAGAAAGCTCAAGGGAGGTGAGTGTAATTTACCCAGCTTATAATAGTTATTGTTTTCACTTATTTTTCAAATAAAATTTTTATTTATGAACAATTAATTGAAAATACAAAATTCATAAATTTTTAAGTAGATTATAAAATTACCATTTAGGTAAATTCTAAAGGGCAAAACACTAATAAATCCCAAATTTTAATTTGTTAAACCATTTGGTCCTGCCTTTTATTTTGTAAACTAATAAGTCCTATTTGAATGTTAAAAACTCACTATAGGCCTTTTTTAGATTTCCCTTCTTTCTGAACATCAGCAACATCAACTACACCAACAACATCATCATACACCAACAACATCATCAAACATCAACTACATCATCAAACATCACCAAACATCATAACACATCATCAAACATCATCACACATCATCAACATCACCAACATTATGAACATCATCAACCATCAACTACATGTTCAACCTCATCAAAACATCAGCAACATCATCAAACATCACCAAAAGAACTCGTGGTCCAGACGCATAACATGAATGAACCAACAGCTCGGTGGCAGAGGCGAGTGGTTGTTGGGTGACGCCGACGGTGCTTTCAATTCGAAACACTTTGGATTTACTATCTATCTATTTATATACATACATAAACTTGTATGTGTGTATGTTTTGATTCAACTTTTACACTTGAAATTCTTGGAAAACTTTACGATTGAGATTTCAATTCTTCCATGGTGACGAAGCTGGAGTCCATCATGGCAGCACCGCCCTCACCGACTGAGTTCACTGGCTCAGAAAGCTCAGTCTTCCACACGATTATGGCGCTCATCATTTGGCTCGGCGCCATCCACTTCAATTTCGTCGTCGTCTTGGCTTCCTTCTTCTTCCTCCCCCTTCCCAAATTCTTCATATTTGATGAAGACATTATCCTCACCCATCTGCCACTACTGATGTTTGATGAAGACATTAACTACACCAACAACATCATCAACATCATCAAACATCATATATCAAAAACATATATCATACTAAAAATAAAAAGGACTAAATGGTTTAAGAAAAAACACTTAGGACTAACTAGAGTAACATTTACTAAAATGGGATTTATGAGTAATTTTACCAATTCTAAATACACATAATTTTCTATTACTAACTATAAATTGAATGGTTCAACAAGTCTAAGACCAGTTTAAGCAGTTCAATTCAAAGATATTAAGGTCAAATTAAAATTTTCATCTATGTTTATCCATGATATAGACATTGGCTAACAAAATGATTTATATCAAAAAAAAAAAAATTCTCTATACGCTTAGACAATATTTATAGATTTTTATTTTTAATTATGTATAGATTGATTTCTCTTATATATATAATTAATTATAGCTAGAATATTTAAATTAATTAATTTTCATACTAAAATGTAAAAAATGTTGGTTTATAGCACTGGATAGGACAAAGAAAAGGTATTAAATGGAATTGGGTTAAGATAAGTTGGTACAAATGTCGTAATATTCAGTTTGTGAATAACTAAACTCAAGTCTGACCTTAGGTTTATATTTTAAGAGAACCGCGTATTAGTGAGGCAAATTAAAAAAAATTGCACTATATATTCATATTGTTTGGATGAAAGTCTGACACATAAAAGACTTGCATCAAACATAAGAAATAACTTGCACCAAACATAAGGCATACTTGACCCCAATGAAAATGACATTTTTTTAGCCATTTTCTAATTGATTTGATATTTTTCCTCATATTTTTAATAGTTGACCTAATTTTAACATTGCACCACATGTCTAACCATTTAATGTTTTTATAATCAAATGAAAGATAATCCATTCGATGAGATTATTTACAAGGGGTTAGTTTGGTTGGCGAGCATAAAGATCATAGAATATGGCTGGTATAGATTCTAACAAAGTTCAATTAGAGGTTGATTGTAGAATTGAAAATTGTAAGGGTAATTGAGGAAAGGGGAATAAAAAAGTGTGTCTAGAAAGGAAACTAAAAACACAAGTTGAAAGTGGTTAACAAGCGGAGTGAAATGATTTAGAGGTGGACCTTGATGCAAGTTAGAGATGACTTCATTTTGGATGGCTTAGGAAAAGGGGTTAATGCTTACTCTCTCTATAATAATAATAATAATAATAATAAAAAAAAAAAAATTATTTCATTCTCCAATTTATTTTCGATTTTAGCAAATTTTAATTGAATTTTATTATGTAATTGAAAATTAAAAAATTTAGTTGTTATGTCATTTGAGAAAATCTAATATAAAAGTATATATTATTTATTTTGTATGCTAAATGTAATTTTTATAATTCATTCAATGTTTTTGAACTAAAATGTTACTAATTCATGTAATGACATATATATATTAGTTAATTCTTAAAATAAAATATTAATAACAACACAATTAAAACAAGACTTGAACGCAATTTAAATGAAAACAACTCATTCACATAATTTTGACTATTTTTTCCTTTTAAATTTTAAAATTATTACTTTAATTTTTAAGATAAAATTTTAATTCTTGTTTAAAACCGTGCATAGCATGAGTTTTAGGTTAGTTTATATATATACAAGGTAGATTACTTTTATTTTATGTAGGGTCGAATCCAAAATGAGAAAAGAAAAAATTAAACATAAATATAAAAAAGAACGTACCTTTAGAAGTTGTATCATTCCCAATCAGCACTTTCAACCAATTATTTCCAATGCTCTCTTGCTCTTCCTTAATTTCCCTGACAGATTCCACAACAGCGAAGCAACAATACTTTACCTCAATCTTCTGCAGAGTGAGTATATCCCCTAAACTATATGGTATTTCCTTGAGATCTTTACACCATTCCAACGATAAGCGTTGAAGGCTTGGAAAGTGACTAGAGCAGGTGATCCATTGCTTAAATTTGAGGTTCTTCAGTTTCAAGAATTTGAGTCGAGAAAACCCACCATCAGTTGTTGCCCATTGCTGTCCCCAGCCAGCATCATCTTCTAATTTGAGAAGCTCAAGGTTGGGTAACATCATCCCAAGGACTGATATCTCCTCCCACTCTATCCCTGTGTATTTCAAGGTTAGCCTTTTAATAGTTGCAGGAAACTTGACCTCTCCGAGAGTAGTTGGGTATCCGCAGAAAAAATTGCTGCGTAGCTTCAAAGTCTCAAGGTGGCTTAAAAATTCTAGGTTAGGAAACATCCAATTCCCCGAATCTGAAAACAGTTGTCCACATATTCCTAGCTTTGTAAGAAAAGGAGTTCTTGCCAAGAAATCCTGAATAAATCCATAACATTTTAACTTAGCAATAGTTCGTAGGTTTTCTAATATAGAGGGATGGTTGTGATCTGTTACTGCTTCTTCAGAACATAAAGACGCATCATAGTTTGCTCCTCCTTTAGCATAAAGATGCCTCAACTTTGGAATCTTCCAAACATTACATGGCAGAATAACCTTTCTCCATTGTGTAGAAATAATAGTAAGTGTTCTAGTTTTGAGAGATTGGATATTGATGGCGGTAATTCACAGGAATATTTCAAATTAATTGTCAAATACCCCAAATTAACAAGTTGTGTTAATTCTCTTGGAAAGAAGGCATTGTTATAGCATATTTCCAACACTCTAAGAAGTTTGAAGGTCCAACAAATCAACGAGCACATATCACCAAATTGATTGTCGCCGCCACTCATTTTTCCTGAAACTTATTTTTGAAGCACAATAATGATTGAACAACTGTTGGGGAATAAGGTTCTAAGAGCCAATCACCAAATCTTGGTGCGAAGTAAGAATGGATGCACAAGCAGCGTTGGTTATTTGTTTCGTAATTACTTGAAGAAGAAGGAGAAGCGTCTTTATAATTGTGAATCCGCCACATGAAATTGATTTCGCTAGCTTTCTTCAAGCATAAATCACGCAACAAATCATGCATACGACATGCTTTAATTCGACCATCAAACCTTTTTTGAGCAACAATTACCAAACTTCTCTGAATTAGATCCATTAAGTAATCCTCTGCTACTTCCTCCAAGCTTTTCTGCCCAATTTTTTGTATAAACCCCTCAACTATCCATAACCAAATTAACTCATGCACCGGGATTTCTTGGTCTTCTCGAAATGCTCCTAAATAGAGAAAGTAAGGTTTCAAGTGACAAGGCAAGTGATTGTAACTCAGTGCTAGTGTGTCCAAGTACTGATTTGGATCACTAACAATGTATGAGCTTACACTTTGGGCAACTTGTTCCCATGACTCTTGTGCCTTGTTGTCCTTTGCAAAAAGTCCTGCCATTACAACAATTGCAAGTGGAAGCCCTTCACAATTTTTCATTATTTGCTTCCCACTTTCAATCAGTTTTGGAGGGCAACTTTTATTTTGAAACACCTTCCATTGTAATAACTCCCAACTCTCTTCTTCTGTGAGAAAACGCAGACAATGAGGATGGCAATCAGGTGAGGCATGCATAGTGTGTGAGTGAATTTCTGACCACACTGCCAACTCAGTATTCAACTGGAGAGTACTGGTAGAATAGGATAAGCCCGAACGACTTGCAACAGAAAGAAGAGATTCCGGCGGTGGTTCGTCCACCTGGGGGCACTCCGATGATTAAGTCAGTAATCAAATATCTCTCAAAGATCATCAATAGTGCTTAACTCACTGTTCTGAATATAAATTGCGTACCTTAGACCCATAGAGGTGCCTCTTTTTTATAGCCAACACAGTCCGAATAGAAGCCTGGCTTCAATGGACTTCAGCTCAGTGCTTATCTTGGACTCTACAATAGATAAAGATAAACTCCCTAAGAGCCTTATCCTTATCCAGGTTGAAGTCCTTCCTCATTCTAGGACTCTTGTCCCTTATCCGCTTATCCCGGATTCCGATATCTTCGGAGATAACCTCGGCGTCACAACCAGGACATGTGGCACCTTGGCTGACACGTCGGCGTCACCTTGGCCACGTGTTGGTACTCAAAAAATATATCCCCACAACTGCCCCTAGGTTCTATTACCTCGGCATCCTGAGGTGATGGAACCTATATCGTTTATGTCGACTATCTTGCCGAGGTCATAACACACCGGCTTCTCACAACCAGGTCCTATAGTCTGTCTCATCAAGGTTTCAGAATTTTTAACCAAGTTTATTCAAGTTTATTTAGTCAAGATTTTCCTATCAGCCGATGTCATTGCTTCATTAAACCAAGAACTCCAAGAGTTTTATCACGCGTATAAGCTGTCACGCAAAATAGATCATCTGTTTCTGCCACGCGTTTGTTCCCTACTCGACCGTACTTGATATGCACCTGTAAGTCGTCTCGCGCCTGCGTGCGCCGTCTGAACAATATGTCGTTCTAGGCTCATTGATGGTGTTTTGCCGCCATTCTCCGCATTTTGATAAAAATCGATTTTTCTCTCTCCATCTCTTCACTTTTGCATCCTCATTCTCAAGCTCTCAACTCTCCCTCTCTCCAAAATACGCCATTGTTTCTAGATTTTCAAGCTCTGTAACATCTTTCATTCCTCTTCTCTGGTGAAGCTTTCGCTGTCCTTTTCTGATTGTAACCATCTCCTGACTCTGGCATCTTCAACACCGGCTTCACTCCTCTGGTAAACTTCTGTTCCCTCCTGGTTTCCAGTTTTTAAGAAAGCTTTACCTTATTATTTGTTGCCATTGCTGTTCTGCTCAAGTTCTTGATTTATAAATCACGTATCTGAGCACATTTATTTTACAATTTTGCTTTTGCCCAATTCGTATCTTGAATACACACATTGCTCACAAATTTGTTCACTTTTGCCACTGTTCTCAGCCTCACACCCTTGTGCACACTTCATCACAGTGTTCTTGATAGTTCATCACTGTTCTTGATTCTAAAACAAGTTCTTTGTTTTATGTTTTCTGTGTCTTTTCCAAATTCGTGCCTTCAATCTTTGTTTCCATAGATCTAGGTTTGGGATTTGATTGCAGAACCCACAAACCTCAGGAAAAATCCAAACGAGTTCCCCTTAGAATCCCCACAAATTTTGACCATAGTATATTTTTTAGGTTTTTGGCCGAGGTCTCTAAAACCTTTACAAAACACCTTCTTTCTGAAATCCAACTTCTGAAATTTAAGCCGATGTCATGGGTATATGGAAGCATAGGGTAGATACCCCGACCAAGTTAGAACACTTTAGGTGGGAGTTTGACATCCCGGCCGACGTTCATCTAAGGTTGGCTGGGGAGGATGACTCCATCATGCCCACAACTGATTCTATGCCCTTTCCCGTCGTAGCTTTCATTGAGTGCGGACTTAGGCTCCCATTCAACATCCTCTTCTGTGAGATAATCCATTACTATAAATTGAACCCAATGCAGCTTGTCATCAACTCCTATTGAGTCATAAATGGTATAATAGCCTTAGCCAAACAAGAAAATGCTAGGGTTACCTTAGCCGACATCCAATACTGCTACACCATGTGTGGCCTCAAAAACGAGAAAGGCTATATTTACTAGCTCAAACCGAGGTCCATAGAGTACAAAATTGTTGCCGACCTCCCAGACTCCAATAAAGGAGCCGGGGATGATTACGTCATTATCTCAGGAAACTGGGAGTTCGCTCCAGATAAGGACCTCCACCTCTACCCTCTTCCTCGAACAGTTTTTATAGAGGATAATAGTAAAAGCCCAGTGTTTATACTTACTTGTTTTTAAAGTCTTCAATACTTCATTTGTTTCTAATGTCTGTTTTTCTTGCAGCTCTTCCCCAACCAAAAAAAGGCTTCCACAAGTCTTTTTTTCCCAGCAAGGGTCTGAAGAAGCTATTGGATTTGCCAGTCCACAAGCGCAGAGCCCCTTTGGTACTCAACTTTATCCCGACCTACAAGTCGGTACTCCCCGACGTTCCAAAGAAGAAGAAAAGCCATTCTCCCCCTCCTGCCGCAACTCCTCCAACAGCGTCATCATCTCGGCTAGATCAAGGGTCAACCTCAGATACAGTAGAGCAGCCATCCACCTCAGCTCCATAACTGATCCCACCATCCCAACGCCGACGACGACGACGACGAACTGTTTTTGCTGCTGAGATGGGTCGCCAAAAAGCACTCGCTAAAGACCTCTTGGCCAACATTCCATCAACCATAGACGCCCAACCAGAGCAATCCCAACCTCTTCCAAAGTCAAAGCCAAAAAGAATAAAGAAGGCTCAGCCAAAGGCAACGATGACTTAGATTGATACCGAGGACACCTTGCCAATTTCAAAATTGGCTGAGAGTGAGAAGACCTCTTCTGCTGCCGAGAAGAGGCCTACTGATGCCGAACCATCTCAATTAACTCGGTCTAAAAGGCCGAGGTCAGCGTCAGCCACAGCTTCGGGCTCCATGAAGTCTGATAACCCCTGGGCTCCACCCATTACTTTGGAGGACAAGCTGGTCAGAGTTGATGATAGTGCCGACGACATCAATGTCGGTGTTGCCCTTACTACAGCCTTACTCCTCCCTGGGGATCTTGACCGCAACGCCAAGATAACTGAGTATGAAAACTTCGCCTTGATGCTGCAGCACTCTGTTAAAGTAAGCCCCTTTATTTGGCAATTTTTCTTTCTGTATTTTATACTTAGAAAATTTTCTAATAACTTCTGCTCTGTCCATTTTTCTTCAGGCAATCCAGCACGCCTACTCCTTCTCAATGCAATCTTTTGAGACAAGGAAGGTGTTGGCTGAAAAGACTAGGGAGGTTGCTAGTCTGCAGAAGGCCAGCAAAAGGGTCGAGGCAAAAATGAAGACTTTGGTAGACCAGGCCGAGGCTGCTATCAAAGCCAAGGATGTGGCCGAAGAAAAAGCGGATGCTGCTGAGGCCATAAACATGGTCCTTGAGGCCCAGAAGAAAGAGGCCGAAGAAAAGACAGCCGAGGCCCAAAAGGAACTCCAAGATGCCTTGGCCACCAAAGCTGCTGAGGTCAAGGTCACAGACGAAAAGGCATACATTGAAGGGGTGGCCGATGTCACGGCAGACTACGAGCGTTAGGTGAAGCAGGCATGCAATAAGGGTTTCACCCTTGGTTGGATGGCTTTACTAAAAAAGCTTGAAGTCCCCAAGGACTCCCCCCTCAGAAACACCGACGTCCTCGCCCTGCCATTCCCCCCAACTCCAAGCCAATCCGACGATGATTCTGAGTCTGAGGAGGAAGCTTTGGTGAGGAAGTCAAAGGAAGCTACTAGGGCCAAGTCCCCTACTCAAAATGAGCAAGTCCTGGACTTGACTCAAGATAAGGAGGGTGAGAAGGTTCCCAAAGATGCTACTCCTAAGAAGGCAACGTCGGACGTGCCTATTGCCGATAAGAGCCTTAACCAAACCCTTGAAGAAATAGACGCCAATCTCGTGGCTGAGAAGGCCGCCGAGATGTCTTCTCAACAGTCCTCCGAGCTCTAGAAGAATCTTAGTTTTATGCTTTTCTCTTCTTTTTGTACCTTGTACTTTTTTCTTTCTTTGAAACAATGCAAGCTCTCGATGTGGTCGATGTTCCTTCTTTTGAATGTTAATACAACTTCTTCTATTGAATGTTTTGTGTGGCTCTCATACTTAGAATATTTCTACATATCTTTAATGTACACCTTAACTATGTAATCTTCTCGGGGTGAAATACCTTGGTTATACCCACCAACGGTTTACATCGGCAAGTACATAAGTACTTACAACCTTGGTCTTAACTTGTAAATTTTTTCACAAATTTCAACAAGTGTTCAGTTCAACTTCAACTTGTAAATTTTTCTCAAATTTCAACAAGTGTTAAACATGATCAGGTGTTAAACATGATCTTGGTTTAACTTCAATTTGTAAAATTTTCTCAAATTTCAACAAGTGTTTAACATGATCTTGGTTTAACTTCAACTTGTAAATTTTTCTCAAATTTCAACAAGTGTTAAACATGATCTCGGTTTAACTTCAACTTGTAAATTTTTCTCAAATTTCAACAAGTGGTAAACTAATTTTAGCTTGTATATTCTATCTTTCCAAGAACCATTGTCCAACTCTTTGCCTCCTAATGTGAACTTAAGTTTCACTTAGGTTCTCATTATGCATGTATTCTAGAAACCTCGTCAAGTATCTTATCAATCATAAGTGTAGAAAAATCAAGCTAAAACTTTATTTATTACTTCGGCAAATCACAAAAAACAAAAAAATCTAATGATAGAAAAATTTCAGATTGCAAGTATTCCAAGGTCTTAGCAACTCTTTGCCCTCGTTATCTTCAAGCCGATATGCTACACCGAGATGATTCTATAGGGTCCCTCCCAATTCGGGCCAAGCTTGCCCTCTCTGGGATCCTTCTTGTTGCCGACGACCTTTCTCAAGACGAGGTCACAGATTTGGAACTCCCTTAGGTTGACCTTCTTATTATAGGCCCTGGCAAGCTGTTGCTGGTAAGCTGCTAGTTGAATTGCAGCTCTCTCCCTTCTTTCTTCTAACAAATCCAAATTTCGAGCTAATAATACATCATTAGTTCCATTCTCTACTCCCTGAGTTCTAATCCCTGGGATGCCAACTTCTAGAGGAATGACTGCTTCTGTGCCATAAGCCATGGCAAATGGGGATTCCCCAATTGATCTTCTCGGCGTAGTCCAATAAGCCCAGAGTACACTTGGCAGTTCATCCACCCACTTTCCTTTTGCTGCGTGTAGCCTCTTCTTAATCCCATCCAAGATGACTTTGTTGGATGCTTCCGCTTGTCCATTGCTTTGAGAAAAACTTTGGGTGGAAAAGTAATTCTTGATTTTGAACTTTGCACAGAAGCTCTTGATTAGCTGACTGTCAAATTGTGTTCCATTGTCTACAACTAGTGCTCTTGGGATCCCAAACCTAGTGATGATATTTTTCCATATAAAGTTCTTCACATCCACGTCTCGGATCTTGGCAAGGGGTTCAGCTTCTATCCACTTGGTGAAGTAATCTGTTGCTACCAGCAGGTACTTCCTTTGTCCAGTTGCTTGGGGCAATTGTCCAACAAGATCCATTCTCCACTAGGCAACGACCAAGGACTGGATACTGGGTTTAGGTCTGCTGCTGGTTGGTGTATCAGAGGTGCAAACCTTGGGCACTTTTCACACTTCTTGACATAGGCTTCTACATCTTTCCACATGTAGGGCCACCAATACCCCTGGGTAATGGCCCTATGAGCAAGTGATTTGCCCCCAACGTGGCTTCCACATATTCCTTCATGTATTTTGTACAAAAAATCTTCAACTTGTGAAGGATGTACACACCTTAAAAAGGGGTCAGTGAAGGATCTTCTGTAGAGATGTCCCTCTGCTGTCAGGCTGAATCTTGCCAATTTCAGTCTGATCTTGTGTGCCTCCCTATGATTATCTGGCAGTTTTCCTTCTTTCAGGAACGCGATTATTGCGTCCATCCAGCTTGGTCCCATATCCACACACATTGCTTCACACTCTATGGTTAGTGGTTCGATGTTCGGGCCCAACAAGTAGTCGACCATTATCGTCCTTGCCTTTCCAGGTTGTATTGCACTAGCCAGGTTGGCCAGGGCATCGGCGTGACTGTTATCTTCTCGGCTAACTTGCTGTAGTCGGCAATTCTAAAACACCACCAACCTGCCTACTTCCTTTGTGTATGCCGACATACGTTCATCTCGAGTTGCGAACTCGCCTATTGTTTGGTTGACTATAAACTGAGAGTCACAGAAGACTATCACCTCATCTGCTTCTACTGCTACTGCCAGTTTTAGTCCTGCAATCAGTGCTTCATACTCTTCTTCATTGTTTAAGGCCTTGAACCCCCAAACAAATGGATTGTTCTAGTATCTGTCCATCTGGAGATACCAGTACTACTCATGCCCCCGCTCCTTGTCGGTTTGAACTCCCATCAACAAACAGTCAAAAAGAGTCGCCAATGTAAATGCTGCAAGGTCTGAGTTTTTCTTCTTTCCTTTGTTCTGTTGCCCTCGGCTGGGTTCCTCTTTACTCGCTTGGACATTGTTCACCTCGGTTCATCAGAGCCTGATGTACGATGGCCCTTGGAGTGAATTCGACAACAAAGTCGGCCAAGACATGGCCTTTGATTGCTGTTCTGGGTCTGCATTCCAGGTCATACTGGCCCAAGGCCACTGCCCATCTGGCTATTCTTCTTGTTAGATCTCCCTGCTACAACAAGGACTTCAAAGGATGTTCAGTTAGCACCACAATTTTGTGGGCTTGAAAGTAATGGTTTAGCTTCTTTGAGGCCACTACTAAGGCTAGTGTTAACTACTCCAAGGGTAAATACCTGGTTTCTGCATCAGCCAGGGTTTTACTTACATAGTAAACTGCCATTTGCTCCCCTTTTTCTTCTCGGATTACCACTGCACTTACCGCATGTTTCGAAACTGCTAAGTACAGGAACAGCTCCTCTCCAGGTTCTGGATTTAAGAGAACTGGAGCCGTGGTTAAATACTTCTTTAAGTCGGCCAAGGCGGCTTCGCACTCCTCATTCCATAAGAAGTCTGTGGCTTTCTTCACTAAGCTGAAGAAAGGTTTGCACTTGTCTGAGCTTCTGCTTATGAACCTATTCAAGGCTGCAGCCCTTCCAGTCATCTGCACCTGTTTTGCCGACGTCGGGCTCTTCAACTCTAGGATGGCCTTGATCTGATCTGGGCTGGCCTCAATGCCCCTTCTGGTCACCAGGTATCCCAAGAACTTACCAGATCCTACTCCAAATGCACACTTGGATGCATTGAGTTGGAGCCGATATGTTTTAAGGATATCAAAGACTGCTTTTAAGTCAGACAAATGACCTTCAGGTTCCTTGGTCTTCACGACCATATCATTGATGTAAACTTCCACTGTTCGGCCAATCAGGTGTTTGAACATTTTGGTTACCAATCTCTAGTAAGTTGCTCCAGCATTTTTCAACCCAAAAGGCATCACTCTGTAGCAATACAGCCCTTTTGGGTTGATAAACGCAATTTTCTCCTCATCTGAGAGGTACATGGCTATTTGATGGTACCCCCTATAGGCATCCAGGAAGCTCATCCTTCCATGCCCTGAAGTGGCATCCACCAGTTGGTCTATCTTGGGTAATGGGAAATTGTCTTTGGGACAGGCCTTGTTCAGGCTGGTAAAGTCTACACAAACTCTCCATTTACCATTCTTTTTCTTCACCACCACCGTATTCGATAGCCATGTCGGGTAATTTACCTCTCGAATGGCTTTAGCCACCAGAAGTCTGTCTATTTCCTCTTCCACTGCCTCAATATGCAGCAACGTCGGTCTTCTTGCCCGTTGGATCACGAGTTTGGCAGACCTGTCTACGTTCAGTTTATGGCAAGTGACTTCGGGGTCAATGCCTGGCATTTCATAAGGCGTCCAGGCAAACACTTCAATGTTTGCTCTCAAGAATGCCTCCAGTTCTTTTTCCTCTTCTTCGGCTAAGCCCAAGCCGAGAAGGAAGAAGCGTTCATCATCCCTTTGCTGCAGAAGGATTTTCTTCAGGGCTTCTTCACTCTTCTCTGCTGGCTCTTTGCCGACATCCTCTAGGACCTCCATGTCCTCGTCTTCGATTTCTACTGTCTCTAGTTCTCGTATGCTGCAGGTGGATTTCATTGCTGCCATGGAGCAATTTTTTGCGTACAGTTGATCCCCTCTAGCTTTTTCTATCCCATGCTCTGTTGGGAACCGCAATAGCTGATGCAGTGTTGAGGGTACAACACCCATTGCATATAGCCATGGCCTTTCTAGTATAGCATTGTAAGAGGATGGCGTGTCGATTATGGTGAATTCTTTCTTCACCCTCTTGGTGCCAGCCAGCACCTCTAGGTTTGTTGCTCATAGTGGCCACGTCGGCATTCCATTGAACCCGACCATTGGGCCATTGGATTGTTCCATATCGTCAGGGTGAAGGCCAAGCTCCTTGTAACATCTGACATACATGATGTCACAAGAGCTGCCTTGGTCAATTAGGATGCACTTTACTTGGCACTCCCCAACCTGGAAGGATACTACCAAGGCATAGTTGTGCGGGTGTTGTACCATCTCCAGGTTGGCTTCAGTAAATGACACTACTGGTCCCTGGCACTCCTCAGCCCGAGATCTTTTCTACCGAACCTAGTACACATGTTGTAGGTGCTTTACCTTCTGGGTCTCCCCCCGTATTTCATTTTCATTGACCTTCGAGTGAATTACATAACTACCCGAGGTCCACCTGCCTGCAGCTGCTGTGCTGGGGGTGGTGGAGCTGCTGGTGCCTGAGGAAGTCTTGCTTGCTCTTCCCTTGTCCTGGCCTCATCTACAAGGTCCCTCAAATGGCCTTGCCTTACCAGGTCTTCTAGGTGTGACTTCAAGGCTCTGCAACCCAGAGTCAGATGCCTATCTTCATTATGGTAAGCACAATGCTTTCCAAGGCTTCTTCCCATAAACTCTCCTTGTACCCTGGCTGGTGCTCTGAAGTAGGGTTGGATTCGGATTTTATCCAGGACTTTGTGAATTGGGATTCGGAATACAGTTGTGACTACCTGTGCAGGTCTTAACCCTATCTCTTGTTTATTGGATCCGTTGTTACCTCGGCCTCGCTTCGGTGAGCCGTTTACTTTCTCTTGCTTTGTCGCCTTAATCCCTGGCGTGTCTTCCTCGGCTGTGGCATATTTCTCAATTCTGGCCATGAGCTCCTCCATGCTTTTTGGCAATGTCTTTGCCAATGACTTTCGTAGTGCACAATCATCTTTTAGGCCGTTCTTAAAAGACACGACCGCCACCTCTTGGTTGCATTCGGGTATTCGGTTGAACACCTCATAGTACCTTTTTGCGTAGGCCCTAAGGCCTTCATCCTCACTAATTCTTAGAGCCAACAGGGCGTCTACCCTTAATGGTTGTAGTTTATTTGTCACGAACTTGGCCATGAACATCTCGGCCAAGCCTTCCCAGGTCTTCACACTTCCTTTTAGCAATTTGTGAAACCAATTTGATGCAATTTCCCCAAATGATGAGGGGAACACCTTGCAAAGCAATGGTTCGTTTCCAGTGTACAGTGCCATCAAGTTCAGGTATAAACCGACGTGAAAGTTGGGGTCTAACTTACCATCGTATATCTGGAACCTCGGCATACTAAATTGTTTCGGGGCCTCAACTTTGTCTAACTCTACCGAGAATGGTGTTCTCGACTTAACAGGGGACGTTACCTCGGCATTTTGTTGCTTCCTCTTGAGGTAATCTCTCAAGTCCTCTTTGGCCCGCCCAGGAGCGCGACTATCTCTTGATTTCAGTCTTTTAGGTGCACTACTTTCAGCTTTGTTGTGAGCCCTTTTCGATCTTTCTCCATTGGTCGCATCGAAGCACAACTCCTGCCTTTGAGCATGCCGATGTTCTCTGGGGTCTGCCTCCTTGGTGCTATGTGTCCTTCGAGGTTCTTCCATTCTCAACTCTCCTCGCCCGACTTCCCCTGACGGCCAGTGGGAGTGTTTTTCGCTCCTAGCGTGCTAAGGGGCTACAGGGATTGTTTTATGCCCTCCCTTCTGGGCATTGGCCGCTGGAATCGGCATGTCCTACAGCGGGAATGGTGGTTGCATGACGTTGTTTTGCATCATGAAATTGACCATTGTTTGCAGGTCCGTCAATTTGTTCGCCATGGTCTTTACCTCATCGTCCCTCCCCAGGCATCTTTCTTTCCATACCTGGAGGTCGTCATCATTGTAGTACCCACTTTGGTCCCTTTTTTTTGGTACGTCGCCTTCCTGGCCAACGTCCTTTCCTCTGTGATTCTGGTCACGAGTTTCTTCATTGCAATTGTCTTCTTTGACATCAAGGTCGACAGGTCTCCCACTCCCAGTAGAAGTGTTATCCCCAATCTTCTCTTTCTGTCCGTCGTTGGTCATCTATTCTCCTTTCTTTCCCACAGACGGTGCCAAATTGTGTGAGTGAATTTCTGACCACACGGCCAACTCAGTATTCAACTGGAGAGTACTGGCAGAATAGGATAAGCCCGAACGACCTGCAACAGAAAAAAGAGATTTCGGCGGTGGTTCGTCCACCCGGGGGCACTCCGATGATTAAATGAGTAATCAAATATCTCTCAAAGATCATCAATAGTGCTTAACTCATTGTTCTGAATATAAATTGCGTACCTTAGACCCATGGAGGTGCCTCTTTTTTATAGCCAACACAATCCTAGTCCGAATAGAAGCCTAGCTTCAATGGACTTCTACTCAGTACTTATCTTGGACTCTCCAATAGATAAAGATAAACTTCCTAAGAGCCTTATCCTTATCCAGGCTAAAGTCCTTCCTCATTCTAGGACCCTTGTCCCTTATCCGCTTATCCCAGATTCCGATATCTTCAGAGATAACCTCGGCCTAGCCGACATCACCTCGGCGTCACGACTAGGACACGTGACACCTCGGCTGACACATCGGCGTCACCTTGGCCACGTGTTGGTACTCAGAAAATATATCCCCATACATAGACAACTCTTTGAGCCGACTAGTGAACATAACTCTACTTCCATTGTTGTCATTGGGGAAATACATTTTAAGATCGACCCAGACACCAATATCCCATAAATCATCAATGACAATGAGATATCTCTTGCCTTTTAATTGCTTGTACAACTTTTCGCCTAGCTTCTCATTGGTCATGTTTTCAATTTCATCGGTCAAGACGACATTAACAAAGCGTAAAATGTCCAACAACATATATATTTTTCTGGGTAATTGAGAAGCATACGTCCATGCACGAATATGAAAGTAATGTGTGATGTAAGGATCATTGTATAGTTTTGTGGCTAAAGTTGTATTACCGAGTCCAGGCATCCCAACAATTGATATCATTTGTAGCTGTTTCTTCCCTCCAGCAAGTAGCTCTTTTATAGTCAACGCCTCATCCTCAAAGCCCACTGTAATTTCTTCATTTACCATGGTTCTGTTCGACATTGACATTGACATTGACGAATGGACTCCATCATTGAAATCTTTATCATCTGGTAGGAGGAGTTGGATCTGATTTATTTGGTCATAAAACTGCAGCACTTTTGCCTCGATCGTCTTAATCTCTTCCATGATATTTATGCCAAATAAAATATCAAAAAAACTATCACCGTTGTTGTTGATGTCCCTCTGCCTTGGAAAATGAACATCAAAAAAATGGATGAGTTGTCTTGTCTTGCAAATCACATAATAAATTTGCATCGACAGATTTTTTGCTTCATGCTTCAGCTCATGCTGCTGCTGCTGCTTCTCGTCCATATCCTTGAGAATGATTACTAGGAATCTTAGCCTATTGTAAAAGGAGTCGATATGATCAATCTGATATGTGGTCCAATTGCACGCCTTACTGATCATTAGATGATTCAGTTTCTCCAAGACATAATAATTTTCACCCATCTCCCTCCCGAATCCCTCTCTCTGTTTCCATCTCTCTATCTTTCTTTCTCTTTGTCTTTGTCTTTCTCTTTCTTTGGCTTCCTCTCTCGCATACTCATCCATTTTTTTGATCAGTTTCTCCAAGGCACAATTGTTTACTGCTTCCATAGCCCCGTTTTGGTGCTCTGCTATCTCTCTCAATTTTGTGTTTTGAAGATGGAGCTCGATCAGAAAAAACTATGGTATCCAAAATGTTGACTCTGGCTAAAATTTAAACAAATTACATTTTCCCCCTCTAACAATTTGCTTAAATTGTAGCTGGCCTATTAGTTTGACAAAATATAACACCGGCTTCCACCGATGTCCTCAAAAGTCAATTCCGTTATCTTTTGTCTATTTTATTTTGCAATATATATGAAAATATATAATTGCAATTATATAATTGTTTTGTAGATTAGTTGTAGGCTTATGGGTAACCATTGGTTTAATGGTAAAATTTTAATCTGGTAACCTTGAGATTATGAGTTTAATTCATGGGCAACTATTTTGTCACTATGCCAAAGGTTAGATGCGTACTTAATATTTTTTCTCTCAAACACACATTAATATGTACTAATTGAGCTTCTTTTTTTTTTTTTTTTAATATATTAGTTGTAGGATTAAAAAATTTATAAATTTTGTTGAATAGAATATCAATTGAAATCTAATCAAAATAACAAAAATTACAACCAAATAATAGAATATGAGTCCCATGAATTAATAATTGGGAAATTTAGCCAAAACCCCCTAGGCCCAACATGTTAATGTGTAAAGGACAGTCCAAAAATTTTACTTCCTAAACCCCTTGAGCAACAAGCGTTTCCTCCATGAAGGATAAACTACTATTTTTTCTCTATCTTCTAAACAACCTTGCACCTATGTATATATCTCACAGAGTGCGAGAGAACGCAACAATATATACTATAACACCCCAAATATTTAATTGATTTTAACTATGCATTAATATCAACTAATTATGATTAGAGAAAATATATATATTGTATATACTTAAAATATAATTTAATTTAAGCTAGGGGTCATTATGATTTTTTTTTTTTTAAAAAGAAAGAAAAAAAAGAGAGAGAAGGATGGTAATACGATTAGTTTAATATTTGGATTATAGGATAATTAGCTATTTGTTTGGATAAACTTTGAATTGTGGTAAGGATGAAAACAATAAGGGGTGGCAAATAAGTGGTGCTCAGAGGCTTGACCCAAGTCTTGTTAAGTGAATCACCAATATAAATAGGTGAATTCCTGGAGGTTAAAGTGACCAAGGGAGAAAGGAATCAGCATAGTGAAAGTACTCCGTTGGTTAGGAGGTTAGTTTTAAATTGTTGTTATTACAGTACTGGTGTGGGTTCACAGTTCTCTCGTTGCGCGAGTTCTAACTTAAGCAAAACTTGTCGCAGAACTTGTCTTCAGAGGTCAGGACAAGCTTTCAGGTTATAGTCTCTAACTCAAAACGGAAGACAGGACACCTTAGTGACCTTTATAAGGGGCACTGCCTTAGACCTGCGGGAGATGAGGAGGATTTTCCTGTAACAAAAAAAATAAAAATAAAATAAGAGTCGTTATTTAGGTGAGTTGTATTATACCTTGAATAACAATGAATTGTTTTATGTAAAATTGTTTTATGTAAATCATGCTTTATAAATTATATTAACATTTCAATTATATTATTTATTTTATGAACCCTATTGGTTTACAAGGGAATTCCATGGATATAAAATGTTTATAATTTTGGAGATTTGATATTTACTGATGTGTTTTATAAGTACCATCACAGAGGTCGCATGCCTTTGGGAACTTAAATAACATTGGCCATCTGATTAGTCATTTTAGTAATCTTCTGTTTGTTATGAATCCATTGACTCTCTGTTATGTTTTGTACCATGGTTATGATTATTTTACTTATACGATTTTTGCGTGATGTTTTTGCTATTTAAAATGATTTATTTATTCGAACCAAACTATTTACTGTTTAGCCTAAATAATTATCCATGGTGACTTTTATAACTTATATTCTCAGTATAATATTTTTCACTCTACCATGTACTTATAGCTGTTAAACCCATTCAGGTAATGAAACTTAGGGAGGAGTTTTTTTTACCTCATAAAGCAGAACTAAAGCTTGGAATAAACACAGAGTTTTGTTTCGTTTTTATTTATTTGTAATTTTTGCCTGACTCTTTTTAATTAAATAAAAGCTCCAATGTACGTTTTAAGTACAATAAATATTTATATGTGTACCTTTTATTTTACTCCGCTACATTATTAATTCATTTTAATTCAGAATTAATCCTTGGTAACTTTAGAAATCGACTAGTTGCGACATCCAACCCCTGGGTATTGGAGTTGGGTCGTAACATATACAACACACTGAAGGAGTAAACAAGGTGGTAATGCAAAATACAAATTAAATGTGCTGAAGAACTCAATTTTTCTAAAAGCTAATTAGTGAGAGAGTAGAAACAAGTCAATCCCCAACATTATTCGTCTCACTGAAATGAAGACCCTAAGAAATCAGAATTCAATTCCAAAAATTTATAAACTAAAATGAAGAAGAAGACGGGTTCTGAGATGAAGAAGCTTTCATGCCAATCATTGCAGTGAAAGTGGGTTTGGATTTGGGTCTTTTTGGGTTTTGATGAAATTAGTGTTGGGTGTAGAAACTAGTGTGATTAAGGAAAGTTTGGTTGAATGATTAGGCCTATTGATTGAAAATTTTGTGGGATTAGACAGAATTTGTTGAGTTTGTTGATTGTTGATTATAGAGCTTCCTTCAGGTATATTGAATTGTTGTTAATTTATTATTGAATTGTTGTTGATTTATTTGTGAACTTGTAGTAAAGGAACTAGTAGTGAACTTGTAGTGAAGGAACTAGTAGAACTTCTTTCAGTTCATATTCTGTTTTTCTTATGACTGATACCTTGTTTACGAAGACAGTAAAGTTTTACTCTAGTAGTCAATAACATGTTACTATGAATTAAAGTAAAATGCTATTATTAATCAAAGTAAAATGTTATTGTTAAATAGAGTAATGTTACTGTTTACTTGACGGTATTTTTTTTTTTTTTATTTAAAGAATTTCATAGTCAACCTAAATCTTGTTTGATAGATCTTAATGAGAGAATTCTAAAAATACTAATTTTATTAAAAACCAACATTTAGATCAAAAGTTATATCATTTTAAAGTTTAAAATATTAAATTACTCACCAAGAATATTTCAAAAATAGTGGTATGTGCTAGATTTTTTAAGGAAAACTTTTTGTACTTATCTTTAATGTATTAAAATTTTATTATGAGGGGGTTTTGACCAAATTTTTCAAAAAATTCAATCCTATACAACAATACGCCCAATCAAAATTTTAAAAGATCTATAAATTTTGTTAGATAAAATGTGCATTAAAATCTAATCAGGATAACAAAAATTACAACCAATTAATGGAATATGGGGGCAAGTTTGGAAACCAGCTAAAATAGCCAAAAAATCACTTTGAAAAAGTTAACTCTTGTCTCTATTTTTTTACACGTCTTTTCATAAAAAGTTAAAAAACTAACTAAAATAATTAATTTCCAAAACAACCATGAGTCTCATGAATTGAGAATTTCAATCCTATACTCCAATATTCCCAATCAAACTTGCCCTGTGCTGTGGGTGTTTGGGAACACCAAAGAAAGTGACATATTTTTTCGAATTCTTTACTCTTGAGTGACATTTTCTAAAAATTATGTCAATTTTTACTTTTCCAATCGATCTTTGTGTAGATGAATCTAAAAAGTTTTTTTTTTTTTTTGAAAAATTCTAAAAAAACAAAATTGAAAAGCCAAAAAAGTTCGCTATTTTTGCCTTATTTTTATTTTTTATGGATTTTTTTTGAAAATTTTAATTTTATTGCTCGTCTCATCAAATTAAATTTAGAAGCCTAAAGCTTTTTAAAATTAAAAAAAAAATTCATAAAAGACGATGAGGGAAAAAATAAATAAAAAAATCACCAAATAAACCAACCCTAAACACTGACACGCAAAGAAAAAAAAATATTCAATACCTAGATGGGAATCTATAGAAGGTAGGCACGACAAAGAATTTTGGTGAGAGCAAGTAGCAGCACTCCAACCTTTGACATACACCTGATTTTGATAGTATCTCTATTTGGTGCTACTTTTATTTAAAGTTTATAGAGTAAAAATAAATTAAACAAGTTTAAAAAAAAAAATTGACTATTAAAAAATTGGGCAAGGATGTTTAAAACTTTTACTTTCTTTACAAAAAGCTGCTGATCCAATGCATTGTATAGAACAGTATTTTTGACACAAAATGAACAGCTATAATTGAGGGTGAATGGATATTGGACATAGCACGACAAGAATTTACACAATTGCCGACCAAAAGTAAATTTCGTCGCTAAAAATTGATACTATTACCGACCAAAATTTTTGGTCGCAAATAAGTAATTTTTTGCGACCAAATTACACTAATTGTCGCCAAAAATATGGGCGGGAGAATGAAATTAAAAAGGGAGCTGTGTTTGCTTTTTTAGCGACTAATATTTTTTGGTCGCTGATACCAAAACGACGTCGTTTTGGTATCAAAATTCATTACCCGACCATCAGTTTGGTAGGGGATAACTTTCCGAATTCAAACACACATACAAAATTCCTACGCGCCTCTTTCACACCTCAGTGGAATTCGATCAAAGCCTATTCGCGCCAATCACCTCACCTTACCATCCACCTTGCCGTCCACCGTCAGCGCCTCTCTACCGTCTGCGCCTCCGTCCCTCTTCGCCATTTCTATTTCATCTTCGGGATTTCTGATTCATCTAGGTATTTTTTTCTACTTATAATAGTTTCTCTCTGAAGAATATCTCTGTGTCGCATGTTTTTCTCTTTGATTTGTCATAATCGTCTTGTTCTACAATGTCTCAACCACCAGGGCCCTCACCATCGCGATTTTTTGGAGCATCTTCAACTCTCCCTAAAAACAATTTCAGGTATAAATCCTCTGTATCACTCTCATGAACTCAGTCTCTGCCTGTTTCTCCCTCTCACTGTCAATGTTTGTGTTGATGATTGCTACTGGGATATGTCGATCAAATTGAGATTTCGTTATGTTGTTTGTGAAGTCCCCCAATCTGTGATGTTCTTGTAGTGTTTGTTCACTCCTATTTCTTTAAGTATCCCTGTTTATATTGGGAAATATGCTTAAGGAGAATAAATTTTTGGTCGGGTACTTTCATAATTGGTTTAGGACATCTTGTTTAGGACATCGTTTCTCTTCATTAGATTCAGCACTGGTGGTTTATGTTTGGAATGTGGAATTGTTTTACATTTGTGTGTAAAAGCATTTTGTGAGATTTGAATGTCTGTATAGCATTATTAGGGGGAAAGAGAAAGGAGAAAGAAAAGAGGAATAGAAACAATGAAAAAATACCTATTGTCTGTTATTGTTTTTCCGTTTGTGCTTTGTTTGCTTTTTTTTCCTTCTCTTGAATAAAAATAAAATTTCCCGCATGTAGAGGCCAATGAGAATGAGGTTGTTTGATGTAGACCAAACAGGTTGATATTCCTTCCAATATGAGGATAATAGGAGGACTACTTAGCTTTTAAATTGCTGATGATAAACGCAAGATTTTTACAAAATGAGAGTTAAATTTCACTTACTTTTCAAAGCAATTTTCAATTATTTTATGCATTCCCACCCCCAAATATGTATTTTCATGATGAGAATGAAGGAATGGAGGGCCGATAATTGTTGTGGGAATGTGAACCACAAATTGTCCAAAAAGAATATAAATTATAATTAGACTTTTTTAAGGGATGCATGTGAAGGTTTTGTTTACTCATATCAATAAAATCAAGCTATTGAATGACTAATAACATAATAGCAATTATTGTTCATCTCTATGCTATTTACGAAAGGTAAACAAAAGATATATGAAATTCTTTTATATAAGAATTGAACTTGCAAACTTCACATTACCAAGTAGTACCATACAACCACTACACTAAAAGCCCTAATTATGTTATAGATGTTGCCTAAGTGGGATTCATGTGGGGTTAATGAAAAAAAAATAAAGTAGTAGAATTTTTAATCCAAGTTTATATGCTAGGGGGGCATCTCTCCTAATTTTTTTTTGGTTGGGATCAGTAAGGAAAATTTGAGTTGATGAAGAAATCATATATTACATATGAGTTGGCGATCAATAAGGATGAAAAGAAAAAAAAGAGAGGGGGGGGGGGTGGGGGACAAAGCATGATGTTGGTGATAAACCAACTCTAGCTTAAGCCAACACTTGGGGCCACCCAAAGACTACTTTTACAATTGCTTATAACCCACAAGAGCTCTTAACTTTAAATCCTCCACACTTACCACACTATTGCCAACATAAGAGTTTTACACAATCTTGTCCTATTCTCTTGTCTCAAATGCTATATTGTACCGCATAATAAATATTTTTAACATGATTGTGTAGTGGATAGTTGATCTAGTATAAAGCGGAAGAAATGATTTGGACATAGGATTGCCATTTGTTTATTCAGCAAATCAGATGGAAAAATTTATGAGCAATTGTCATATTTTATTCATTTATCAATTGATGCTTTTATGTTATCTTATGAAACACCAACAAAAAAAAAATAATAAATCTTACTATTTAAACAAATAAATATTTCATTGAACCACCACATAAATTTGTTCAATAACTTTTCAGCACTCAAAGGTGTTGACTTCTGTAGAGTTGATGTATTACTTTAGAGTTTAGGGCACCGAACCGAATAGAGATTTGGTTGCTTGTTCGTAAAGTGCACAATATCAGACAGAGGTATGAAAAAAGAAACCTTAGTTTTTTATTTTTTGACTGAAAGGAAAGAAACCTTAGTGGCCAAGTTTAAGACAAGAAGAAGAAGCAAATGAGAAGAATCCAATGAAAAGCTCTAAAATGACTAAACACCCCTCTCTTGTTATAAAGGCCCTGTCTCCATTAAATTCACAGGAATACTCATAAGCCCTTCCCAAATGAACTTGTCTAAAACCACAAGCAATTAACCTATGTTAATAGTTTTTTAATTAACCTAATTTTAAAATAATAGATCTTTTTGTTCGCCATATTTTAATATTTCATTTTACAAAGTATATGTGTCACACATGTTTATGGATGCTTGTGGCCAGGTATTGGTCTCTTATTTTTATTATTGTTTTTATTAGGAATTTTGTTTTCACGACAAGATTTCTGTACCTTTAATGTGAAGTTGTGTCGAATACATGTGTGCAAGGATGGACTTGTGGAATAAATTTATTGAGCAATAAATCAAATATTGTAGAGTAGCTCCTTCATCTTTTGGATCATCTAGGCAAATAATTTTGCTTTTAATTCAAATATATAGTGTTTATCTGTAAGGATGTTAGCAAGTTCTAAAATTCCAATTTTTTACTTTGTGTCTTATGGATATCAAAGATTTGAATTAGCTCCAACACTTTTTATTCATTCAATTGTCATGTACCAGTTGATTATTTTACAAAATTTTCAATCATGAGAAGTTGATCATTTCACAATCTCTCCTTTTACACTAGTGTGTGCATTTTTCCATATAGGGTCGCAACTTTGATGGTGGTTTTTTTGTTCAATTGGTAGATGATTATTTTTATTTATGAAGATAAAATTTATTAAATTGAACAATCATAATTTATTGGTAATAGACCAAAAATAATCAGAATTGTCTTTGGCATAAATTGACTCCCTAACCTTGTAATTAGAAGTATGTAAACATTGTCAACTAAGCTAGTCCACTTGATTAACTGTCATAGTGACTTAAACATGTTACTAGTCACAAGGGCATATTAGTTATTTTGAGGAAAGCAATGCCAATGGTCCTTTTGGGCACACTAGTAAAAGAAGAGGTTGTGAAAGCAAATAAAGCACAAACACTTGTGTAAAAAGATATTGGTATCGTCATAGACTCATTTTCCAAAGGCACAACAAAGAAAATGTGTTGTTCCAAAGAAACACTTGGTAGTTTGTTCTACAATGTTTCCAGCTCCTCCTTCCTCATCTTCCTCTTCTTCTACTTCACGTCCATTTTTCTTTCCAAACTCTTCCACTATTGTGGCAGTCCACTCTTCCACTATTCTGTTCTGCTGATCTGTTTCCCCTGCTGTAGTGTTCCTCTGCTATGTTGATCCATAAAAGAAAAAAAAAACTCAGATTATTGTTGCAACTGCTAGTCTGTTAAAAAGAGGGTCTCAGGGTTGAAGCTATTAGTCCTGCTAATAGTCTGCTAGTCTGCTAACAGTGTTGCTGATCTGTTAGTCTGCCAATATTCTTGGAATTAGTCTTCCATTGAGTGTAGCTGGCTGCTTTTGTTGGGCTACTTGAACTAAAGACCTCCAAACATTAAAGGAGTATAGTCTAATTATATGAAATTGATGAGATATGTTGTATGTTTTCCAAATTAATAGTGTAATTTATTTATTTAAAAACAAATGTTGTTCATGTATGTAGAATCAGCTCTTTTACTCTGCTGATTTTCAACTCTTGGCTGCTTTTGTTGGTCTCATTGTGCTCAGCAGTGGCTATTGGCTGTTTTGTTTGTTGGTTTTGTTGCTTCGCTTTGTTTGTTGGTTTCTCACCAACTGAAGCTTGGAGCTTGTGCTAGCTCCAAGCTCCTCTTTATTGAAGGGTCTTTTCATACTTTGGTTGTATTCATCAATAAAGTTTTATTTTGCTTATCATGTAGCTAACAAATATTTGTTACGGTATCCATGTTAGCATTGTTCTTTTGATTGCTTTGTTTCATAAGTGAAACATAAGTTGTTTCATTTGGTGTGGAATTGTAGAACCCTATTTGAATAATTCTTAATGTAGCAAACATTGCATGCTTGTAGGTTGCTTAATTTAGTTTATTTTATTTTCATTTTTGTGAATCTCTCCTTCCCGTTACTGTTAGGATATTTAATTTTATAGTTTCTAACACTTTCTGTAATATTATGTAGATTAATTATTGTAATGGTTGTCTTTAACCTTTCAGATGGCCCAAATAGACAAGGGTTGGATGACAATAAAAAATAGATTAAGTAGTATGGAGTATCAAGAAGGGGTGAATTCATTTATTGAATTTGCGATGAGAAGTGTAGGCTTGGAGGATAAGCTTCGGTGTCCATGTATTGATTGCTTGAACGACAAAAAACATACGATCCACGTTGTTAGGATTCATTTGATTCGAAGAGGGATATCTCTTTCTTACAAGACCTGGGTGCACCATGGGGAACTTGTTCCCGTGGTTGAACCTCTCATACCGAATGAAGGTCACCATGACATATATAGTGAAATTGTAGGGGAAGATCAGGATGACGGGGATGATTTGCCTACTATGTTGGAAGAGGTTTGTAGGGGTTTTGCAATGGCTGATGAAGTAGATGAATTACCTGCTACTTTTGAGTGTGTGGATGGGCGAAACTTTGATAAGTTATTTGAAGATGCGCAGCGTAAACTATACCCGGAATGCACAAGGTTCACTGTGTTGTCATTTATTATTAAGATGCTTCACATTAAGGTGTACAACAAGTGGAGCAATAAGTCATTTGATATGGTTATGAAAGTTTTCAAGGACACTCTACTTGAGTGTGATGAGACTGTCCCATGGACCATATATGGTGCGAAAAGATTCTTACATGACTTGGGTTTGGGCTACGTTCCCATTCATGCTTGTAGGTATGATTGTGCACTATTTTGGAGGGAGCATGCACATCTTCATAATTGCCCCAAGTGTGAAGAGCCTAGATACAAGTTGGACAACGGAAAGGGTAAGAAGATCCCACACAAGATTTTGAGGTACTTTCCATTGACACCAAGATTGAAGAGATTGTATATGTCCAAGAAGACTGCTACAGATATGAGATGGCACAAGGAGAAACGTGTGGATGATGGAATCTTGAGGCATCCAGCTGATGCTGAGGCATGGAAAGACTTTGATCGGCAACATCCTATGTTCGCCATGGATCCACGAAATGTAAGGCTAGGGCTCGCCACCGATGGTTTCAATCCATTTGGAAATATGAGCACATCATATAGTATGTGGCCCGTTATCCTAATGCCTTACAACCTCCCACCATGAAAGTGTATGAAAGAGCCTTTCTCCATGATGTCATTGCTTATTCCTGGACGATCGGCTCCTGGAAGAGATATCGATGTTTACTTACGGCCATTGATTGAGGAGTTGAAGGAGTTATGGGGGGATGGGGTGCGAACTTATGATGCGAAAAACGAAGAGTCATTTAGAATGCATGCTGCACTGATGTGGACCATCAACGACTTCCCTGCATACGGTAACATGTCCGAGTGGACTACTAAAGGTTATTTGGCTTGTCCCACTTGTAATGAGGACGCATCATCACAAAGGTTAACAAGTAAGATAGGGTACATGGGGGCTCGTCGTTACTTGCCCGAGAACCACAGATGGCGAAGGAGCAAGTTGTTTAATGGACAAAGTGAGGTTAGGTGCAGACCGTTGGAGTTATCAGGGGAGCAAATATTAGAGCAAATTCAGACTGGGACATACAAGCCGTTTGGAAAACATCCAAATAACAGGAAAAGACAAAGGGACGAAAATCCAGTGTTGAATTGGGCAAAGAGAAGTATTATGTTTGAATTGCCTTACTGGAAGACGCTTAAGCTTCGACACAACCTTGATGTCATGCACATAGAGAAGAACATTTGTGACAATTTGATGGGGACATTATTAAATGTGGATGAAAAGAACAAGGACACAGAAAAAGCACGGATTGATTTAGCAAATTTAAAAATTTGGAAGGAGTTACACCTACAGAGTCGTGGTGATGGGTCATTTGTGAAGCCTCCAGCTGTGTACACATTATCCACGAAAGAAAGACAAGGCTTTGGTGCTTTTTTGAAATCAATCAAGTATCCCAATGGTTATGCAGCAAACATCTCCAATTGCGTGAATACTGACAGTGGCAAAATCTCAGGACTCAAAAGTCATGATTGTCATGTGCTTCTACACCGACTACTTCCAGTTGGGATGCGCGGGTATCTTAACAATGACATTGGTACGACTTTGTTTGAGTTAGGAAATTTCTTCCAACAACTGTGTTCAAAGACGTTGAAGGTGACAGATTTACAGAAGTTAGAGGATCAAATCATACTTGTACTTTGCAAGCTTGAGAAGATTTTTCCTCCAGCTTTCTTTGATGTCATGGTTCACTTGGTTGTTCATTTGCCGCGCGAGGCAATACTGGGAGGGCCAGTGCAATATCGATGGATGTACCCAATTGAACGGTAATTATTTGTGCTCTTACCATATCACTGTCATCAACCTTTAATGGTAGTCTATATTTTGGCAATGTAGTATGGACATAGTAAAAAAAATTTATCTTGTAGGCTACTTGGAATGCTAAAAGGATTTGTTGCCAATAAAGCTCATCCTGAAGGATCAATTGCGGAGGCATACATTCCCAAAGAGTGTACAACTTTCTGCTCGATGTATCTTGATAGATTTCAAACAGTGTTTAATCGAGAAAAAAGGAATGGTGACGGTGGTGATCACGGCTTGGGGTTAGCCATCTTCTCTCAAAAAGTTCGTCCATTTGGTCTAATCAGTAGGGCACCAGATGTGCCTCTCCACGAACGAGAGATAGCTCAATGGTTTGTCTTATACAATAGCTTTGACGTGGAACAATATCTACAGTATGTTTTCAGGCCTCAAAAAAGTTAAATTCGCCATAACACTTATTGTCTGATTATTCATAATCATATGTCTTACTTATCTACTATTCTTATTAATTAGGGAACACAAGAACATTTTGCAAAATGGAAGTACATGTGACACCACAGAGAGGCAACGGGATGAATTTCCTAAGTGGTTCAAAGAACGTGTAAGACATACCTATCTATCCAACATGTGAGCAAATTATGCTATAACCCACTTGAACAATGTTACATAACACGTATTGCTTATGTAGATAAATCAGTTGCAGAATCAAGGGTCGCCAGAAGCAATGGATGAATTGTGGTCGTTAGCCAACGGTCCTAGTGCAATAGTCAACACATATTTGGGATGCATTTCTAATGGTGTTCGATTTCATACCATCGACCGTGATATCTGTCGTAAAACTCAAAATAGTGGGCTGGTTGTAGAAGGGGAGCATGAGAGTCATTCAATGTGTTTCTACGGTTACTTGAGGAAAGTGTGGGAAATGACATATTTGTTTAGACATCGAGTTGTTTTGTACCAATGTGAATGGTATAACACCGGTAGCAAGAAGACTTGTCTCACGGATACACATGTCACAAGTGTCGATGTAAAAAGTCGATGGTATGAACATGACCCCTTTGTATTCCCAGCTCAAGTAAAACAAGTATTCTACGTTAATGATACCAAATTAGGTGGGAATTGGAAAGTTGTAGAATGATTCCACCATCAAGGAATATGGAATGTGCCAGAGATGGATGGTTTACCCAATGATGCTCTAAATAGTGTGTTCCAACAAAATGAAACCACCGAGGTTGTACCAATTGTGGACGGAAATGGTATACAAGTTGAAGGCGGTGTCGATCAAGGGGTTTTGTGTAGAGATGATATTGAAGGTGAAATTATTCCAAATACAATGGTTTCACAATCTCATAGTCAAACACAAGTCGATGGTGTTGCTGATGCTTTCATTTGTGATACCGACGAAGATGACTTCATTGAGGACGATGATGAGCAAGAAGAAGACGAATTTGACATTGTTTAACTATATAAATCGTGACATAGAACCTTGATGCATTTAATACATACTGTTTGAGGACATACTACAACACTTTTTGTTATATATGTTGCTACTGTGCTGCTTTGCTGTCCGTTTAGTTGGAGAGTTTGGTCTAATATTAACTTGTTAACTGCTGCTCTGGTTGTTGTTCTGTTCTAGTGCATATGATTTAGAGTGTGTTCTGTGCTTTGTGTCTGCTGTACTGCCTGTTCTGTCTGTCTGTCTGCTGTAGTGTACATAACTGAAGGGCTGCCTGTCTGTAGTTCCTGTTCTGTTTTGCTGATGTGTTGATCTGTGGTGACTGATTTGTTTTGCTTTGCTCATGGCTGTGTATCTGTTTGGTTGCTGTGTTGGCTTAAACAATCTTGGTGCGTGGAGTGGATATAGGGCTGCTGTAGTTCAAGGCAGTGGTTGTCTTCTCTGCCTGTTCTATTTTGGTGATCTGTTTTGGTGCTTGGAAGGGCTGCTGTAGTGCCGCATCTAGTTTTTATTCATGGCAGTGCTATAGTGCCTAATATTTCTGTATTTCCTGGCTTTATTTGCTTTGTGTACCAACTAGGAGGTTGGAGCTTGTTATAGCTCCAAGCTCCAAAATATTGATGTACTTATTCATATATTTCATCAATAAAGTCTTCTTTTTGCCTATCAAAAACCAAAAAAATTTAATATGTCATCAATATCACTTGCAAATTTATGTAGATGGATTAATATATATGTATGAAATTAAGTTTTTCATGGATGTTCATTTCGTAGTTATTTTATTTGTTAATTATTACTATTGACGTATATGTATGTGTTCACATTAAAAATTTGTGCTTATCCATGTGCTCATTGTGCACTTCTCGTTTGATTATGTTAAAATGTAACAGAATGGCTCCTGCAAAGAAGATGCGCCGTTTACCACCACCGAAGAGGGCATTACTTGAACCCTACTCACCCTCGACCGATACATGTATAGATTATCCGGAAGGTGTTGCAGCAGATGGATTTGAGCCTATTGGACCATCTCTGTCTCAAATTAATGTGTTGTTAGGATCTGAGACTATTGCACCAACGCCGTCTCAAACTAATGCACCACATGGATTTGAGATTTGTGAAGCATCTCTGTCTGAAACGCAGGCACCATCTCCTCAAAGTCAAACAAGTGGTGCAGGTAATTAAATATGTTTCATCTACCTTCAATGTATCCATTGTTTATATTTTTACATTACTAAATACACTAATAACATTATCAAATATGTAGGTGCATCTTCATCAAGGCGAGTGCGGGGACCAACAGTTGGAAAAGCAATAGCAAAAAGAGTTGCCAACAATAATGGGAACAAGCTCTACATTCCAATCACTGAGACATTCAATGCATTCGAAGGTGTGCTAGCGACCCCAGGAGCTAATGAGATTGGCATTCAGATTAGGAGGATGTGCCCCATTCAACGCGTTAAAAGTTGGACTGTTGTTGATCCTGCGACAAAAGGGGCTGTTGTACAAGCTGTCCGGGTATGATTTAATTTCTTTCATAGTATGTGTGGATTATGGAAGAAGTGCATTTGTCATGTGCATGTAGGATGTGAATTTGTTTTGTTTGTTGGTTATGAAAGCTTGTCATGCATAGTAAAACTCTGCATATCTCGTTTCACAACAGTTTTACCTATTAGGTTGCCATTCTAACCCTCTGATTCATAGTGGTAATCATGATACCACCTCAGGAATCATAGGGCAGAGAAACAACTGAATTATAGGGTGTTAAGGAATTATGAGTACTGTATTGAGTTTGCACTAATGCCATTTGTCATACAATACTAAGAATGATTGTTCTTAGAGCCCTCTGGCGTTTTTTCGCCATATATTAGGATGTTGATTCAACCCTTGTGGATTTTACACATCAGTTGACACATCAGTTGATAGGTTCATATGAATATGTCTAAGAATGAATAAGAATGAATCCACATGCAACTGAAGTTACACATAACATTTTAGATCTTAAAGACGCAACAATACATCATGTGCTTTTAGTCAGTTTATTTGAAAAGAGAAAAAAAAAAATATGTTAGCACTGTTAATGTTGTTTTTGCTAAGCTCATCACTGGCTGCATGTAGTGGTTGTGTTGTTGGTTGCTTTGTAGTGGTTGTGTTATACTACAACTGTGAGTGGTCTGAATCCATGGTTGATGTCTAAGGTTTTGTTAATAATTATATGGCCTTGGCAATATTTTTTGTGTTCAATTTTATGGATTTTTTTTCCCTGATGCAGAGTTTTCGATTTTTTTTTCGAATTTTACAATGATGAAAGTAACAGGTTTTATGTTAACACGACTAAGCACTCGAGTTTGTGTACTTCTAAGGCTTCTATTCAGCAGCCACAATTGGAAATTCTGTTAAAAAGGTCCTAAAATTTTAGTTAGACTTGATTTGTCACTGAATGTTCAATTATCTTCGAGGAACATGATTTTCACTTATAATCTTGATAGACAAATTTATTGTTCAGTTTTCAATTTTCAAATGTTGTACTTGAAAGTATTTAGTCTAATCAAATAGGAGGGTATGTTGGTCCTGATGAAATGTGTGATTGTTCCCAATGTAAACTCGAACACCATGTCTGTTTTTTTTTTTTTTAAACTGTGTGATTTGTTGTCATGTCCCTTTCATGTCGTGCCTTGTACTTTTTTTTTTTTTTTTTAAAGTTGTGTAGGCGTTTCTATCTCGTTTCCATATATATATATACATATTAGCTTTGCAGTGATTGTCCCTTATGTTTCCAAGACTGCTTTCAAAGAGCAACTTGAGGAAGCTTTTTTGATCCAATAAAGTTATAGGATATGCTGCCACTACGGTCATAATATTTTGCAGACATCAACATATTATTTCTTCTCAAGTCGCAATGGTTTTTTTATCCAATGACAAAGCTTTGCATTATCTTCTTTCTTCCTCTTCTTCTTCAAGTCTTCTTTTTTCTTTTCTTTTTTTTATTTTTATAATCTTTTCCTGTCATCAAAATAAACTAGTGCATATTTAGTATGTTCGTTTTGTAGGCAAGTGAAACTGATAGTCATCTCTCAACCACTCTCTCTCTGCTATCAATTCAGTATGCATATTTAGTATCCATTTGTTTTTTTTTTTAAATTTTAATTTAATTTCTTTTATAGATTTTTTACACAGGTATTGTGTTCTTTGTTTACCATGTTGTGACTATCATTCATAGATAAATTACCTGTCTTGCAATTTTTCCTTTACGTTATCACATTTTTCAGGAAATATTATGAAATCTGAGATTTCTATTACTTATGGGGTCTTCGTGTTTACTTTTCTCGTATTCATGGTAAAGTTCGTAGTCCATCAAAACTCATGCACTCAAAAAAATAAATAAATAAATAAAAAAATAAGTTCACAGTTATTGAACAAAAATTTTCTTTTTTCAGGCTTCTAAATTAGTAATAGTTTCAAGTCCTTTTTACATACCTAATTTAGTTAGGGAAGAAAGTCATAATAGTTCTATTATGTGGATTCTATAAATTATACTTAGAGGATGCCAAGTCAAATTACATGACAAATTATTGTGCAATAAAAAAACCCATTATATCAAAACAATGCTAGGTTTAGATTAATGGCAACCTGAAAAAAACATTTCAATAACAAATTAAGTAAAATGTGTTCAAATTGAGACTAACTGACCATTTGATTAGATTTTAATTTACAACCAAATCTTCCTAGATTTAGAGATTGCATAATTAATTAAACTCCGTACAATAACCATGAATAAGACAAACATATCCTCTGTTAGTTTAATCTAGAATTATAGAGCATTGTCCTTTAAAAATTGAGCACAAGGACGAATTAACAATTTTTACTTTTATTTAGTGATGTTTTGAAGTGTAACCCAACTCATTAGGTTGGTTTTTATATAATATGTTGATGTTGGCAGGTTCACATTTTCCATGTAATCTTCTTGTTGATAGTGAATTTAGCATTTATTTAATCCGAGGAAGCAACCGACATCTTCCTGTGATCATTTCAATAATTCTTTGACACGCCCCTTGTCTCTTATTCGTGCTGCTCTTTACATGACCTGTTCTAGCTCTATGTTTGGTCTCATCTAATTTCCTGATCTTGAAGGTAACAACTAGATGGTTGCGGTCTTATTACAGAAAGAAAGGATGCTTAACACTATACTTGGTTTTTTCTTCAAGCGGTTCCAAAATACCTTCAAAGAAGATCTACTCCCAACACCACACACACAGAGCAACGGATATATGAGCTGAATAGTTCCAAATCAATAACAAAGAAACCAAATTTTATAACACTTTTCTATAATCAATATACAAAAATATTACTCCAAAAAAAAAAAATTAACTTGAAGGATTATAACCAAATCTGAAACTGAGATACGAGGAGGATGAAATATATAAATGAGATTACTTAAAAAAAATTACATCATTAGAAGGATCATAATTGAAAGCTTGCACATTGACTACTCCATTGATCTCTTGTGTGTGTGTGTGTGTGTGTCACAGAGAGAGAGAGAGAGAGAGAGAGAGAGAGAGAGAGAGAGAGAGAGAGAGATTGGAATTGGCAAATACAAGGGAGATGGGATGGGGATATATAAGGTTTGTTGCGAGGAGAATTCAGCAACAGATGTGTGTCAATTTTAAGAATGGGATAAAAAAGGTAAAGAGCTATGCATCAGTGCTCTTATTTTTTGCATGAGTGAGACACCTCAAAAAATGAAGGTTTTAGGAGTAATGGTGACATTCAATTTGACAAGTGGCATTAGAATCATATTGTCAGTTAAGGGGAAAAACATAAAAAATTTAAAAACCTATAGAACTTTAAAACAGAAAAATCAAATCTTACATCTAATTTCAATAAGCAAATCAAGACAATCTGATTTTTCATTCAACTCCCTGAAGCATTTCCTTGTTTATTACGCCCTTCTCCGGCTGTAGGTCTAGATATTCACTTTAAATCTTTCGTCGTTTTAACCGTGACAACATCGTTTGCAAAAGTATCTTATGAAATTTAGAATTGTTGAGTACACAATTATCGCTCTCTATGACTGCTTTAATAAAAAAAATTTCAAAGGTGATATCAAATGCCACAAAAGAAGTTAAAAAAATTCTCTCCAAACCTAATTAATTTTAGATAAGATTGTAACACTCAATTGGACACAAGAGTCGAAAGAGTGTATGGTATAATGTACTTACAAATTTTAGCGATATTGATTCATAGGTTCTACTACTTTTGAATCGTAATAAAGATCAAATTAGTTCATAACAAAAACACACAAAAGCCTCATAACCAAAGTCAGAAAACTATGGTTCACATTACTACATTGTCAAAAAAGTCTAATTAATTAACAAGAACTGCTGAGGATGTCCTTTTAACTGTAATTTAAAACAATGAGAAGAGAAGCAGAGCAGACCATACCATCCAGAGGTTTAAGAAAACAAAAGAGGGTTAAAAAAACAAAAGCTTGGTATATAGATGTTTTTTGTTATCCTTGAAAAAACAGGAAAGGGTAAGCTGGAAAACAATTCCTGTGGATGTGTTATGGTTTATTTGGAAACAGAGGTATGGCAGCATCTTTAATGGCACACAACCAGATCTGGTGGAGCTGTGTGAGGTCATCAAACTCAGGGCTGCTACTATGAATTAGCTCACTCAAACAGTGGTTCTTCATGAGGATCCCAGTTCCGATGTTGTGGCCTACTGCTGTATAGAGTTAGAAATGTTGCCTATTGCTGTTCTGTTGCCTGCTGCTGTGTGTCACAGGGGAGTTTTGAAATGCCTGCTGCTGGATTGTTTTGGGGGACTGCAGCAGAGGGGTTTCTTGCTGAATTGTGTTGGTTCGGTCTTGTTTTCCTGTTGTGGATATTTTAATAGTGCAAGGGGTGATTGTTGCCATTGCTTGATCCTTAGGAATGTGTTTTGTTGTGGATTTGGGTTTTTGCAATCCTTGGGAGGACTTGTTTAGAGATTGGTATTTTTCTTGCCCATGAGTTGATAAATTTTGCACCTAAGGTTTATGAAGTGATGTTCTTTCTTTTTCATTAAATTTTGCACCTAAGGTTTATGAAGTGATTTTCATTTATTAAATGTGTTATTTCTTTTATGAAGTGATGTTCTTTTTCATTAAATTTTGCACCTCGCTGTAATTAAATATCACTGTAACTACATATTTTTAGCGTTCACATTACATAATTGCAAGTTTCTTATTTGGTTTGCATTGATTATAGGATAAATTTGAAATAGGGGATAATTATGAGGACAATGCACTATCCCAGCAAGTTGTGGAAAAGAAGTGTAGCGTGTTACATAAAGATTGGAAGTGCAGAATGAAGAAGAAATGGGAGAAGCTTGTGGATGCGGGAACTAATCCCTATGCTCATCCATACAAAGGAATCAGCTTAGATGATTGGAAGTATTTGATTGACGAAGTATGGTTAGATCCTGCAAACAAGGTATGTTATGATTTAGTTATATAAGAATAATGTCTTATTAACAAGCTCTGTGAAATCATATAGAATGAAGGATCAAATTATCTACCTATAAATGCAAAGTATTTGACCACCTTCACAAGGCTTCTTAGTACTGTTATCATTGTTTAACTATATATGTCACAAACACCAACAATGTGGATTTTTGTATGTAACCATGAGCCAAAGAAAATGACTTAGTACTTTAACTATATATGTAATAAACCCGTACAATGTGGATTTTTGTAGCGTCGCTACGACGCCGGCAAAAATAATAGGAGCAAGCTACCCTACAATCACACAAGTGGGTCGCAATCTTTTCCGGCAGCAATGAGTATTGCGGTGAGATGTATTTCATTGATTTTATTAACTTTATCCACACTTATTTCACGAATTAACCATATTATTGAAGGAGTGTTCTATTTGGTATTTGGCAAATCACATGTGAAGGGAAATGGTGGATTGTTGCCAGATCTCTGTAATTTCTACAAGGGCAACTCATCAAAACAAGAGGACAAAACAGTGGATTGATCCTATATGCGGTGATTTACATGCAAGTATTCCAATCATTTGGACACTTATACATGCAACTTTTGTGTTTGTCTTATACTAACAATATTTATAATTTACAATTATAGGAGCAAATGACAAGGGTGCGGGATGAGTCTATCGAGGTTGGAACGCCGATGAGGCAAGAGGATATATCAAGAGTGGTTCTTGGTAAGAAGAAGGGATACTTGAGAGGATTTGGGGTTGGACCAAAGCCTTCTTGTGATTCTGGGTTCTCGGCTGCATCACAAGCACGCGACGAACAATTGAAAAGGCTTACATCCGAGTTGGAGATACTGCGTGCGGAGCAGCAGAGCAACCGTGAGGAGCAACAAAAAAAAAAGAAGAGGAGCAACAAATGAAAGAGGCAGAGAATACAAAACAACGTGAGGAGATGCAGCGGCAGCTTTTTGGACTTCAGAGCATGTTGGCGCAAGTTTTGGAAAATCGCAATCCACCAAATTCTCGACAATAGATAGTCATGGTAATTGGTAAGTGTGTTAAACCATATTTGATTATATTTATGTTCAAATTAAAGGCAAATAAACGTTTGATGAGAAAATCATAGAGAAATAGTTGTCTTTAAACTAATTTTAGTTCTAAATTTGAAAGATGGAATTTACAGAATAGTTTTTGTTGACTAGAAAAGAAACTTTAATGCATTGTAATGTTCCACTGAGCGAATGATGAATAGTTAAACCAGAATTTGTGAGTGTTCCATGGAAACCAAAATGTGATTAAAAAAAAAAGGCAAAAACGAGCCGGTTGGGGCAATATTGTTGGAAACAGCCTGGAAACAACCCGAGATCGTAGCGGTCACCTCGGCCTAGATCAAACAAACTTGTGAAAGCAAGCAACGCTTCGATAGGACGCATGATTAGTTATGTAGGACATAAACGTGTGACAAAGTAGGCAAAACCGGGGCGTTTGGGGTCCAACACTTTTGTGAATTAGCTACTCTATATTTCTTCTTTTTCCTTCTTTTCTCTTCCTTTGGTGGTCTGCATGGTGAAGTATTGCAGCAATATAATCTGTCAGTTGGCTGCTGTCTTCATCAGCAGCAGTGTATGTTTTTCGTGCTCTGTTGCTGTGTAACACTGTCGCAGCAGTGTGGGTCTGCCCCTCTCTATTTCTTCTTTTTTTTTTCTTTCTTTTCCTTTGGTGGTCTGCATGATCTGTCTGCCTTCATAAAGATCATCCTGATCTGTCTGGATGGGTAGCAGATGGATCTGTCTGGCTTCAGTGTGTGCTCCAGCTCTATCTGGCTTTTTCCTGATCTGTCAATCATCCTGATCTGTCTGGATGGTAAATATGATCTGTCTGGATGCTTGTTTTTGGAGCAAACTGGTGGTCTATATTCTGAAATTATAAATTTTCACAATTTTTGTTCGAAAAAATGTCGAATTTCACAATTTCTGAAATTACAATGTTTAAGAAACTGCAAAAGTGCACACTTTCTTTAGTGAAATTGAGAAACTTCTTGATTTTTAAATATTGCCTAATTTCTAAATTTCTAATGCTACACATTAGAAACTCTCCCAAAAATACATTACAAATCATATATCATGGATTGTGGGCCTTATTCAAGATAATATAGTACTGAGAACACCATGCACAAGCTTCAGAAAATTTTAGTGTTTGTATTTATTTTGATGGAATATGATCTTCAGGTGGTGATGTCAAATGGCATCGTTACAGAAGAAAGATTTTAAAATTAAACGTCAGCTATATATGGTTCTGACTATCAACAACAATTAATAGTTTGTATTTAGATTAATCATCGATGTATCAAATTTATTAGAGAGCTGCTCCTCTTTATTTTTTGTTTTAAACAAGTTTTTATATCACTGATGAATACATGCATGATAAATATAATATAATATATTAGTATTTGCTTTTTCTAATACTTATCTCTAAATAAAAACGATTAGAAATAAAACTACCCAATAGTCACAAACTTAAGAACTTTCCAAGTATAAAAAGTTCGTTTTAAAAGTAGACTACCAAATAGGCCTTTGAGGAGTGAATTGGTTGGGTTAGTCAAGCGAATTATATTCTGGGTAGTCAAGTGCCACACCCCTTATCGGATCTTCCGGCATTGGCATCTCCCTTTGCCTCTGCTCCAATATTGCCGTGTAATGAAACCTGTTCATCATCCATTCATTCATTATTTATCAATCTATGTATATATATTAAAAAATATAGATACTTCTTTTTTCTTCTTTCTTTTCTTTTGGTGGTCTGCATGTTGCTGTGTAACATTGTGGCAGCAGTGTAACACTCGTTTCATTACAACATGACAGATCAGGAGCCTTCAAAAGCCTTGGCAATACTGGTTTCATTAGAAGGCTTCTGAAAAGCGATTGTATCACATAGCAGCACACACAGCTGGGGAACTGATTGTGGTTGGTTCTGGATTGAAATTTAATTCACATGAAAGGTTCATTGAGGATTTATAGGAGTTATTGACAATATGGATTTTATTTCAGTTGCCATGTTGGTTTCTGCTGTGTGGCACTATATTGGATCTGGAATGGTGGCTGATCCAATTTATTCTATACACATAAGAATGCTATTGTTTTATATACAATTTGATAATGATAGTCATTGAATTTGCTAATGTGACCTTTGCTTTTCATGGACATTTTTCATTATTTGTCCAATTTTACCTGACATTATTTCTCTTCTTTTATGGTACAGATGGATGAACTCGTGCACAAAGCTAAATTGTACAAGACAAATTGGCACTTTTTGCATTTTTGGAAGGATTACATATTTTTGTATAGATGTATATAGAAAATATTAGGGCAGACTAGTAGTTATATTTTTGGATACACTACTACTTATATTTTTGGATAGGTGTGTATAGAAAATATTTGGTAGACAACTAGTTATATTTTTGGGTTGATGTACATGGATAAAAATTTAAAACATAATAACAAGTAGTTGTTATGTTTTACATTTCTATGTTAGATGAAATATGTAGTTTGGAATTATTTGTAGATATAAACTTATAATAGTTGCTGACTTTAATTAAACAGGTTCAGAAATGGTTGATATATGTATTTTGTTGAATGTTGATGATTCAATTTATTTGTTTGTTTGAATGATTTTTGCAAATTACAGATTATATTGAATAAATTAGATGGATTATTATAAATTACAGGTTCATTTTGTTAGATGTTGGCGACCACAATTTGGTTTTCTTTTTATAGTTTTGGCGACCAATTGATTAGTCGGGAAAGATAAGTTATACTTTTGCCGACTAAATAAAGTAGTTGGTGTATCACAAAGCACATTTGGCGACTAAATAATTAGTCGTTGAAATTATTAATTTTGGCAACCAAAGGATTTGGTCGCAAATAGGTCTATTGCCGACAAAGTTTTAGTTGCGCAAACATTTCTTTTGGCGACAAACATGTGTGGTCGTGGAATGTGACAATTGGCGACCAAAAATTTTGGTCGTGAAATGTGACAATTCGCGACCAAAAATTTTGGCCGCCAATTGTGACATTCCGCGACCAAAATTTTTGGTCACCAATTGTCACATTTCACGACCAAAATTTTTGGTCGCGGAATGTCACGATTGGCGACCAAAATTTTTGGTCGCGGAATGTCACAATTGGCGGCCAAAATTTTTTGTCGGGAAAATATCACTTTTCGCGACCAAAGTGTTTTGGCGACAAAATAAATTAGTCACGGTAATTAAATATTTAGCGACCAAAAATTTAGTCGCGAAATCCAACTTTTTGCCAACCAACCACAATTTTGGTCGCGAATTACTTTTGCCGACCCTCAATTGGCGACCAAAGTAGCGACCAAAAAAATTAGTCGCGAATAACTTTTGCCGACCAAAAATTAACTTTTAGCGACCAATTTTTTTGTTGCTAAAAGTGTTAATTCTTGTAGTGTAGGCTCGATAGTTGGAAGTATTAGGGTCTGTATAGAATATTTAGGGCATTATAAGTACCTACAATGGTTCTAGTCATTTCTTTGAGAAAATTGGAGGACTCTATAAAGATTTTTCTTCTGTCTTTGATTTTTTATTTTTTATTTGTCTATTCACTAGTGCATTTAAGGTATAATACATGCTGAAATGGCAACTTCTAAACAAAGTTGTAGGGAGACAGGGAAAGAACAAAGGGGCATTCTCCTTATTAGGACAAATTTTGTTTTTGACTGTCACACTACTTAACACAACCATTCTCTTTATTCGAGCTTAAAATCAACTGTGAAAAGTGAAACACTAAGCATGACACAGACTAAGTTATTTTCTAGCTGAGCATATAGTCATTGTAGAGTGAAATGTTGAAAAAAGATTCATGTAGTTAACCTTACTTGATTGAGGCAAAAGATTAGTTTAGTTTGATTTGGTATAGTTATTTTCAGTTGAAGCACTTTTGTTTTTACCTCCCCATCCAACCTGATTACACAAGAAGAAATCTCAACCATATCAAAATTTCATACTCCTGTAGTGTAGCCTAGTGAAAAAAGAAGAGAGAGAGAGAGAGAGAGAGAGAGAGAGAGAGAGAGAGAGAGAGAGAGAGAGTCAAATGAATAATCAAAAGATATAACCATAAAGTTAATATAACTGAACTATTGTTTAATTTGGCTCATTTTTGGTTCGTCTCTGTGCACTTAGGCGCAAGTTTGGTCCACTCAGGAACTCCTAGAGTGTGCTTGGCCGCACATACATCAGGGCGCAGCTTGCTGCCTTAGAAAAATTTAAACAGAGTATTTTACTTGGTTTGGGTAACTAGACTCCCATTCTTTGTATGTTTGAGTTTGGAATTTGTGGGAAAAGCTATTTGACTTGGATTGTACTTCCTAAAAGCTTTGCTTTGGTGTTTCCTAATTAGTTTTAGGTTAGATTAGAAGGAAACCTGTTTTGTTTTGGATTAGCTTTAGGAAGATGATTATTTTGGCTATAATTATGTGAAGACCTTCACATCTTTAGTTTGACTTTTCAGTTCCTTGGGAGACGCCATGGGCAGTTTTGTTGGTAGGCCTTCGAGTCTTTGGTTTGGTCTTTGGTCGGTTCTCTTTGATGGATCCGTCTTCGTTGGTCTTGGAAGATTTTTGTGAATCTTTGCTTGGCATTCTACTTCATATCTTGGTGGAGCTTTGTCATCCTCGGGGCCTCTTGGAGGTTGTTTTGACAGTATTCCATAGATTCTTGGCGATTTCTTCGAAGTATTGATTTGTTAAGATTTTATCTCTCGTTCTTAGTGAGTTAGAGAGTTAGGGATTTGTTTTTGTCTCTCTTTCTTCTTTACTAGGGATCTATGGTTAAGTTTAACTGGATCTATTGGTGTCTCCTTGTGAGATTTATTCTTGATGTCTTTTGGTTGGAACTTCGTTTACGTGAGACTTTTGTAGAGAGGATTTTGGATTTGGTAAGAGAACTTATATTTGAGTGGTGAGTATTGTGAGAGATTTCTTCGTCACCATTGTAGTTTTTTGGAGCATTGTTCTCTATAAATAATGGATCATTCCTTTTGCTTGTGGATGCATAAATCTTGGTATCGTGTGATCGTTTCTGTCTTTTGGATTTGCATAATTTGTATGATTCTTCTACTTTATATTCGAAACTATCAACTATCTTGATATTGTTGAACTTTCCCTAGGCTCCCCACACAACATCTACATCAAGGTTGGTGATAATATACAATATATGAATCTGAAAAAACTATAATTGCAAGAAGTTGCTATTGTATCTAGGATTGACTGGTTTTATAGCAACTTTGACCATGACAATTATTTATTTATTTTATTTTTATTTTTATGCTTCAAGATGGCAAATTGCCCATAGCAACACCCTACAAGAAATTTATGTTTCAATCAATACTAGAAAATCAATTGGTTAAAAAAAAAAAAAATCCATGTAAATGTAATCACAATGATTCACCTTTCTCCTAGTATATCGTGTCATGATTCAAACTTGTCGAATTGCTCAAGCATTGGGAAGATTGTAATGTTTTGTGTTGGAAGAGGCTGGAGAGGCGGCATTCTCAATAAAGGAGTTTACGTGTGATCTCCTTGAGTGCTTGTGTGGTGCCTCTTACGCACTGCTCAAGCAGGAGGCGACTCTGTAGCCACCAGCACCAAAAGGTTTATTATCTTCCACAGGCTATAACAAAACCGCTCCTGTTGCATTTTCCCATCCTTTCATTTACAAGGTTAAAATATTGTAAGTTTTACAAGGTTGGCTTTCATACTTGTTACCTAGCATAGACACTCCAAAATGGGTGTTGTGTATGTGTTTGACAAAAATAGTAGAGCACTGACATGGTGGAACACATGTGTCTGCGTATCAATTTATAATCCTAGAAGAAATTATGCCTTCATAGATGCAAGCCTGGAGTTTCAAAATCACAATACTTTGGCATAACTTCACTCAAGGTTAAGGTTTTTATTTATTTGTTTATTTAAATGTAGGGTTTGGGAAGGAGAAATGGGAAAAATCTGTAATTTAACATGCCACATGTTTTGGCATTGTTTAATGGAATAAGTTGAGGATTGCTTTTAGTAATATTTCGGTTGCTGAACACATTCAAATCAAAATTTGATGCTTCCAAATAATTTCTAGTTATGAAAGAACATGCTTTGAGGATAAGTTCTTTGGAAGTAGAAGACGATTCTTTGGATTGGAATCACTCAATCCTTAAAAGACTTCCATTGATGCTTAAGAATCTTAAGTAACATAAAGGGATCGGAAGCAATGAATTTAAGTTTCAGCCTCCCCATGGTTCAAACTTTGTTGCTGCAACCATTGCCTTGTGTTTGACCTCCCATTTATGCTCCTAATGGAAATCACCATGATGATTTGAAAGATAAATTAGTTAAAATAGATATTGTAGATACAAAAACACACCAAAGCAACACCATGATCTTGATTTTGAAAACTAGGACGTTGGAGGATCAAAATCCAGATGAATTTTATGCTTCCAACAAGAATAAGGATGTTAACAAATTGCAAACCATCCCAACTATTGAAGTTTAGAGTTGCTTTTAGTAGCATTTCTGCTGCTGAACACATTCATTTTTGTTTCATTAGGTTCAAGGCATCAAGGGTAGCTTCGTAATTTTTAGAATATATGGTCGTAATCTGGGTCATACTATTGTTTTCCATCTCATGAATGGTGAATATCCTAGTTAGTATGATACATAGAATATATATGAATTGGGAGCATGCTTATATTTTCTTCTGTAAAATGCCAATACCTAAATATCTCGTGCGATATCTGTAAAATAACTTTAGTTATCATCTGAGGGAAAATACTATTTATAATCCTACAAGGCAAGTCATTTTCATGATAAAATCCCGGATATAAAGTTTTATTTGTTTTCGAAACTCAAATGATTCTAATTATATGGGGGGTTTTGGTCATTATATTTAGATATTTTGGTTTTTAACTTCCATTTTCAGAATACAATTTAATATCTGGAAGTTAACGAGCAGAATTATATTGATGGGGCTTACTTTTGAGTTACGGCATTGGAGCTCTCATGGGACCATGGTTTTGCTTTGTCATGAATCATATGTTATTTGTGAATCAAGAATTTAAACATGATGCGTAGGATTGATTTACCAGGCTTTCTAAAATATCTCTTGCAGTTTTCTTGTCTATTAAAATGGTTACAGAAATGTTTATTCGTATTCATGATTAGCGGCCCTATTGAAGTATTATTGCATCTAAATGACTAACTATCGAAACAAAATTTTGATGTCATGGGATCGTCAGAATATTTGCAGTGAAACAATGGATCAAGCTGGATTGAGAGCATAAACTTCTGTCTTTTGGACCTTTTTTTTTCCCTTTCTGTTCTCCAAAACTTGCACGAGCAATCTGTATTATGAATGATTGAATTTCTGAATTGGTCTCTGCTAGTCTCAGCAGTGCTCTTTGCCAAAAGAATTAGATAAATAGATAAATAGCAGAAAGTGTTGGCATCAGAAATGCAATTTATTGTCTTGTGGCCTATTTGGATGTCGTTGGACTTGAAGGGCCCATTTGAGTCAATAGCAAGCATCTTTGAAATGTCGAATTTTGAAGTTGTCATGTCACCGCACTATAAGAAATTAGTTATTTAGGGACTAATATTTAAAGACAATTAAATTTGGTCCCTAAAAGTCAACATTTAGGTACAAAAATGAATTTAAAAAAAAAAAAAGCCATACACTTCATATTACTTTTATGAGATGGATATACACCCTATTTGACCAATTGATCTGCGCTTGTTTGATATGGTTAAGAACTGGGAACCAATTTATTTGGTTGGTAATGTGTGAAGACTTTTAGAGACCAAATTTTGGTCGTCTCAATAATAGGCAAATAAAATCTCATCATCTCGCTCTAATTTGTCAAATGCATGCTCTCGATCTGTTCTCTCTTCTCACCACTGGGGGTGGTGGCCCAGTGGAGAAAGCATTGGCCTCCACCTGCCCGAGTCAAGTTCGACTCCTGGGGGGCGCGAAAATCTTGGATTTTCCAGGGGCTCTCTTCGGAGACCTCGCGCTGTACTCCGATCGAAACTTGTCCGTGGTTAGGGGCGGCTGATGAGCTCCACTGGTGCCTCAGTGGTGGGTCCCCCACATGGTGGGGGTTAATTTCTGGCTGGCAACCGGCTATTCCGGGGTCAGGGCCCACAGGGGCTGTGACGACACCACAGAGCCCTTTTCTTTTTGCAAATCTCAGGATCTGTTCTCTCTTCTCTCTCTAGGGCTCTCTGTAATGGAGATCGAAGATCATCAGCTTCAATCGTCTGGGATTCAATGGAGATCTAAGATCTTCAGCTTCAATCAATCTCATTTTCATGATGGATCTCATCTTCATGATCGATCTCATACTCCAATGCAGATCTATCCTCTCTCCCTCTTCGTTTCCACACCAGCACCCCTTCTTGCTCCGGTCTCTCTCTCTCTCTCTCTCTCTCTCTCTCTCTCTCTCTCTCTCTCCTTTGTGTGTGTGTGTAATGTATATATATATATATATGGCAGAATTTTTTTAGTGTGCAGGTGTTTGGATCTGTGAACTGGAAGAGAAGATGAATCAGTGCAAGGAGATTAGCGGGGTCTCGATTTCTGCATCTGACTCCATCTTCTTCCGTAAACCTCGATGAATCGGTGTTTGGTTTTATTTGTGTATCTTGAATCCCTCCGTAAACGACCAATTCATACCTTCGATATGGCATCTCAAGTATATGATCTAATCTTTTCTGTTATTTCATTAATATATTGCATTTTCATTAATTTTACTCTCAATTTCTGTATAAAAATAATAATAATCTGATTTCGTTGTTTTTATCGAATAAATTCCAGTCATCGAACTGAGATTTTCGACTCTAAAGCAAAGATGGAGCTTCTTGACATCATTCTAACCAAGGTATACACTCCTCCATCTGGATTTTCGACTCTAAAGCAAATATAATTTCTGTAGTTTGCTTCTTAAATTTAATGTGATTTTCTATTGCTTCAAATTTGCAACTATTCATGATTTCATTAATTTATACATCGCATCAATGCCTTGTTGCTAAACTATTACGTGCGACCTTGCAACTAGAGACTCATGGCTTTCATCTGATTCATGTTTGCAACTTATCTTTCTCTTTTAATGAGCGTTGATTCTATTTTATTTTCCTTTTTCTTTGGGGGTCGGAACACATTGAGAACAAAAGATATCTGTAGTGTTGAATTAGTTCATTCATTTCTTTGTGATTTTATTATGTTGGAAGTTCTACATTTAAGTTAGTGTTGTTTCCTTCTCAAGTCTTGGTGCCCAAATTTATGAATTGAGGCAAAGGAAATGTAAAAAGATCTTTTTCCCTGTGTTTGTATTTGGGGAGGGGTGTGGGGGGCTAAATTTTTTAACAAAGTTGACTATTCAAACAAGAAGTTCAAATCAAATATTACTAAATTTTTCAGAATTTATATCTTCTGAGTAATTTATATCCTTTATTTGGGTATTGCTTGGTGTTATTGACATTAAAATGCCTTTATGTCTCAATTATCTTCAAAGTCTATGATTCGGATGGTAATGGGAAGGTGAATTTCAATGACATATTAGAAGTGTTGCAAGATTTGACTGGCTCATTCATATCAGATGAGCAAAGAGAGGTATTACCACTGTTGTGCTCATTTGCATTCTTAGCTCATTCATATACTTGTATATTTGGTATTGTATGTCACTCTTCAAACATTAGTTCGGGTTCCATTTCAGATTTGCATCACATCATCGTCCTATGTCATATTGTGTAATAACATTTATGATGGTTTATTTTCACCAGTGGGATCTTGCAATATTAATTCTAATGAAATGATTTGTTTTCATTTTGCGGTACTATTACACAGGATGTTAAAAGCTTTAATGTGCCTTTCATCGCAGTTTACCATATGTTTTCTGCTTTATGCGATTTGTAGCTTTAAAGAGTTTAACATTTCAACTCTTGGCAGATCTAAACCAGTATTTTAAAAGTTTATTATAGTAATGAAGTATCTCTTTGTCTTGGGGTGTGATATTGGAACTCCATATTGCCTTTTTTGTTTTTTCTAGACAGATTATTGATAAATTTGTTATCTTGTACAAAATCTCAATATGATTTTCAAGCCAAATTGTGCTCAATTATTTGGTTTAGTTTTAAGATGTGGATTGGCAATAATTAATTCTAGTCGTGATTTCACATGTGCAGAAGCAATCTGATCTTTTGCTAAATGCTGATGATCTGGATGCTATGTGGGTTTGCTTAAGAGAAAATTGTGTGATTGATGATGCCACTGGTGCTGAAAAGGTGTGTGGACCCTGTCATTTTAATGTACTTTTTTTTTTCCCCTCGTGTTGTTAAATATAAGTTCAGCTTCTCTGCAAATGTCCACACTAGCAGTGGTAGTTGATTTCTTATCTTTTGAGATTCTTCCAGATTTCTGACCTGCTCTGGCAAGTGCAATACTTTGTTGCACAATCATTTTACTGACTGTGTGTGTTGATGAAAAGCCTATTCTGCAGTGCAATTCTTTTATGAATTGAGTCATTTGAGTTTCCTTTGCACACAAGTGCTCATACAGTCTTATAATTGTTGTTATTATTGTTGATGTTTTTTCTTTAGATTCTAATGGTTGGATTGGCATTACATATTATTTGAACTTTGTTGAATATACTACCTGTACTCTCTAGTTTGTTTATACTTATCTGCAATGATGATGTTAAAACATTTCTTGTTTGTTGTCTTGGTAGATGAATTATGAAGACTTTTGCCACATTGCCTCTGTATGTACAGAACAAATAGGCCCTAAATGTCGACGTTTTTTCAGTCCTTCAAATTTCATGAAGTTTGAGAAAGACGAGTCGGGAAGAATTGCCATTCTGCCCTTTTACCTTTATGTGATGCGTACGGTAGGTCTTGCTTTTCTATGCTTTACAAGTCTCGTTTTCTTTAACCTGTTTCTTTTATTTTCTGGAAGGATCAAAGTCTGTGTCCTATATTGCCTGTTTTTTTTTTTTTTTTTTTGGTTGAAGAACATATTTCTTGCTGTTAGTTTATATCAATTGTAGAGAACCCTTTCATTTGCGAATAGAACTTATGTTGGTGGTTGTTGAGTCTCTCTATGTTCCTGTATGCATGACCTCATTTTGGTTTGAGCTATGCAATAAAGCCACATCAATACCAAGTTGCCTATTTCCTGGCATTCTTGCAAATAATTATTATAATATCTTGCTCTATGATAAGTAACAAGAACTCTACAACATTGAGAACAATAACCCATTCCAATATTACAATGCTTACTTCACATATATTTTTAACTATAAAGTTGTGTTTTGACTAATTGCTATTGATGCTCAATTTGGTTTAAGCAATGTGAAGAAAGCACAGCCAAGTCATGGTTCCTGTTATTTTGATTCTAAGTGGAATATAATGAAGATTCTATTTGATAGAAAAAGTGCATATGTATATATATAAAACTAAATGAAAAATGACATTATGTGGATGGCACCGTAGGAACACTTTATGCAAAACCGTTGCAGCCTAGTAAATCCTTCCATTAAAAATCAATAGAAGTGTTATTATTCTATATTTTGTTCCTCAACTCAAGTATCTATATTTTGTCTATTGAACCCTTCCATGGTATTGTAGTTGTCCTTGCATTGATTACAAAAGTTTTAATCTTGAACCTCTAGGAATATTATTATTATTCTTATTTTTTGTCTCAGCTTGATACTTTTGTCTCCTTTAATTCACTAGTACATTAAGATTACAACACTCTTTCGGATTAGTAGCAAGCAGAGAAGTAAGATTACACAAAACCACTCTTTCTTTAATTGATTATGTTGCTAGTTTCAGTTTTAAAAATACAGATTTTTCTTAGGATCTTTTCAGGTTTTCATGGTAAATGATAATTATCTATGAATTGAAATGAGGTTTGTAAGATTAGTCTATGTGGTTCAAATCACCATGAATATCCTTGTGTAGTGTTCTTATTTTATTTTTGAAGATCCTGCACAACTGATATTTTCTCGGTTTCCCCTGCTTTTGTTGTTGGCTGCAGGTTTTCCTGATAAAGTTAGTTTCTGTGTTCAATAAATCATATTAATATCATAACTTCATTATTTCTTTCTGCTCTTTGGTTTGACATTTCTTGGGGACCTTTGTGCTCTGCTCTTATCTCTGTTTGTTGTATATTGGTGCCTTAAATTTGGCATTTATTTTAAATTTTAGATAGTGAGGAACCAGAAGTAATGATTGTGGCTACAATAGCATGGGGACTGTGCAAAAGCTCTCGTGCTATAGTCTTGACATTAATATTTTCAATTGCTCTGAAACCTGGCTTCGTTCATGCTGTATATAGTAAGTTGAATTCCTTTTATACCTTTCCTCTCATAGTTTCTATCGGTTATGGTCAATGTACCACCAAAACTTTTTCATACGAAGACGAGGGTGGAATTGCCTTGAAATGCCAAAAAAAAGATATATCTCTGTTTCTATCAAGTTTTTAGAAAGTGACGACATTCTTGATTTATTCACTATTTGAATATATATAAATCTACAGGAATGTACTTACTGCTGTCAATTTCTTATTAATATCACAGTGGTATTCTTTATGATTTATCTATTGAGCCACACCATCAGTAGGAGGATTAGCCAATACCTTATTCTTCTATGCGAGGCACATTCCAGCAAGTGCATCACTAACAGTGTTTTATCCTTGGAGATTTCCTTGTTTCCTTTGTCAACTGCACTTAGTGAACAGTTTCTCTTGAATGAACAATACTGGAGGCCTAATGCAAATTTTTTTTGAGATAGGTGTTGGATCTTTAGTGCATATCTATGATTAAGCTACATATTCACTTCTTTCTAAACCAACATTATTTGTTAAGCTTATTTTGACACATTTTTTTCTTACTTGTAGTGCATCGTTGATACACAACATCCATTGGTGATCCTTGGAAACTGTCTTTTGGGGTATGGCTTTACTTAAACATTGTTTTCATGCATATTCTTCAATTAATTTTTTTTCCCCTTCAATGTGTTTCTATGAGATGGCATTAACCTTCATCTTTGTTATATTGTTTTTGCTGACCACAGAGTTGAAGTCTGCAAACACTGAATGATATTTTCTTACATAGTTTGTATTAGATAAACCCGTTGCACTGAATCCGTGCAGAGTTTTGTAGTTCATATTGATATTTTTTTCTTCTCTCCTGATGACTGTTGGTTAGAGTGCCAACATAAACAGTAACTAAAGATTCTGAAAGAGATTTTACGTATTATAGCTGAGGTAGCTGTCATCTTGTTTAGTAATATTTTAGTAATCTTGTTCGTTTATGTAATCTTGTTTAGTAATATTTCAGTAATTTAGTTTGTTTAAATTTTTGTAAAATTTTACTTTCTATGTACTCATTGTAGTTTGGGAATAGAATGCTTTGATGTGTGAATGTCAATTTTTATTTTCTTTTTATTTTTATAATTTTATGGTTGGATGATAAATTTAATTGTTGTGAATTTTTAGCTATCAAATTAAATGGTTATAAAATGTTTTTAAACTGACTTTTAGTGACGCAAATATATGGTAGAGAGTCATTTATCCTTTAGCGACCAAAAATAATTGTTAAAAATGTCGCTATTTTGTATTTCGCGACCAAATAGGGACATTTTGTGACGAAGTATTAGTGACAAAATGTTTTAGTTTTGCAAAATCAAACATTTTGTAGCAGTATAAAATTGGTCACCAATTGTCATTTTTAGCGACGTTTTTGAAAATTGGTCGCTAAAAACTTTCCTGGACGCACTTTTAGTGACGTTTTTGGTGACTAATATAATTTTGTTACAAAAAATATTTAGAGACTAAAGTAATGATTTTAGGGACTAAAATAATTGGTCGCTAAAAGTCTTAGATGTTGTAGTGCCGGAACCAAACAATGATCTATTTTCCTTAATGGCTACATCTAAACTTCATAAATTTTCACATAAAAAATTATAAAATTAGTGAATGAAGGTTATTCAAATGCAACAGGGCATTGAGACAACTGTTTAATGAATTATTGGATTTCAAATTTCATTGTATGGCTTCATAAAGTCTCAAGTTGAAGAGAACTCTAAAGGAACCAATGAGTGGTACCGTATTATCGTAAGAATAGTAAAAAGTTGAAGGATGACAATGACGATCATGACAAGATTCAGCAGCGGTCTCTCAATGAAAATAATGATAGTATATCAGAAATGTCATCTCAAGAGAAGTTTTTACAGGAAGGGTCTAAAAAGCGAAGTCAGTTTGAATATCCTCTTTGGAAGGTAAGACGAGCTACAAAAGATAACGATTTGTTCTACATTTCCTGGCAAGTTAAGCTCAACTTTGAACTAGATTGGTTTTTGGGCATTTCTTCAAATGTGAACCTAGAATTTTGATCAGGTGGCAGCTGGGCTAGACTAGAATTTTCACAATAAAAAAAAAAAGAAAAAAAAGAAAAAAGAATTGTCTCTAGACACAAATGTGTACAAACACAAGAGAGATGTAGATCTTAATTGCGTGAAATGAAATATGGAATGCTGCTTTTCCAGAACATCGAACTCTGCAACTGCAAAATGTTAAAATTAAATGACTAATTTGTACTAAAATTTTTGTTTTGGGTTAGTTTGTTAATAAGTTTTGTAAGTTGTCTACCTGACAACTTGTATACAATCTGCGAGGATCATGCAGATTGATAGAATATTTTGTTGCAACATGTGGGACACTTGGCTCATCCTCATTGGCTTAAGAAGTTGGCAGCCTTGCCGATATAAAGGCAAGAGCTCCTCACTTGTAAACACACCCAAAGCAAAGCAATACAAAGCATTTGCTCTTTCTCTCTATGCTCTCTCTAAATTTCTTTTAACGTCTCCGTTTAGAAATTTTGGGTCTCTCATTTTTCTCTCTAGAATAATATTTACCTTAATATCAGAACTTTATTTGGTTTTTACGGCAGTTTGACAGACATAAAAAAAGGAAAAAACTTCCATTTTGGCAAGATGTCGCAAAAAATATTATTAGCAACGGTCTAAAATATCATCACAAAATTAGAATTAAATTAATATTGTATTTGCAATAGTTTAAACCATCGCTAAAGATTTGAACTAATATGTATATGCAACAAGTTAACCCGTCGTTAATAAAATATAAGGAAATGATGATTACATTAATGACGATTTGTTATTGTCGCAATAAAATTATTTTCATAAAATAAATATATATTTTATTAATTCATTCACTGTACAAATTATTAATATTTTTAAAAATATATATATATATCCACATCCACATTCCCAATCACAAAAGCATACGAATAATAATATATATGTACCTGTAACAATTGTCAACCATTCTTTACAAAAAAACATATAAACATCTTCCAACAATACTAATAATTTTTAATAATTCAAGAACTCAAATTTTTGTATTTAAAACAAAACAAAAGTATCGACAATACAAATAAAAAAAAAAAAACATATATATTATAACTTGCTTTAATATCAATAGTAAGCTCCAATAACAATTTGCGAAGATATCATCACGTACTCAAAAGAGTTGTATCTGCAAAAAGAGATAAATAAATAAATAAAATAATCATTTACAATAATTAATTTCAAACTTACAGAAAATGTAAAACACTTTATATTTATTTCAAAAAAAAAATAAATAAATAAGATTGTAAGCTCCAATATTGATATGCAAAGATATCATCACGTACTCAAAAGGGTTGCATCTACAAAAAGAAACCCAAAAAAAAAAAAAATTCATTTACAATATGATTAATTTCAAGCTTACAAAAAAATATAGAACATTGATATTTATTTCAATAAATAAATAAACAAGATTGTAAGCGTCCAATATCGATATACGAAGATATCATCACGTACTCAAAAAGGTTGCATCTGCATAAAGAAAGAAAAAAAAAAAAAAAAAAAAAAAAAAAAAAACATTTCCAATATAATTAATTTCAAACTTACAGAAAATGTAAAACATTTTATATTTATTTCAATAAATAAATAAATCAATAAGATTATAACATATATATGAATCGAGCGCCACACAATGTATCTTGCAACAGCTTCTCCAACTATTCTTAGACCTCCGGATGATGTTTCCAAAAGAGCGTTCGGCTTTTTCGCTTTTAAGACAAAGACTCTGCAATATTCAGGGTCAATTGGAACTCCATCAATTTCACACAACAGATCGTTACTAATAATAAGTCACTCTGCCAATTGGACTATTGGTATACGTGAACTATCCAAGGAAACTTTAATTACATCCTACAATGATGATAATACTATTAAAATTAGATAGTGATTGAACACATTGCGCTATAATCTAACAATAATTGAATAAACACAAAAGATGAAAAGTAGAGTTTCTAAAGGACTTGTTTTCACAAACGGAAATTTGGCTCTAGATTCAAAATCTGAACCGGCTTTGAGTTCTGTCTTTTCCTACAATTCATTTGTGCCTAATTAGTCAAGTGTGTCAAGTTTCGTTGACATCCGATGCCGTTTGAGCATTTTAGTGTGTCAACCAGTTTGCAAAAGAGTTTCAAAAGGACAAGTTTTCACAAACGGAAATTTGACTCTAGACCAGGAATTTGTTTCGAGTTCCGTCTTTTCCTATAAGTCATTTGTGCCTAGTTAGTCATGTGTGTCAAGTTTCGTTAACATTCAACGCCATTTGAGCATTTTAATGTGTCAACCGGTTCGAAAAAAAGTTTTTAAAGGACAAATTTTCACAAACGGAAATTTGGCTCTAAATTCAAAACCGGGAATTGGTTTCAACTTCCGTCTTTTCCTACAAGTCATTTGTGCCTAGTTAGTCAATTGTGTCAAGTTTTGTTGACATCCGATGCCATTTGAACATTTTAGTGAGTCAATTGGTTCGAAACAGAGTTTCTTAAGAACAAGTTCTCGTAATAGAAATTAGACTCTAGATTCAAAACCAGGAGACGGTTTTGAGTCCTGTCTTCTTTTACAAATCATTTGTGCCTAGATCGTCGTATGTATCAAATTTCGTTGACATCCGACGCCATTTGACCATTTTAGCAAGTCAACCGGTTTGGAAAAAGAATTTCTAAAGGACAAGTTTTCATAAATGGAAATTAGGCTCTATATTCAAAACCGGGAAACAATTTTGAGTCCCGTCTTCTCCTACAAGTCATTTGTGCCTAGTTCGTCGTGTGTGTCAAGTTTCGTTGACATCCGACGCCGTTTGACCATTTAGTGAGTCAACTAGTTCGGAAAAAGAATTTCAAAAGAACAAGTTTTTATAAACAAAAATTAGGCTCTAGATTCAAAACCAAGAATTGGTTTCGAGTCCTGTTTTTTCTTACAAGTCATTTGTGCCTAGTTAGTCGTGTGTGCCAATTTTCGTTGACACTCAACACCGTTTGACTATTTTAGTGAGTCAACTAGTGCGGAAAAAAAAGTTAAGTTTTCACAAACGGCAAGTTTTGAAATTGTTTGAAAGTTTTACCTCATCATCTGCTAGTGATGTATGTGGGTTCTCATCGGCCTCATAATCCCTAGGTTCACAGTGGCCACTCAATGCATCCGGTACCTATGATATTCATGGTATAATTTGTCAATCGTATTTATATTCAATGATAGAATTGTGATGAAATTGGAATATATATATATATATTTTTTTTTAACTCACTGAAATTAGATATTTAATAAACATAATTTATATCAAAAAGTGCTATGAAGTTTGAATGGGAATTACTTTTTGTAGCAATAAAAAAGAGTATTCATGTTCTTATCTCTCAAAGAGGTCCCCATTCTAGGGATCAAAGCATCCCCCATGTAGGAAAAGCACTTACTAAAAGGATAGCTTCCCCACTTGGCTTTCAAGATAAGAAACTTAAAACTATTAAGAACACAAAATTAAAATACAGAAGAAATTACAAAAAATATATAATAATAAGTCTTAAATGTAAATGTTTTCATACTTGCATATAATTTCAGTCTTCCATTATATTTTTTATGAATCATTATAAAATCTATTGTGTTTTTAACACTGAACACACTCATGACTACTCACCAAACCATCCATCTCTAATATTTGGGACATTGATGGATTTTGTCATCCAATTCCCCTAGCAAGTGCATGCATGTCACACACACATGGGTGCCATTGGCTTTTGTTACAAGAACATCTTTTTTTGTCAGTAGGGCTATAATAAACACCCTTTGCTAGAAGGGCCACACCAATGTCCAATTTTTGGATGATAGACTAAATTTTGTTGTCTAGAGAGAGAGACAAATTAGAAATGGATTAAACTAACTGTTCCGAAAATTACAGAGCAAAATTGATGCAATTGAAATTATAGTTATCAAATTAAGAAGACAATTATAAAATCAATGATAATTATTTTGTTCAAACACACTAAAAGGTAAGAACAAAACACACATTGTGATTAGTTAAAATAGTATGATGCACTCTATTTAAAGTATGATAGACCCATATAAAATGAAAAGCTCCACTATTTTAACCAATCATAGTCTATTTGATTCACATATATTATCAAGTGTAAACAAAATCGGACTCAAAATTAGCTAGTATGAAGGTAACCAATATGCCTCCCATTCTAGGGACTATTTACTAAGGCCTCACCATGTTCTATCCAAGGATTATACCAAGGGTTGTAACTTTTACCCACCATTTCATGAATCAGACACCACATTTGTGTAAAATTTTGTTTTAGGCGCCCGCTCAAGCGGAGAATTCAAGTCTCAGAATCTCTCGAGTTTGCAGGCGGGTCGCTCGAGCACAAGAAGTTGCGCTCGAGCGGAGAATGTTGGCTCCCAGTTGTTTCATTGTAACTCTGCAAAACTTCTGGGACTTGTCATTTTACGTTCGAGTGAAGGATCTATCACTCGAGCGAGCTTTCCGAGTTCGTCTTATGCTCGAGCGTAAGAAGTTGCGCTCAAGCGGACTGCGCGAAATCAGCAAATTAAAAAGGACATTCTAGATCATTTCTTTACCATTTTCTTTCCTATCTTCTTTCCTTTCTTCTCATTTTCAAAAACCCTAGATTCTCACTCTAAAATACCTTCTATTTCACTAAGATTTGGCCAAGATTACTTATCAAAAGGTGAAGAAGAGTTGTAAATATCACTTTTCTACCAATTGAAATTTCGAATTTGCAAAGGATTCTCCTAGAAGCTTTGTTACCTTGCTTGATCATCAGGGTAGGGTTACTTTTAACCTAGTATTTGCTTGTTTTGAAGAGGTATTTATGGTATTGTTGTAGATTACGACCTCATTTGATGATTTAATTGGAGTAAATTATTATTTCATACCAATAAAGTGTTTTACTCAACTTTTATTGTGAATTTCCTAAATTATTTTCACAAGTAGGCATATTAATGACAAGTAAACTCACACATGTGAAGAAGGGAAGAAAACCCCAAATTTGATTAAAACCCTAATTTCAAATCAAGTAGAGAATGGTATTTAGCTTCAGATTTTCTTAAAGGTGTGAAACGTAAAGAGATGAAATACATGATATTGTTTTTGTGATGGGATTGTGGATTGGACATTAGTTCTTGTTGAATGCTATGTTGTGTATTAACTCATGGAGTGTTGAATGTTTGTTGACTAAATGATGGTTGGTGAATTGGTGTTTGTTTTTGACATGAGTCCTAGATAGGAGTCTGTTTTAAGGGTAAGTTGTGCTGGCACCCGCGCTGGAAAGTCAAGGTACCCTTTTGTCATGGGCTTATCGCCGGACAAAGGTGGGGGAAAATGTTTTTGGGTGTCCACTGGTTCTACCGTATTGTAGTCAGTAAAAGTGGAAAAACAGATGATTTTGAGTACCCATGTCCTGCCTTATAATAGTCAATAAATGTGGGGGTTGTTTTCAACTTAAAAATATTTTTAGGTGCCCACATCCTGTCGTATAATAGTCAGTAAATGTGTGGGACTGTTTTAAAGAAAAATGATTTATGTTTTGACTCAGACTCCTGTAAAGGACTCATGGTGCTATCCTCTTTGTTTGATGGTGTTTAGATGCAATGTGGAGATGCGAATTATTTAATGATTGATTTGTTTGCCTATTTGACCTATCCCTTACAAATGAATTAAGTGTACTGTTTCTACAATAGTGCCATTGGCTTATTCAAATAATTAAATACTTGGTTAAATGCATTCCTACTGGGCAATTGCTCAACCCTAATTAATTTTTTAAGAAATGGCAACATTCCACCCCAGTGAGGATAAGAAGCAAACAAGTGCTCGTTTTGAGGAAAGTAGGATGGAGACCATTCTGATTGCCTAGAATTGGGATTTTGTATAGGGACTTCTATATTTTTTTGTAGTTCTTATTTTGTATGCCCTTGAGGCTCATTTTGCTGTAAAGTCATCTAATTTATTAAACTTGGGGATGAGATTATAGAGTTTTGAATATGTAAACCATAATGATTGTAAACTTTTGGATCTTAGTTCAATGAGAAAGATGACTGTTGATAGAAGGTTATGCTTGTTGTGATGTAAGCTTGTATGTGGATTCAAGGTGTTACAATTTGAACATCAATTTGATGTTTCATGAAGAATATCAGTACTTTTGGTTCATGAATCAAGTTTATCAAATTCATTTCATTATCGTTTGTTTAATTCCTTTCATTCCACATAATGCTTCAACACCGTGTCGAGGATCATATAATGGCTTGTGCCCACCATTTCATGAATCTAGTGCTAAGGACTCCGATCCCCTACTTCCGTAATAATCTCACATATTTATGTCTGAAGATATGACAAAAACTTGACTATATTCGTTTACAACCCTAATCACCCTTAAACATGTCATGTATAGCCTTTTGCACATGTTGTAAACAAAAAAATTACCAGACAATATTGGTTCATGAAAACTAATAATGATCTTCTATCATAATTTATGTCCTCTCTATTCCTAATATATTTTCAATCAAACAACGTGGAGAGAATCTAAAAATGCAAAAATTCCAAAACACGATATGCAACTAAAAAATGTATTGGAACATGGTCATGACTTTTGGAGGGATAGTATATATGCTGACAAACAATTTTAGTTATAGACTACCCATAGGATTTGATTATCGATGGGATTGAATGTTCTTACTTAGAAACATGTAATCATGCTCTGTTTATGGCTGCTCTAAAATGGGCCTCTAATACCGTGATGGCTGCAGTATTCTATTTTGCTTATTCTTAAGAATGTGGACGAAATTTAGCATCAATACTTGGAATTCGATGTATCTTATGAACTCTGCTTAATTTTTTTATAATTTTGTTACCAACATAAAAACTGAACACATAAATAAAATAAAATAGAAGTATGAACAAAAATTCTTAATGGATCCACTTCTAAAAAATTTCTCCATCTATACTTTTATGTAACCGCTTTCCTGATCAATTTATGTGATCTAGACTTATTACAAAATGTATTGTGATATCTCTCATGGTATAGGTTGATTGCCCTTAACCTGTTGCATCATGTCTTGGATTAAAACTTCTGAAGTGTTCTTTTGTACTCAAAGTCACCAAGACAAAACATAGAATCAAATTTTTGGGGGGTTTGTTGTTTTCAGAAACTATTTTTCAAAAATGAAGTTAGAAAGAGCCAGTTAACATAACCAGTTTTTAGACCAGAACGTCTCTCTCTCTCTCTCTCTCTCTCTCTCTCTCTCTCTCTATATATATATATATGATTGTCAACAATACTAAACTCATGTTCTCAAATGTTAACAGTTTTCAAAAAAACACGTATTGAGAACTAATATCTGAAATCTATGCCAAAACTTCCCTATTACTTCTATTCACTTCATTAGTTTTCTCTATAATAATGCACAATGGCAAGAGAGAATTTTTAAAAATATAGATAATTCATTTGTACATGTCTTAAACCTCAAGTGAATCTACTTGGAATCTGAACTTATTTGGTTTGGTTTTTCAAGTTTGGTCTTTTTATCTTTTCCTCTTCTCTGCATTCCCCTCTATATTTGTGGAATGCGTGTATTATATGGGACCTAAGGTTGTTAGTTCTTGATCTGATGTTCTCAAAATTTTCTTTCTTCATGTAGCTTGTGGTTCGGTAAATGAATTACGTGTAGAACCATCTGAAATTGCGGTGACCCAGCAAATTTGGAATGACTGCCCGAAGCATAAAATGTTGCTTTCAATTCTTTGCCAACGATGCATATAAATTAACAAGGAGCACCACAGGAAGGTAGAAATATGCAAAATCAGCAAGTTTTTTCAGCTGATTTTGGTGGAAGAATGTTTTCAAAATCATGTCCTGAGACGTTTGTTTGTGAGGAGTCAATGTGGTCGTATGCAAACAAGGATCTGAGAAAATATTTTGCCCCACACTGGTCTGTCGAAGCTGTTAATGAGGGATTAGAGGTCAGTTTGCCAGTGAGAAAATATTTTTTTTATTGAGTTTATGGCCAAAGAAGGGCATTGTTTTAAATCATAAAAAAAAAAAAAAAAAAACTGTGTTGGGTTCTCATTTTTCCCTTCGTTATCTGAAAGCATTTATTTGTGCATACAGAATCTAATATATAAAGGGATCGGTATATAATAGATTACAGAGCAATAAATTACAGAAGGCAAAAGAAATTACAGAGCAACAAATTAAGAGGGTTTGGTATATAAATTACAGGGCAATATATTTAGGGTTACAGAGTAATACATTACAGAGTGTTTTTTTTTTTTTTTTTTTTTTTTTTTTTTTTTTTTTTTTTTTGTATATAACAGTGGTGATCGATAAAGCTTGTTCTGAGTTTTGTCTTTAGGGTTTGATCTAATCTATTTTTCTAGTTAAATCCAATGAAGAGGGTTTGAATCCAATGAAGGAAAAAGAAGAGAAACAGAGGAGAGAGAGATTGTGAGGGTCTGTGTGCGAGCGAGAGCGAGAGGAAAGAAGAGGAGAGGAGAGAGGAGGGTTACCTGGAACTTTTCTCACGCTGGTGGTGTTGCGGCTGCGAGAGAGAGAGAGACTTGACTGGGAGCGAGAGAGTGTTAGGGGTGAAGACAGACCCTTTTTTTTTTTTTTTGGATCCCAGAAGAAGCGTACTGAACAGTTTGTTTGAATGGAGGGACTAGGGCCAAGTTTGAGAAGATTAAGGCCAAGTTTGGCCTCCTCCAAATAATCTAAAAAGTCAAAAAGTCACTATCCTATTTAAGTCACATCACCTCTCTAAAACATCATTTTAAATCCAACCCAAATCCAACCCATATTTTCTAAAAAGTCAAAAAGTGTACTTATTTAGTCTTCCAAAACTTGGCCTAAATAAGTGTATTTTTTATTTTTTTAGATTAAAAAATTGAGGTTAAAAATATGGATGTTTGGGTTAATTTTTTAACTTTTTATGAAAAAATGTGTAATAAAAAATTGTAAAAATTGGTTTGTAGAGGAAAATTTGAATTGGGAGTTGTGCAGCCGTAATTGTTGACTTTTGGTGAATAGTGTTAACTTTTTAATTTTTTGAGTAACTTTTTGGCTTTTTGACTTTTTTGGGAGTACCCAAACTTGGCCCTAGATACTATGAACAGGGAGAATGAGCGGTGGCACTAATTAGTATTATCACTGATGATACACACTGTTATAGTGATGTTGTGTCCTTTTTTTTTTTTTTTAAATAGATGTTAATTTATTAGTGTTAGTTTAAAGTATCATTTTTAGTGGTCTCTATCATGATTATTGAGATTAGTATTTATCGGACTTGAATTATGAGAATATGAATTTTTTAGATTACTGGATTAGATTAGATGTATATCTCATATTTATTTTTTTATGGAATTAAATGAACTGTTTTTACTGAATTCAATATTTGGTTGAACAGATTAGATATGACAAATGAATAAAAGACTAACCTTTTTTTAATTGTTTACTAAGTAATAGTAATATTAAACATATCTTTAATATTTTAATTACTTTTAATTAAATTAAATAAAATTTTATTTTATTTTTTACACAATTAAATAAATTTATGTTTTAAAAATTAAATAAATAACATATCAATAAAAATATATGTTATTGTTAATTAAAATTTTAAATAATTTAAAAAAATAATAATAACTAAATAATGAAATTAAATAAAACATCTATTGAAATTTAAATAATGAGATTAAATAAAATATAAACAAAATTTTAAAATAAAACATCAATAAAATATCTATAAAAAAATATTTTAAAAAAATTAAATAAATAAAACATCAATAAAAAGTTAAATAAAATTATTTTATTTTGAATTGAGACATTTAAATTTTATTGAACTTTACTAAATATAATACATAATTAAATAGTAGAGGGTTAAAATGGTTATTTCATCACTTAATCCCAACAGTAAATTGTCCAATGAAAATTGTCACACACCTCCCGGGGTAGTATAATCCCACATATAGGGGATAAGGAGTCCGGTCGGACTTCATGTTCGGCAGACTAAAAAATAAATAAATGCCGAATTATCCATTTCCAATGGATTACAATCCAAATAGTAAATAGTCCCCCCCTTATCCCCCAATCAAACGCACCCAAAGGCCTTGTTTGATTGGGGGATTGGGGGGGACTATCCACTATTTGGACTTGAGTCCAAATAGTGTTCCTTATCCGCCGTTTGATTTTTTTTTAGTCCGGCGGACTTCATGTCCGGCCGGACTCCATGTCCCCCATATGGGGGACTATCCTGTCTTAGGGGGTGTGGGACAGAAAGTGGGGGACTAATCACTGTTTGGATTAGATGATGAAATGACAATTTTGACCCTCTACTATTTAATTATGTATTATATTTAATAAAATTCAATAAAATTTAAATGTCTCAATTTAAAAATAAAATAAATTTATTTAACTTTTTATTGATGTTTTATTTATTTAATTTTTTGAAATAATTTTTTATGGATATTTTATTGATGTTTTATTTTAAAATTTTGTTTATGTTTTATTTAATTTCATTATTTAAATTTAATAGATGTTTTATTTAATTTTATTTTTTGATTATTATTTTTTTTAAAACAAATTTATTTAAAATCTTAATTAAAAAAATAATATATATTTTTATTGATATTTTATTTATTTATTTTTTTAAAAAAAATAAATTTATTTAATTGTGTAAAAAATAAAATAAAATAATTTTTTATTTAATCTAACTAAAAATAATTAAAATATTAAAGATATGTTTAATATTGCTATTACTTAGTAAACAATTAAAAAAGGGTAAAATAGTCATTTGTTCATTTATTCTATCCAGTCCGTCCAATCAAACGTTAGATTCACTAAAAATAGTCCGGGGGATTCACAGTCTGGACATCTAATCCCATGAAAAAACAAAAACAGGATACATATCCAATCCAACCAAATAGTCCGGGGGATTCCAATCCCATGACTCAAGTCCGATGGATTCTAATCTCCCTTTTTCCAGTCCGTCCAATCAAACACACCCAAAGGGTATAGGAAAGAGCGGGAAAGAGAGAGGGAGGGGAGCCAAAAAAATCATTTGTGATGGATAAACAAAAGGTGTCTTAAAAGAAAACAAAACAATCGCAAAAAAAAAAAAAGAAAAAGATAAAATAAAAATAAATAATTAATTAATTATGACGGGTAACAAATTGTCACGTATAATATTATATTTTGTCATGGTCTTAAAGTTTTTATTGCAAAAAAATTAATTTCACGATGGCTTTTTCTGTTGTGGCAAATTCACACTGCTTGCGATGATTTTCAAACCATCGCAAAATGTTCCGTGTTTAAAGCCCGGTTTTTAGTCGTGTTAATTATTTGAAATTCACTTTGCACCCAATACAAAAGCTTCTAATTTTTGTATTTTAGTTTTCTATGTTAAAGATCATGAATAATGATTCAGAACTTGTGAAGGTACAAAGCAATGTGGCAAAGAAAATCAAGAACATAACACATTAAGAAACAAATGTAAATATTGTTGGAAATGGTTATAAAATTCTAGGTAGAATTAGAATTTTTTCCTAAGTTTAGTCTACTTTTTAAGTGGGCCCCGAGCATCGATTTTCGTAGGTCAAAGTGGTAACGCGTTCTATGCCGCGTTGTGATTCATGTGGTATATTTGGTTGCTCAAAACCATTACCGAGTGAATGGGAAATTGAAGCCAAAGTATGCTCCATGGAAATGGAGTTTTTGGTGGAAAAATCCTTAAAGATTTGAATAAGGCTTGTCCCACATTGATTTGGTGGGAAGTTTTGAATGGGTTTATAAGACATGGGATTGGAACTTGGGGTGTGCCCCAAGGGGTACCCAAGTATTTTAGAGAGGGAGGTTATAGGCTAGACCCATTGGACCCAAAAATCACCACACGCGCGCGTGCCGCCGCCGTCGGTTAGGTAGGCTGGGCTGGGACTGGGCTTCGGCGCGGGTGCGTAGTGTGTGGTTAGGTTTGTTCAGCCCAATACTAATCTTTTTGGATCAAAAACATTTGAATTAAATTTTATTTTTTGAAAAAAATAAAATCTTCCCGTTTTTATCTATTCAAATTTGAACCCAACAGACTTATATCTGTTTATTCAAATTGAGCAGGTATCATACCTGTTCAAATAGGTTCTGCACTTGTTTAATTCAAAACCAACAGCCACAATTCTACCTATAAATAGATCAGCCCTCATTTGTTATCAGACATATAATTTTTGTCCTTAAGAGCTCTGCAAATTTATTTTTCATTTTGTTGCATTATTTTCTTCTAACAAAGAGTGTAAACACTTAGTGTATTCATAAGGTAAACAATTTGTAGTGCTGCTATTGTTTGTAGTAGATCATTTCATCCTGGGAGATAGACGTCCATATTCTGAAAGCATCGTGGAGAGGACGAATCTGTCTTAAGGACACAGTGTCAAACACTAGACTTGATCAGAAATTTATTAGAAGAAATTAATCAAGTAAGTTGTTTAATTTATTATTTTGTTTTATTTGTTTATTAAATCAGATTTTAATTTTGTTTTTGTAACGAAATAAAATCTGTTTTTATTTATTTATTTATTTATTTATTTCTAGTTTGATTTTTGTAATCAAACAAAGTCTCTCATTTCCTTTATTTCTTTAAATTCTTGTTTTTGTTTGGCACACAACAGAATTTAATCTATTTAATTACAGTGAAGAGTGTCCAACAATCTTAAGACAAAATATTTTGGTATTTTCATTGTATTTAATTTTCTGTGTTTTCAAAGTGATATTCTGGTTGGAAAATACAAATAGTATTATAAACTATTTGACAGATAGTAGTAATATACTGTTTGTTTTCTTTGACAACTAGTAGTAATATGCTTGTGTCATTAACAATTGCAGAATATTATTTGGTGTTACAGAAAATTATTATGGTATTTTATTTTTCTGGTTTTAGTAACAAGGGAAATAAAATTATTTTGTGTTATAATTTATTTTCTGGTTTTAGTAACTAGAAAATTAATTTGTGGTATTTTATTTTCTAGTTTTAGTATCAAAGAAAATAAAATTATTTTGTATTATAATTTATTTTCTGATTTTAGTAACTAGAAAATTAATTTTGTTAATCAATTTCGTTTGGAAGGCCACTTAATTTTGAACCCTTTGTGAAAAGATGTTAGTTCTTTTGACTTTATCATAGTACATGGAAGAATTTGTTTCTAGAGTAAAATATTAGTTTTACAAACTAATTTCATTTTTATTACGAAGAAACCTTTGTGGCAAGTTTATTTTCTTTATTGGTTTTTTGAATCATTTTTTAATTATGTGTGTGGATCTGTAATCGTGAATAGTTTCTACATATGAGTCGGAAAAATATATATATATATATTCACAAGAACTTTTTAATGTTTATATATATAATTAGTTTATTTGTGTACAAATCAAACTGATTAAATCAAGGTATGTTTTGTCGGGTTTGGAGTTTAAAATTTAAAACGTGCTGGTTTACTTGCGTTGGATTTTATTTATGGGTTAAGAATCTTTTTATCTCATGGAATCCTGTGTGATTAATTTATTTTGTTAATCCATTATTTTTAGTTGATGCGTTTGATATGCATGTATTGATATCAACTCGAGTTATTTCTTAAAAAAAAATTTCATGTCATTTGGAATGATAAATTGATATGTTGACTTTGTACATAAGCGGATTAATTTGAGTTTTCCAATTGATTTTTTGTGGGTGTTTAAACAGCAGAGAAATTTAAACATGAAGATTTCAATAGTTTTATCGTTCCATTTAATTGGGAAGTAAATTTAAGAAATCTTTTATGTGGATTATTATTTGTTGAATTTGTGACATAAAGATGTTGTCAATCATTATTTTACTTATGTAGTAGAATTTGTTAAACCATAAAACATTATTTTAATATGGAAGTGTATCTCTTGCATTATATGAGATAATTTAATTTTCTTCTGTCACAAATATTTTTATGACAGTGACATTTATTCGTAATTGAGTTGCAAGAATGTATACAATCAAATGAGTTTTTGAATTGTTTGATTTTTAGGCAAAATTTTTTATGAGGATATGATTTTGTCAAAACATTAATTTTGAATTGTGTAATCATAATTATTTTTGATTTTTCATTTGAAATTTATGAATCTAGCACATCATAGACAACAAGTGATGAATGTTATATTTTGTTTTTTATTAGAAGTGATAGGGGTGGTGAATATGATGCACCATAAAATGAATTTTGTGCACAACATGACATTATTCACCAAACTATAGCACCCTATTCTCCTCAGCAAAATGGAATTGCTGAAAGAAAGAACAGAACCCTCAAAGAAATGATGAATGTCATGTCACTAAATTCAGGCTTACCACATAACTTGTGGGGGGAAGCAATATTGTCTGCTAATTATATTCTTAACAGAATATCCCATAAGAAAACAATAGCACTCCTTATGAATTGTGGAAAGGTCGACCGCCTTCCTACAAATACTTAAAAGTGTGAGGGTGTTTGGCAAAAGTTGAAGTTCCTATTCCTAAAAAGACTAAAATTGGATAAAAAATAGTAGATTGTGTGTTTATTGGTTATGTTCAGAATAGTAGTACATATCGGTTTCTGACTTATAAATCAGAAACACCTGATATAAATGTGAACACTATTATAGAGTCAAGGAATGCTGTATTTTTTTTTTTTGAACATGTCTTTCCTTACAAGAAAGGACAGGAATTAAGTTCACAGAAAAGAACTTATGATTGTATACAAAGTCAAGAGACTAATGACAATCAAACACAAGAGACTATTAATGGTTTCGACCAACAGAATTTAACTGATGATAAACCAAGACAAAGTAAGAGAGCGAGAACATCAAAATCCTTTGGTCCTGATTTTCTGACATACCTGTTAGAAAATGAACCTCAAAGCTTTAAGGCAGCAATGACAAGTCTTGAAGCACCTTGTGGAAAGAGGCTGTTAACAATGAAATTAAATCCATTATGCAAAATCATACTTGGGAATTGGTGGATCTTCCACCAGGTTCTAAACCTCTTAGATATAAGTGAATATTCAAAAGGAAAATGAAAGCAGATGGTTCAATAGACAAGTATAAAGCAAGACTCGTAGTAAAAGGTTACAGACAAAAGGAAGGTCTGGACTGTTTTGACACATATTCCCCTGTGACAAGAATAACGTCCATTCGCATGCTTATTTCTATAGCAACGTTGTTTAAATTAGAAATACATCAAATGGATGTTAAGGCAACTTTCTTAAACGATGATCTAAATGAAGAGATCTATATGGAGCAACCCGAAGGGTTTGTAGTGTCGGGGCAAGAAAAGAAAGTTTGTCGGCTTGTAAAATCCCTTTATGGATTAAAACAAGCTCCTAAACAATGGCATGAAAAATTTGATCATGCAATGCTTACTAATGGGTTTAAGATAAATGAATGTGACAAATGTGTCTATGTTAAAAACACTGACCAAGGATATGTCATAGTTTGTCTTTATGTGGATGACATGCTTATCATCGAAAGCAGTCAAAACATGATCAAATCAACTAAGCAAATGCTTAACAAAAGATTTGATATGAAAGATATGGGGGTCGCAGATATTATATTAGGAATGAAAATTACTAAAACATCTGACGGATAAACATTATCTCAATCACATTATATTGAGAAAATTCTTGGTAAATTTATCAAGGATGATATGAATTTAGCTAGAACACCTGTAAACGTCAATCTTTATTTATCAAAAAAATAAAGGTGATGCGGTGTCTTAGTTAAAATATTCCTAATTCATTGGAAGCCTAATGTACCTAATGAATTATACTCGTCTTGATATAGCTTATGCTATTAGTAAATTGAGTAGGTACACTAGTAACCCCGGAGAAGGCTATTGGAAAGTGATTATTCGGGTTCTTAGATATCTAAGATTCACCTGTGATCATGGTTTGAACTTTACTCGATATCCAGTAGTACTTGAAGGTTATTGTGATGCAAATTGGATATCGGATATTAAAGATTCAAAATCCACTAGTGGATATATCTTTACTCTAGGAGGCACTACTATTTCTTGGAAGTCCACGAAACAAACTTGCATCACACGATCCACAATGGAATCCGAGTTTATTGCTTTAGACAAAGCAGGAGAAGAAGCGGAATGGCTTCGTCACTTCTTAGAAGACATTCCAATGTGGCCAAAACCTGTGCCAACTATTTGCATTCATTGTGATAGTCAATCTGCAATAGGCAGGGCACAGAATCATATGTATAACGGTAAGTCACGACATATTCGTCGTCGACATAATACCGTAAGGCAATTGTTGTCAAACGGAATAATCTCAATAGATTATATAAAATCTAAAGAGAATATTGCGGATCCGTTAACAAAAGGTTTGACAAAAGAGCTAGTGTATAGTTCATCGAAGGGGATGGGATTAAAGCCTATTACATAAGAGTCATCATAATGATAACCCTACTTATATGACTGGAGATCCCAAGAACTAAGTTCAAAGGGACAACTAAGTTATGTGTGGCTCGCCAGAAATCACCAAGGGATTAAAATTTCCTACCCATTCCTATGGTGAGAGTGATATCTGCAACATATGTTGTCTGTAGGGGTATAAGGATAAGCTTTGCTTTTAATGATTACTTATATCTTGATTTAAGTATAAAAATCAAGACGAATATAAGGAGATACTTACAATAAGAATCACCTATATGAGTGTCAAACTGGGGCCGGTTCTATGACAATGAAAAAGGCTAAATTCTCTAGAAGCACTCATGAAAACCAGGAGCGTTTAAGGCCAAAATGAACACAACAGTGAGAACCACGATGTGTTGGAAGATATTTTGTGTGAAATCTATTGTCTTGGCTTACACAAACGGCTGAACAATTCAAGGCATCGCGTCCATTGGTTAGCCAGTAAGTCCGATAGGTTATCACTAGGGAAGGTTCAAGGCCGAAAGCTACCTATCCTGATGCAAGATATTTTCGACTTATACTCTTTCGAAAAAGTCTGCATATTGTTGCATTTCCGTTGTCATCAAATTCCATTCATGTGGGAGATTGTTGGAAATGGTTATAAAATTCTAGGTAGAACCATAATTTTTTCCTAAGTTTGGTCTATTTTTTAGGTGGGCCCCGAGCGTCGATTTTCGCAGGTCAAAGTGGTAACACGTTCTATGCCGCGGTGTGATTCACGTGGTATATTTGGTTGCTCAAAACCATTACCGAGTGAATGGAAAATTGAAGGCAAAGTACGCTCCATGGAAATGGAGTTTTTGGTGGAAAAATCCTTAAAGGTTTGAATAAGGCTTGTCCCACATTGATTTGGTGGGAAGTTTTGAATAGGTTTATAAGGCATGGGATTGGAACTTGGGGTGTGCCCCAAGGGGTACCCAAGTGTTTTAGAGAGGGAGGTTATGGGCTAGACCCATTGGACCCAAAAATCACCACACATGCGCGCGCGCACCACAGCCGTCGGGCGAGCGGGCTGGGCTGGGCTGGGCCTGAGCTTGGGCACAGGTGCGTGGTGTGTGGTTGGGTTAGACTTGTTCGGCCCAATACTAATCTTTTTGGGTCAAAAACATTTGAATTAAATTTTATTTTTTGAAAAAAATAAAGTCCAGAATTCAAATTAATTCCGGAAATAAACTAGTCCGGTTATTCCTGTACATCCAAACAGGGCCCTTCCCGTTTTTATCTGTTCAAATTTGAACCCAACAGACTTGTGTCTGTTTATTCAAACTAAACAGATATCATACATGTTCAAACAGGTTCTGCACCTGTTTAATTCAAAACTAACAGCCATAATTCTGCCTATAAATAGATCAGCCCTCATTTGTTATTAGACATATAATTTTTGTCCTTAAGAGCTCTGCAAATTTATTTTTCATTTTGTTGCATTATTTTCTTCTAACAAAGAGTGTAAACACTTAGTGTGTTCGTAAGGCAAACAATTTGTAGTGTTGCTATTGTTTGTAGTAGATCATTTCATCCTGGGAGATAGACGTCTATATTCTGAAAGCACCGTGGAGAGGACGAATTTTTCTTAAGGACACAGTGTCAAACACTGGACTTGATCAGATATTTATTAGAAGAAATTAATCAAGTAAGTTGTTTAATTTATTATTCTGTTTTATTTGTTTATTAAATCAGATTTTAATTTTGTTTTTGTAACGAAATAAAATCTGTTTTTATTTATTTATTTATTTATTTCTAGTTTGATTTTTGTAATCAAACAAAGTCTCTCATTTCCTTTATTTCTTTAAATTCTTGTTGTTGTTTAGTACACAATAGAATTTAATCTATTTAATTACTGTGAAGATTGTCCAACAAATATCAGATGCTCTTGTCCCTTCTAAAAAATAAAAATTATTACTTCAACTTGTCTGTTATTAAAATTTTATCTTTGATCCTCACTTTTGTAGAGAAACATTGGTAGTGGTGTTGGTGAAGATAACATTTCAGATACTCAAAATGGCTCCACCACCGACCACATAAAATCCTTGAACCAGTTGGTGGGTGGTTTGTTCAAAAAAATTTGGCGGGTGGTTGAGAACTCTGTTTTTGCTCGCACATGAGCTTCCTCGAGGTTCACTTTCTCGCTTGTTTTCCTTCATTTGCTGAATAAGTGATGTCATCATGTATGCAACCTATATGAAAAATAAAGGATATATTGCTGAATCAAATGCTTTGTTCCTCCTAGTTGAAGTGGTTGGCCATATCAAACACCTTAATCTGCTTAAACCATGTAAATTTGGAGTCACAAACTCTACTCTTATTTTATATTTTGACTGTAAACAAGTCATGGAATATTCCAACAATTTCCTCACAAACAGTTAAATAACAGATAAGCACTCATAAACAGTTATATTACACAGACAAGCACACTAGCAAACTTTCTAGCACAATAATGTGGCAAAGCACAATCAAACTCTCAATTTTTTAGCCTACTTTGTGTATTGATACATTCTCCTTGATAGCACCTTTGAAAGCACCATTTTTGTTTGATTCCGAACAAAGGATTGAAGCCAAAGCATGATAATCTTTATGCTGAAACATATTATCAAAGTGGTTTTATGCTTTCAGCCAAAGGACATACAAGTACACTACCAAAAACAATGAAATTCAACTGAGAAAAAAAAAATCACATTGAAGTAGCATTCCTCATTAATCTTCCAATGTTAAACCTTTATTTAAAACATTTAAAAAATAATAAAAAGAAAAAGAACATGACAAAAAACAGAAATTGCACAAAAGACACAACATTATTAGATGTTTCAATGCACTAGCTCACATGTTAGTCCAAGTTTTTCCACTTGTTAGATCAAGATCTATGGCCAGTTGTTGCCCATATGGAATACCTAATTAGGATAGGTGAGACATGAAAATAGAAAGGAACAAAATAGGAATTGTAAACCATATGTACACACAAGAACACAAGATTGAAGGTGGTTTATCCCAAAATTAGGCATATGTATGTCCACAGTCATTGCAGTTTTGCAGTGATTAGAAAAAAAATTCAACCAAGATACAGAGAAATAGTTCGATCTATAGTTGAGTGGCTAATATTCAATACTTATCAGGATCAACACTTCTCAACAAAGATTGGATAACAAGCCAAGGATCAACATCCCATTCCATTATTTCCTGATTTTTCTTTTGGTTAAGCTCCTAAACTCCTATTTGGTAATGTTTATCTTTATAATCTTTTGTTTATGTTTTACAAATATTTTGAAAATGGGAAACAAAAACTTGTTTGGTGTCTTATTTTTGTTTCTCAAAATGGAAATAATGTTGAAATTTTACTAAATTACACGAGAAAAAAAAAGGTATTATTTTTAATACAAGTAGCCAACACAAAATTGATAAAAGGGGTACTACCTATGAAGCACGGGTGCCGGTACGGATATGAATACGGGTACGATTACGATACGGGCACGTCGATATGCTAAAAACTAAAAAAAGTAAGATACGGATATGGCTAGGGCATGTCAAATATTTATTTATTTTTAAAATTTATAGCTAAACATCCCACCTACAAATCAAAGTTCAAAATAATAGCTATAAAGAGAAATTACAAAACCCAAATAAATCAATATTCAACATTACAAATACAATACTATACAACAATAAGTGGAAGAGGGTAAAGTTATTCAATAACAATGTAAAGAGTTGGTGGTTCCAAGTTGCATAAATTTTTTTTGAAGATGATTAAAGAGAAATAAGGTTGTAAACTTGCATCAAATTCCAACTTTTGAAGAAAAAAAAAAATCAACTATTGTGGAGTACCCATTGAATACCCACTGTGTATCCAACTTCCCCAGACTGTATACAGCGCACCTAGTATGTATACGGTGTACCCGGTACACGTGCAGCCGTATCGGTAAGCATACCCACACCCTATAAGTATCCATGCTTCATAGGGTACTACTCATTTTTCCAAATTTTATATTTTAGCAGATGCATTAGAAGAAGAGATTCAGTAAGTTGTTTAAACATCGACTTTGTTTGAGCACAGTTATCCCAGCCTTGTGCTCACTTGATATAATCAAATCAATATATCCATCATAGGAGTACACTTACTAATTAGTTCTGAAGATGGTAGGTCATGACCTGACAATTTGCATTACGTGTACACTCAGGTCATCAACTCACATATGATAATGCTTGCACCATTATATTTGATGATAAACCATTTCTTATTTAGAACAAACACAACAAACAAGTTCTATGTAGAGGTCATCATCAGAATGGTCTCTATCAGTTTCCTTCCCTCTCATATTGGTCATTGTTCAAAGGCTTTTTCTATTTCACTAGTTCTCCAACTGCTACTTGGCATAAGAGACTGGCGTACTTCTTTAGATGTTTTTCATCATATAGCTCATTATTGTGAAGGTTCATCTCTTGGGTTTTTATCTCTTCACTCACAACTCTTGAGGAAGGAATACTTTTACCCTTGTATATTTATGTTTTAGTTTGAATATGTGTTAATTTCATGGTACATATATGTGATTAGGAGGGGGCGATGATATATATATCTATGGACATAAATGGTGATGGTGGGTTTAGCCTTAAGATTTATGGAAGGATTGATTAATGTTCAATGAAAATCCCTAATTGTCTTGTAAAACCCTAATTAATGCTCATGGGTCTTGATTGGTCATAGAAGGGAAATCATGCATAATGTGAAATGTAATGAGATTCCTTGTTTTGGAATAAAATTTGAGTTTTGATGGCTTGTTTATTGTATACTATGGTTGAGGTGCCCATTTGCCCTATCGTGTGAGGACAACAAATGTGGAGATATTTGATGTGTCCATGTGCTCAATCATGTGAGGAGGATAAATGTGAAAAGTTGAGGTGCCCACTGGTTGTCCATGTGAGGACGGAGAAATGTGGAAGTCAATTAAATAATGTGTATTTGATTATGAAATTGGATAATTAAATGCTTTTGAGTAAGAGGTGTGATAATGTATATTTAAATCAAATGTTTATATATTTGGTTAAATGTATTCTCTACTAAGCAATTGCTCATTCCTATCTAACAATATTTCAGGACTTAGTGAACTGCAACCACATCAATGAAGAAGAAGCTGACCAACCGTTTTGTATTAAACTCAAAGATATTTTGAAATTATAATCTAATAGTCGAACTTTACGTTGTTTTCTTTTGGGAAATTATGGGCCTTTTTGTTCTTTGATAGCCATATTTGAAACTTGTAAGCCCATGAGCCAATTGTTTTGTTTGCTCTAACTTATTGAACTGTGAATGATTAATATGTAATTTGTAACTCTGAAATTATAGTTTAATGTGAAAGAGAAAGGTTGAGATTCGTTGGAAATGTGAGTTTATTATTATGTACATCCTTGCTGTGCTGGATAGTTTATAGTTTCAGATTTTGGAGCGTTACAAATTGGTATCAAAGCGAACCAGGTTTGAATACCTTGAGCTCGTTAGAAGTGGCTAGCGCCATAATGGGTTTGCCATGTTAAGAAAGGATGTTAATCACTAAGCATGATTATGTGTTTATGAGACTATATAGGTATGGGGTCAAACTTCAAGGATACAACTTGCATTCATTGAAGTTCTCTTGGAAAAGCACCTGATCAATGCTTTTTTCCCCTTGGAAATCTTTGAGTGCCATGAAACATGTTGATATCTTAGGTGGGTGACCCGTATGTGTTCCATGTGTTTATGATTTTATGTGGTTTGCCTTATGTGAAATAGATGCATGAGTAAGGTTTAGACTATTTGGGTGTGATTTGTGGAATGATATTTGAGTACGTGAATTGCGAGTTAATCCTACCTTATCTTTACTTTTACATGGGATGTCTAGACGTGGTAGAGGCCATGGTAGGCCTTGCCGGGGTGGTCAGGGTATTCTGGCCAAACAAGACCTTCCTTACCAAGAAAAAGGGGCAGGACAAAACAACGTGGCCGCACCTTCGGTCTAAGATGCAATGGGGGCACTAGCCCAAGAAATGGCCAGGGCTCTTAGAGAGGCCATGAATATATTGAGAGCTGAGCAAGCAGCTAGAACCGTAGAAGGTGAAACTAAAACTTCCTTCTCAAAGAAAGAATTTTTTTGTTCTAATCCTGCTGAGTTCACGGGTGAGCCGGATCCCATAAAGGCCGATAAGTGGCTAGAACAAATTATCAAATCCTTTGAAATCTTGGATATTCGTGAGGGAGTATGTAACAACCCCACTCCGTAATTAGTTACTAATCAATAATTAAGAATGCTAATTAAGTGTTAAGGATTGAATTATGTATTAATTGTGCATTTTGTGTGTTATTTGTATTCCTATCTGTCTGTTGTAGGAATATCTATCTAAAATTCTATTTCGATATAGAAATTGAAAGCCTTGTCGGCATCTGAACATGAAATTGACGAGGTGAACACATTATTTGGAATTTTTAAAATTTTATGATGAGTTTAATTAGAAATTGATTCGGAGCCAAATAATTAGAATAAATTAATTAGAGCTGATTAAAATTAACTAATCTAAGCTAGGTTAATTAGTTTAAGTTATACAAGACTATAAATAGGTGTGTTGAACTTAAGAATTCACATTCCCTATTACCTTTGAACCTCAAAAATGTGTAGAAGAAGAGAGTAAGAGGGAGAGAGTTCAATTCAAGAAGAAAAGAGAAGATTGAAGAGAGAAATTAAGGAATTGACTTGGAAACTCAAGAAATTTGCTACATAGAGCTCAATTGAAGACTTTATGTAAGAAATCAACTCTTAAACTTTGCATTCAAGACATCAAATGTATGAATTCAAGAGGGTTAAATAAATTGCCGTAAGAATTGATCTAAGAGAGTAGAAATGAGGATCAATTCATACATGCATGCATAATTCTTCATTCTAGAGTTGATTTTCATCAAATTCCTTACATGCATGAAGCTATGTTCACTAAGTTTTGGGAATTCAACATGATTTTGCACTTAACACCTCATTTGTTCATGTTTTGGAAGCTAAGAGCTCAAATCATTACATCTATGTGTTTGATACAAAGTTTAAAGCTTAATTTTGAAGAATTGAAAAGAGTTTGAGACTTTGATTTTGAGAATTGATCATGAATTCGTGTTTTTGAAAGAGTCTTTACGTTTTTCCCAAGTTTTGGCTCAAATGCACAAGTTTAAAGCTTGGAAGTTGTGTTTTGAACTTGAAATTGAAATCTGGAAACTCTAGAGTTTGGTCGCATCGCTCGAGTGCACTTCACAAGCTCTCAGAAGTTTTGCAAACATATACAGTTGGCTCAAGCGACCAAGTGTTTGCTCGAGCGAACTTAACTTTGCATGGCACTTGGCTTGAGCAACCAAAAAGTGGGCTCAAGCCTAGATTCATAGCATCCAACACTTTTGCAGACTTTACAGACTGCTCGAGCGACCAAAGCTTCACTTAAGCGAATTTCCCTGTTTTCTAAAATTTTGCAAAGTATTTCTAAGTGCATACATCCATCCTTATTCCATCTTAAGCATTCTTAAGCCATGGTTTAGACCGCAATAATGAGAAAATGAATTAGAAACATACTAAGAAAGAATTGAATCAAGTTAAGCACTATTTGGAATGTGTGTTTCAATCTGTATCTGTTATGTGTTTGTGTGAGTCTCGCGCTACAGTGTGACATTTTTGTCTTAGGTGACCGCTCGAGCGGTGAAAATACCGCTCGAGTGATGATGGAGAACATCTAGTAGTTTTGCAAGCGGGAGGGGACTGCTCGAGCGAACTAGTGGTTGCTCGAGTGAACTTGCAGTGCTCCTAGTATCTCGTTTTGCAGACAAAAATACTAAGAAGCCTCGTTCACCGCTCGAGCGATGAAAAGACCGCTAGAGTGGTCCGCGCGAAATCAATAATTTAAAAAGGCACTTCCTAGAACATTTCTTCACCTTTTTTTTTCTATTTTCTTTCTTTTCTTTCTTTCTCTCTCTGTCTCTCTCTCTCTCTCTCCCTCCGAAAACCGAGGTGTCTTAACCCAAATATCTCTCATTTCTCTAAGATCTAAGCCCAAATCACTTGCAAGAAGAGGAGTACACATAAAGATCTTGTTATTCTACTGATTGGATCTTGGTTTTGCGAAGGATTCTCCTAAAAGTCTTGCTTTCTTGCTCTTTTCTTGAGGTAGGGTCACTTTTAACTTAGTATTTCTTTGTTTTGAAGGTGATTATATGGTATTGTTGTGACTTTAAAGTTTGATTTGATGATTGAGTTAGATTAAACTTTGTATTTAACAAAAAGGGACACTTTAATCAACTTTTATCAAAATTTCATGTAATTTTACATGAAACATGAACATTGATGTTGAGAATCCATATATATATATATGAAGATGAGGAGAAAGCCCCAAATTTATTAAAATCCTAATTTTGAATTTGAGTAGAGAATAACACTTGGTTGGAAATCTCCTTAAATTCTTGGAATTTTGTGAATAATCAAGGTGTGGACTATATGGTTGTTGTTGTTGAATTGAAATTGTGACATGGAAGTTGGTATCTCTTGAACATTATTTGCTTCATTTATTTCATACAATGTTGAATGTTTGTTTGCTTAGAAAAAAGCTTAACTGAGAGGTGAAGAGAGCATGAACCTGGGTTAGGAGTCAATTTTGTGAATATGGTGTTGTGTTGGTATCCGCACAGGGAGTTAAGGTGTCCAATTGCCCTGTCTTGAGCTTTATCATCGAACGAATGTGGGAAAATGTTTTTGGGTGTCCACTAGTTCTGCCATATAATAGTCGGTAAAAGTGGAAAAATGGATGTTTTTGGGTGTCCACTAGTCCTACCGTATAGTAGTTGGTAAAAGTGGAAAAATGGATGTTTTTGGGTGTCCACTGGTCCTGCCATATAATAGTCAGTAAAAATGGGAAAATGGATGATTTTGGATGCCCACGTCCTGCTGTATAACAGTCGATAAATGTAGGGAAAGTTTCAACTGGATATGACAAGTGTATGTGGTTTGGACAATTATAAGGGACTCACGGTGTATTTCTCTGTCCATTATTGAAAATGTGCTCTGTTCGTTACTTATTTATTTTCTCAAAAATACAATTTTTTAACGTTGTTTTAGTTATAACGGTGCCATGTGGTTGTTCAAATGATTAGATACTTTGTTAAATGTATCTCTATTGGGCAAATAACTCAACCCTATCTGATTTTTTAGGAACTAGTGACGTGCCTCCACCGAAATGACTAGGAGCTTGCACTTTTGTTTTGTTGGGAAACTATGGTTCAAGGACATCAAATTTTGGAGGCTTAGAACCTTGGTGTAAAAAATTGTAAACCTATTTTGTGTACAAGGCAATGCCTTGAAACTTTCTCTTTTGTTTTGTATGCCATCAAGGCTATCTCTGTTGTGTTATTTTCTAACTTATTGAACTTGGTCATGGTTTTGAATTTTAATGGAATTGTAGAAGTTGGAATTGTAATCCTATATCTTAGTTCTATGAGGAAGAAGATTCTATGGTATTTGGCTATGCTTGGTTGTCGTATATTTATTTGAAATATTTCAGGACGTTACATACAATTTGTCTGATCTGTCTCTGGAGCTATCTGTGAGTAACAACTTTGTAAAGTTATGTTTGATTATAAGTATTTTTTGAATTATATGATATACTCAGTTTTTGAAATGATATTTGTGAATAAATGAATGATTGCCCATTTTCTGAAATGTAATCATGGCATCTTTAGCATCTGTATTTGTTATCTGCTATCTGGTACCTGGTATTAAGGATCTTTATGGGTTCCAATCATGGAAATATCTGTTAAACCTATATGGTTATCTATTACAATTATGCATAATCATCTGCTCTGTATATGGGTCTTAAATGACCATCTGCTCTGTATATGGGTCTTATATGATCATCCACTCTGTTAGCTAATAGATGTACCACGTATGACTGAATGCAAATATGAACATGTATCTGAATCTAATATGATTTGAATTCTTATTTCTGAATTTGTTATAGGACATCATTCATTAAAAACATTTACTCTGCTGTTATTCACTAGACTCCAGCTCACTGTTAATATTATATATGTAGGTGATCAGGTGTATGACCAGGTTTAAGACTACCAGTCTGGGATCTGTTTTTGTCGGCCAATCTGTGTGCCTCACGTGGTGGTTCCAAAATTGTGATGTGAACAAGTTTTGTGATCATGATCTAAGTTTTATTTTCCATCGCTCGAGCGTAGATATCAAGCTTTCGGTATTTTCACTATACCTCTACAAAACTTCTGAGACCTTGCATTTACCGCTTAAGCGGTGGATAATTTGCTTGAGTGGTTTACTTGTATTGTGCGCATCGCTCGAGTGATGGAAAGTTCGCTCGAGCAATCAGTTCGAGACAACTATTTTAAAATTCGATCTAAACACTTTTTTGGCTCACTTTTTAACACTCCTCTCTCTAAACCCCATTTATGAAAACCCTAGCTCCTAAACACTAGATTTCATCTATTTTTAGCTAGAATCCATCCTTGCTCTTTCATCAAAGTTGTTCATCTCACCTAAGGCTACATTTTGAATCGATTAGATCTCGTTATTGTGAAGGTTTATCTCTTGGGTTTTCATCTCTCCTCTCACAACTCTTGAGGTAGGAATACTTTGACGCTTGTATATCTATATTTTGGTTTGAATATGTGTTAATTTCATGGTATAGCTATGTGATTAGGAGGGGGCGATGATATGTATATCTATGGACATAAATGGTGATGGGGGTTTAGCCTTAAGATTTATGGAAGGATTGATTAATTTTTAATGAAAACTAGTGAACACATCTTGAATTTAGGCAAATGAAAGAAGGAAATGAAAAGCCCTAATTGTCTTGTAAAACCCTAATTAATGTTCATGGGTCTTGATTGGTCATAGAAGGGAAATCAAGCATAATGTGAAATGTATTGAGATTCCTTGTTTTGGAATAAAATTTGAGTTTTGATGGCTTGTTTATTGTATACTATGGTCTTACCCATGTGGGAAAAATTGAGGTGCCCACTTGGCCGGTCGTGTGAGGAAGATAAATGTGGGGATATTTGAGGTGTCCACATATGCCCGATCGTGTGAGGACAATAAATATGGAAAGTTAAGGTGTCCACTAGCCATCAGTGTGAGGACGGAGAAATGTGGAAGTTAGTTAAATAATCTATATTGGATAATTAAATGCTTTTGAGTAAGAGCTGTGATAATACATATTTAAATCAAATGTTTATATATTTGGTTAAATGTATTCTCAACTGGGCAATTGCTTATTCATATCTAATAACATTTCAGGACTTGGTGAACTGCAACCACATTAATGAAGAAGAAGCTGATCAACCCTTTTATATTAAACTTAAAGATATTTTGAAATTGTAATCTAATAGTGGAACTTTTACGTTGTTTTCTTTTGGGAAATTATCGGCCCTTTTGTTTTTTGATGGCCATATTTGAAACTTGTAAGCCCATGAGACAATTGTTTTATTTTCTCTAACTTATTGAATTGTGAACGGTTAATATGTAATTTGTAATTTTGAAATTATAGTTTAATGTGAAAGAGAATAGTTGGGATTCGTTGTAAATGTGAGTTTATTATATATACATCCTTGTTGTGCTGGATAGTTTATAGTTTCAAATTTGGGAGAGTTACAGTTCCAGGATTGTCTTATGAATCAGTATATGATTATTTGGAACAGGCAGATTCAGGGACATATTTATCTGAAAGTGGATGTAAATTTTTGGAAAAATATCTGATGGAACAAGATCTAAAAGGATGGGATGAGATGTTTGAAGAATATGATGAAAACTATGATCTTAGTGATATCATGGGTGATAGAAGGTATGGAATCTAGACAATGCAATGGATTGACAAAACCATAGGCAGTTTGGCAAAACCAAGGGCTAAAGATTACACTTTCATATGATTACACCACCAAGTGTCTCTTGTTCATAAGTAAATCAACACGTGGCCACACCACCTACTTGTTTGTCTTTTGTTTGTATTCTAGTAACAATAAAATAAAATATGTAAAATATTTTATATTTATAGATTTTGTTGAAATCCAAACTTTGAAGTCCACAAGGTGCCTATATAAAGGCCTTGACAGAGAGCAAAAAGGGATAAAGATTATTTAGAGTATACTTGAGACTAAGAAAGAAGTCTGGTTTTTTGGTCTTCTTAGTGAAAACAATACTTTAGCAATCTAACAATCTACAGAAATTCATTTCTTTGTAAATTTTTGTTCAATAAATAAAAAAAAAAATTATTTTCAGAAAAGACTGTTACTACTATATGTCAAAGTATTGATATTAGGTCTCCTACTTAATCAAAGAAGTAGTTTCTGAACTTACTGTCTGAGGTAGGAAACGAAACAGATCTGTGTTGAGCCTAATCTAAGGAAGGAAATGTTGAGGCTAGTCACATCTGTAAACTGAAAACTTGCTAATATCAAAGTCCTACACCAACTACGTTTAGGTAATGCTCATAATCCTTAGATACTGTTCTTATTTTGGAAACATAATAGGTCTAAAATCAAAACATCTTAAAATTACAAGAAGTATTTATCATCATTTCTATATCCAAGATATGTTAGTAGATCAAAATCAAGTACTAGTATTAATCGCAAATTGTCAACAACGCCGTACTTTTTTACAAAATCTACTAAATACTAGTACTACTAAAGATATAGAATTTACTAGAAGAAAGTGTTGATCAAATAAAATCATATATTATCAAGAACAATTAGGTTTAGTATCCTTAAAAAAAAAAAAAATTAAAAAAAAAAAAAATAATAATTTAATAATTATTTTCTACATTATCACCACCTTATCAAGACACATCATTTACGCCAATTTGAATCACTAAAAGTTCGAACTTTCAAGCAACACCCATAAATAAGCACATCAATTGAAAAAATAAATTAAAAAATAACTCATAAAACATTGAGATTTGCCAAATAGGCATGTAGCAAAAGATTACAATTACACAAAGTAAATTACTTGAACCAATAAGTACAGTAAATCTTCACAAATATCATCAATATCAGTTTCATAAAACTCACTAATACACTTTTAGTTATATCTTATATTGAACCAATAAGTACAGTAAACCTTCACAAATATCATCAATATCAGTTTCATAAAACTCACTAATACACTTTGTAGTTATATCTTATGTTTTCATAAATCTTTAGTAACAGTTTCCTAAATCTTCAGAAAATAGTTTTCAAAAATTTTTATTTTTTTCGTATCCGTATTTTAATATTTTCAATAATTTTTTTTAATATTTAAGCAATTTTTTTAAAAAAATTTTAGACACACCAAACATAAATACACTTAAAAAGTATAATATTTGTGAAATTTTTTTTTAAAAAATACACTAAATACCAAAAAAATACAAAAAAAAAAAAATACATTTTTCATATTTTTGTGTATTTTTTGATTTTTTAAAATATTTTTTTCACAAATATTTTACTATTTAAATACATTTAAGTAAAGTGCATTTAAAAAAGTAAAAAAAAAAATTGCTTAAAATTTAAAAAATATTCACTAAAAAAAAAAAAAAAAGTCACGACCCAACCCCAGGGACTTAGGGTTGGAACCGTAACTTCCTAACTTATTCTATTCGTAGCAAATTAAACTGCACAAGCGAAAATAAAAATAATTAAACAGGAAATTACTCTATTTTACTATTTTAATAAGAGAATATACATCTATAGGGCTTTTATAATTTTATTATTCAGTGACTGGTCCCGAGTAGAAACAAAAGGAAGCAAAAATAAAAAAAAAATAAAAAAGGGCAAAATAGTGGTTCAACATCAATCCTCGTGCGGGTTCCATTACGTGAGGTTATGGTTTTCCCCTATATCTCGTCATCTAAAAGGGTAACAACTATAAGCACACAACAGAGTGAGAAATATTATCCGAAGAATATAAGGAATACAAAATAACTATGGATAGTTAGTTAAGCCAAAACATTTATGTAACTTAATTTGGTAAATAAATCATTTAAGTGGCAGAAACTGAAATACAGAAATTATATAAATATATGACCATAACCACGGTACAAAATAGAACAGAACAGGGGTCATAGAAGTGACAATCAGAATAGAAGTCAATGGATCCATGACAAATAGAGGACTACAAAGTGGCCAAACAGAAGCCAATGGTTATTTAAGTCTCCCAAGGCGTGGAACTCCTATGGTGATACTTACAAAACATAATTGTTTATAAGGGCATAGTCAAATATTCTTTAAAATTTAAACAAACATATCCATGTGTTTCATTTTAAACAAATAGAGTTAAGAAATTAATCCACGTAACTGAAATATTAATATAATTTATAAAATATAACTTGTATTAATATAACTTATAAAATATAATTTGCATAAAATAAATTATAATAAGTCAAAATATACGTAAAATATATTATGGTGACTCAAGGTATAATATAACTGTACGGGAAAGAAATACACCTTCTCGTATAATTCTGTTGATCAAGTCTGCGCTCCTCCGTACGACGTCGCTTTATCACCTGAAAACACAAACGTGAACTAGCCGGCGGGTGTGTGCCGGAAACCTCTCCGATGCCTAAGTCAGTAAGCTTGACAAATAGAGAAAAGCTCTGTGTGTTCAGAAAACAAAGTTGTGTTACCTCTCCATAGGTGATGTTGGTGAGCTTTTATAGGTTTCGTATGGCACAATCCTAGTAAGACTCTTACTCTTCCATGTAGAGTCCTCCTAGGATTCATACTCCTGAAGGATAATGCTTATCCTTCAACACTCCCTTCACTGCTTAAACCAAGTGAGATGGTTTTATCACGGCCAAACTACAATACGACTGAAATAACATTGCCATACCATACAGGCAGGTATGGCCGATCTAACTACTAGTTCAGCTCTTCCCTTCCTTGCTTCTATCCCGGCTGCGAATGCTTAGACCGAGCTATCCATAGAAGTGTCAAGTCGAACTAACTTAAACAGTCCTGAAGAAGGTTCTCTCTTACTCCGGTTAGAGGAGATGACCGGGCTAATCCGTAATACGCCGCAACCGAGCTACCCCCCACGCCCATCTGACAACCGAACTAACCGTAGTACTTCTTTGAACCGAACTAATCGTAATACTCCATTTGATCGGTGTATCCACTGTCTTTCGTATTTGGTCCTATCTCGGCCTAACACCTAGCTCGGCCCAATTTATCTATATATAAATTACCCTCTCAATTGCCCCTTAATTCCATCTGCATAGCATGATAGGGATTATCTGTCCATCAGCCGAGCTAGAGTCCCTAAGCCTTTCCAGCCGAGCTACAACCTTTTAGCTTATCCAGCCGAGCTAAACTTAAGCCGAGCCGTTCTTATCCGGTCACAATGTCTTTTCAATCACCAAAACTGAATCGCTTCCTATTCTGTATACACGTGGCACGCTTCCATTGGTTGAAGGCAGCTGTGAACGCCCCCTTCGTATTTCACAATTTTTGAACAGTCCCGCCTTTTTTGCCCTTTTTACACAAAACAACCCTTATTTTCTTGAATCATCCTTCATACTACTCATCTTCTTCTCTTTCTCTTCAAGCTTCCATTTGCTTTTCAACCCTGCAATCGTGAAGCTCGTGAATCTTTCCAGTGCCTCTTACAAGATCCAGCTCCTTCCTCTTCTTTTGGTAAGTATTGCACATCTATCTTGCTTTCCTTGTTTTCGTATTTTGTTGTGCGTGTTTTTACAAAATGCATCTTTTCCATTTTGCTTTATTTCTTCTGAAAACACCATGTTAGAACCTTTGATATTCATGAAATAATTTGTAGAACACTTTCTTTGATCCAAAATCACACACAACCGAACAAGCAAACTGTTTGTAGCTTTAGTGCCAGTGAGACTAGACTACACAACCGAACTACCACTTGTATTAGTAGCTTTAACAAATCAAACCATCCTGTGATTGCCTTTAGCCAAGATAAAACGTACCGAACTAAGGTTGAACTTAGCACACTAGAAACCTTGGTCATCAACCGAACTAAGCTTTCGGGGCTAAGCCAGCTTTCTTAGTTTCTAAACCAAACTCAGAAACCTACCCCTATAGGCTTAATCCGAAGTAAAAAAAACGTAGTTCAAACCGAGATAACCCATCCCTTGTTCAAACCGAGCTACCAAGTACCTCGCTCGAGCCGATATAGATTCTTTAGCATCCCATGCAGCCAAAGTAGGACTTTTTTTCATGCTCTTATTTGTAGCACGGTCCAATAATCTGTGCTTAACCCCTTTGTTTTCCACTTTGCAGACTTTAGGTTGCCCAGGCCATCCTCTTGAGTGCTTGACCGAGCTTCTGAGCACAACTTCTCAACCGAACTAATTTATTTATAACTTATAAAATAAATGGGGAAGTATAGGTTTTTGGTAGAAACCCCAGGAGGCCTCGCCGAATTCCGAAAGGACTATAGGATACCTGATGATGTGCACCTTACCCTAGCCAAACCAAATACCATTCCATGGAGGAAGGAAGGCTTTGTTCCTTTTACCCTTCTTTCAATAATAGAAACCAGACTAAGGTTTCACGTCCAGCCCTTGATTTGTGAATTCCTTAGGCAAACCAGACTATGCCCAACCCAACTTTCCACCAACTCATACCGTATAATAATGGGTATAGCCGAACTAAACCGCCAAGCTGGTGTAAACCTCGGTCTAGCCGAACTGTTCCACCAATATTCCTTAGGTTCAAAAGAGGATGGGTGGGTATACTATTTGAGAATACGCCGCCGACGTGAAAAAATAATTAAGGATACACCGGATAAAGATTTGAACGACGACGATTTTTTCTAGGTCTCTGGGAATTTTGAAGATCATCAAGCCCAGATTCCTGATCGACGTATAAATTGGAATAAAGGGATACCCGGTATAGTTACTTCGGTTTCCATGCATTATTCTTTTTTTTACTTCGGTTTTTGGGTTTAAACCGGACTAACAGTCGTCTTCATTCATGCAGATTCAGCCCATATACATTCATTGTACTGTTACCCTAACCTTGGTACTCTCCGTGCCGCACTACGTGTTGAAGAAAGAAGTTGGGCTAAACTCCTTAGTTTTGAGCCGACATACCGATACACCGGTCGTCGAAAAGCCAGAGTCACCGACTTTCTCCTAGAAGACGCACCAGAACCGGACCCTACCTTGCCCCAGATCAACCTAGTGCCTCTCACCGCCGAACAAGAGATGGCAAAAAGGAGCAGGTTGAAGGCCCTGTTAACCGCAACAACTCCAGCCGATGTACCACCAACCGGCCAAACCACTGAGACCGTGGTGGCCCTCCCAACTGAACAGCCGTCGTCATCTCGCCCAAGCAAACGTGCCCGGGCTAGCCAAACCGAGCAACGACTTGTGGATGAGACCGTGCTGCCACCAAGCCCTCCAAGCCCCAAACAAAGCCCTCAACTGGAGAACTCCGACCGAACTGGCGCCTCAAAATGGGTTCCCAATCTGACCTTCAACAACCGAGATATACTGGCTTCGGATTCGGTTGTCCCTGAGAAGGACCACTTGATGGCTTTCAATCTAGCCAAGAGTGTGTGCCTTTCAAAAGACATGGAGCACCACTACAAACAACTGAATACCGAGCTGAAGTCCATTCGGTCTTCAACTAAGTCAATGATCCTGGTGAATAGCTCTATTTTTTTCTTTGTAATTTTTCCAACTTTTAGTCCGGCTAAAAGAAAAGTTACTACTCCTTTGCAGGCCATCCAGAAAAACAATGTTACACATAGGAGAGTGATGGAGCTCAGGAGAAATACTAGGGAGGCCATGGCAGAGGCCGAAGCAAAAACAGCCGAACTGGAGGAGGCAAGAAAACAAATTGCCAAATTGCGATCTGAGAACGGCCGACTGACCGAACTGGTTAGTTCAGCCGAAGCCGAAAAGAAAAAGGTTGCTATTGAGGCAAAGGACAAGTACCTACGCTTGCTGGCAAAAATTGAAAAGAAGAAGGATGTCGAGATAGCTGAACTGAAGGCAGGCATGAAGAAAGCCGAAAAGCGAGGCTTTAAGAAGGCAGATGATGCATACACCCTGCAATGTGACGCAGCCAAGGACCTGTTCTTCAAATGTGGCTGGAGGAGTGCTGTGGAGCAGTTCGGTTGTGCGCCTGACATCGACGTCTACAATGCTCCACAGTATTCCATTCCGACTTCACTGTCGCAGTACGCTGCTGACCTTCAGAGGCAATTTCTTGAAGGGTCTGTTGAGGGTGAAGATGATGATGAAGATGAGCGGACTGACACTCCGGCCGTCAATGAGCAACCCAATGATCAAATGGTTCGGTTGGAGCCGGTAGTTGAAGACCTAACTGATGAGCTGCTGACTGACAACACGCAGCGAATTGATACCGAGGTTCATGTTGAAACCGAGCTCCCACCTCAAACCGGACTTCGGCCAAATGCTGATGTAGAATTTGATGCCGAAATTGACGAACTCTTCAGCTGATTTTTTTTTTTGAACTTGTAACCGGGCTATGGCCCCTCAGTTGTATTTGCTTTTTACATTAATGAAAAATCTTCTGAGCTAACTTTTATTTGAGTTCTGTACTTCTAATGAATTTCCAATGTTTACAACTGTGATCTCGGTTTGAATGCTTGCTTTCTAACTGCTATTTGAAATATTTCTGGGCCGATATACCGTACTCCGGTTTTAGCGATCTAACTTATTAGCCAACCACTCTTTAGCCGATGTTCTTACTTCGGCTAAAGAGTACCCAAAGTTCGTTTAATCCAGCCAACTATTCTTCAGCCACCCTTACTTCGGCTGAAGAGTACAAAGAGTTGGTTTTATCCAGCCAACCACTCTTCAGCCATAAACTTACTTCGGCTGAAGAGTACAAAGAGTTGGTTTCATCCAGCCAACCACTCTTCAGCCATAAACTTACTTTCGTTGAAGAGTACACAGAGTTGGTTTCATCCAGCCAACCACTCTTCAGCCATAAACTTACTTCGACTGAAGAGTATAAAGAGTTGGTTTAATCCAGCCAACCACTCTTCAGCCACCCTTACTTCGGCTGAAGAGTACAAAGAGTTGGTTTCATCCAGCCAACCATTCTTCAGCCATACACTTACTTTGGCTGAAGGGTAACAAGAGTTGGTTTAATCCAGCCAACCACTCTTCAGCCATACACTTACTTTGGCTGAAGAGTAGCAAGAGTTGGTTTAATCCAGCCAACCTCTAAGTTGGTTTTTCTAGCCAACTTAGAATATAGTGTTTGGTTATCCCGACCAAACGTCCTGCAGCCTGGATCCTTATCCTGGGCTTAGGAGGGGTGTTGGTTTAATCCAGCCAACCATGTTTACAATGCTCCTAATTTACTGAAGCTACTTTCTACTGAAAACAATTATGCTAAAAAGAATCGACTTGTTTTATTGAGAAAGTAAAAAATTATATACTTAAAAGAAAAAAAGCTAGAAATAAAACAACTTGAGATTGGCAGTGTTCCACGGCCTGGGAATTGCTTTGCCGTCCTTATCTTCCAAGTGGTATGCCCCTTTGCCTGCTAATCCGACTACTTTGTAAGGTCCTTCCCAATTAGGCCCCAACTTGCCATCTCCAGGAACCAAGGTGTTTCCCATCACTTTGCGCAGCACCCTGTAACAAACTCGCGGGGGACCTCGCTATAGCTTGGACTCGATTTTTGTGTCACGGTTCTTAATCTCGAACCAAAGAGTCCAAATCCAGCAAATCGATTTTGAAAACAGATTTTTTGAAAAGAAGTGCCAAACATGGATTGCTTTGCCAGATGCAGAGTCGCTACATAAATGTTTTATTTTCGGGAAATTTAGGAAACCCTGACTCTGTGCCAAAGGCTACGTGTCCGTCATCACCAAAGTTGCCTCGGCTCGGGAACTTGGGTACGATTAGGGAAGGTCACTTCGTGAGCACCCCTGCTCGCCCGGTCAAAGACCGGCCTCTACTAACCATGATATCTTACTTTGAAAACATTGTGTGCTCTTATTCCGGTTATTAGCCTAGGTTACTATGTGATGCTCGCAGCAAACAAGTATAGACTGAGTCGCCTGAATTGGAACAAAACACTTCATGTTTGTTTGTTTTGAAAAATGGTTTGATGGTGCTACCCGCAGGTAGGCTAAGACGTGGTTTTGCCACCCTCGGGTGGGCTTAGAAAACATGATTTTGCCACTATCTAGTGGGCTTAAGACTCACAGTCGATGCATTGTCCCAATTCAAATAACTCAACCTTCACCCACAGGCATTCAGGCAGTTATATCACATAAGCACATAGCCTCATGGTAAGCACGCTATCATGGCAGTCACTCACATGCATGCAAGGATGCTAAAGCATAAAAACTCACCGAGTACTCCAAGACAAAACAGAAACTCATTAGAAATCCATGCATGATCCTAAATATACAGGATTGCCTAATGCAACACATGCAAAAATGCAACTATAGCAGGCTCGGCTATCCTAAACATGGCATATGGAATGCTACAGGTAACATGTATTCAACTTGGAATTGAAATACAAATGCAGTTAGTATGATGCGCCGAGCCCGGTGCGTGCAAGACAGATAAATGAATGCAAACATGCTATCATACTGTATGCTAATTGAAATATGCCCTAATCTAACTATCATAAGCAGGTAAATAAAAGGGAAGAAAGACGTGGGGTTGGAAGACATACATCACACTCACCCACACTTATTACAATTATGCCCTCGCACAGAGGGTCCAAATAAATATACAGTCCCGAATAAAAGAATAGTACAGTCCAAATAATACAGTCTAAATAATGTATAAATTCCTAATTAATTAACAAATTAAATAAGAAAGCTGTAAAATTGGCATGCAAGCCAGGGACTGCCTTGATTCTGATGAATGATGCATGTCCGGGTTGACTTGCGCAGAAATCCACTGGGATGCCCCAATTAGCCTCTGTTTTGGCAACTGTTCTTGAAATGCGTGCCAAGCCTTGGAAGACTGTTGATTCTTGATTTTGCTGCAACAGAGAGCAGGAAAGAGGCATAGCAATGTATTTCACAAATGTATGCATGTCTCGATCCTCGTGCCACCAATCACGCATCTCGATGCATGATGGCCGAGGAGCCGAATTGCACAACTCGATATAGAATGAATGCATATGAACACTATAACAAAACCTAACTCCATCATGGATAATCTGGAGTGTCGGTGACTTGGGAATTAAGACACGTTCCGTCACTTGGAGTACGGAACGCACCTCGTTTCCCGTGCCCGGGCTAACTCCTATCCCGAACACGATGCAATATGCACGATATGCATAAAATGCAACTAATATACAACCTAACATGCGCAATGCTATGAAATGACAAACACGATGCACGAGGTAATACATAACCGAACATATACAATGCTATGGGTGAATGGCATACGCAACGCATAATGGGCTTACACCAATATGAGAGAGCCTCAGCCACACTCACATAAGAGGCCATCAGATGAAACCAAGACAACTTGAAATGCGTGCATGCGTGCACGCAAACCGAGGACGGACCCTCAGGCACCGAAATGCCACTCTAATGAGACATGGCAAAGACATGGAATATGATATGCAAACATGAAAAAATCAGTAGCAAAATGAGGGGTGAAACAGCCTTGAAACAAGGCGAAATGACACCCGATGCACGGAATCACTCCCGAAATGCAAAACTGGGTACATGAAATGGCTCACAGCTATACAAAGCATGCATAATTAGGACATGAAGTGTAAAAGAAGAAGCAAGGAAGCCCCGAGACAAGCATTTTTACATTTCAAAGCATGGCCAAACAATAAGCATAAGTGGGACTAAATTAGCGTACAAAAATGGCTCCGCAAGGGAGGCGATGAAGCAAGTGATGGATGCAAAGCCCAAACAGAAAAAGACCCTTCTACAACACTGAAGAGGGACCAAAAATATGACTAATTACAGTTTATGGGAGCCCCCAAAACAGTATACAAACACACTCAAAATGTCATGCAAGATGAGGCTCAAAGGAGGCTATAACACAAAATATACAAAATATTCATCAAAAAGCCAAAGACCCTTAATGAAACATGACAAGGGGGTCAAAAAATGGCCACTTTCAGTTCTGTTCATGGCCAAAAAATAGAAGCAAGATAAGCTAACAAATCATGCAAAAATGGGGACCAAAGAGGGGTACAATGGCAAGTGATATATGGAGGTCCCCAACAGTGTTGAGCCCTTCTTCAATGTTGAATAGGGGCTCAATATAGGCCTATTTACAGTTTACATCAGGCCCCAAAACAGATCACACACAAGCTAAAAATATCATGCAAGAAAATGGCATTCAAGAGGGTATTGAAGCAAGTGCAACATGGGGGGCTCAAACAGTGTTGAGCCCTTAATGAAACAAGAAAATGAGCTCAAAAAAATGACCTTTTCAGTTTTGGTCAGAGCTCAAAACAGCAAGAAAATAGGACTAAGCAATGGTACAAAATAAGGCCCAAAAATAGGGGAAATGAACTTACCCTTGAAGACTACTCCTTGGCTGCCTTTTGAACTGAGAAATGGTGCCTCCAAGCCTCTGAGAAGAGCTCCAAGCTGCTGGAAATGGAGTGGTGGTGGTGGTGCTAGGTGGTGATATGAAAAAGGGGTAGAACTTGGGAATTTTTTGAAGGAAATGAGAGAGATGGAGGGAGATATGTATGTATGAGCTCCAAGCAATTTTTGTCAACCCTCAAGAAAGAGCTGGAGGCTCTGTTATGTAGACAAAAATGGGGGAGAAATGGAGGGAAAAAGTGGGAGGAAAATGGATCAAGTTTTCCCCCCAAAAGTTGTCCCCCGGATACAGGTTTTTTTTGGGGGAAAACAGATATACAGCTGGAATATACACATTGCAAGGATCATGGCCGGCCAACTTTCAGAGTTGCAGGTGGCCGGCTGGCCACCCCCCATGGCCAGCCGGCCAAGGGTCAAAATGGTCAAAAAGATTTTCTGGCCGTCCACCACAAATTGGTGTCCTTCCAGATGCCCTCAACACAACCCTGTGGTTCAAAATTGGCAACTGTAAAACAGGAGAGAGAATAGGCCATTTTTAGGAGGGTTTCAAAAGGTTCAAGTAGAATTAATGGCTGGCCATATAATATTTGTGTCCTCCCAGGTGTCTACAACACAAATATGGGGGTTAGGATTGAAGAAAGTGACCCTAGGGTGGTCACTATTGGCTTGGAAGTGAGAAAAACGGGCGTCGGAGGGCGACGGAGGAATATAACTGGTTGCTGAAACAATTGCTGGCCTCCCACCCTTCTGTGACCTTCCCGGTGATGAAACAGAGGTACCTGCCAAAAATGAACGAAAACCGATGCAAAACGAATGTTCGGGGGCCAGAACGCGCAGTTTGGGGCCCCAAAAACTGCCTGTTAAGCACCGAAAGTGGCATTCGACCACGAAGTGGGTCTCTCAGACCTCAGTGTCCCTCAAAAGGGATTAAATAAGATGCATGCCAAAAACCGGAGCAATCGGAGATAGTTAGGCGGTCCTGAACCGAGGCACAGGGCCTGACGGCTCCGAAAATCGGGAACCGGGCTCCGAAATGTGTAAAATGGCCTACAGCCACAAAATGTAGCCCACGGTCACTGAGAGATGGTCTACGAGACCTCTCCCTCCCCTCAGGAAAAGAAACAGAGAAAACCGAGTCTGGTTTGCAAACCGAGGCAAGGCACAGAAGAGGGTTCGGAAGTCCGGAGGCAAGGCTCACGGCCGCGACTCTGAGACTTCTGAACGAGCATACTACGCAACATCACCGAGCACTCAATCGGTGACGTCTGAGTCTTAAGGTCGGTCAAAAATGGGGTGTCTACAGTTGCCCCTCTTTGACAGAACTCGGAAGTCATAAGTGACGGGAGTGAATGTCAAAGCCCAGAGACGACCCATTTTTGACAAGGCCGAAGACTTAGACAATCATACAAGATGGACAGAGATATGCCCGCAGGCGTGCCCGCAGGCAAAGGGGGGCAAAATGCAAAGCGATATGCACGAAGCCAGATGTAACTTAATGATCATGCAAATGCAGCAAGCTGTAATGAAGCAAGTATTCGCAAATAAATGCAACAATTTTAAGCAAGAATGCAAAGCAACAACTACATTTCATGCAGTTAGGAATGCGGAGAATTATTCAATTCTCGTCGCGTCTCACACGGAAAAGATACGATACCTGCGCAATTCGTCTGGTCGCACCAGTCTCAAATGAATCGTACATACAATATCGTTCCTGCAAAAGAGAGAAATCCAACAAGCACAATATGCTAATAACATATAGTCAATGTGATTCCGAAAGTTTGACACACGCAGTGCCGGCGAGTGAATACATTGCAATGCGAGAAAGGAACGTGCGTGACAACGCACGCTCAAGCACAGAGGTATGGCAATATCAAGAAATGTGCATAACAATGCAAGTATGCTCATGAGAATGCAAGTTATGTGCATGATAGTGCAAAACGAGCATAAATTAAGGTGCCCGTTTGTTACGAAATAACGAGCAAGGAAACGCGCGTTTCGGTGAAGGCGACTCGATCACGGCCTCCAGTTCACTTCCCGGAAAGGTTACAACACATTCAAAAGGGATACATTTTGATTTCGATGAATAATGATGAGACACATGTCAGAACTTGAAGCTGAAGTTCCGGCGGAGCAATTTCGCGACAGAAAGTGCACTTTTCTTGAACTTTTTCAGGTCCCGGGAACTCCAATCTTCCTCAAAATTTGCAGAGAGCTAGGTGAGCATGTGGGGGATACCACCGGCCAGTTATTTTCCCAAGGGGAGGCCACCGGCCACTTTTCAAAAAGAGAATGGCCGGCCAGCCAGAAAAGGTGGCCGGCCGGCCACCTGCCCAAATCCACGGGCAAATTGGTCTTTTCACCTTCTTTTCTTTATATTCTCTCACCCAAACACTTTGAGCTCATAACCTCAGCCACGAAATCTTCTCCTCTTGCTTCCCAAACCATTTTCTCCCTCAGATCTGAGCTCTATACGTGTTTTCCAATGCCCCACGCAAGTTGTTTTCGCGAAAATATTCAGTTTCAAGCACTTTGAAACGATTAAATTTTGAATTCGGTATTTCTTTTCTCATTTTCACCACTTGAGGTAAGTTTGTCTCAATATTTGGAAGATTTTCTCGGGGGTTGACTTTTGTTGACTTTTTCATTTCCCGAGAGTTGACTTTTGTTGACTTTTTCCAATTTTGGCTCATTTTTGCTCATTTTTGCAGATCTTCTGAAATGACGGGTAATTTTCCTCATGGTGGAGGCCCTTCGGGTGCCGGGGATGATTTTGATGTCATGACTCTGCCTCCGAGGGTTCGACCTTTCATTCCCGAGAGGTACGCCCCGCCGGCACACGTTCTTCCGCGGGCCGTTTTTCGTCACTTCACTGACTTTAGTGATCGAGCACCCGGAGATCTACTTCTGCGAGAGCCAGAGCATCACCTCTCCTACGAGGCCCGAGAGGTATTTTACTTCATTTTCTACATTTTTCGTGCATTTCGTGCCTTTGCCATGCTTGAACACACAGTTTAGCCTATGACATAGTACTTTGTTTGCATCCTGAACATGTGGCTTAAACACTTGAATTTCTCAACACTCGGCTCATTAATTTTGATGAGTACAGATACTTTTGAGAAGTGAACACACGACACACATTAGTTGAGAAGTGAACACACGGGTCAAACACTGATTTCTCGAACACACAGCCTGAATTTGAAGGTGAGCACACAGCACACGCTGACTAAGAGTAGAACACGCAGCCCAAACTCTGATTTTCTGAACACACAGCTCGGATTGATGGTGAACACACGGCACACACTGATTGGGATTTGAACACACAGCCCAAACATTAATTCTCTAAACACACAGCCCAAATTGATGGTGAACACACAGCCTACATTGATTTAGAGTAGAACACGCAACCCAAACTCTGATTTTCTGAACACACAGCTCAAATTGATGGTGAACACATGGCACACACTGATTGGGATTTGAACACACAGCCCAAACATTAATTCTCTGAACACACAGCCCAAATTGATGGTGAACACACAGCCCACACTGATTGAGAGTAGAACACGCAGCCCAAACTCGGATTTTCTGAACACACAGCTCAAATTGATGGTGAACACGCAGCACACACTGATTTAGAGTAGAACACGCAGCCCTAACTCAGATTTTCTGAACACACAACCCAAATTGATGGTGAACACACAGCCCACACTGATTGAGAGTAGAACACACAGCCCAAACTCGGATTTTCTGAACACACAGCTCAAATTAATGGTGAACACGCAGCCCACACTGATTTAGAGTAGAACACACAGCCCTAACTCAGATTTTCTGAACACACAGCCCAAATTGATGGTGAACACACAGCCCATACTGATTGAGAGTAGAACACGCAGCCCAAACTCTAATTTTCTGAATACGCAGCCCAAATTGAAGGTGAACACGCAGCACACACTGATTTAGAGTAGAACACGCAGCCCTAACTCAGATTTTCTGAACACGCAGCCCAAATTGATGGTGAACACACAGCCCGCACTGATTGAGAGTAGAACACGCAGCCCAAACTCTGATTTTCTGAACACGCAGCCCAAATTGAAGGTGAACACGCAGCACACACTGATTTAGAGTAGAACACGCAGCCCTAACTCATATTTTCTGAACACGCAGCCCAAATTGATGGTGAACACGCAGCACACACTGAGTGAGGATAGAACACGCAGCCCAAACTCTGATTTTCTGAACACACAGCTCAAATTGATGGTGAACACACAGCCCACACTGATTGAGAATAGAACACGCGGCCCTACTTTACTTCGCACACAGCTTATTCATTTCATTTGCACACAGCTCATTTATTTCATTTGCACACAGCTCATTCATTCTGATGCAGGTTGGTTCTCGCACCGTGCGAAGATATGGCTCCACCACTGCTAGAGAGTGGTATGCTGAGCTCCCGGAGGTTGTCCGGGATTTAGTTGATTTGGCAGGGTTCGGGGCCTTCTGCATGGGGTTATCACATTGTCCTGCCAGGAGGACACTGTTGGCAGCTTTGGTGGAGAGATGGTGGGACACCACCAACTCCTTCCACTTTTCCGCCACTGGGGATTTGACTATGACCCCGCTGGATTTTGCTGTACTGACCGGCCTGGACATAGGAGGTTGGCCCATTCCTTACGACGAGGATATGGGCGAATGGGAGGCCGCTTGGATACATCTGCTGGGGGCCCGCCCGCCTGTGGATAGAGCTTCAGGAAGAGTTCGATACACCTGGTTCTCTTCCCATTTTCAGAGGGAGGGGATGGAGCCCGGGACTCCTGAGGAGGCGGAGCAGTATGCTCGTGGTTTTCTTATGTTCCTCTTCAGGACTACTCTGTTCGCCGATATTGGGAACACGGTTGGGCTATATCTGCTGAGCGCTCTGATGGACCTGTCACAGGTCGGACGGTATGACTGGGGTGGCGCCGGCCTGGCTACCCTTTGCTGCTACATGAGCGCGACCTCCCGCGGGCAGGGAGACTTACTTGGCGGTTATTGGAGAGCCTGGAAGGTACTTTCTGTCCTCTTGATTTACATTTCTGCTCCTCATTACTTGTACACTGCACACACAACACACCATACACTCTGTATTTTGCCCTCAGCACTTTGTATTTACATTCTGCACTGCTTTCTTCAGTTATGGGTCTACATATATTTCCCGACGTTAGCCCCAGAGTTGGTGGTGGCAGGGCCCCTCATGACCCCATACTCACTGGTATTCGAGGGCCAGCACCGGCCGAGACCCCGAGAGACTCTCTTTTATCTACGACAGTATTTTGACACTGTGCGGACGATGGAGGTATTTCAGAACTCTCAGTCCCTTCCGTTTTCATCTTTGATCTGCCCCATATATTCCTGATTTCTGATTGGTTTATGCACTGGTTATCTGCAGATTACATGGCAGCCCTGGGCGCCCTTGGGTGATGGTCTCCGATTTCAGTATGCCGGAGGATCGGGCACCTCCCAGTACAGGATCCTGCTTGAAGGACCAGTTGGTAGAGCATGGTTTCTGGGGGAACGCTTTTTGCGTCAGGTATGGGGGTACACTTCTCAGGATCCTCCTGCAGCACCTCCAGCCAGTATGCGGACTGCTGATAGGCTCTCTACCCAGGATGTCATTAGTGCTATGCTGGGCACTGATGCTTTGCTACATCTCGAGGAGGGGGACTATGCCACTTATCGCCACGTATATCTGATGCCTTCCTTGACGGGAGTGCGTACTCCGTCACTGAAGCCTGTTGATGTACCATCTTCGAGTTAGGCTCGTGCTATAGATATCCCTTCCTCCAGCAGGGCTGGTACATCCAGAGGTGGGCGCGGATTCATTCCCCCGATTCCTCCAACTCTTCATTATCCTGGGTGGCCAGACATGTCGACCGAGTTAATGAGTTGGCGATTTGGGATGGAGCCTTCCCTTCTTGACCATAGATATGTCAGAGACCCTGATTCACCACCGGTATGTTTTACAGCTTTGATTTATCAGTCGGATACTTAGACATTCATTCATTTACTGATAGTTTTGCATTTGTATTTGTAGCCTCCAGTTGAGTATGTGGATGAGATGCTTGGAATGCTGGCCACATTTAAGGGCATGATCCTGCGGAGGGAGGCACAGCTGGCCATTATGGGTGTGCAGGTACTGTTCATCTTTCCTGCATTTATCATATTTCCTGATGACACGCTGGTTTTGAACATTCTATTGCATTGATAGGCTGTTTGTGTAGAACACATCTGACACACACCCCACTCACATACTGTACTTGCATCTGATTTCCATATTTGAACTGATGCATTGAACTCTTCACTTTCAGATGCCTCCTATGTATGCTCCGCTATGGGCCGGGCCACCCGGGCCTTCTTAGGGAGGTCGATCGTCTGGATCTTTTCGAGGTGTTGGGCCATCTGGGCCCTTTCGAGGAGCTGGGCCATCCAGGCCTTTTCAGGGAGCTGGGCCATCCAGGCCTTTCCGAGGAGCTCGAGGAGGGTCCTCTCGCAGGCACAGGGCACATGTTATAGAGGCGGAGCCTGATGAGAAGGAGGAGGAGGAGGTTGCAGACCGTCAGTCAGAGACATCTGCTGAGGAGGGGGACTCCGGTCTTAGTTCCGGGAGTGGAGGCAAGGCCAAGGGGGATCCTGAGGATGACAGCTCCGACCCGGATGGTGATGGTGGTGCAGAGGTTGTCTCGCAGAAGAGGATGAGGAGGGCCCCTCATTCCCGCTTCCGAGGGCATTGATGCTGCTGTTTCCTGCTTTATTTTTCTTTTTGCTAGTAGTTTGTAGCACTTTGTATATTGTTAGGCGGTTTTATTTTCTGTAAAACTTGTACCTTTGTTTATTGTAAAACATGATGGAATGAAACAGCTTTTGAAAAGGTGTTTGTATTTTAAACTTTTAGCATCGTATCGCATCGCATTATTTTGCACAAAAATGAAATTGAATGGAAATGTGCCTTGTGTATTTACCGGGTCAGGTAATAAATCGACGCAACAAATCAAACAACTCGACTCACTAAGAAATAACAGAATCTTAGCAAGCAAGTTTACAACTTGATAAGCAAAATACAACAATGTTAACGACTCGATAAATAAGACTTAACAAAATTACGTAAACAAAGAGTAACAACTCAAAACACAAAATACGACAGCTCGACAAAACCTACAACTCGATAAACAAAACGACAACTCGATAAGCAAAGCAACAACTCGATAAGCAAAACTACAACTCGATGAGCGAAGCATACTTCAGACGATCTGGGTGATGGAACACATTCGAAACTGAGATAAATGGAGGCCTTTGACATTCCCGATGCATCGAAATGCCTCGAACTTCCTTCCGGAGGGCAAGACAGGTCCAATGGCACACATTGGAGCATGGCCGGCTACATTTTGGAGTTGGCCGGCCAGCTTTTTGCATTTTGAAGAGCCATAGGTTGCCGGCCGGCCGGTTTTTGAGTCAAAGGTGGCCGGCCTGCTAGAATAGGTGGCCGGCCGGCCACTTTTCCTACAACCCACAGAATTCTGACACTTGTCCTTCGAATAGTGTTTTGCCCCGCTATAAAAGCTCCAACTTTGGAACTCATTCATTTCATCATTGTTTTGCACAAAAATGGAGGCATTTCTCGTAGAAAATCTCACATCTTGGATCTCTTCTTTAGATGGCTCGGAAAAGTTGAACTTCTGGGGTTTCGGCTTGAATGCACTATTCATGCTGGGCTGGACTCCACTGCACCTTCCTTTCCTCCATGCCGCGGCGAGGTTTTGGAACCCAGTGACGCACGTCTTTAGCTTCGGAGGGCAAGAGGTATGTCCCACTTTTGAAGATTTTCAAGTCTTGTTGGAGTCTGAACGTTCAGCCTCAGTCTCGTTTTGGCCACGCCCAAGCTTTAGGGCGGATGTGTGGACTCACCGTATATGACGCTCGATCTCTGACCTCTAATGGGGAGCTAGATATCCTTGGTTTAATTAATCATTTTTCCGGTGTCGGCGACCGCAGCGACCATCATTGGCAAGGTTTCCGACAATATGCCCTCTGCTTGTGCATGCTATCTCATTTTCTGTTTGTCTCGGGCTCCGGAGGAGCTAGCATCCATTTGATTGAAGTTGCTCAAGGCTTGAAGCAAGGAAAGAGCTGTATTGCTATTGTAGACACCCCATTTTTGACCGTCCTCAAGACTTGGACGTCACCGCTTGAACACTCGGTGATTATCCATGTTTGTGTTTGTTTGGAGTTCCCGGAGTTCTCGGCTACGCGCCCTGCCTCAGGATCTCCGATTTTGCACCAAACACTTGTGTTTTGCCTTGGAGGGGCAGGGAATGCCTTGTGAGGCCTCCCCACACACCACTGGCACTAGCTAGAGGCCACCGGCTGGTTTTTGTTGCCACCGGCAATATATATTGCCGGCCGGCACTCTTTGTTGTCGGTCGGCAGTCATTTTTGTCAAAATGACACTTTTGGCTAGCCGGCTACTGTTCAGCTACTTTTTCAGATATTTTATTACAGCTGTCTGGCATTGACTCCCCCTCTATACACGTGTATGGAGGGATGCCCCTCTTGGTTGCTTAACTTGTAAGCATTACAAGTTTGGCTCCTCTATAAGAGGAGGCCTTCCCCCTTGGCTTTAGGGTTGGCTTTTTGGAGAGAAAACAACTCAGCGAGAGCTCTGGTTTTAGGTCTAGGATTGATACATATCATATCTCTATACCTCTCTCCCTTAAGTGTTCTAGGTGCTTTGTGTCTTACTATTGCACATCAACACCTAGTGTTTCACCCTTCCTTGGTTTCTGAGGTTCCAAGAGGCTGTTCTTGGTGTTCTTGGCTGGATTTGAGCCCAAGGAAGCAACAACATCAACACTTGTGAAGGTGGTCAACAAGGGTGAGAAACTTGCCTTTTATTCCCCATTTTTGCATCCTATTTTTACCTATCTTAAAGATGTTTTTGTGTTTAGTGTATAACATGAAAAAGTTCTATTTTTAAGCCCTCTTAATTGTTTGTTAAGGGTGTTTTGTGGTTTGGGTGTGTTTGACCACCCTTAGGCCTTGAAAGGCCTTATTTTGTGCCATTTTGTGCAAGTTTCGAGACTTTGGTGTTTGGGCCTCATCACTACTGAAATCTTGAGGGATTTCAGTGGTGGAAATGGTGCCTTGAAGTCTCCAAAAGGGGAGGGCCACCCCCTCCCCTTGTTGTCCTTTAAAAGGACCTATTTTGCTTCCTTAAGGAGCCTTATGTTCAAGTGTGTGTTGATCATGTCTAGGCTGCATTTCATGCTTATTATGCCATAATATAATCATGTTGTGTGTTGGTTTTGGTGCTCCATACATGTTTAGTATAGTTGCTATGTAATGCCTTGTAATTCCCTTAACATGTCTTAGGTTGTTAGCCTTTGTTCAAGCATGTTTTGGCCTTGACTTTGTGAAGTATTTGTGCTTATTTTGCCATGCTTTAGCTCTGTCCATAGTTGTTTGGATCGATTTTGGCATGCTTAGTATAGCTCCTTTGCATTTGTGGCTTGTTGGGCTTGTTGGCCTCAAGTATATGGATGTGTAGCATGTGTTGATTGCATCATTTTGGTGGTTTGGAACCACCCAACATGTAATATCAGTCCCTTTGGCATGCTCATATGCTTGCCTTAGTTGCCTCTTTATTGCTTTGAGAGCATGTGTTGTATGCCTTATGTTTTGACCATTGTGCATGCCTTTGGATTCATGTCATTTAGATGCCATCTAGGTGGCCTTTTGGGCTTAGTTTTATGTGTTAAAACTCTGTTTTTAGTTGCTTAAGTATTGCCACGTGTGGTTGTACTAAGTGTGGTTCAAGCCTTCATGACTTGCCTTGCATACTTGGACTATGTTTGCATGCTTTTATTTGTCTTGTTTGAGTTGGTTTGGCACCACATTTTGACATGATTTTAGAGCTCAACTTGCATGCTAATGGTTCATATTTGTGCCCTCTTAGATATGTTTGAAAGTTGCTAGTTTAAGGCTTAAAGTGTTGGTCCAATTTACTTGCATGTATGCATGTGTGCTCAGTCCTCATTTTTGGGCATTTTGGCCACTGATTTTAGGCTTAATTAGAGTTGCCTAAATCATGTTTAAGACCCTCATTTGCTTGCTTGCATGCTTACCTCATGTTTGCTTGCATGCTTGCATTATTTGTTCACATGTTCATATTGCATCCCTAGCTAACATGATTAGGTTTCAATGCATCTTGCATGCATGCTTTGTCCCTTGATTTGGTGATGGGGATTGGGCTCTTGGATTGTTTAATTTGCATTTCATTTGACATGAAAATTGCACACTTGATTCTTTGGGCCATCATGCATGGAAATGCGTGATTGGTGGCCCGAGAATCGAGGCACATCTTCCTTTGAGTCATAAACATGATAAGGAGTGTGTTTGGTGCATACATTGCTTGAATAACATTGACATGCAAAATTTTGCCCTCTGCTGCTGTGAGTTACAGGTTCTGCAGGAATACATTGCCGGCCGGCAATGTTTAGTGCCGACCGGCAATCAATTATCAGCCGATGGATGAATTCCGTGCCGATGGCCACATATAGCAGCCGGTGGCTATTCTGTTTAGCCGGTGGTGATCCCCAGTATCCAAGGAAGTGGTTCTGAGACTTTGGCAGTTTTCAGAAGGGCAGGGCAGGGAAAACAGAGGCAGTCTAGGCATGGTAGTGCAATTCCGAGCAAGACCCGAACACGTGCTGCATTTGGCTCTCCTCCCGAGGCGGTTTACTGTTTTTCTTAGTTTAGTTAGTTTGTCAATTAATTAGGCAATTTGTAATATTTAATTAGTTTGCATAGTTAATTATTTGTATTATTCTTTTGGTCCCTCCGTGTGAGGGCATATTTGTAATAAGTGTGGGTGAGTAGTGTGTATGTCTTCTAACCCCCATTTCTTTCTCCCTTTTATTTACCTGCTTTTGATGGTAGATTAGGGCACGTTTATTTTAGCATACCTTATGCTATGCATGCGTGCATCCATGCATTTGTTTACATGCACCGGGCTCGGTACATCATACAAACTGCATTGTATTTTCGATTCCAAGTTGAATACGTGTATTGAATGACTGCATTTCACATGCCATTTTAGGGTTAGCTGAGCCTACTCTAAATTGCATCCTTGCCTGCGTTGCATTAGCCACTTAACATGAACTAGGGACATACATGTTTGCTAACTAGTTTATTGTTTTGGCACGGAGTACAATGTAAGTATTTATGCTTTAGCATCTCGCACGCGTGTGAATGTTGACATGACAGTATGCTTACCATGCGGCTAAGTGCTTACATGAGATAAACTGCCTGAATGCCTGAGGGTGGAGGTTGGGTTGCTTGAGTTGGAAAACTCATTGAAATCCGTGTTTTAGCCTACTTGCGAGTAGCAAATTCCAAAGCATTTTCGAAACCAATGGATATGCAATGCTTATTTCCAAATTAGGCAATCTAGTCTATACTTGTTTGTCGTGCGCATAACATAGTAATTCTAGGCTAATAACCGAAATAAGAACGCATAAAGTTTTCAAAATTGGATATCACGGTTAGTAGAGGTCGGTCTTCGGATCGGGCGAAAGGGGGTGCTCATATCTGACCTTCCCCGATCGTACCCAAGCTCTCGAGCCAAGACAACTTTGGTGATGACGGACATGTGGCTTTCGGCGCCGAGTCAGGGTTTCCTAAATTTTCCATTTAAAAATATTTAGGTGGCGACTCTGTATCTGGCAAAGCAGTCCATGTTTGGCACTACTTTTCAAAAAAAATTTGTTTTCTCAAACGATTTGCCAGAGTTGGACTCTTTAGTTCAGATTATGAACCGCAACAAACAAAACAGGGGAGTCCGAACTGTAGAGCGAAAGCCCAAGGGCGCGTCTACAGTTTCTGGCGACTCTGCTGGGGATTTTAGAGAGCTTGACTCGAACTCGTGATATCCTGTTTTGACTACACTTATGTGTTTCTTTGCATTGCATGTGCATTGGCGACTAGGACACTGTGTTGGCCATCTGCTATTCCTGAGCGGTTTGCCGGAGGCTTGTCTTGTCAAGGCATGACCATAAGGCTGACCGGTTGCGGGCTCTGCCAGTATGGGAACACAAACCCTGGTTTTACCGGGGCACCCTCTTTGACCATTTGATCTAGTGCATATCGAGATCCATAGTGACCATTCCAAACTAGGACAGGTTGCTTACCCGATGTTAGGTTGTTTGAAACCGCTGTGTGCATAGTGAAACCCTAGCTCCTGACAAAATAGGACAGGGAAATCCTACCCCAACATAGGGGTGTATTGGCTCTCTTTTACCTGCTATGTGCTTTTAGTGTGTATCTCTGCAGGGAATGCATGTATCAGTTTGCAAAGTTTGAGCATCAGGCCTGAGGGCACTAGTATCAGTATTGTTGAGAATCAGTTGTGTCTGTGGGTATCAGTTCAGTTTTGAACAGTGATTCTGGGGAACAGTGATCAGTAGTAGAGTGCAGTTTTTTGGCTACACCCGTGTTTGATCTGTTTAGGGCTGAAATACTACTTGTTTTCCGTTTCAGTTCAGGGATTCAGAGAATTGATCCAGAACAGCTAGTGTCTTCTCCTTGCTGAGGCAAGATTGAGCATGACGCAGAATTCAGAAGAGATCGTGGTCATGACGGCCGCGTTGAGTCAAGGAATCACCCCGCAGGATGAGACTACTGTTGACATGCCGCATCCACCCAGGTCGCCTGCCGCACATCCAATTTGGACCCCTCAACTATATCAGGCTCGCGAGCCTACTACATTTGAATTAATGGGAATGATAGGTGATCTTCAAAGATCCGTGGCGGATCTCGCCTATGGAATGTCTGTTTCGCCACCAGCCGCACCATATGCCAGAGGCTTTATACCCCAGGAGCCCCCACTACTGGGACGAATTGTAATTGAACTCAACCAACCGGAGATGACCTCCAGCTATGGCAACGACGCAGCAAACCAAATTCCAGATCAGGCTGAGGCCAGAGACAAAGGCAAGATGAAGGCAGATGCTGACCCTATCGAACAATTGCTGTGGGCAGTAGAGGCTTTGAAAGCCGGGGGAATGAACAAGCAACAGATATCCGCAGTTATGTCAAAAGCTGTGGAGGATGCTTTCCCCACTCCGCCTGAGGGCAATTCCAGTCAATCAGAGAATCGGGATAGGCCCCATCATGCCAAAACAGTTCTTCCCGCTCCTAACCTTGCATCCGGAAAGGACCAGAAATCCAAGGCCCCACCCGCCGATCCGTTCGCTAGTGCATCTAGCAAGAGTGCTCAGGCTCCAAAGTACCTGCCCCGAGGGCGCAGGGTCTTTCATGCCCTCTACATGCCATTGTCCAAGGCACTTCAGATCCTTGCCGAGAGGGGACACCTTAAACCCCTGGAGCCTCGGCCTCTCCCGAAGAATCTCCCTGATACACATGACCCTACTCAGTACTGTGCGTACCACCAGCAGACTGGCCATGCTACCGACAATTGTTTCCGCCTCCGGCACGAGGTGCAAGATTTGATTGACAATGAGGTTATCCTCCCCCCCACCTCAGCAAAGTCCGTCACCACTCAGTTGTTGGATTTTGAAGATACAGACACTGCGAGTATGTAAGCAGAAGGTGAACCGCCTGTGGGCAGTGCCTGGCACGTTTTTGGATGTGGAGTTTGGCACGCATTTTTGGGCATCTGTTAATGTTAGTTTTGTAAAATCTGACTTGGGTGTCGAGTCAATCTTTTGTTTTGTCTTGAGTCTGTCTCATTGTCTTGAGTCAGTCCTTTTGCTTATGGGTCTGTCTTTTTGTAATGAGTCAGTCCCTCTTGTATAGAATACCAGGTGATTCCGGGGTTGTTGCCTCGAACACCGTTTTGCTTTGTAATTGCCTCCTTTGCTTTTCCTTTTAAGTCTGTCTCTGTTGAGAAGCCAGTCGCAATCAGAGAATCTGAATGAAACAGCTGTGGCTATCACGTTCTGTATTTGTTGCTATTTGAGTCAGCCGTGCCAGAGGATGTGAATGGAACGACAGTGCGTACCGCCTGCTCTCTTATGCCTTGAACATCGTTATGATCACCTGAGCTTTTCATAAAACCCCTTTTCAAACGCTGCGGTGTTAAAAACGAAGAGGAAGGAATTCCTCGGGGTTTTGCAAAATTTTGATCATTTTGAGAAAATAAGAAGCCTGCTAAGCTTTTAATGAATGAAATCATGCTTGTCGGGGTGAGTACTGAGAAGGATCCTGATCCGATCCAGACTGGTTCCACACTATCTTCAGCACGAACGATTTGTCGCTTTCTTAAAAACTTTCAAAAACAAAATGTTTTGCGCAGTCTTGCGAAGACCTGTGTGGGATCGCTCTTGAGATTGTGCAGCCCAGGATCGCTCTCAGCCTCGAGATTCAATTTATCTGTTGCAAACCGGAATCCGTTCAAAACATCCAACAGTACCATGAAACGCCTGTGTGGCCCATTTTGAGGCAGCCCTCGAGCAAGAGGCACCAAAGCCAGATTAAGAAGATCAGAGCCCACCAGGCAAGGCTCATGAAGTAACCGTGATGGATTCTTCTGCAAATCAACACAACAGCCACTCTCCTGGATACAGAGGGCTTCAATCTCAAAACCATTTGGCATGGGCTTGCTACACTTTTTACCCTTTGAGAGGCTCGCTGGGCCGAAAACCCGAAAGGGCGATCCAGGCAAAAGTTAGAGCAAAGAAAAAAAAAAAAAGAAAAATACAAAAAAGAAGCAAAAAAGAAAAGAAAAGAACAAAAAATAGCAAAAGAAATAAAAATGAAAATGCAAAAGTAAAGAAAAGAAAAAGAAAGAAAAAGAAAAACATAGCTCGCAAGGTCGAAAACCCGTATTGGGTACCTTGGCAAAAGTTAGAGCCTAAACAGTGAAGGTTAAAATACCCAAGTGTACCTTAACCGGAACTACGTGAGGCTTGATTCCCATGTTTGGGATACGTAGGCAACTTCATCTTGAAGTCCAGCCCCCAACGCTTCCATAGCGCCCAGTCCATGTCATGGTTTTGATCACTTGTGCCTCCTCCGAATCCAATGTCTCGATTGCAGCAACCTGGAACTACGTGACCAACTTCCTCTTGAAGTCCAACCACCAACACCTTCCAGGTGACTATGTCCATATATCGATTCAAACCGTCTTCGCCTCCTCCGCGTCCGAGGGTCCGATCGTCATCAACGAGGACTGGCTTACAAAATGCCGCGGCATTATCCAAACAAGGGGCAACTTTCCGTTGCCATACATTGCCATAAGTTGCCCCGAGTTACCGTCCAAACCAGGGGCAACTTTCCGTTGCCTTATCCCCCTTTAAGCAAGGGGCAATTTTCCATTGCCTCCGATCCGAGGTTGCGCATCTCGAGGGTAAGTTCTATGCTCGTCGAGCATCAACTGTTTGTAAAAATAGTTTTTGAAAATTTTTTCTAAAGTTGATTATTTTCGTGAAAACTATCTCATTTTTCAAAATTGGACCATGTTTGGACCCAAAAAGGAGAATTTTCAGTGCTCACAGCCTGACTTGCATGATTTTCAAATAAAAAATCGAATAAGTGTGTTAATCCAGCTCTCATTTTTGATCAAAACTGTTTTAGAAAACAAAAAATGGTCAAAATGACGAACTAGGGGCACTATTGAGTTAGGTCTTCTGTCTTTCCCCCGCTAACATGCTTGCCAAGAGGGCACTCTGTAGACGTCCCCGAACGCATCCCGGGGGAAAGGGAGTGCGAGTTCCCCCTATTCTGGTTCGATATTGGGTCACTACAGTTCGAAGGACTCAAATGTCACGCTTCTTAATCTTGAACCGAAGAGTCCAAATCTGGCAAATCGTTTTGAAAACAGATTTTTAGAAAGAAGTGCCAAACATGGACTACTTTGCCAGATACAGAGTCGCCACCTAAATATTTTTAAATGGGAAATTTAGGAAACCCTGACTCGGTGCCAAAGGCCACGTGTCCGTCATCACCAAAGTTGCCTCGGCTCGGGAACTTGGGTACGATTGGGGAAGGTCACTTCGTGAGCACCCCCGCTCGCCCTGTAAAAGACCGGCCTCTACTAACCATGATATCTGATTTTGAAAACATTGTGAGTTCTTATTCCGGTTATTAGCCTAGGTTACTATGTGATGCGCACAGCATACAAGTATAGACTGAATCGCCTGAATTGGAACAAAACGCTTCATGTTTGTTTGTTTGAAAAATGGTTTGATGATGCTACCTGCAGGTAGGCTAAGACGTGGATTTGCCACCCTCAGGTGGGCTTAAGAAAATATGATTTTGCCACCATCTAGTGGGCTTAAAACAAGCATTTGATGAATTGTCCCAATTCAAGTAACTCAACCTCCACCCACAGGCATTTAAGGCAGTTATATCACATAAGCAGTTAGCCTCATGGTAAGCATGCTATTCATGGTAATCACTCACACGCATGCAAGGATGCTAAAGCATAAAACTTACCGAGTACTCCACGCCAAAATAGAAGCTCGTTAGAAATCATGCATGATCCTAAGTATACAGCAATGCCTAATGCAACACATGCAAAAATGCAACTATAGCTGGCTCGGCTATTCTAAACATGGCATATGGAATGCTACAACTAACACGTATTCAACTTGGAATTGAAATACAAATGCAGTTTGTATGATGCGCCGAGTCCGGTGCGTGCAAAACAGATGAATGATGCAAACATGCTGTCATACTGTATGCTAATTGAAATATGCCCTATGTCTAATCATCGTAAGCAAGTAAATAAAAGGGAAGAAAGACGTGGGGTTGGAAGACATACATCACACTCACCCACACTTATTACAATTATGCCTTCGCGCAGAGGGTCCGAATAAATAATACAGTCCGAAATAAAAGAATAATACAGTCCGAAATAAATATACAAATTCCTAAATAATTAACAGATTAACTAAGAAAACTGTAAAACTGGCATGCAAGCCAGGGGGTGCCTTGACTCCGCTTCGGATAATGAAATGATGCATGTTGGGTTGCCTTTTCGGCATTCAAGGCAGTTATATCACATAAGCAGTTAGCCTCATGGTAAGCATGCTATTCATGGTAATCACTCACACGCATGCAAGGATGCTAAAGCATAAAACTTACCGAGTACTCCACGCCAAAATAGAAGCTCGTTAGAAATCATGCATGATTCTAAGTATACAGCAATGCCTAATGCAACACATGCAAAAATGCAACTATAGCTGGCTCGGCTATTCTAAACATGGCATATGGAATGCTACAACTAACACGTATTCAACTTGGAATTGAAATACAAATGCAGTTTGTATGATGCGCCGAGTTCGGTGCGTGCAAAACAGATGAATGATGCAAACATGCTGTCATACTGTATGCTAATTGAAATATGCCCTATGTCTAATCATCGTAAGCAAGTAAATAAAAGGGAAGAAAGACGTGGGGTTGGAAGACATACATCACACTCACCCACACTTATTACAATTATGCCTTCGCGCAGAGGGTCCGAATAAATAATACAGTCCGAAATAAATATACAAATTCCTAAATAATTAACAGATTAACTAAGAAAACTGTAAAACTGGCATGCAAGCCAGGGGGTGCCTTGACTCCGCTTCGGATAATGAAATGATGCATGTTGGGTTGCCTTTTCGGAAATCCACTGGGATGCCCCAATTAGCCTCTGTTTGCAATGTTCCTCGAAATACGTGCCAAGTCTCGGAAGACCGCTGATTCTTGATTTTGCTGCAACAGAGAGCAGGAAAAGGGCATAGCAATGTATTTCACAAATATATGCATGCCTCGATCCTCGTGCCACCAATCACGCATCTCGATGCATGATGGCCGAGGAATCGGATTGCACAACTCAATATGAGATGAATGCACATGAATGCTACAACAAAACCTAACTCCATCATGGGTAATCCGGAGTGTCGGTGATTTGGGAATTGAGACCCGTTCCGTTACTCGGAGTACAAAACGTGCCTTGTTTCCCGTGCCCGGGTTAACTCTTATCCCGAACACGATGCAAAATGCATGATATGCATGAAATGTAGCTAATATGCAACCCTAGCATACACAGTGCTATGAAAATGAAATGCCTCGAAATGCGTGCACGCGGGCACGCAAACCGAGGTGATGATCCTAAGGCATGAAATGGCATGCGCAATGCAATTGGACTTACACTAACATGAGTAGACCTCAGCCACACTCACATAAGAGGCCGTCGGATGAAAATGAAGTACCTCGAAATGCGTGCACACGGGCACGCAAACCGAGGCAATGGCATACGGAATGCAATTGGACTTACACTAACATGAGTGAGCCTCAGCCACACTCACATAAGAGGCCGAGAGATGAAAAATGAGATGCCTCGAAATGCGTGCACACGGGCACGCAAACCGAGGCAATGGCCCTAAGGCATGAAATGGCATGGAATATGATATGCAAACATGCAAATGAATTTCAGCACTCACAAATGATGCAAAACAGTCCCGAAAGGTGGGGAAATGATACCAAATGCATGGAATGATCCCGAAATGCGATATTAAGCATCCGAAATGGCCTACAGCCATACTAAACATGCATAATTGTTACATGACATGCAAAACAGTAGCAAGGCAGCCCCAAGATAGAATTTTTATGGTACAAAACAAGGTCAAACAGCAAGCATAGATAGGGCAACAATAGCATACAAAAATGGCTCCACAAGGGAGGCTATGAAGCAAGTGATACATGCAATGCCCAAACAGCAAAATACCCTTCTACAACACTGAAGAGGGACTAAAAATATGAACATTTACAGTAGAAGACATCCCCCAACTCAGTATGAAAACATGCTAAAAATGCCATGCAAGAACTAGGATACATAAGGCTATAACATGAGGTACCCCAAACATTTATCAAACCAGAAAAGACCCTTAATGAAATATGACAAGAAGGCAAAAATATGGATATTTTCAGTGCTTCTCATGGCCGAAAACAGAAGCTAGATAGGCCTAAAAAGCATGCAAAAATGGGGGCCAAAGAGAGATATAAAGACAAGCACAACATGGAGACCCCCAACAAGGTTGATCCCTTCTACAATGTTGTATAGGGACACAAAATAAGCTTACTCGAAGTTCATGACATGCTCCAAAACAGACTACATGTAGACCAAACAAATCATGCAAATTTACGGTAAATATGAGAGATTATGAAGCAAGTGCATGATAGAGAGACTAAACAGGGTTGAGCCCTTCTTCAATGTTGAATAGGGGCTCAAAATAGGCCCACTTGAAGTTTACATTATGCTCGAAAACAGATCATTCATAGGCTAGAAAAAGCATGCAAAATATTGTCATACAGGATGATATTGAAGCAAGTGCATCATAGAGGGCTCAAACAGGGTTGAGCCCTTGAACAAACATGAAGAATAGCTCAAAATAGACCTAGTTTCAGTTAAGGTTGGAGCTCAAAAAAATAAGAAAATAGGCTTAAGAAATGAGGCAAGAAAGTGCTACAAAAGAGAGAAAGTGAGACTTACCCTTGTAGACAAGTCTTGGTTGCCTTTTGCTTGAACAATGGGAGCCTCTTAGCTGCTGGAAAGCTCTCCTAGCTGCTGGAATGGAGTTGTGATGGTAGAGCTTGAAGATGATGAAGAAATGGCAGCAAAATTTGAGAGAAATGAAGTTGTATGTATGTATATGCTCCAATCAATCCATGTAATCTCTTCTCTTGAGTTGAGAGGACACTAATGTGGGCAAGAGGGAGAGAGAAGAGTCCTTGGCCAAATGGAGGGAAATGAGCTCTTATTTCCCTCCAAAGGGGTCCCCCGGATCAGATATTTTTGGGGGAAAATCAAAGCACAGCTGGAATGCACACATCCCAAGGAAGCAGGCCGGCTAGGCACCTTTACTGGAGGTGGCCGGCCGGCCACACCCCATGGCCGGCCGGCCAAGGGCAAAAATGGAAAGTGGGAATTTCTGGCCGGCCACCAAAGGTTGGTGTCCTCCCAAGTGTGTACAACAAGGCCCTGTGGTTGGAATCTGGCAACTCTGAAACAGGAGAGACAACAAGCCACCTTTAGGAGAGGTTCAAAAATGAAAAGTTGAATTACTGGCCGAGCTCTATTTTTTAGGGTCCTCCCATGTGTGTACAACACAAATATGTGGTTTTGGCTCGAAGAAAATGGCCCTAGGGTGTTCAACATTAGCCCAGAAGTGAGAAAAATAGGCCCTGGGGGGCGCCGGAGGAGCATAACTGGTTGCTGGGACAATTGCTAGCCTCCCACCCTCCAGTGACCTTCCTGGTGATAAAATAGAGGTACCTGCCAAAAATGAACAAAAACCGATGTAAAACGAATGCTCGGGGGCCAAAACACGCAGTTCGGGGTCCCGAAAATCGGCCGTTAAGAACTGAAAGTGGTGTTTGGCCACGAGGTGGGTATCTAAGACCCTAGTGTCCCTCGAAAGGGAGTAAATGAGATGCATGCCAAAAACCGGAGGAATCGGAGATGGTTGGGTGGTCCCGAACCGAGGCACACGGCCTGACGGCTCCGAAAACCGGGAACCGGGCTCCGAAATAGGCAAAATGGCCTACGGCCACGAAATGTAGCCCACGGCCACTGAGAGATGGTCTACGGGACCTTTCCCTCCCCTCAGGAAAGAAAACAGAGAAAACCGAGTCCGGTTCACAAACCGAGGCAAGGCACAAAAGAGGGTTCGGAAGTCCGGAGGCAGGGCGCACGGCCGCGACTCTGAGACTTCTGAACGAGCACAATATGAAACATCACCGAGCGCTCAATCAGTGACGTCTGAGTCTTAAGGTCGGTCAAAAATGGGGTGTCTATAGTTGCCCCTATTTGACAGAACTCGGAAGTCACAAGTGACGGGAGTGAATGTCAAAGCCAAGAGACGACCCATTTTTGACAAAGCCGAAGATTTAGACAATCATACAAGATAAACAGAGATATGTATGCCCGCAGGCATGCCCACAGGTAGGGGCAAAATGCAAAATGATATGCAGGGAGATTTTAATAATTGGACTTATACGCTATGCGAAGCCGGTTTGATAATTGGACTTATACGCTACGCGAAGCCGGTTTGAAAATTGGACTTATACGCTAAGCGAAGCCGGTTTGAAGATTGGACTTACACGCTAAGTGAAGCCGGTTTGAAAATTGGACTTACACGTTACGCGAAGCCGGTTTGAAAATTGGACTTACACGCTACGCGAAGCCGGTTTGAAGATTGGACTTACACGCTACGCGAAGCCGGTTTGAAGATTGGACTTACACGCTACGCGAAGCCGGTTTGAAGATTGGACTTACACGCTACGCGAAGCCGGTTTGAAGATTGGACTTACACGCTAAGCGAAGCCGGTTTGAAGATTGGACTTATACGCTAAGCGAAGCCGGTTTGAAGATTGGACTTATACGCTAAGCGAAGTCGGTTTGAAGATTGGACTTACACGCTACGCGAAGACAGTTTGAAGATTGGACTTACACGCTACGCGAAGCCGGTTTGAAGATTGGACTTACACGCTACGCGAAGCCGGTTTGAAGATTGGACTTACACGCTAAGCAAAACCGGTTTGAAGATTGGACTTACACGCTAAGCGAAGCCGGTTTGAAGATTGGACTTACACGCTAAGCGAAGCCGGTTTGAAGATTGGACTTACACGCTACGCGAAGCCGGTTTGAAGATTGGACTTACACGCTAAGCGAAGCCGGTTTGAAGATTGGACTTACACGCTAAGCGAAGCCGGTTTTGACGATTGGACTTACACGCTAAGCGAAGCCGGTTTGAAGATTGGACTTATACGCTACGCGAAGCCGGTTTGAAAATTGGACTTACACGTTACGCGAAGCCGGTTTCAAGATTGGACTTACACGCTACGCGAAGCCGGTTTCAAGATTGGACTTACACGCTACGCGAAGCCGGTTTGAAGATTGGACTTACACGCTAAGCGAAGCCGGTTTGAAGATTGGACTTATACGCTAAGCGAAGCCGGTTTGAAGATTGGACTTACATGCTACGCGAAGCCGGTTTGAAGATTGGACTTACACGCTACGCGAAGCCGGTTTGAAGATTGGACTTACACGCTAAGCGAAGCCGGTTTGAAGATTGGATTTACACGCTACGCGAAGCCGATTTGAAGATTGGACTACACGCTAAGCGAAGCCGGTTTGAAGATTGGACTTACACGCTAAGCGAAGCCGGTTTTGACGATTGGACTTACACGCTAAGCGAAGCCGGTTTGAAGATTAGACTTATACGCTACGTGAAGCCGGTTTGAAAATTGGACTTACACGCTACGCGAAGCCGGTTTGAAAATTGGACTTACACGCTACGCGAAGCCGGTTTGAAGATTGGACTTACACGCTACGCGAAGCCGGTTTGAAGATTGGACTTACATGCTACGCGAAGCCGGTTTGAAGATTGGACTTACACGCTAAGCGAAGCCGGTTTGAAGATTGGACTTACACGCTAAGCAAAGCCGGTTATCACTCAGGATCATGCAAAGAGAGCTGTGATGAAGCAAATATGCAAAATAAATGCAACATTTTAAGCGAAAGCTAGGCAAGAAGTAAACTCGAGACAAATTACATCTTGTGCAGAAAGGATGCAAGAAAAATTATGCAATGCTCACTGCGTCTCACGCGGAGAAGGCTAAAAGCGATTACCGAGAATACCCGTAGTCTCGCACAAGACATCTCTCTGCGTATCACACACAAGAGAGGGAGAAGGTAAACCTCTCAGCGTATCACACGCAAGAGAGGAAAGGGTCGTCTCTCAGCGTATCACACGCGAGAGAGGAAACCGGGTAAACAATCGTGTAACCAAAAGGCGTATCTCAACGCATTCCATACGGAGAGAGGGAAGGTTTTAACCGGGGGAACAATGGTGTAACCAACAGGCGTATCTCAACGTATTTCATACGGAGAGAGGGAAGGTTTTAACCGGGGAAACAGTGGTGTAACCAACAGGCGTATCTCAACGTATTTCATACGGAGAGAGGGAAGGTTTTAACCGGGGAAACAATGGTGTAAGTGGGTGTGATTGATACACAAAATGCAAAGCGAGTGTGTGATAAATACACTATTTGAGCAAAGTGTAATTGATGTACAAAGGGTGAAGTGAGCAAAGTGTGATGGATACACAAAAGACAAGCACAAAGTGTGATAGATGCACTAAGTGAACAAAGTATGATTGATATACTGAATGTGAACACAAAGTGTGATAGATGCACTAAGTGAATAAGTGTGATGGATACAAAGTGTGATAGATGCACTTAAGTGAGAATGTGTGTGATAGATACACTAAAAGTGAACACAAAGTGTGATAGATGCACTTAAGTGAGAATGTGTGTGATAGATACACTAAAAGCAAACACAAAGTGTGATAGATGCACTTAAGTGAGAATGTGTGTGATAGATACAAAAAATGAATGAAGTGTGATTGATACACTAAAGCAAATGAAGTGTGTTAGATACACTGAGTGAATCAAATAAAGTGTGATTGATACACTAAGTGAATGAAGTGTGATTGATACACTAAGTGAATGATCTCAAATGGAACTTCTTTGAATGAACCGTACATACAATATCGTGCATGACTGAGAAAGAAACTTAACAGGTATAATGCATTACAATGCATGATGCTTAAGGAAAGCAATAAATGGACAAAGCGGCGCTTTAGAAAGCACCTCATGAGGTGAGTGGCGGTGAGCCGCTCTACTCTGATGGGGATCTCCCCTCATGCTCTTCGAACACTTTACCTTGAACTCACAGTACAAAGGCTTTGGAATGCTAACAAGCAACAATATCTGCATGTAGGAGCCACGGCTGCCGCTTGTCTTCCTGATCATACTCACAACTTTCCCTATTCTCCAACGGGGTGACAGACTAGGTTGGTTCAGTATCCAGAATTGAGGTGCATACACGCTATCTCAACCTATGGGGCTTCCATACAGATTTCAAGCCGAGGGCACGCCTCTGGGTATTTAAACCAGACTTTAGTCTCGGAAATCCCGAACCTTTGCGTTCTAGGCAACAGCCATTCGAACTCTAATTTCCACCGTCGCAGTTGGTCTCCTAGGAACTCATCACAAACACGGCCAAGATGCATCTGGCAGGAGCTGGTATTCAGAGAGAACATTTCTGATCGCCATTCTGGCTTGAAGTAGACTTGATCTCGAGCTTGAGGTAGAGGCACAATCATACTTCAGAGCATTGGCAAGACCTGAAGAGGTACACACGGAATATAGTCTCGGAACTTACTGAAGTTGGAACAAACTCAGATGCCTGATATTTTCCTCTTTTGCTTTTGCTTTGCAGCCCGAAACTCAGAGCTTTAGATAGGTCCTGGTTTCACTGTTCTCATATGACCTGGGTTGAACCCTGCGGTTTTCTAAAAGAACAAATTCTGTTTTGCACAAATGTGGAGAACGGCACGGCACTCATAGCACAAAATGATTTTATTTTTTTGAAAATGAGAAAAGGATTCTCAACTGGCTATTAAGCCTACAACTGACCACAGCCAAAACAACTCAACACAGAAAAACAAAAGGTAAACGACCTAAACACAACGAGACACGCTCGGGATGAAATGAGTCAAACGAAAAGACACGACACTCAGACGTGCACAGGGAGCCTGTTTCACCGGGTAGTGTTTCCCACCCTTTCTCACTTGTGATTCTCACATCACTTGGCACTCAATCTCTAGTTTTCTGAAAAAGCCCTTTTCTCACTTTTTTTCTCGTCGCACATCTCTCTATTCTTCAATCTCTCATTTTTCAATCCCTCCCCTGGGTGGTTGATGGATAAGCAGAAAGTTGTGGGCTTTTGCCCCTGGTATTCTACCAGATTCTTCTTCTTCTGCATGCAGCTAGTGAATTCCTCCTACAGAGGGGTTGTGCTACAAATGAATGTGTAGCGAATCTGCAGCTGACACCGGTTGATGATGCTCTACTGGGGAGCTTGGACGTGATCAGATCTGTCAAGATGAGGGAGTGGAATATCTTGATCCATTCCCGTTCGTGCTTCGCACTTGGCTTGATACCTCGCTGCTTGGAGGGTGAGAGAGCCTTCAGCACTTTGTTGTTAGCTTCAATTGTGTCCTTTTTCTTGGCATGTAGAGTTCCCTTCTTGGCAAATGCATTGATAACGGGGAAAAGACAGAACACCTGACTCCACTGTGCCCCTAGTTCATCGTTTTGACCATTTTTTGTTTTTGCTTTCTACTAAAACAATTTTGACCAACATGAGGGTTAGATTACCATGCTTGTTCAATTTTTGATTTGAAATCACGCAAGTCAGGCTATGAGCACTGAAAATTTTCCTTTTTTGGATCCAAGAAATGGTCCAGTTTTTAGAAAAGATGGAACAATTTTCGAGAAAATAGTCAACCTCAGTAAAAATTCTCAAAAACTATTTTTGCACACGGTCACTTGCTCAATGAGCATGAAACTTACTCCTGAGATGCACAACCTCGGATCCAAGGGAAAACTGCCCCGTGCTTGAAGAGAGCTGTATGGCAACGGAAAGTTGCCCCTTGTTTGAACGGCACTGCAGCGCATTGAATGGCAACGGAAAGTTGCCCCTTGTTTGAAAGGCACTGCAGCGCATTGAATGGCAACGGAAAGTTGCCCCTTGTTTGAAAGGCACCGCAGCGCATTGTAGTCAGTCCTCAGAGCGATGATTGCAATCGAACTCTTGGATACAGTGGAGGCAAGGATGGTCAAAACCATTACATGGACACACTTGATTTGGAAGTGTTTATGGCTGGACTTCAGAATGAAGTTTCCTACGTATCCCAAAGATGGGAATCAAGCCTTACGTAGTTCGGGGTTAAGGTACACTTGGGTATTTAACCTCTCCTTTTTATGCTCTAACTTTTGCCAAGGCGCCTGTTGCAGGTTTTCGACCTTGCGAGCTTTGTTTTTCTTTTCTTTTCTTTTCAATTCTTTTCTTCTTTTTTTCTTTTCTTCTTTTTTTGTTTTTTTTCTTTTTCATTCTTTGCATTTTTTCTCTTTTTTCTTTTTTTTATTCTTTTCTTCGCTCTAACTTTTGCCTGGGTCGCCCTTCCGGGTTTTCGGCCCAGCGAGCCTCTCGAAGGGTAAAAGTGTAACAAGTCCATGCCAAATGGTTTTGAGATTGGAGCCCTCTGTACCCAAGAGAGTGGCTGTTGTATTGATTAGCAGAAAGATCCACCTTTGGCTCTTCGAGCACATCGGACATTTTTGCCCCTAGTTCGAGGGGTGCTTCTGTTCTAGCTTTGCAAGCTTCTTCTGACGAGGTCTGACCTTCTTGATCTGACTTTGGTGCCTCATGTTCAAGGGCTGCTTCAAATCTAGCCACACAGGCCTTACATTGTGGTTGATCGTTGAACATTCTGAATCCAAGTTCAAGGTTTGAAAGCAAAGGGGTTGAGTCTTGAGACCGAGAGTGATCCTAAGCTACACAATCTCAAGAGCGATTCCACACATGTCTTCGCAGGACCGCGCAAAACATTTTTTTTGAAAGTTTTTAATAAAACGACAAATCGCTCGCGCTGAAGACAGTGTAGGACCAGTCTGGATCAAAGCTAGGGTCCTTCTCAGTACTCATATTAACAAGCATGATCTCAATCATTAAGGGCTTAGCATGCCTCTCTTTCTCTCATTTGATCAAAGTTTTGCAAATCCCGAGGAATTCCTTCCTCTTCGTTTTCACCGCAGTGTTCAAAAAGTTTTGAAAAAATTAGGTCGTTACAATGACTTCAGGGCACAGGAGAGCAGGTGGAATGCACTGCCATTTCATTCAAATCCCGGCACAACTAGCACACGGCAGAAGCAAATGTGAGAGCGTGGAAATCACTGCTGTTTCATTCAAAATCTGTTGGCATAACTGGCTCTCTAGCATAAACAGACTCAAAACAAAACAAAAAGACAAATGCAAAACAAAATGATGACGCCCGAGGTAACACCCCCAGAATCACCCGACTCCTATACAACAGGACTGACTCGATACAACAAGACAGACGCAAAACAAAAGAGACTGACTCAAAACAAAAAGACAGACTCAAAACAAAACAAAAGACTGACCCAATACCCAAGTCAAAATGCAAAATTAACAGCACTTGTACATTGCTCAAAACAGTGCGTGCCATTCCTACGTCTGGAGTTAAATCGAGCACCACCCATAGCTGGTTCATCCCCCTAATCACATCGTATTATCCCCCAAGTTCACCGATCCAGTGCCAATGGACTTTGCAGAGCTTGGCGGGAGGACAACTCCGTTGTCAAACAGATCCTGTACTTCATGGCGAAGACGGAAGCAGTCGTCGGTAGTATGGCCGGTTTGCTGATGGTACGCGCAGTACTGGGTAGCATCATGTGCAGCCAGAAGAGGGTTCGGGAGAGGCCGAGGCTCAAGGGGTTTGAGATGACCTTGTCCAACAAGGATTTGGAAAGCTTTGGACAAAGGCATGTGGAGCGCATGGAAGACCCTCTGACCTCGAGGTTGGTACTTCTGGGTTTGTGGATTTTTACCGGGCGTACCAGCAAAAGGATTGGCAGGTGTTGGCCTGGTTTGCTGATCTCTTCTGAGTGCAGGATTAGAGCTAACAGGATCATTTCTGGTATAACAGCCCTTTTCCCGGCTTGCCTCTTGATTCAAACTGCCCCTGACTTGAGTAGCGAAAGTGTCATCCACAGTTTTTGCAACAAATGTGAGCACTTGCTCTTTGTTCAGTCCCTCGGCTTTCAAAGCCTCAACAGCCAACAGAAGATGCTCATGGGGATCCATGTCCGCCCCTATCTTGTTCTTTCCACTCGCCTCCACGTTGCCAAGGGATTTGCCTTCTCCCAATGCAGCCCGTCCCAAGCTTGGAGAGCTTTTTGATATGAACTCCTTGGTAGACGATGTGGTTGATGATGGCGCCAAAACTTCGAAGGTTAAATCTGCCACTGTTCTCTGAAGATCTTCAATCATGCTCCCCAGCTCAGAAGTAGTGGGTTCACGGGTTTGAGATGATTGGGGTTCAAGTGCATCTATCGTGTTTAAGGCCATGCTTTCTGGGATAAACATCTCGGGCTTGAGTATATGGGTCGGGGGGGATATACTGGGGTTGTAGGTGGGTGGCAGTGTATGGCTGAGGTTGAGATGTGGATGAGGTACTTGGTCCTTGGGGTTTTGAAATGGAGCTATTGTCCGGTTGTCAATGAGATTCTGGATCTCATGACGAAAGCGGTAGCAATCATTGGTGCCATGGCCGCGCTGCTGATGATATACACAGTATTTGCTGGGGTTATGTCTGGCAGGGAGTGGGTTTGGCAAAGGTTGAGGATTAAGGGGTTTGAGATGCCCTCTTTCCATCAGGACTTTGAATGTGCTGGTTAGGCTCATATGGAGGGGGGTGAAAAATCTACCCTGAGCTCGGGCTGGGCTGGCTATTCGTAGGCTGGCCTTGGAAAAAGGGTCGGCTATGGTGACTATGTTGACTTTAGCAGGTTTGGAAAGGCCCTGCGAATCTTCAGCTGGCAAAAGTGGGTCAAAGTTCGGCTAGGGTCCCGAAGCTGGGTGTGAGGCAGATGCCCCAGATGGGCGTTGCGTTTCAGCACTGGTCTCATCCTGCATTGCAGTTCCCTGATTTAACACTGCTATCATAGCCACAAATCCTTCCGAACCTTGTGCCATCACGGGTCTACTGATGATGTAACTGGTGACTGTCGGATCAGATGAGCCAATGAGTCCTGTACGGCCCTTCTTTGCCTTGCCTCAGCGAAAGAACACCGGTTTCCCTTGAATCGAATTTCTGACCTCACAAGGTCTATCAGCACTAGTCTAATGTACCTGGGGGATAGTGGAGCCTTCTGAAGCTATGGTTCCAGGACTACCCTAGCAAAAGAGAAAACGGACAGCATCTCAGCCCAATTTCACCAGAACAGATACGAATAAAACCGAATGAGTGTGCTCTCTACTGAATTCTGCCCCAAAATTCTGCCTGTAAGCTGATACCCTCAGGTAAAACTGATTCCACAAAATACTGATGCCCGCAGGCTTGATAACCAAAATACTGAATTGGTGCCCGCAGGCCTGATGCTCAAACTCGCAAACTGATACATGCATTCCCTGTAGTGGCACACTCTAACAAGCACATAACAGATAAGTGAGAGCCAAAACACCCCTATGTTGGGGTAGGGTTGCCCTGTCCTATTTTGTCAGGAGCTAGGGTTTCACTACGCACGCAGCGGCTTCAAACAACCTATAAACGGGTAAGCAACCTGTCCTAGTTTGGAATGGTCACTATGGATCTGAATATGCACTAGGTCGAATGGTCAAAAAGGGTGCCTCGGTAAAACCGGGATTTGTGTTCCCATGCTGTCAGAGCCCAGAGCCGATCAGCCTTATGGACATGCCTTGACAAGACAAGCCTCCGGCAAATCGTTCGGGAATGGCATATGGCAAACACGGTGTCCTAGGCGTACCAATGCAAATGCAATGCAAAGAAATACACAAGTGTAGTCAAAACCAGATATCATGAGTTCGAGTCAAGTTCTCTAAATCCCCAGCAGAGTCGCCAAAAACTGTAGACGTCCCCGAACGCATCCCGGGGGAAAGGGAGTGCGAGTCCCCCCCGTTTTGGTTCGATATTGGGTCACTACAATTCGAAGGACTCAAATGTCACGGTTCTTAATCTTGAACCGAAGAGTCCAAATTTGGCAAATCGTTTTGAAAATAGATTTTTTGAAAGAAGTGCCAAACATGGACTACTTCGCCAGATACAGAGTCGCCACCCAAATATTTTAAAATGGGAAATTTAGGAAACCCTGACTCGGTGCCAAAGGCCACGTGTCCGTCATCACCAAAGTTGCCTCGGCTCGGGAACTTGGGTACGATTGGGGAAGGTCACTTTATGAGCACCCCTGCTCGCCCGGTCAAAGACCGGCCTCTACTAACCATGATATCTGATTTTGAAAACATTGTGAGTTCTTATTCCGGTTATTAGCCTAGGTTACTATGTGATGCGCACAGCATACAAGTATAGACTGAATCGCCTGAATTGGAACAAAACGCTTCATGTTTGTTTGTTTGAAAAATGGTTTGATGGTGCTACCCGGAGGTAGGCTAAGACGTGGATTTGCCACCCTCAGGTGGGCTTAAGAAAATATGATTTTGCCACCATCTAGTGGGCTTAAAACAAGCATTTGATGAATTGTCCCAATTCAAGTAACTCAACCTCCACCCACAGGCATTCAAGGCAGTTATATCACATAAGCAGTTAGCCTCATGGTAAGCATGCTATTCATGGCAATCACTCACACGCATGCAAGGATGCTAAAGGATAAAACTTACCGAGTACTCCACGCCAAAATAGAAGCTCGTTAGAAATCATGCATGATCCTAAGTATACAACAATGCCTAATGCAACACATGCAAAAATGCAACTATAGCTGGCTCGGCTATTCTAAACATGGCATATGGAATGCTACAACTAACACGTATTCAACTTGGAATTGAAATACAAATGCAGTTTGTATGATGCGCCGAGCCCGGTGCGTGCAAAACAGATGAATGATGCAAACATGCTGTCATACTGTATGCTAATTGAAATATGCCCTATGGCTAATCATCGTAAGCAAGTAAATAAAAGGGAAGAAAGACGTGGTGTTGGAAGACATACATCACACTCACCCACACTTATTACAATTATGCCTTCGCGTAGAGGGTCCGAATAAATAATACAGTCCGAAATAAAAGAATAATACAGTCCGAAATAAATATACAAATTTGTAATTAATTAACAGATTAACTAAGAAAACTGTAAAACTGGCATGCAAGCCAGGGGGTGCCTTGACTCCGCTTCGGATAATGAAATGATGCATGTTGGGTTGCCTTTTCGGAAATCCACTGGGATGCCCCAATTAGCCTCTGTTTGCAATGTTCCTCGAAATACGTGCCAAGTCTCGGAAGACCACTGATTCTTGATTTTGCTGCAACAGAGAGCAGGAAAAGGGCATAGCAATGTATTTCACAAATATATGCATGCCTCGATCCTCGTGCCACCAATCACGCATCTCGATGCATGATGGCCGAGGAATCGGATTGCACAACTCAATATGAGATGAATGCACATGAATGCTACAACAAAACCTAACTCCATCATGGGTAATCCAGAGTGTCGGTGATTTGGGAATTGAGACTCGTTCCGTTACTCGGAGTACAAAACGTGCCTCGTTTCCCGTGCCCGGGTTAACTCTTATCCCGAACACGATGCAAAATGCATGATATGCATGAAATGTAGCTAATATGAAACCCTAGCATACACAATGCTATGAAAATGAGATGCCTCGAAATGCGTGCACGCGGGCACGCAAACTGAGGCGATGATCCTAAGGCATGAAATGGCATATGCAATGCAATTGGACTTACACTAACATGAGTGGACCTCAGCCACACTTACATAAGAGGCCGTCGGATGAAAATGAAGTGCCTCGAAATGCATGCACACGGGCACGCAAACTGAGGCAATGGCATACGGAATGCAATTGGACTTACACTAACATGAGTGAGCCTCAGCCACACTCACATAAGAGGCCGAGAGATAAAAAAATGAGATGCCTCGAAATGCGTGCACACGGGCACGCAAACTGAGGCAATAGCATACGGAATGCAATGAGACTAAAATGGCATACAGAATGCAAAATGGACTTATACTAACATGAGTGAGCCTCAGCCACACTCACATAAGAGGTCGAGAGATGAAAAATGAGATGCCTCGAAATGCGTGCACACGGGCACGCAAACCGAGGCAATGGCCCTAAGGTATGAAATGGCATGGAATATGATATGCAAACATGCAAATGAATTTTAGCACTCACAAATGATGCAAAACAGTCCCGAAAGGTGGGGAAATGACACCAAATGCATGGAATGATCCCGAAATGCGATATTAAGCATCCGAAATGGCCTACAGCCATACTAAACATGCGTAATTGTTACATGACATGAAAAATAGTAGCAAGGCAGCCCCAAGATAGCATTTTTATGGTACAAAACAAGGTCAAACAGCAAGCATAGATAGGGCAACAATGGCATACAAAAATGGCTCCACAAGGGAGGCTATGAAGCAAGTGATACATGCAATGCCCAAACAGCAAAATACCCTTCTACAACACTGAAGAGGGACTAAAAATATGAACATTTACAGTAGAAGACATCCCCCAACTCAGTATGAAAACATGCTAAAAATGCCATGCAAGAACTGGGATACATAAGGCTATAACATGAGGTACCCCAAACATTTATCAAACCAGCAATGACCCTTAATGAAATATGACAAGAAGGCCAAAATATGGATATTTTCAGTACTGCTCATGGCCAAAAACAGAAGCTAGACAGGCCTAAAAAGAATGCAAAAATGGGGGCCAAAGAGAGATATAAAGACAAGCACAACATGGAGACCCCCAAAAAGGTTGATCCCTTCTACAATGTTGTAGAGGGACACAAAATAAGCTTACTTACAGTTCATGACATGCTCCAAAACAGACTACATGTAGACCAAACAAATCATGCAAATTTACAGTAAATATGAGAGATTATGAAGCAAGTGCATGATAGAGAGGTCAAACAGGGTTGAGCCCTTCTTCAATGTTGAATAGGGGCTCAAAATAGGCCCACTTGAAGTTTACATTATGCTCGAAAACAGATCATTCATAGGCTAGAAAAAGCATGCAAAATATTGACATACAGGATGATATTGAAGCAAGTGCATCATAGAGGGCTCAAACAGGGTTGAGCCCTTGAACAAACATGAAGAATAGCTCAAAATAGACCTAGTTTCAGTTAAGTTCAGAGCTCAAAACATTAAGAAAATAGGCTTAAGAAATGAGGCAAGAAAGTGCTACAAAAGAGAGAAAGTGAGACTTACCCTTGTAGACAAGTCTTGGTTGCCTTTTGCTTGAACAATGGGAGCCTCTTAGCTGCTGGAAAGCTCTCCTAGCTGCTGGAATGGAGTTGTGATGGTAGAGCTTGAAGATGATGAAGAAATGGCACCAAAACTTGAGAGAAATGAAGTTGTATGTATGTATATGCTCCAATCAATCCATGTAATCTCTTCTCTTGAGTTGGGAGGACACTAATGTGGGAAAGAGGGAGAGAGAAGAGTCCTTGGCCAAATGGAGGGAAATGAGCTGTTATTTCCCACCAAAGGGGTCCCCCGGATCAGATATTTTTGGGGGAAAATCAAAGCACAACTGGAATGCACACATCCCAAGGAAGCAGGCCGGCTAGGCACCTTTACTGGAGGTGGCCGGCCGGCCACACCCCATGGCCGGCCGGCCAAGGGCAAAAATGGAAAGTGGGAATTTCTGGCCGGCCACCAAAGGTTGGTGTCCTCCCAAGTGTGTACAACAAGGCCCTGTGGTTGGAATCTGGCAACTCTGAAACAGGAGAGACAACAAGCCACCTTTAGGAGAGGTTCAAAAATGAAAAGTTGAATTACTGGCCGAGCTCTATTTTTTAGGGTCCTCCCATGTGTGTACAACACAAATATGTGGTTTTGGCTCGAAGAAAATGGCCCTAGGGTGTTCAACATTAGCCCAGAAGTGAGAAAAATAGGCCCCGGGGGGCGCCGGAGGAGCATAACTGGTTGCTGGGACAATTGCTAGCCTCCCACCCTCCAGTGACCTTCCTGGTGATAAAATAGAGGTACCTTCCCAAAATGAACAAAAACCGATGCAAAACGAATGCTCGGGGGCCAAAACACGCAGTTCGGGGTCCCGAAAACCGGCCGTTAAGAACCGAAAGTGGTGTTTGGCCACGAGGTGGGTATCTAAGACCCCAGTGTCCCTCGAAAGGGAGTAAATGAGATGCATGCCAAAAATTGGAGGAATCGGAGATGGTTGTGTGGTCCCGAACCGAGGCACACGGCCTAACGGCTCTGAAAACCGGGAACCGGGCTCCGAAATGGGCAAAATGGCCTACGGCCACGAAATGTAGCCCACGGCCACTGAGAGATGGTCTACGGGATCTTTCCCTCCCCTCAGGAAAGAAAATAGAGAAAATCGAGTCCGGTTCGCAAACCGAGGCAAGGCACAAAAGAGGGTTCGGAAGTTCGGAGGCTGGACGCACGGCCGCGACTCTGAGACTTCTGAACGAGCACAATATGCAACATCACCAAGCGCTCAATCGGTGATGTCTGAGTCTTAAGGTCGGTCAAAAATGCGGTGTCTACACACTCTATTCACCAGAAGAAATAACCGTGAGCTAATAGTGTTGGGCGTGAACCCACAACATCTCGTTTACCTATCAACCACTCTGGGGAGGGATGAAAAATGAGAGAATGAAGAATAGAGAGGAGCAAGTTGAGCGAAAAGTGAGAAAAGGGTTTTGAGAGAAAAACCGAGCTTGAGGGCCGAGCGATGTGAGCATCACAAATCAGAAAGGGTGGGAAATAATACCTGGAGGAACTGGCTTCTCGAGATCTGAGGTTTTTTTTTGTAAACACGTCCGTGTGTCGTGTCTTTTGATTTGTCGGTCTTGATTTTAGCTTTGAGTCTTTTCCGAACACGTCTCGTTATGTTAGGTCGTGTGCCTTTTATTTTTGTGTTTAAGTCTGTCTTGTCGTGTTTTGTGGTAGGCTCGATACCCCGGTCGTGAAACCCTTTTCCAAAAATTAATCGTTTGTGCTCAGAGTGCTGTGCCATTCCCTACATCTATGCGAGACAGGAGAAGAAAAGGAAAAAATTTGGAACATCCAAGTGTGTTTCAACTGCAACCGTTTCAACTTTCGTGGTCCGTCTTGTCAGATTGGGACTGTTTGTTCAGGGTTTGCTGTGGGCAGAATGAACCGAGCGCTGTTTTATGGGTTGTATGCAGATCGATCCCCAATAGAGTCTGGGCTGTCTATTTAGTTTGAGCAGTGGTTTGTATGAGTTGTTTTGCTGATTAATTGGTTAGTTATCTGATTACTACGGTACAATTGCTCAATCTTCAGACAATAGATCATTATCATTTACATTTGAGGTGTAATGTGATGCAATGCAGTGCAAAGTATGAAATGCGCAGATATATATAGGTATGTACAAATATAACACTTTTTCAGACAAAAAGTTTGTTTCATTTCATATCATCTTTTTCAAGTACATAGTTTTGCAAACAAAAATCTGCCTGCGGCAGTACAAGGTAACCTAACTACAAAAAGAGAAAAGTACAAAGGAAACAAGCAGAAAAAGCAGCAAAAATCTGGAGCAGCATCGGTGGTCTCTCACCTAGGGATCCGTCCTCACCCTCTTACTAGGCAGAAGCCCAGGAGCATCATCAGGAGCATCGCCGTCTGAGCCTGAGCTGTCCCCGGTCTCCTCCTCCGACGACCCTGCCTCCGCCTCTGTCTCCTCCTTAGACTCGGCGTCTGGAATTGGAGCCCGCGAGCTGCTCCCGACGTAAGTGCGTCCCCCTCTGGTAAGAGGATATATCCTGCCATCCCGAGTAGAAATGGGAGGTCCAGTCGGAGCGAAACCCACCGGAAGAATCAGGAAGGAAGGCTAAAAAAGCATGAAAGGCAAATGCATCAGTATAAATGGGTAGTTTATCAGTATAGAATGCAATGTATGAGTACAGAGTATGGATATCGTGAGCCGTTTATCAGTGCAGAATGCAGTGTATGAATACAGTGTATGGATGGCATGAACAGTTTATCAGTGTTAGTGTTGTGCATCAGATTATGCCAAGCAGTTTGTGTGTGGTTTGAGGCTATGGTCGGAAAGAACATACCGGAATGCCGTAAAGGGCCAAGAGGTCGAAGGTCCGCTGCAGCATCCCCGTCATGGAGGCATTCATCTCCAGTAACTGCCGGGTGTACCCAAAAGACGCCTACAAGTATCAGATGCATCAATATTCTGTGGAATATCAAATAAACTGAAATGAAATGACTGTGCAAAAATGCAGTAATACATACCGGAGGTAAGTCGGGGACACCGACAAACTCGTGACCGGTCAGCGGAGGATCAAAAGGGATCTGGTAGATCGCCCCATCCTGCCCTCGGAAGGTCAGCAAAGTAGGCAAAGCAGGCCAACTGGCCTCCCGTCCTCACTGGACTCCGCCTCTACTGCGGACTCGAGCCCTCCTCGGCGCTCCTCCTCCAACTCCCGCTCCAGCCACTGGCGCTGCTGGTCTCTCTCTCTCAACTCGGCGACCACCGCTCAGAGGCCGCATCAAGAAGGTCCGGATGTACTCCGAGTAATCGCCTTCGCCTCTGAAGTCCTCGGCCTCCTAGCCGATGGTGTAGTTTGCCATCTGCTCGGCAGTGAAACACTTGGTATCCCTCATATACTCAGGAGGGTGCCCTGGGACTGTCTGCTCAGGTAAGCCCAGGGTCTGACGCAAGAAGCGCTCGTCCAGGTACCAAGCCTGACAGACCGGGCCCTCTAGCAGAATCCAGTAACGCGAGGTCTCAACGGCACCGGCAAACCGATCCCGCATCATCGCTGGCAAAGGAGCCCAAGGCTGCCAGGTGATCTAAAATTGAAATACAGTTTGTTACCTACTGATATTGCAAATACACAGTGGAAAAGTGAAACTTAAATGAACTGCAAGTAACACATACCTCGGCAGGGGTAATGGTGTCGAAGTAGCGGCGGAAGAAGCTGAAAGTCTCCCGCGGCCTCCGGACGCATCTCCCGTCAAAACGTCGTGAAAAGGGGACGACCAAAGGGGTCTCTGCATCGGGTACAGGGGCGAGCCCAGGGAAGTAGGCATAAACCCACAACTGCAAGGTGAATATCAGAATGTTTATCAGATAAAACAGAATATAGAATAGAAGGCATAAATAACAGAGCAGTGTTGTGCAATGTATTGTGCAGAGTGTACAGTGTGGGCAGTGTTGTGCAGTATGTGTGTGCCGTGTGTACAGTATACAGTCAGTGTATGGCAGTATGTGTGTGCCGTGTATACAGTATACAGCAAGTGTAAAGCAGATTACAGAGTGTGCAGTGTGCAGAGTACAGAAAATAAAGAACAGAAATAAAAGGCAGAAAAAGAAACGTACCTCCCAAGCACGCCAGTAACCCCCGAGCAACTGTCCGCTGCCGCGGGAGGCTGAGCTCATATATCCATAAAGGGTGGCCAGAGCGGCACCACCCCAGTCAAAATGCAAGATGTCCCGCACATCCACCAATGCGCTGAGTAGGCAGAGGGGCACTGTGTTCGCCCGGTCGGCGAAGATCGTCGTCCCGAACAAGAACATCAGAAAGCTGCGTGCATATCTCTCTACGACCTCTGGGGTCATCGGGGCTGCATCAACAAGAAGGGGCTGGACCCGGAACTGCACCTCGAACCAGGAGTACCGGACAAAGCCAGGGCGCGCGAGAGGCGGTGCCGCGCCAAGTAAGTAGACCTGAGCTGTGGTCCACTCATCCATAGCAATATCAAAGGGAATCGGATCACCCCCAACCCCGATGCTGGTGAGCATCGAGAAATCGTAAGGGGTCATCGTCATGTCCCCGGTCGCAGACAAGTGGAATGAATCAGTGGTGTCCCACCACCTCTCCACCAAAGCGGCGAGGAGAGGTCTGCATGTCGTGAGCTGGGAGAGTCCCCTGCAGAAGGCGCCAAAGCCCGCCTGGTCTACGATGCGGCGAACTGCGTCAGGAAGCTCAGCGTACCACTCGCGAACGACAGTATTCCCATACCCGCGGATGGTATGAGAATCTCCCTGTTTTCAAACAAATAGTTATAAAGCAATATGAAAAGTGCAGTTTTGAGGAAGTAGTCAAAATCAGTGCAAATTTGGCATGCGTGCAAGTTTATCAGATTCAAACAGATACCGGGTACCGGTGTGCTTACAGTGAACTACAACATGTGATGCGTCAGTGTGTTTGTGTGGCTCAGTGCAAATCTAGCATGCGTGCAAGTTCTTCAGATTCAAACAGGTATCGGGTGTCGGTGTTTGCAGTGAAATACGGTGTGTGCCGTGGTTTGATTGGTTTACGGCTAGTGCAGTGTGTGCGCGTGTTGTTCTTAAACAGATATCAGTTGCAAGTTTGTTTGTGATCAACTACAATACACAATGCATCAGAGTATCAGAGCTAAAGCAATTAAAGAATCTAATCGGCTGTGGCAGTTGACAGTTAAAAGGTTCTACGATGCAGAAAAATAAAGCAGAGAAAGAAAGTTACCTCGGAAGCGCCGGAGGATAGGTGAGAGGTAGGCTCGCGAAGTAGCAGCTCGGGGTCCAACGCCATGTCGAAGCTCCTGAACTGGCGTAATCCGTCGGGTGGTAGAACGTGGATCGCCGGCCGGTAGGTCGCCGGGTCGAAAGGGCGCTTGCTCAACGGGAGGAGCTCGACCTCGGGATCCATCTCGTGATCCGAGGGAGTCCCGCCGCGTAGAAGGTCGTTGGCCATGTCAAGGGTGATGAGAAAATGGTCGAGGGATGAAAATCGGCTCGGAATACGAAGAGTCAACTCGAGAGTCAACCCCCGGGAGGGTGGAAAATGGCCGGAAAGGTCGGGATGGGAAAAAGGTATGGAAATGAAGAGGAAATCGAGGGGAACAAGTCCCAAAAAGGCGGAAATGGCAAAGGGAGCGCCGAAATGAAATTTCAATCGGTTGAAAATGTCCGAAACGCGATGAACTTCGCGAATCGGACGACGAAAATGGCGCAAGAATCCAAGGAAACGGAGAAATGAGGAGAGAAAGAGGCTCTAGTGAGAGAGAGAGATGGTTTTCAGCGGAAAGGAAATAAGAAAATAGGGTTTAGAAGCCCTATTTTAAAAGACTCGAGGCAAAAAGTCGAATCTGCCCCGACTCAGCAACTTTTTGCCGGTCGGCAACATTTTGTGCCAGCCGGCAGAATATTGTGCCGATGGAATTTATTTTCAGCCGGTGGCCAGCCGGTGGCCTCCCAGCCCAGCCGGTGATGTTCCCACAGCCTTGTTTAGGCCATATGAGTGGTTTATGGTCTTCATAGCTCAAGAAAGTGCAAAAAAGTGTATCTCCGACGCTCAACCGGCCTCCGTTTTGACCTCGGACCATGTCTTCTGTGCGTGGCACTCAAATTCATGCAATGTTGTATCTTTTCGTATCCTTTTGTCTTTCACAAGATTCAAAAGTTGCCCCGTGTGCGTTGCACGCGTTCATCGCACTACTTCGGTGCATTACATCGCGCCATCATGCACCTCGCAGTTGCATTGTTATGCACGTACTACACGCGTTGTAACACGCACCCCTTGCATTGTCATGCACATCTCGTATGCATTGTCATTGCATTTTTTATTATAAGCATTGTCATGCGTTTAAAATACATACGTCGCCTTGTGCACCGTTTGCGTTGTTATACATTCCCTTACCCTGCATCGTCATGCATTCTGAAACACGTGCGTTGTTATGCATTTAAGTCCATTTGCATTGTCTTGCATCTTATGAGGCATGCGTGTCTCATTTGTTACATCTTACACTCCATGTGGCATGCGTGTCACCTTGGCCTCATTCCCATTGGCACGTGTACCCCATTTGCATTGGCATGCGTGTCTCATTTGCAGTAGCATGCATGTCTCACTTGCATTGGCATGCGTGTCTCATTTGCAGTATCTTGCATTCCTTTTGTGACTCGCGTGGTCTCGCTCATCACGTCCTTTTGTCTTTCCTCTCTCGCGTGTACTACGCTGAGAGGCTTTTGTCTTTCCTCTCTCGCGTGTACTACGCTGAGAGGCCTTTTGTCTTTCCTCTCTCGTGTGTACTACGCTGTGAGGCTTTTGTCTTTCCTCTCTCATGTGTACTATGCTGAGAGGCTTTTGTCTTTCCTCTCTCGCGTGTACTACGCTGAGAGGCTTTTGTCTTTCCTCTCTCGCGTGTACTACGCTGAGAGGCTTTTGTGTTTCCTCTCTCGCATGTACTACGCTGAGAGGCCTTTTGTCTTTCCTCTCTCGCGTGTACTACGCTGAGAGGCCTTTTGTCTTTCCTCTCTCGCGTGTACTACGCCGAGAGGCCTTTTGTCTTCCCTCTCTCGCGTGTACTACGCTGAGAGGTTTCTTTTTGCTTTGTTTTTTCCTCTCCTGCGTATGGTACACTGAGGGATGTTGTGTTTGAGACTCCGGGTGTTCTCGGTAGTCGCTTTTAGCCTTCTCTGTGTAAGGCGCCGTGAGAATTGCTTAATTCTCTTAATCCTTTCTGCATGAGATGTAGTTTGGTTCATATTTGCTTGCTTGCACAGCATTCGCTTAATACTATTGCATATGTCATGCATTTCAAAACAAAACAAAACAAAACAAACAAGCACATGCATATGTCATGCATCATTGTAAATATTGCGTATGTCATGCATCATTGTGAATATTGCATATGTCATGCATTTCACAAAATCCAAAGCCCAAAAAAAAAAGTCATGCATTTGTCATGCATTTCGTTGTAATATAGTGCATATGTCATGCATTTTCTGTAAACATCCATCTATATTGCATTTTAGTTGTATGCATCTACCGCATCATCTTCCATCTATGGCTTACACCTTTCCCTGTTGAGCTTGGTCTCGTATGTGCCCTTACTTTTCACGTTGAAGCACAGTTCTGCATGTGTACGCGCCTATTCCTTGATGAACTTGGTTTGAGGGTGGCGGCACCTTTTCTGTGTTAGACATGGCTTGTACGTGTACATGCCTTTCCTAGGCAAAATAAGGTTTTGGCTACACGCCATATCCATTTCTATTACATTGTAGTGTAATTATTGCATCCAGCATTAGGATCATTATTCTTTCCCTAGCGGGTTGTCACCCCACTTATGTCACTCCACCCAATACTTGTTCTTGTGTTCGTCTACATCACTCATAGTTCAGACATCGTTCTATGGTAGACGGACTCGTTACTTCCATCAATCTATTTGACATATGTGTAGTTTCGAACCGCTCATGATTGAATCATGATTCAATTGCTCTGCATCTAGTTTGCCTTGTGTCAATTGCATTGCATTATCATTTGCATTGTTTATACTTAGTTTTGTATATATTGCATATCATTTTGCGCTTGTCATTGCATTGTCATGCATATTGTTAACAATATCATACCTGTTAAGTTTGCTTTCTTTGCAGGCACGATATTGTATGTACGGTTCATTTGAGGCCGGTGCAACCGGACGAGCCGCACAGGTATTGTATTCTCCGAGTGAGACGTATTGAGAATTGCATAATTCTCTTACATCCTTTCTGCATTGTAGTGTAGTCTGGTGCATGCTAGCTTATAACTGTTGCATGCGTGCTTCGTTACAGCTTTCTTTGCATGATCATAAGTTATGCTCGGCTTCTTGCATTTACGGTTGCATTTTGCCCCTGCCTTCGGGCGCATACCTTGTTTGTCTTGCATGTTTGTCCAAGTCTTCGGCCTTGTCAAAAATAGGTCATCTCTGGGCTTTGACATTCACTCCCGTCATTGTTATGACTTCCGAGTTCTGTCAAAGAGGGGCAACTGTAGACACCCCATTTTTGACCGTCCTCAAGACTTGGACGTCACCGCTTGAACACTCGGTGATTATCCATGTTTGTGTTTGTTTGGAGTTCCCGGAGTTCTCGGCTATGCGCCTTGCCTCAGGATCTCCGAACTCGACTATTTTGTGTCTGGTTTTGCACCAAACACTTGTGTTTTGCCTTGGAGGGGGCAGGGAATGCCTTGTGAGGCCTCCCCACACACCACCGGCACTAGCTAGAGGCCACCGGCTGGTTTTTGTTGCCACCGGCAATATATATTGCCGGCCGGCACTCTTTGTTGTCGGTCGGCAGTCATTTTTGTCAAAATGACACTTTTGGCTAGCCGGCTACTGTTCAGCTGCTTTTTCAGATATTTTATTACAGCTGTCTGGCATTGACTCCCCGGGATGCCCCTCTTGGTTGCTTAACTTGTAAGCATTACAAGTTTGGCTCCTCTATAAGAGGAGGCCTTCCCCCTTGGCTTTAGGGTCGGCTTTTTGGAGAGAAAACAACTCAGAGAGAGCTCTGGTTTTAGGTCTAGGATTTATACATATCATATCTCTATACCTCTCTCCCTTAAGTGTTCTAGGTGCTTTGTGTCTTACTATTGCACATCAACACCTAGTGTTTCACCTTTCCTTGGTTTTTGAGGTTCCAAGAGGCTGTTCTTGGTGTTCTTGGCTGGATTTGAGCCCAAGGAAGCAACAACATCAACACTTGTGAAGGTGGTCAACAAGGGTGAGAAACTTGCCTTTTATTCCCCATTTTTGCATCCTATTTTTACCTATCTTAAAGCTGTTTTTGTGTTTAGTGTATAACATGAAAAAGTTCTGTTTTTAAGCCCTCTTAATTGTTTGTTAAGGGTGTTTTGTGGTTTGGGTGTGTTTGGCCACCCTTAGGCCTTGAAAGGCCTTATTTTGTGCCATTTTGTGCAAGTTTCGAGACTTTGGTGTTTGGGCCTCTTCACCACTGAAATCTTGAGGGATTTCAGTGGTGGAAATGGTGCCTTGAAGTCTCCAAAAGGGGAGGGCCACCCCCTCCCCTTGTTGTCCTTGAAAAGGACCTATTTTGCTTCCTTAAGGAGCCTTATGTTCAAGTGTGTGTTGATCATGTCTAGGCTACATTTCATGCTTATTATGCCATAATATAATCATGTTGTGTGTTGGTTTTGGTGCTCCATACATGTTTAGTATAGTTGCTATGTAATGCCTTGTAATTCCCTTAACATGTCTTAGGTTGTTAGCCTTTGTTCAAGCATGTTTTGGCCTTGACTTTGTGAAGTATTTGTGCTTATTTTGCCATGCTTTAGCTCTGTCCATAGTTGTTTGGATCGATTTTGGCCTGCTTAGTATAGCTCCTTTGCATTTGTGGCTTGTTGGGCTTGTTGGCCTCAAGTATATGGATGTGTAGCATGTGTTGATTGCATCATTTTGGTGGTTTGGAACCAGCCAACATGTAATATCAGTCCCTTTGGCATGTTCATATGCTTGCCTTAGTTGCCTCTTTATTGCTTTGAGAGCATGTGTTGTATGCCTTATGTTTTGACCATTGTGCATGCCTTTGGATTCATGTCATTTAGATGCCATCTAGGTGGCCTTTTGGGCTTAGTTTTATGTGTTAAAACTCTGTTTTTAGTTGCTTAAGTATTGCCACGTGTGGTTGTACTAAGTGTGGTTCAAGCCTTCATGACTTGCCTTGCATACTTGGACTATGTTTGCATGCTTTTATTTGTCTTGTTTGAGTTGGTTTGGCACCACATTTTGACATGATTTCAGAGCTCAACTTGCATGCTAATGGTTCATATTTGTGCCCTCTTAGATATGTTTGAAAGTTGCTAGTTTAAGGCTTAAAGTGTTGGTCCAATTTACTTGCATGTGTGCATGTGTGCTCAGCCCTCGTTTTTGGGCATTTTGGCCACTGATTTTAGGCTTAATTAGAGTTGCCTAAATCATGTTTAAGACCCTCATTTGCTTGCTTGCATGCTTACCTCATGTTTGCTTGCATGCTTGTATTATTTGTTCACATGTTCATATTACATCCCTAGCTAACATGATTAGGTTGCAATGCATATTGCATGCATGCTTTGTCCCTTGATTTGGTGATGGGGATTGGGCTCTTGGATTGTTTAATTTGCATTTCATTTGACATGAAAATTGCACACTTGATTCTTTGGGCCATCATGCATGGAAATGCGTGATTGGTGGCCCGAGAATCGAGGCACATCTTCCTTTGAGTCATAAACATGATAAGGAGTGTGTTTGGTGCATACATTGCTTGAATAACATTGCCATGCAAGATTTTGCCCTCTGTTGCTGTGAGTTGCAGGTTCTGCAGGAATTCATTGCCGGCCGACAATGTTTAGTGCCGACCGGCAATCAATTATCAGCCGATGGATGAATTCCGTGCCGATGGCCACATATAGTAGCCGGTGGCTATTCTGTTTAGCCGGTGGTGATCCCCAGTATCCAAGGAAGTGGTTCTGAGACTTTGGCAGTTTTCAGAAGGGCAGGGCAGGAAAAACAGAGGCAGTCTAGGCATGGCAGTGCAATTCCGAGCAAGACCCGAACACGTGCTGCATTTGGCTCTCCTCCCGAGGCGGTTTACTGTTTTTCTTAGTTTAGTTAGTTTGTCAACTAATTAGGCAATTTGTAATATTTAATTAGCTTGCGTAGTTAATTATTTGTATTATTCTTTTGGTCCCTCCGTGTGAGGGCATATTTGTAATAAGTGTGGGTGAGTGGTGTGTATGTCTTCCAACCCCTATTTCTTTGTCCCTGTTTTTTACCAGCTTTTGATGGTAGATTAGGGCACGTTTATTTTAGCATACCTTATGCTATGCATGCGTGCATCCATGCATTTGTTTACATGCACTAGGCTCGGTACATCATACAAACTGCATTGTATTTTCGATTCCAAGTTGAATACGTGTATCGAATGACTGCATTTCACATGCCATTTTAGGGTTAGCTGAGCCTACTCTAAATTGCATCCTTGCCTGCGTTGCATTAGCCACTTAACATGAACTAGGGACATGCATGTTTGCTAACTAGTTTATTGTTTTGGCACGGAGTACAATGTAAGTATTTATGCTTTAGCATCTCGCACGCGTGTGAATGTTGACATGACAGTATGCTTACCATGCGGCTAAGTGCTTACATGAGATAAACTGCCTGAATGCCTGTGGGTGGAGGTTGGGTTGCTTGAGTTGGAAAACTCATTGAAATCCGTGTTTTAGCCTACTTGCGAGTAGCAAATTCCAAAGCATTTTCGAAACCAATGGATATGCAATGCTTATTTCCAAATTAGGCAATCTAGTCTATACTTGTTTGCTGTACGCATAACATAGTAATTCTAGGCTAATAACCGGAATAAGAACGCATAAAGTTTTCAAAATTGGATATCACGGTTAGTAGAGGCCGGTCTTCGGACCGGGCGAAAGGGGTTGCTCATAGCTGACCTTCCCCGATCGTACACAAGCTCCCGAGCCAAGACAACTTTGGTAATGACGGACATGTGGCTTTCGGCGCCGAGTCAGGGTTTCCTAAATTTCCCATTTTAAAATATTTAGGTGGCGACTCTGTATCTGGCAAAGCAGTCCATGTTTGGCACTACTTTTCAAAAAAATCTGTTTTCTCAGACGATTTGCCAGAGTTGGACTCTTTGGTTCAGATTATGAACCGCAACAAACCAAACAGGGGAGTCCGAACTGTAGAGCGAAAGCCCAAGGGCGCGTCTACAGCTATGGCATTGGCCGAAACACTGATGGGCTTGGATGCTTTCTACTGCTGGGAGACAACCAGATTTGCAGGGAGTCCACTACTGCTACAGGTAATGTTTCCCACCCAAGCTCACATATGTATTTGCTCACGTCGCTCAGCCCTCAGGCTCGGTTTTTCTCACAGAACCCTCATCTTACTTTTCTCTCATCGCACATCTCTCTATTCTTTATTCTCTCATTTTTATCCCTCCCCAGATATGGTTGATGGATAAATTGCAAGTTGTGGACTCTTGCCCTGCTTACTCAGCCCGCGACTATTTCTTTCGACAACACCTAGTCGACGCCCTTGATGAGGGATGGTGGTTTGAATGGATGTGCAATTTGTCTGCTAATCGCATTGCTTGGCGCTGTCCTTGGCTTAACCTTCTGGCGATGAGCTATAGCATGTTCCAGGATACTGGGATCCGGTTGATCGGCTTGACTCACTGCGTATTCTATTTTCCATTCCGTATTCTGCGCCAGTTCGGCCATGATCAAACTTGCCCTCCGAAGGGGATTGAGTACCCGGTCGCTTTCTCGGTCCGAGGTGCACACCTTGCCCGAAATTCTACGGCCTGGAGGACTAGAGAGCTCCTGCCCCCCGCCCCTGTTTTCGGTTGCACTTTATTTGACGAGTGCTGGGATTGGCTCAATGAGGAGGCACAGATTGGGCCTAGGTTGGCATCAGAGGCTTCAACCAGCTCTGAAAGGGGGCGCAGGGACACCTGACTTGACTATGCCCTGGATTTATTGCTTTACTGGTACTTTCAAGTTTTCATTATGAGTGTAATAAAAAGCAACTTCAATTGTATGCAAGAGCAAGAGAACTCTGTTTTGAAATCAATGAAATTGAAGGTTGTGGTACTGAAAATTTTCTGCTTTGGTCCAAAAATGGTCTTAGTTGTGAAAAGATTAATTTGAACAAAGTCAACTTTTATTAAAACTTTTCAAAACTATTTTCGATATGGATCAGAACTGGACACGCCTGAGATCTGTCACTGAGATGCACAACCCCGGATCCTAGCAACTGGAAAGTTGCTCCTAGTCTGAATAGCACTGTACAGGAGATCACGATGAATGCTGATGAATAGGGATGACTGAGATGATTAAATGGACAAAGTTGATCGGGGAAAAGATTGTGGCTGAACTTCAAGATGAAGCTGCCTACGTATCCCAAAGATGGGAATCAAGCCTTACGTAGTTCAGGCTTAGGTTCACTCGGGTATTTTCACTCTCCTTTTGCGCTCTAACTTTTGCCAAGGCCGCCCTTTGCGGGTTTTCAACCTTGTGAGCTCAGTTTTTATAATTTCAAATTTTCCATGCTCTGAGTTTTGCCTACGTCGCCCTTTCGGGTTTTCGGCCTAGCGAGCCTCTCAGGGGTAGTATTTCTTCAACTTGTCCATGTTGATCGGTTGGGAAAACTCTAAGCCATCTAGATCCATCAGAACCATAGCTCCACCTGACCAGATTGACTTGATGATGTAGGGACCAGTCCAATTGGGTTTGAACTTGCCCCTTGGGTCGTGGATGGGAGCTCGGTTGTCTTTGAGCACCAAATCTCCTTCCTTTAAATTCCTGGACTTAACCTTCTTGTTGAAAGCCCGGGCAATTCTGCGTTGATAACCTTGGACGTGGTACAGTGCTTTCAGCCTTCTTTCATCGAAAAGCATGAGTTCCTTAAATCCGCTCTGCTACCAATCCGCTTCGGCTATCTGACACTCAGCCAATACTCGTAATGACGGGACCTCAATCTCAATGGGCAGAACGGCCTCCATCCCATAAACCAATGAGTTCAGAGTCGCCCCAATAGAAGTTCTGATTGAAGTCCGGTAGCCCCACAGAGCGAACGGCAGCTTATCTGGCCAGTCCCGGTAGGTTTCCACCATCTTCTGTAGTATGCGCTTGATATTCTTGTTGGCGGCCTCAACTGCTCCATTGGTTTGCGGCTGGTAGATAGACGACTTATGAAAAGCCACATTGTATTTCCCCAACAAATCAATCACCTCCTTCTTGAAGTAGGAACCATTGTCTGAAATTATTTTGTTTGGGACCCCGTAGCGACAGATGATGTTGTTTCTGATAAATTTTGCAACGTGCGAAGCCTTCAACACCGCATAAGATTGGGCCTCAACCCACTTTGTGAAATAATCTATCGCTACCAAGATGAACTCATGCCCATTCGACCCCTTCGGCATAACGGCTCCGATTACATCAATTCCCCAGACTGAAAATGGCCATGGCGAAATCATGTTGTACAGCTTTGACGGCGGAATGTTCATGCGATTTGCATGAATCTGACATTTGTGACATCGCCAGACGAAACCAATACAATCCTCCTCCATGGTGGACCAGTAATAACCCTGTCTGAGGATCTTCCGTGCCAACATTACCCCATTCATGTGCGCACCACATTCTCTCCCGTGGATGGCTTCCATCAGACGCATTGACTCTTCGGCATCAACGCACAGTTTATGCATTCCCAGATGACCTCGTTTATACAGTTTACCCCCGCAGATGATGAACTGAACTGCCATTCTCCTGATTGCCCTTTTGTCTTTGGCATTTACCCCTGGTGGGTATGCTTCTTTCTCCAAGAAATTCCAAATGTCGTAATACCAGGGGTGTTCATCCTGAACTTCATCTATGGCTGCAATCGACTCATAGGCAGGTGCAAATTTCTAGTCAATGATGACTGGACGCATTCGGACTCCACACGGGATGTCTATCATAGAAGATAGAGTTGCTAAAGAATATGCGAACCTGTTGTTCTCTCTTAGTAGATGAGTAAAACTTAGCTTCTCAAACCGAGGAATCAGCAAATCCAAGGTCTGGTGATACATCATCATCTTTTCCTCTTTCACTTTCCAGTCTCCTTTAGCTTGAGACACAACAAGGTTCGAGTCCCCAATGACGTCCAACCGTCTTGCCCCTAGTTCCAGGGCTGCTTCTAGACCAGCGATGCACGCCTCATGTTCTGCTTCATTGTTCGAGACTTTGCATCGGAGTTTGAAGGCGAGAGGGATACGGGAATTGTCGGGGGCTATCAGCAATACTCCTATCCCATACCCATGTTGATTTGACGCTCCGTCAAAGTATATCGTCCAAGTTTCATCGTCGATATGCAGAATTGATTCATCCGGGAACAGGTACTCAACTGCGTCATCCCCCTCAACCGGGTGGTCGGCTAAGAACTCCGTCACTGCCCTTCCTTTGACCGACTTGCGTGTGACATACTTCAAATCAAATTCGGAGAGCAACAGCAACCAACGAGCTAGCCTACCCGTAAGTGCTGGTTTCTCGAAAAGATATTTGATGGGATCGAGACGTGAAACCAACGTTACGGAGTGAGCTAACAAGTAGTGCCGCAGCTTCCTGGTAGCCCATACCAAAGCTAAGCAAACCTTTTCCAGTGGGGTGTAGCGGGTTTCGTACTCCAGCATCTTCTTGCAGAGATAGTAGATGGCTCTCTCCACCTTGTCTTTTGATTCTTGTGCAAGCATGCAGCCCATTGTAGTTTCAGTTACTAACAGATACAAAATCAACGGTTTCCCTGGTTCTGGGGGTGATAAAACGGGCGGGTTCTGTAGATATTCTTTAATCTGTTCAAATGCAGCTTGGCATCGGCCGTCCCATTGGAACTTCTTTTCTTTCTTTAGGAGACCAAAAAGTGGTTCACAAGTCAAGGTTAATTTTGAAATAAACCGTCTTATGAATTACACTTTACCCAGAAAGCCTCGCACCTCCTTTTCAGTCCTTGGTGGTGGCATTTCTAAGATGGCCTTGATTTTGGAAGGGTCGACCTCGATGCCCCTTTGTGTAATCAGAAACCCCAGCATTTTTCCCGCTGTAACACCAAATGTACATTTTTGAGGGTTCAGCCGCAACCGGAATTCCCTGATCCTTTGGAAAAACTTATGCAAGGCGGTGTAGTGGCCCTCTCTTTCTTTGGACTTGACAATCATGTCATCCACATACACCTCAACCTCTTTGTGGATCATATCATGTAGTATTGTGGTCGCGGCCCGTTAATAAGTAGCTCCAGCGTTCTTCAACCCAAATGGCATGACTCTATAGCAGTATGTCCCCCACGGGGTGGTGAATGCAGTCTTTTCCCGGTCTTCGGGTGCCATCACTATCTAGTTATAACCTGAGAAGCCATCTATAAATGAGAGCAAAGCGTGCCCTGCTGTGAAATCTACCAACTCATCGATGTGCGGTAAGGGGAAGTCGTCCTTCGGACTAGCTCTGTTCAAATCCCTGAAGTCTACACACACCCGGATCCTGCCATCTTCTTCGGCACCGGAACAATGTTGGCCAACCAAGTCGGATATTCAGATACCAGCAGGAAGCCCGCGTCGATTTGCTTGGTGACCTCTTCCTTAATCTTGAGAGCCCAGTCCGGGCGGATCCTCCTGAGTTTCTGCTTGACAGGTCGGGCTTCGGGGTCAAGGGGGATCCAATGTTGTACAATCTCAGGATTGATTCCAGGCATGTCTTCGTAGGACCACGGGAAAACATCTTTGAAATCTTTTAATAAAGCAACTAAGCGCTCGCGTTCCTCTAAAGACAACGTGGACCCGATCTGGGCCAGCCGCGGGTCCTCCTCAGTACCAATGTTCACGGTAGTGATTTCATCTATTAATGGTTTAACAAATCTCTCTTGCTCTTACTCAATTAAACGTTGTAAAACCGGAGGAACTTCGTCTTCGTCGTTTTCATCAAAGTTTTGAAAGTCTGAATTAATGCAATAAATCAAGGGTACAGAAAAGTACTCGGAAACCACATTCACCTCATTCTCATTAAGTTCGTCCAAATCGTCTGATTCATTTACAACAGACTCAAATGAAAAGGAAAAAGACGACCTAGACAGGACTGTGGTATTCGGGTTAACATCCCCAGGAGTACCAGACTCAGACTCAATCGAGCTGGAATCTGATTTCGACTCACAGGACTCGGTGGAATCAGATTCCAGCTCACTACCTGACCCGGTGCTGCTGGACAAAAATCCCTCCTCGTATTGCCAAATGAGAGAGGGTGCGATAGATGCATCCAAGATAGCTGCTGGTTGGCTCGCAGCCGTTTCATCCCCAATCATGGAAACCACGAAGTTATCCCCCAAGCACTTATGGTCGATCGGAGGATCAGAAAGTAAACATGCCAGCGCTACCCCCATTTCAAATTCTGTGCCCTCAGGATCCACTCCTTTACACTGTTCAGCCCCAGCTGATGGGTCTGTCTGCTCTGTGGCAACGTCATCCCCGGATAGTTGCAAGTCGAAGAAGATCTCGAAGCCTAGCACACGCTTTTTCTCCGCGTTTATCCACGGCTCTGGGAAGCCGCAAAATGGAAAGTCCTCCCCCTCTCGGACAAAGTGTCCGTTCAGGGTACCCTGAATGGGCCTATGCATTAACTCAAAAGGCTTCCCAGCCTGCTTTGCTCTGGCCCTTCTGGCCATTTCTTTTCCCTTCCTTACCCAGTCCTCTTTGGTGGGCAGATAACCCAAGCCAAAGGTATGAGGGTTGTGTGGCACTTCGGCCAATGCTGCAACGCCTTTCCGGCCGCTTCTTCCTAATCCCATCCCGGGGATGTGTTGTAGCTTGTTCATGAGGTAGACGGATTGAGGACTGACGTACACATCTTCATTCACAGCCATAATATTCTGCACCACCCGTGCCTCAGCCAAAGTGAACCCCGATAAGAACACATCCTCTGTGCCGTGCTCGATCTCCAAAACTGGTGTAGACACTTTCAGCGGCAGATGGATGGATGAATTTCCGAAGACAATAGCCACCCCCTTCCCGTGAGGGTACTTCAACATCTGATGTAAAGTGGAAGAGACTGCCTTTACTTGGTGCAACCACGGCCGCCCCAAGAGTAAGTTGAAGGTTGCGGGAACGTCCAAGACATGAAATTCGATGTTGTGTTGTCCTGGACCAACCTGGGTCTGAATCTTGACAGTCCCCATCACTTCCCTACTAGTATTATCATATGCCCTGATCACTTGAGTAGTCTGCACAAAGTCCGCGGGCTTCAACCCGATTGCATACGCTGTTCTGGCTGGGCAGACATTGATGGCAGACCCGGTATCAACAAGTACCACCGGTATCCACTTGTCTCTACAGTCCACGGAGACATAGAGAGGTTTGTTATGATTTGTGCCCCTCAGGCAGTAGTTCTTTGTCTGAAAAGGTTAATGCCGGGAAACCTCCTCCCGGAAAGACCAGCCCAACCAGCTGCTCTGGTGTAGTATCTATAGAGAGTTTGGCCTTGTCCATAGCAGATATGACAGCCTGTCTGTGTACTCGTGACGCCATAAGCAGTCCCCAGATGGAGATGTCTGCTTGTATCTTCTTCAATTGCTTGAGCACAGTTTCTTCTTCAATCTGTTTCTCCTTCTGTTTCTTAGCTTCTTTGTCTTTCCCAAACGCCTCAGGTTGGTCTAAGTGCTGGGGCTTGAAATATCGCCCACTTCTTGTCATATGAGTGATCTCGTCAATATACCAGGTATCATCTGGTTGGTTACTTCCCCAATCCTCGTCTGTGTGGGCAAGACATAAGTCATCGTCTTCCCACCACATTCCGTCGGCAGTCGACAGACACCTGTCCGGCCTCGGTATGATCGTACTTGCAGCACCTCCAGTCCTCATGCCCACAGCATTTTCTGTTCCCGTGCACACAGCACTCTCAACCCCCACATGGGCCTTAGCTTTTCTGATTCTCTCAGAATCCTCAAATCTTTGTTGTTCCAACTGCGTTAGTACAACTGGTTCAATATTCCCTGCATTTACAATCCCCAAATTTTGAGCGTAATTCTTAGTGCCGGCGCTCACCGGTGGTATATTCTGACTATCGGCCCTTCCGGCCACCACTGATACTTTTGCCCCTGCTGGGCCTCATTCTGGTTAGTATTCTACGATGTCTAGTTAGTCATCTAACCATTCGGAGACTTCTGCCGACTCCTTATATTCAAACCAGTTGATCGCTGTATCCCCTGATTCTTGGTCACTGAAGAACTGGAGGTTGGAAAGGTCCTCTCCTACGGCTCTTAGATCATCTGTTCCCCTTTCAAAACTGTCCCCCTGAATCACACATAATTCTGCTCTTTCTGGCAGCCTTGCACTCAACTCAGACCGGCCCACTGACTGGATGTATTCACTCGGATCATAGGCTCCTTCAGCAAGATTCCCAGACCGTTCAATCTCAGACTCAGCAACTCCCTTTTCCTCTAAAATCTGCCCTGTCCCATCTTCGGTGGTCACCACCACTAGCTTAGATTGGGTTGTGGAGACGTCCATCATGCACAAGTCAGTGCAGACAGGAAGGATCACCTCCGGCTTAGGTAGGTGGGATGGGGTGATATAGATACTAGGATCGTAAGACACGACCCCAGTTTGGATGAAGTTGATTCTGTTGGGAGGAGGGGCTTGGTTATGTGGTGGGAGAGGATTTTTCGTGACGTTGGGTTTTTCGGGAGGCGTGATCACCTACTTGTCAATAAGATCCTGAATCTCATGACGCAATCTGTAACAACGGTCGGTGTCATGACCGTGCTGTTGGTGATATGTGCAGTATTTTACTGGGTCATGAGAGGGAGGGAGTGGATTTGGTAGTGGCCTCGGTTCTAGGGGCGTCAAATGCTTCTTCCTGATTAATACCCCCAGAGCCTTGGACAGGGGCATATAGAGGGGTGTAAAGGTTCTTTGGCCTCTGGGCTGATATTTGGTGTTTTGGGTGTTGCTTCCAGATGCGCCAGAGAAAGGCGTGGCTGTCGTGGGTCTTAGGGGAGGGGGAGTGGTGGTGACCATGCTCACTTCTGAAGCTCGTGCAGTTGCAGCACCACTCGGGCCTACGTTATTGTTACGGTTGAAAGTCCTTCTGGGTTGCTCCTTATCCTGGTCGATCAGACCTTGTTTTATGGCATCCTCAATCTGTACCCCCATCTCGTGTAAATCTGAGAAGGTAGGAAAGGGGAGTACGATCATCTTCTGCATCAATTTCGGTTGGAGATTGCGCACAATCATCCTGATTTGATCTTTGTCTGTAGGCCTCAAGGTCATCATCGATGCCTTTGCCCTCCATCGAGTTACGAAGTCTGAGAAAGTCTCCTTGGGTTCCTGCCTCGTTGTTTCGAGATCACGGGTTGTAATCTCGATCTGTGTATTGTACGAGTACTGTGCAACAAAGGCCTCAGCCATTTCATCCCAGCTTCTTTTTACGTCATCTTCTAACTTCGCGTACCAAATGGCTGCCACACCTGACAAAGTTCGGCCAAACAGAGAAAGCTTTTGTGGTCGAGTTAGGCCCATTGGCCGCAGGATGTCCGAGAATAGCCGAAGATGGACCATGGGGTCCCCGGACCCGTCGAAACGGTCAATTTGTGGCATCTTGAATCTGTCTGGCAATGTTACGGCTACATCGGTGTACCCATCTTCGATGTCTAGAATGGCTTTTACCCCTTGTGATTTCTTGAAAAGCTTCCCAAGCTTACTCAGTTTTAGAGCCGTGTGGTCGATTTCGAACTCAAAGGGAGAGTCCGGGTGATTGGGTGTATGAGTCTTGGATAGTTGAGGTGGAAGCGGGGGCGGAGCTAACCCCGTTGGAAGGTTTGTGTCCTCTTGGATATTCTGGACATTTGGCACGGTGTTCTGGGTGTTTGACAGAGCATTCTGGACAGTAGGAGCCTGCTCAGGTAGTAGGGGTCCTGGTGGAGGAGGAACCTGATGTGAAGCTGATGCTGCATTCTGCTGTTGCAGCCTGGTAATGAGTTCGGCCTGCTGGGCCATGACTGTGGCCTGTTGCTTAGAAAATTCCGCTTGGCGGATGGCATCCTCCTGCATCTGTCTCATACTCTCTTGCATTTGACGCATCATTTCCTCTATCCCGGCCATATTCTGTTGGTCCAGCTGACTGACCGGTAAGTGTATCTCTATGGCGGAAATAGAAATCCCAACCTGACTGTTTGCTGCTAAAGTAGCCCGCTGTCCCGGTAATCCTTGCTCTGACACACTGCGCCTCCTTGGCCTTCTTCTAACGACTGGGGGTATTGAGTGGAACACTGGATGTCCGTCAACCAGATCCTCAAATTCATTGAGTCGGCGACCTCGTGTCCAAAGTGCTTGGGGAATATCTACTGGTTCAGAAGCAATTGTGCTAAAAGCCCTGTCCCCTAGCAAAAAGATAAATAAAGCGAAAAGGAAATAAATAACCAGATAAACGGACAACATAACAGCTTAAATTAAATGCACAACACACGGCTGGTAAGCTGTATACACACTGTCCTCAAACACTGATCAATACCCCTGAATCACTGTCCCCAAAACTGAATCGGATACCCACAGATAACTGATTCTCAAATACTGACTGATGCCCGCAGGCCTGATGCCCAAACTCATAAACTGATGTATGCATTCCTGTAGAGACGCACTCTAAAAGCACATAACAGATAAGTGAGAACCAAAACACCCCTATGTTGGGGTAGGGTTTCCCTGTTCTATTTTGTCAGGAGCTAGGGTTTTACTACGCACGCAGCAGTTTCAAACAACCTATAAACGGGTAAGCAACCTGTCCTAGTTTGGAATGGTCACTATGGATCCGAATATGTACTAGGTCGAATGGTCAAAAAGTGTGCCCCGGTAAAACCGGGGTTTGTGTTCCCATACTGGCAGAGCCCATAACCGGCCAGCCTTATGGACATGCCTTGACAAAACAAGCCTCCGGCAAACCGCTCAGGAATAGCAGATGGCAAACACGGTGTCCTAGGCGTACCAATGCAAATGCAATGCAAAGAAACACACAAGTGTAGTCAAAACTAGATATCACGAGTTCGAGTCAAGTTCTCTAAATCTCCAGCGGAGTCGCAGAAACTGTAACAAGCCCGCGGGGGACCTCGTTACAGCTCAGACTCGATTTTTGTGTCACGGTTCTTAATCTCGAACCAAAGAGTCCAAATCTGGAAAATCGATTTTGAAAACAGATTTTTTGAAACGAAGTGCCAAACATGGACTGCTTTGCCAGATACAGAGTCGCCACCTAAATGTTTTATTTTCGGGAAATTTAGGAAACCTTGACTCGGTGCTGAAGGCCACGTGTCCGTCATCACCAAAGTTGCCTCGGCTCGGGAACTTGGGTACGATTAGGGAAGGTCACTTCGTGAGCACCCCCGCTCGCCCGGTTAAAGACCAGCCTCTACTAACCATGATATCTTACTTTGAAAACATTGTGTGCTCTTATTCCGGTTATTAGCCTAGGTTACTATGTGATGCTCGCAGCAAACAAGTATAGACTGAGTCGCCTGAATTGGAACAAAACACTTCATGTTTGTTTGTTTTGAAAAATGGTTTGATGGTGCTACCCGCAGGTAGGCTAAGACGTGGTTTTGCCACCCTCGGGTGGGCTTAGAAAACATGATTTTGCCACTATCTAGTGGGCTTAAGACTCACAGTCGATGCATTGTCCCAATTCAAATAACTCAACCTTCACCCACAGGCATTCAGGCAGTTATATCACATAAGCACATAGCCTCATGGTAAGCACGCTATCATGGCAGTCACTCACACGCATGCAAGGATGCTAAAGCATAAAAACTCACCGAGTACTCCAAGCCAAAATAGAAACTCATTAGAAATCCATGCATGATCCTAAATATACAAGATTGCCTAATGCAACACATGCAAAAATGCAACTATAGCAGGCTCGGCTATCCTAAACATGGCATATGGAATGCTACAGGTAACATGTATTCAACTTGGAATTGAAATACAAATGCAGTTAGTCTGATGCGCCGAGCCCGGTGCGTGCAAGACAGATGAATGAATGCAAACATGCTATCATACTGTATGCTAATTGAAATATGCCCTAATCTAACCATCATAAGCAGGTAAATAAAAGGGAAGAAAGACGTGGGGTTGGAAGACATACATCACACTCACCCACACTTATTACAATTATGCCCTCGCACAGAGGGTCCAAATAAATATACAGTCCCGAATAAAAGAATAGTACAGTCCAAATAATGTACAAATTCCTAATCAATTAACAAATTAAATAAGAAAGCTGTAAAACTGGCATGCAAGCCAGGGACTGCCTTGATTCTGATGAATGATGCATGTCCGGGTTGACTTACACGGAAATCCACTGGGATGCCCCAATTAGCCTCTGTTTTGGCAACTATTCTTGAAATGCGTGCCAAGCCTCGGAAGACTGTTGATTCTTGATTTTGCTGCAACAGAGAGCAGGAAAGAGGCATAGCAATGTATTTCACAAATGTATGCATGTCTCGATCCTCGTGCCACCAATCACGCATCTCAATGCATGATGGCCGAGGAGCCGAATTGCACAACTCGATATAGAATGAATGCATATGAACACTATAACAAAACCTAACTCCATCATGGATAATCTGGAGTGTCGGTGACTTGGGAATTGAGACACGTTCCGTCACTCGGAGTACGGAACGCACCTCGTTTCCCGTGCCCGGGCTAACTCCTATCCTGAACACGATGCAATATGCACGATATGCATGAAATGCAACTAATATACAACCTAGCATGCGTAATGCTATGAAATGACAAACACGATGCACGAGGTAATACACAACCGAACATACACAATGCTATGGATGAAATGGCATACGCAACGCATAATGGGCTTACACCAATATGAGAGAGCCTCAGCCACACTCACATAGAAGGCCATCAGATGAAAACAAGACAACTCGAAATGCGTGTATCCGTGCACGCAAACCGAGGACGGACCCTCAAGCACCGAAATGCCACTCTAATGAGACATGGCAAAGACATGGAATATGATATGCAAACATGCAAAAATCAGTAGCAAAATGAGGGGCGAAACAGCCCTGAAACAAGGCGAAATGACACCCGATGCACGGAATCACTCCCGAAATGCAAAACTAGGTACATGAAATGGCTCACAGCTATACAAAGCATGCATAATTAGGACATGAAGTGTAAAAGAAGAAGTAAGGCAGCCCCAAGAAAAGAATTTTTACAGTTCAAAGCATGGCCAAACAATAAGCATAAGTGGGACTAAATTAGCGTACAAAAATGGCTTCGCAAGGGAGGCAATGAAGCAAGTGATGGATTCAAAGCCCAAACATAAAAATACCCTTCTACAACACTGAAGAGGGACCAAAAATATGACTACTTACAGTTTATGGGAGCCCCCAAAACAGTATACAAACACACTCAAAATGTCATGCAAGATGAGGCTCAAAGGAGGCTATAACACAAAATATACAAAATATTCATCAAACAGCCAAAGACCCTTAATGAAACATGACAAGGGGGTCAAAAAATGGCCACTTTCAGTTCTGATCATGGCCGAAAAACAGAAGAAAGATAAGCTAACAAATCATGCAAAAATGGGGACCAAAGAGGGGTACAATGGAAAGTGATATATGGAGGTCCCCAACAGTGTTGATCCCTTCTTCAATGTTCAATAGGGGCTCAAGATAGGCCTATTTACAGTTTACATCAGGCCCCAAAAAAGATCACACACAAGCTAAAAATATCATACAAGAAAATGGCATTCAAGAGGGTATTGAAGCAAGTGCAACATGGGGGGCTCAAACAGTGTTGAGCCCTTAATGAAACAAGAAAATGAGATCAAAAAAATGACCTTTTCAGTTTTGGTCAGAGCTCAAAACAGCAAGAAAATAGGGCTAAGCAATGGTACAAAATAAGGCCCAAAAAGAGGGGAAATGAACTTACCCTTGAAGACTACTCCTTGGCTGCCTTTTGAACTGAGAAATGGTGCCTCCAAGCCTCTGAGAAGAGCTCCAAGCTACTAGAAATGGAGTGGTGGTGGTGGTGCTAGGTGGTGATATGAAAAAGGGGTAGAACTTGGGAATTTTTTAAGGAAATGAGAGAGATGGAGGGAGATATGTATGTATGAGCTCCAAGCAATTTTTGTCAACCCTCAAGACAGAGCTGGAGGCTCTGTTATGTAGACAAAAATAGGGGAGAAATGAAGGGAAAAAGTGGGGGGAAAATGGATCAAGTTTCCCCCCAAAAGTTGTCCCCCGGATACAGGTTTTTTGGGGGGAAAACAGATATACAGCTGGAATATACACATTGCAAGGATCATGGCCGGCCAACTTTCAGAGTTGCAGGTAGCCGGCCGGCCACCCCCCATGGCCGGCCGGCGAAGGGTCAAAATGGTCAAAAATATTTTCTGGCCGGCCACCACAAATTGGTGTCCTCCCAGATGCCCCAAACACAACCCTGTGGTTCAAAATTGGCAACTGTAAAATAGGAGAGAGAATAGGCCATTTTTAGGAGGGGTTCAAAAGGTTCAAATAGAATTAATGGTCGGCCATGTAATATTTGTGTCCTCCTAGGTGTCTACAACACAAATATGGGGGTTAGGATTGCAGAAAGTGACCCTAGGGTGGTCAACATTGGCTTGGAAGTGAGAAAAACGGGCGTCGGAGGGCGACGGAGGAATATAATTGGTTGCTGAAACAATTGCTGGCCTCCCACCCTTCTATGACCTTCCCGGTGATGAAACAGAGGTACCTGCCAAAAATGAACGAAAACCGATGCAAAACGAATGTTCAGGGGCCAGAACACGCAGTTCGGGGCCCCGAAAACTGCCTGTTAAGCACCGAAAGTGGCATTCGACCACGAAGTGGGTCTCTCAAACCTCAGTGTCCCTCAAAAGGGAGTAAATAAGATGCATGCCAAAAACTGGAGCAATCAGAGATAGTTAGGCGGTCCCGAACCGAGACACACAGCCTGACGGCTCCGAAAATCGGAAACCGGGCTCCGAAATGGGCAAAATGGCCTACAGCCACAAAATCTAGCCCACGGCCACTGAGAGATGGTCTACGGGACCTCTCCATCCCCTCAGGAAAAGAAACAGAGAAAACCGAGTCTGGTTCGCAAACCGAGGCAAGGCACAAAAGAGGGTTCGGAAGTCCGAAGGCAGGGCTCACGGCCGCGACTCTGAGACTTCTGAATGAGCACAATACGCAACATCACCGAGCACTCAATCGGTGACATCTAAGTCTTAAGGTCGGTCAAAAATGGGGTGTCTACACACTCAATCTCCGATCTTGAATTGCCTTGGATGCACTGTTTTGTTATACTTTCTGGACAACTCTTGTTGGTCGGAGGCGATGTGAACCAATGCTCTGTCTCTTCTTTCTTCCGCAAGGTCAAGCTCCAATGCTATGGCTTCGCCATTTAAGTTTGGATCAAAGTTTTCGCTTCGAATTGTGTGGAGGCCAACTTCTAATGGAATGACTACTTCCATGCCATAAGCTAAGGAGAATGGTGTTTCTCCTGTTAATCATCGAGGCGTGGTGCGGTAAGCCCATAAAACATGAGGGAGTTCTTCTGCCCACTTGCCTTTTGCTTTCTCTAACCTTTTCTTTAGTCCATCAAAGACTACTTTGTTTGATTCCTCTGCCTGACCATTTGCTTGGGGATATGCCGGTGTAGAATTGTAGAACTCTATCTTGTATTCTTCACAAAAGCCTCTGAAAATTCTGCCGTCGAACTGAGTGCCGTTGTCTGAGATTAATGCCATTGGTATGCCAAATCGAGTGATGATATTCTGCCAGACAAACTTCTTCACATCTTTTTCTTTGATTGACGCCAAGGCTTCTGCTTCCACCCATTTTGTGAAGTAGTCGGTTACGGCGAGAAAGAACTTCCTGTTGCCTGGTGCTGTTGGAAGTGGACCTACTATGTCCAATCCCCACATTGCGAAGGGCCATGGGCTAGTTAGAGGTAGGAGTTCTCTGGCAGGTTGGTGTATTTGATGTGCGAACTTCTGGCATTTTTTTCACTTTTTGACATACTTTTCTGAATCCTCTTGCATGTATGGCCACCAATATCCTTGTGAAATTGCTCGGTATGCCAATGCTCTTCCTCCTTGATGGCTTCCGCATACGCCTTCATGTATTTCGAACAGGAATGCTTCCACTTTGCTGGGGTGAACACACTTAAGGTAGCGTCCTGAGAACGACTTTTTGTATAATGCCAAGGATGGAGAGAGCCAAAATCGCTGCGACTTTGCTCTTATTCTGTTGGCTTCTCTCTTCTCTTCCGGTAAGGTGCCGTCTTTCAGGAACAATATGATGGGATCCATCCAAGAAGGGCCTAACTCTGCACAACATACCTCTTCTACGTCGGGGTCTTCAATGCTTGGTCTAGGTAGCTAGTCGATCAATAATGGATGAGGGATGGAGGTATCTGCCATTGAGGCGAAGCCTGCTAGTTCGTTTGCCCTGCTATTTTCCTCCCTGCCAATTTGTTCTATCCTAACTACATCAAATTTTTTGATCTCTATTCTGACCAACTCTTGGTACTTGGCCATCCTGTCATGCTTTCCTTCGAAGTCGCCAGATATTTGGTTTACCACCAGCTGTGAGTCGCTGTAAACCATTAGCTTGGTGGCCTTCATGTAGAATGCTGATTTAAGACCTGCAAGAAGCGCTTCATACTCTGCTTCGTTGTTTGATGCTGGGAAGCCAAGGTTGACTGCCTGCTCCACTACTAGGCCGTCTGGGGAGATGAGGACTATACCCAGTCCTGCTCCATGCCGGTTGGATACTCCGTCCACAAAGAGCTTCCACATCTCCCCAATGAACAACTTCCAGCAAGTAGAGGGATCAGACGATGCCTTGGGATCTTCCTTGTTGCTGGTGTCTTCTTCAAGGTCCATGCTTGTTGTCTGCCCCTCGCCATCTGGTTGTACTAAGTCCTGTTTTGTTGGTGAGTCTTGACTTGGTGTAGCATGGTTTGCTTTTTCCTTCCTTGCTTTACTCTAGCCTGCCTCGGGCCCTGACTGAGTTGCCAGTACTAGGGGTTACATTATTTCGACGTCAACTTCCATCCCTAGTTCGGTTGCTTCAGTCAGGTCGACTGGGCAGATGTGATGACTTCCTGGGGTGAATTCTGCGACGAAGTCTGCTAATGCTTGTGCCTTTATTGCGGTTCTGGGTTGGAACTTGATGTCGTATTGCCCCAACTCAACTGCCCATTTTAAGATTCGCCCAGAGAAGTTAGCCCTCTCAAACAGAGCTTTTAATGGGAAGGCTATGAGGACAACTATAGTGTGGGCGTGAAAGTAGTGCGACAACTTTCTTGAGGCCATTATCAAGGCTAATGCCAGTTTCTCCAGTGGCAAGTACCTTGTTTCGGCACTTAGTAATGTCTTGCTGACATAATAGATGGGCAGATGTTGGATTCCTTCTGCACGGACCAACACTGCGCTGATTGCGTATTGTGAGACTGCCAGGTACAAGAAGAGTTCTTCTCCAAGAATTGGAGTTACGAGTAATGGTGGAGAAGACATGTATTCTTTCAAGCTTTCCAGTGCTTGGTCGCATTCGTCGTCCCATTCAAACTTGGCTTTTAGAGCATGGAAGAATGGTCGTAGTCTGTCTAACGACCTGCTTGTGAACCGATTGAGCGCAGCCGTCATGCCGGTGAGATGCTGCACTTCTTTTACTGAGTTTGGTCGCTCCAACTCCTGAATTGCTTTGATCTGAGAGGGATCAGCTTCGATACCTCGATTAGTCACCAGGAAGCCTAGGAATTTGCCAGATCCTACTCTGAATGCACATTTCGATGCATTCAGGCGTAACTTGTGCCTCTTCAGGATTTCAAACATCTCGCCTAGGTCCTTGAGATGGTCATTCTCATTCTTGCTCTTGACCACCATATCGTCGATGTAAGCCTCCATTGTTCTGCCTAACAACGGCTCAAATATCTTGGTGACCATTCTCTAGAATGTCACCCCTGCGTTCTTTAGGCCAAAGGGCATGACCTTGTAACAGTACAATCCTCTTGGAGTAGTGAAGGATGTGACCTCCTGGTCTGGTTCGTGCATGGCGATTTGGTGGTAGCCTCTGCATGTATCCAGAAAACTAAGCCGGTTGTGCCCCGCCGTTAGGTCTACCAGTTGATCTATCCGTGGTAGAGAAAAGCTGTCTTTTGGGTACGCCCTATTGACTGTTTTATAGTCGACGCAGACACGCCACTTGCCATTCTTTTTAGGCACTACGACTGTGTTGGAGATCCATCTTGGGTAGTGCACTTCTCTTATTGCTCCTGCCTCCAGTAGGTTTCCTACTTCTTCTGCCACTATTTCGGCGTGGTGGAGTGCCGATCTGCGAGTTCGCTGAATGATTGGTCTGGCGGATGGGTGGACATTGAGTTGGTGACAGATGAAGTGGGGATCGATGCCTAGCATGTCGTATGGTGTCCAGGCGAACACTTCGATGTTAGCGGTCAAAAATTCCAAGATCTCTAACCTCTTTGTGCTGGACAACGACGAACCGAGCAAAAAGAACTTATCCGGGTTCTTTTCGTCTATTCTTACCTCTATCAAGTCTTCTACTGCTTTCTGACTAGCCGCTTTGCGAACATCTGTGAATAGTTCATTACTCTCAGGTTCTTCCACCGAATGAACGTATCCTTTGGTGGTGCGGCTGCCGTTCACCGTGACAAAGCACTGCTTCGACATGATCTGGTCTCCATAGACTTCTTCTATTACTCCGGTGTCGTTGGGAAACCACATTACTTGGTGGTAGGATGATGCCACCGACCGCATGGCATGCAGCCATGTTCTGCCCAAGATGATATTGTAAGTGGAGGGGACCTTCAATACCCAGAACTCCACTTGTTTCGTCACACTCCTTGCTTTGACTGGGAGGATTATTTTGCCGACGGGCCATTCTGGCATGGAGTTGAATCCAATCAAGAGAGATACGGCAGGTGCCAAGTCTTTGTCTTGTAGCTTTAGTTGCTTGAATGTTTCGTAGTACATGATCTCACATGAACTACCCTGGTCTATCAGAATCCGCTTGACGTCAAAATCCTTGACTCGGAGAGTAACGACCAAGGCATCATTGTGGGGGCAATATATCCTTGCCAAATCTTTATCTGAAAAAGACATGACATTTGTGGCCTCAGTCTTCCCCTTTTTGACTGCAGGTTGGGCACTTAGCACCTCTCTTAAGTGTTCTACCTTTTTGATTGACCCTCTGAGCTGGCATACACGCTCAGGTTCGAAGACTCCATGTATCACATTGATAGTGCCTTGGGGTGGTGCGTCGATCGGCATCCCATTGGGATTATTATGGTCTTGGGGGGCTGGTTGCGTCCCTCCTTCAATGTATTTGTCCAGGTGGCCTGCCGCCACCAATTCCTCCAAGTGCTGTCTCAATGGCGTGCAATTCTCAGTGCGGTGCCCCTTTTCTTTATGGAAGGTGCACCGTGACCTGTGCGCACCAATGCAAATGCAAACACAGTGTCCTAGGCGCACCAATGCAAATGCAATGCAAAGAAACACACAAGTGTAGTCAAAACCAGATATCATGAGTTCGAGTCAAGTTCTCTAAATCCCCAGCAGAGTCGCCAGAAACTGTAGACGTCCCCAAACGCATCCCGGGGAAAGGGAGTGCGAATCCCCCCCCCCCCGGTTCTGGTTCGATATTGGGTCTACTACAGTTCAAGGACTCAAATGTCACGGTTCTTAATCTTGAACCAAAGAGTCCAAATCCGGCAAATCGATGTTGAAAATAGATTTTTTTTTTTGAAAGAAGTGCCAAACATGGACTGCTTTGCCAGATACAGAGTCGCCACCTAAATATTTTTTAATGGGAAATTTAGGAAACCCTGACTCGGTGCCAAAGGCCACGTGTCCGTCATCACCAAAGTTGCCTCGGCTCGGGAACTTGGGTACGATTGGGGAAGGTCACTTCGTGAGCACCCCTGTTCGCCCGGTCAAAGACCGGCCTCTACTAACCATCTGTTTTTGAAAACATTGTATGTTCTTATTCCGGTTATTAGCATAGGTTACTATGTGATGCGCACAGCATACAAGTATAGACTGGGTCGCCTGAATTGGAACAAAACACTTCATGTTTGTTTGTTTGAAAATGGTTTGATGATGCTACCCGCAGGTAGGCTAAGACGTGGATTTGCCACCCTCGGGTGGGCTTAGAAAACATGATTTTGCCACTATCTAGTGGGCTTAAAACAAACATTTGATGAATTGTCCAATCCAAGTAACTCAACCTCCACCCACAGGCACCCAAGGTAGTTATATCACATAAGCACATAGCCTCATGGTAAGCATGCTATTCATGGCAACACTCACACGCATGCAAGGATGCTAAAGCATAAAACTCACCGAGTACTCCATGCCAAAATAGAAGCTTATTAGAAATCATGCATGATCCTAAGTATACTGTAATGCCTAATGCAACACATGCAAAGATGCGAATTATAGCAGGCTCGGCTGTCCTAAACATGGCATATGAAATGCTACAGTTATCACGTATTCAATTTGGAATTTGAAATACAAATGCAGTTTGTATGATGCGCCGAGCCCTGTGCGTGCAAAACAGATGAATGATGCAAACATGTTGTCATACTGTATGCTAATTGAAATATGCCCTATATCTAACCATCATAAGCGGGTAAATAAAAGGGAAGAAAGACGTGGGGTTGGAAGACATACATCACACTCACCCACACTTATTACAATTATGCCCTCGCACAGAGGGTCCGAATAAATAATACAGTCCGAAATGAAAGAATAATACAGTCCGAAATATACAATCCGAATAATATACAAATTCCTAATTAATTAACAAATTAAGTAAGAAAAAACTGTAAACTGGCATGCAAGCCAGGGGCTGCCTTGACTCCGATGAATGATATATGCTGGGCTGCCTTGCGCGGAAATCCACTGGGATGCCCCAATTAGCCTCTGTTTGCACCTTTTCTCGAAATGCGTGCCAGACTCCGAAAGGGACATAGCAATGTATTTCACAAATATATGCATGCCTCGATCCTCGTGCCACCAATCACGCATCTTGATGCATGATGGCCGAGGAATCGGATTGCACAACTCAATATAGGATGAATGCATATGAATGCTACAACAAAACCTAACTCCATCATGGATAATCCGGAGTGTCGGTGACTTGGGAATTGAGACCCGTTCCGTCACTCGGAGTGCGGAACGCGCCTCGTTTCCCGTGCCCGGGCTAATTCCTATCCCGAACACAATGCAATATGCATGATATGCATGAAATGCAGCTAATATGCAATCCTAACATACACAATGCTATAAAAATGAGATGTCTCGGAATGCGTGCACACGGGCACGCAAACCGAGGAAATGATCCTAAGGCATAAAATGGCATACGCAATGCAATTGGACTTACACTAACATGAGAGAGCCTCAGCCACACTCACATAAGAGGCCGATGGATGAAAATGAAGTGCCTCGAAATACGTGCACACGGGCACGCAAACTGAGGCAATGACATAAAGGCATGAAACGGCCTTAAATATGATATACAATGAGACTAAAATGAGATGTCTCGAAATGCGTGCCCGTGGGCACGCAAACTGAGAAAATGGCATACGGAATGCAACAGTACTAAAATGAGATATGCGATGCAATATGGGCTTACACCAACATGAGAGAGCCTCAGCCACACTCACATAAGAGGCCGTGAGATGAAAATGAAGTGCCTCGAAATGCGTGCACACAGGCACGCAAACTGAGGCAATGGTACTAAAGCATGAAATGGCACTCCAAATGCAAATTGGACTTATACTAACATGAGAGAGCCTCGGCCACACTCACATAAGAGGCCGTGAGATGAAAATGAAGTGCCTCGAAATGCGTGCACACAGGCACGCAAACCGAGGCAATGGTACTAAAGCATCAAATGGCACTCCAAATGCAAATTGGACTTATACTAACATGAGAGAGCCTCAGCCACACTCACATAAGAGGCCGTGACATGAAAATGAGATGCCTCGAAATGCATGCACACGGGCACGCAAACCGAGGCAATGGCATACGCGATGCAATGAGACTAAAATGACATACAGAATGCAAAATGGACTTACACTAACATGGGTGAGCCTCAGCCACACTCACATAAGAGGTTGATGGATGAAAATGAAGTGCCTCGAAATGCGTGCACACGGGCACGCAAACCGAGGCAATGGCATACGGAATGCAATGACATAGAAAATGATATGCAAACATGCCAATGGAATTTTAGCACTGAAATATGCGGGAAAACAACCCCGAAAGATGGCGAAATGACACCAAATGCAAGGAATGGTCCCGAAACATGAATTTTGGCACCCGAAATGGCCTATAGCTATGCAATGCATGCACAATATGGACATGGAATGAAAATAAAGTAGCAAGGCAGGCCCAAAACAAGCATTTTCTAGTCTAAAACATGGCCAAACAGCAAGCATAGATAGGGCAACAATGGCATACAAAAATGGCTCCACAAGGGAGGCTATGAAGCGAGTGATACATGCAATGCCCAAACAGCAAAATTCCCTTCTACAAAACTGAAGAGGGACTAAAAATATGCACATTTTCAGTAGATGACATCCCCAAAATCAGCATGAAAACGTGCCAAAAATGCCATGCAAGAAGTAGGCCACAAGAGGGTATAACATGAAGTAGGCCAAACATTCATCAAACAAGAAAAGACCCTTCATGAAATATATCCAAGGGGTCAAAATATGACCATTTCCAGTTCTGATGATGGCCAAAAACAGAAGCTAGATAAGCCTAAAAAGGCATGCAAAATGGGGGCCAAAGAGGGGTATAATGGTAGGTAAAACATGGAGACCCCAAACAAGGTTTATCCCTTCTACAATGTTTTAGAGGGACACAAAATAAACTTACTCACAGTTCATGACATGCTCCAAAACAATTTACATATAGGTCAAACAAATCATGCAAATTTACAGTAAATAGGAGAGATTATGAAGCAAGTGCAAGATAGGTGGCCCAAACAGGGTTGATCCCTTCTTCAATGTTGAAGAGGGGATCAAAATAGGCCCTCTTGAAATTTATATTATGCTCGAAAACAGATCACACATAGGCTAGAAATTTCATGCAAAAATGTGACATACCAAGGGGTATTGAAGCAAGTGCACTATAGAGGGCTCAAACAGGGTTGAGCCCTTCAACAAACATGAAGAATAGCTCAAAATAGTGACCCTTTTAGTTTTGGTCGGAGCTCAAAACAGCAAGCAAAGAGGGCTAAAAAATGGGGCAAAAATAAGCTAGAAAGAGGGAGAAGAGTGCTCACCCTTGTAGACCAAAACCTTGGCTGCTTCTAGGACTGAAAATGGTGCCTCCTAGCTGCTGGAAAGCCCTCATAGCTGCTGGAAATGGTGTAGTGGTGGTGGTGCTTGGTGGTGATGAAGAAAAAGGGTTGGAATTGAATGTTTTTGGTGCTTAGAGTAGAGAGGGAGAGAGATGTAATGCAAGGGCTTCAAACCATTTTTTTTCTAACCCTAAAATATCAGCTGGTGGCCTGGTTATATAGGCAAAATTGGTGGAAAAATGGAGGGAAAAAAAAGGGGGGAAAACTAGTCAAGTTTCCCCTCAAAATGGTTAGACCCCCGGACATGAGTGAAGTCCAAAACAAAATTCAGAGCTAGAACACACTTGGGGAGGGGGGCATGGCCGGCTAGCTTAAAGGGGTAAAAAGGTCATTTCACAAAAAGGGTGGCCGGCCAGCTACTTTTCAGGACAAAAAAAATGGCCTTCCGGGAAGAAAAGTGGCCGGTGGGTGCTAGGGAAGTCCAAATGTGACCATTCAAGTGTCCAAATTGAATCCCCGGAAGTTATCTTTCCAATGGAGCAAACCTTGCATCAAAATTCCTCCTGTGGAAAAAGTTATGCCCGTTTCCGTGAAGCCGCGCAAATTTCGGTTCAACCGGAGTGATGCCTTACTTCAATCAACGATATTTCCTCTCTCCGGAATTGAATTTAGAAGATTCTTGAGTGAAAAATGAAGCCCCGGGAGTAATCTTTCCAACGGTGGTGGCCTCGTAGCTTGATTCCAAGTATGCGAACGAATAGGCCCGATTCGGCGAGGGCTGTTCGACTTTTCTTGACGGTTCATGCCCATTTTCTCCCCCAACTGAATTTCTTCCTTCTTCTCCTCTTTTCTTCAACTCCAAACCCCTAAGTAAGGTGTTTTGAAAGATTTTCCAAAGATTTCATCTCTCTTTCATTCATTTCTACTTTGTCCTTGCTCGGTTTACCGAAATGCGCAACATTTGACAAAATACGAGCCTCGGAACATCGTAAAAACTTTATTTTCAAAATGTTTTGAAAGAGAGGGTTTTAAGTCTAAAAATCTTTTGATCAAGATTGTTTTGGTTCAGAAAGGGGTATGAAGTTGAGATTTGACTCTCTCTCCTTGCCGAAGAAATTGCACCTTTCCCCCTGCACAACTTTCTCCACCATATAAACCATCAGTCGCGTCGAAGTCTTATGGACGGTCAAAAATGGGGTGTCTACACCTGTCGTCGTAGTTCTTCTGAGCCTCACCTAGCTTGGCTGGCCACTTGACGAAAGGCTCGTTTCGAATCTCGCTAAGTATTCGGTAGATTGGTTTCTTGAAGACCGTGGTTATGGCAGTGCAGACTCTTAACCATCTTTTGTCCTGGTCTTCTTCGTTGTTTCTTCTGCCACGCCCGTTTTTGTTCGGACGGTCCACCGTGTTGACCTTTGCCGAGGCCTTCTTTTTCGGTGTAACGGTCACGCCAGATTTTGCTTTGGCACGTGCGCCATCCTCCTCCACCCTGATGTGCTGATGCACTCTTTCCATCAGGGCTTCCATAGTGAGGGGTGGTGTCATGGTGATAGAGTCCCTTAGTCTATTCCCGATTGGAAGGCCTCTTTTGTACTGTGCAATAACGAGATTGGTGGGGCAATCTCCAATCTGATTGAAGGTCTCCTGTAACGACTGTTGTAGGATCGTAAGGTTTCCTTGTTGCCCATGTCGATGGAGAGTAACTGGTCGATCTCCACCGGGGTTTTAGTGTTTGTTCGGAACCTCGTTACGAATGCTTCTGCTAATTGTGCCCAAGAGGCTATGCTGCCTTCTGGAAGTTTCTCAAAGCAAGTCAAGCCCAGGTCGCCAAGGCTTGATGGGAAGAGGATGCACATCAAAGCCTCGTTTCGCTGGTATACAGCCATGACCTGGCGAAAGTGGCTCAAGTGTGAGTAGGGGTCCGTCTTCCCTTCATATGTGGTGAATTTGGGCTGTAGGAAGCCTGATGGTAGAGGTGCATTTTCGATTGCTGGAACGAACGGCGAAGTCTGCATCCTTGCTAATGCTTTGTCCATTGGTTCGTAGGCAGGACGCGGTATTGGTATTCCAACCTCGACGCTTCCATGCGTCCGAGGAGCCAACCGCTGCAAGGCAGAAACTCTATGCGGATCACGTGCCTTGGCGTCCTCTTTCCATCGTGCCTTCTCTTCAAGCACAGTGCGTAAGTCAGATGATCTGGGCAATTCCGTTTGTCTGGATCTTGTTTGGTGCGTATGTGAAGGCCAATAAGTGCTCCCTTCCGTGTAGGACCTTTCAGATCTCGTCCTCTCAGACCTAGAGTGACAAGTTCTGGAAGACCTGGATTGAGTATCGCCTGTCCTGAGGCTTTTACTCTCTGCTTGCGAGGGTGTGGTGTTCCTACCACGACCTTCCGAGTGACGAGGGGGCGTTTTGTTTGTGCATCCCACTCCTGTCGCCACTTCTTTTCCCTTCATCTGGCGCTTTAGAGATTCCATGTCCGCCGCCATCCATCGTATTAATTCGTCTTGTTCCTTGACGCGATCCTCCAAAGTTTGAGGATCAATCCTCCGCCTTTGTCTTTCCGGACTCTGCGAGCGAGAGTGGCGAGGGCTGTTAGTTTGCCTTCTTCCCCTAGTATCCCTCCTAGGATTCTGTTGTTGTGGCTCCAACTCTGCCATGGGTGGGACGAGAGGTAGACCCTCACGCCTCGCACCTCCTTCGGGTGTTTGTCCGTCAATGGCGGACTGTGGCAAATCTTCATTGTGCGCCATTGATTCTTTAAGAGGAGAAGCTTGATCAAGAGGTTTTGTTCTTGTCTGTAATTCCACAGACGGCGCCAATTGTACGGGAAAGAAATACACCTTCTCGTATAATCCTGTTGATCAAGTCTGCGCTCCTCCGTATGACGTCGCTTTATCACCTGAAAACACAAACGTGAACTAGCCGGCAGGTGTGTGCCGGAAACCTCTCCGATGCCTAAGTCAGTAAGCTTGACAAATAGACAAAAGCTCTGTGTGTTCAGAAAACAAAGTTGTGTTACCTCTCCATAGGTGATGTTGGTGAGCTTTTATAGGTTTCGTGTGGCACAATCCTAGTAGGACTCTTACTCTTCCATGTAGAGTCCTACTAGGATTCATACTCCTGAAGGATAATGCTTATCCTTCAACACCCCCCTCACTGCTTAAACCAAGTGAGATGGTTTTATCACGGCCGAACTACAATACGACCGAAATAACACTGCCATACCATACAGGCAGGTATGGCCGATCTAACTACTAGTTCGGCTCTTCCCTTCCTTGCTTCTATCCCGGCTGCGAATGCTTAGACTGAGCTATCCATAGAAGTGTCAAGCCGAACTAACTTAAACAGTCCTGAAGAAGGTTCTCTCTTACTCCGGTTAGAGGAGATGACCAGGCTAATCCGTAATACGCCGCAACCGAGCTACCCCCCATGCCCATCTGACAACCGAACTAACCGTAGTACTCCTTTGAACCGAACTAATCGTAATACTCCATTTGACCGGTGTATCCACTGTCTTTCGTATTTGGTCCTATCTCGGCCCAACACCTAGCTCGACCCAATTTATCTATATATAAATTACCCTCTCAATAACTTACTTTAAGATTAAGTCTTACTATTTCTTTTATATTTTTCCTATCTTTCTGTGGCTATTCCTTTGCTCTTTTTTTCTTTTCCTCTTTTTTTTTTTTTTTCATTCCCTTCTTGATTCGCACAGGTCACCTCCCTTATATACACAAGGCTCTAGTGATGACTTATCTAATAATAATGCCGTAGTTTGATGACTCAACTTTCTTAAGCCGCTACACAGCTAGCCCAATTGTCTCCCCCTCAAATCGTCTTAATTAATTACTGTGATCTTGCTCAAGTAAATCCATTCATTCGATTTTTTTGTGATAAAACTAATGCTAAATTAATTTACATCCTTAGCACATATAGCTATATAATTAGATGTATTATTTTATATATTAATAACCACAATGGCAAAATAATTTACATAGCATGTATAGCTTATTTATTTTGTTATTTTCATTATTATTATTCTTATTCCATGTATTTATTTTATTATTATTGTTATTGTTGTTTTTATTATTAAATTATACTTTATCGCATACCATTACAAAATTAATTATTTTAATTTACTATTATAGATTATTATTAGTTTTATTAATAATCGTGGTTGGTTGCAGTATTAATTAAATATTTAGGGTGTCACATTTATTCATTAAAAATTTAAAAAAAAACACACAAAAATAAAAAAATTCAATTTTCAAAAAATTAAAACCAAATATACTGAATAATAATAAGAAAATTCTAATATACACATCTCTTAAAAGGATGTATCATACACCCTTAGTTATGTTATTTTTTCTTTAATTATAACATTATTTTAGTTATAATTAATGAGATTTTTAGTTATATTTTATGTTTTATTTAGTTATTTATTTATTTAAATTATGACTCAAAAAATATGAAATTTATGTATTTTCATAATAATAAGAAAAATAAAAAATTAATGTCATAAAAATAAAAAATCAATGTCAATTTAATAAAACTTTTAACTTATTCACTTACATTCATGATTGATGAGTCTGGCATTGGGCATTTGACAGGTTAATCTTCATCAGGCGGCTCAATCGAATGCTCAACCCCATTTTGGCACAAATCCATACATCCCCTGTTTCTTGTCTCTCTGCTGTCATCTACTACCACTGGAATTAGGGTTTCCTTCTTATCCAACAAATTTAGAAACAAAGAATGAACAAAAAAAAACCCTACCCAAGAACACAAATAATTTTTGGGTATTATTTGCACAAAGTGGCTGTCCTCAAGTTTGGACTGACAACCTCAAGATTGATATGCCGAGTTTGAACTGCTGAACCATTTAATGTTGTTCATTTTGCTGAAATTAACTGGACAAATTCCAATTGATCTGTGTATTGTTGAGTAGATCTCAAAACAAGGTCACGTTTCTTTGTTTGATTGTTTTTAATACATTTCGTTTTTGGTGAGCATGGCTTCCTTCATTTGCTTGATAATCTTGCCAATAATATTTAGTAAGTTGTTTAGCTGTATACATTGACGTATTTTTCTAGACTTGAACAGCAGTTTTTGCTGAATTCATTATTTTTGGTGAGTACATGGATTTTTTTTAAAAATTTTTTATTCAAGAAGCTGTTTGAATTGCTTGATTTTTTTTGTCACTTCAATAATTATGATGATGGATTACTTTCTAATTTGTGACTACTACTTGGATTACTGCATGTGCTGAGCTTTGGATACTTAGTATTTAATGTTGCAATAAAATTTGTCCATAGCAAATCCACAAAAGGTTGGATGACTTTGAGTTGATATCTTTGAGTTGATATTTTGCAACAAAATTTGTTCATTACCTTCTCTCTCTCTCTCTCTCTCTCTCTCTCTCTCTCTCTCACAGATATCTTTGAGTTGTTGATGTTCTTTACTTTTCGAACTAATGTAATCTTTATTTAGTTACTAGTTGGTTGTTAAGCAAATGAGGGACTAATTCTTTGGGTGAAATGGCACATCTGTGGGATTTTGTTTCTTCAGTTTCTTTGTTATGAGGCTGCTTGCTTACCTTCTATGAATTTTTGCTATTTGCAGGCGGGAGTTATGCTAGGTGATGCTTTTCTTCACCAATTGCCACATGCTTTTGGTATGCAACGGGTCTAATGTCATTCCTTGGTACTTTAATGATGCTTAGTTTGTTTTTGTTTTTTTAATTAAATTTATTTATATTTTTTATTTACGTTTTATATGTACTACTGCTTCTTGAACTTCTATCTATCATTGCCACTAAACAGCTTTGGCTATTATTATTTCAGAAGAAAATTTTGAAATATGGTTTTAGTTGAAGTGTAAAAGTATGGAAAACTTAGATTAGGGTTAGAGAGAAAGAGAGAAGGAGCAAGGAGAGGAAGATTTTTATTTAAGGTATGTTCTTAGGTTCTTAAAATAAACGTAAAACAAACAGCAAATATTTATATGAAGTATAATATGATCATATGACTAGAGTACCCTCACTTAACACAAAAAATAATAGATGATTATATATTCCAACACTTCCCTTCAAGTTGGAATATAGAGATCGAACATGCCTAGCTTGGTAGATAGACATTGAAACGAAGAGCGAGCAAGGGGTTTGGTGAGTATATCACCCAATTGATCATCAGAGTGTACAAACGGTGTCACAAGTTGCTTGCGCAATAACAAATTCCAAATAAAATGACAATCAACTTCAATATGCTTCGTGACCTCATGAAATGCAGGGTTATTAGCAATGAAAATAGCGGCTTGATTATTACAACACATAGTCATAGGAGTAGGAACACGAATACCAAAATCCTGCTGAAAAGAACATACCCATAACATCTTAAGGTGGTATAAGCCATGGCACGATACTCAGCCTTAGCACTTTAATGAGCAACAATCAATTGTTTCTCGCTACGCCAAGCAACAAAATTACCCCCAACAAATATGCAATATCCAGATGTAGAATGACGGTCAGTCCGACTATCGGCCCAATCAGCATCACTAAAGGCAGTGACAGACAAGGAAGGAGAGAAATGATAGAGTAGACCGCAATCTGGAGATCGTTTTAGGTAACGTAAGATATGACAAACAACATCAAAATGGGGTTGGCGAGGAGCATGCATAAACTGGCTAACAATACTCACAATATAACTAATATCTGGATGAGTGACAGTAAGATAAATTAACCTTCCAACCAAACAATGATACTGACCAATGTCAAGAAACAATGCTCTAGTCTCACCATCGAGTTTAACCAAGGAGTCCATAGGATTATCACTAGGATGAGTGCCCAAGAGACTAGTCTCAGAAAGAAGATCATGAACATACTTGCGTTGAGAAAGAAATAGACCCTGAGATGAGCGAGTAATCTCAATCCCAAGAAAATACCAATGATGGCCCAAGTCCTTATTCTGAAATTACTTACCCAAATAAGGCTTCAAATCAGCAATATCGGTGGAGTCATTGTCAGAAATGATGATGTAGTCCATATGGACAATGAGAACAATGACCCTAGTAGATGAGTTGTGAACAAAAGCAGAGTGATCAGAAGTAGAACGACGAAGCACAACGGTACTGAAGCGATCAAACCAAGCACGAAGAGACTGCTTTAGTCTATATAAAGCCTTCCGTAGTCGACAAACCATATGCTCACTACCAGGAACAATATAGCTAGGGGCTGATCCATTTAGACCTCCTTCTGCAAATTTCCATGAAGAAAGACATTATTTATATTAAGTTGATATTAAGGCCAAGACTGATTAATGACAATAGAAAGTAGAATCTGAATAGAATTAAGCCAAGCCACAACAGAGAAAGTCTCCAAACAATCAACGCAATAGGTTTGAGTATAACCTTTGGGCACTAGACGGGCTTTAAGCTGCTCAACAGTACCATTAGGTGATACTTGAAAGTATAAATCCAACGACAACCAATAGTAGGTTTCCTAGGAAGAAGAGGTATAAGTTCCCAAGTCTGATTTTGATGAAGAGCACTTATTTCCTCATCCATAGCATGTTTCTAACCCGACATGGACATAGCCTGTTGATAAGAAGACGAAATAGAAAGGCAAGACAAGGAACAAACAAAGGAGTGAAAACTAAGAGAAAGATGAACATAAAAAACAAAATGAGCAATAGGATGCTGAGTGCAAGTATGTTTACCTCGGTGCAATGCAATAAGTAAATCTTCAAATGCCATAGGTAGAGGAGGGGTAGGAGCCTCTGACAAAGAAGATGAAGTAGCCGGACCATAAGAAACAATGCGACGAGCTTAGGACCGTTGATAAACATGTAAAGGAGATGGTGGAGAAGAATCTAAATTGATGGAAGGAGAGGGAGAAGACGGGGAGACAAAGGGCACCGGAAGAGTAGGAGTGGGAAATGATGACTTCCCCTGACGACAAGAGATAACATCATCTGACAATCACTGACTAGAAAGGGAAAAAAAGAGGACTCAAAAAAGGTAACATCGGCACTAACAAAGGACCGACGAGACTCAGGATAATAACACCGATAACCTTTCTTCTGAGTAGAAGAATAACTTAAACACATTTGCGAGCACGGGGAGATAACTTATCCAGTCCCGAATCAAGGACATGGACAAAAGCCATACAACTAAAAACAAAAGGAAGAGGAAACGACGAACAAGTGGGGTATAACTGAGAGAATGAAGGTTGGTTTTGTAAAATAGCTGATTCCATGCGGTTAATAAGGGAACATGCAGTAAGCACAACATCATCCCAAAATTGTTTGGGAACATGTATGTTGAACATCAAGGTCCGGGCAATATTTAACAGGTGGCAGAGTTTTCGCTTAGCAACACCATTATTGTCACGACCCAAACTCGCTCCTATGGGTTTAGCACCATAACCGGCCAGTAATCTGAGATTACCGAAGGCTTGCTTAACAGTAGAACAGTAAAATAGAGTACAGGGGCTGGCGGAAGCCAATACAGTAAACAAACAATGTCCAATGAGCTGTGACAGTCTGTAAGCAAAAAGACTTTTCACACATAGATACAGTCAGTGACAAAACAGTATGCATAATATTAACAGTCGGACAGAACAGGGACCTAATCCCTATGAAACAGTACAGTACAGTGCTATCAGTCTATACAGTTATTACAAAACATATACAGAGACAGACGGGGGAAATGAAAACACCTCTAAGCCATAGCTTGACAGGCTCGGAACCTCACAGTGAGGCACAGTGGTTGGCTTGACAAAACAGGAGTTTACCCCGACGCACCTAGCCACGGTCTGGTGCCTGTACACCTACATATATATATATATATGAGTAGTGAGCTAAAGCCCAGTGAATAACATAAAGCGTAAAGAGGTTGAGAATGAATGTCCTTACAATATTGAAAACAGTTCATTAAATCAGTATTTCAGTCGTTCGGTCATAACAGTCATATGTGGTACATCCATTAGCATAACAGTACAGTAAACAATAGGTCTTAAAAGACCGAACAGTCAATGATGGCCATCAATCAGTAAACAGTAGTGGTTCCAACAAGGGAACCGACAGAGATCTCTGTAACAGTAACAGTAACAGTCAGTAACAGTAATTGCTAAGGATGCCACAATACAGTTCAGAATATAGGACATACATTCATTCAGTTAACAGTATCAGTTTAGAAACAGTACAGTTCAATTGGTCAGAAGATAATCATTTTTGAACATATCTTTACACAGTTGTTACTCACAGAGTTCTGAGCTACAATAAGCTAGAGCGTCTCCTCGAAAAGCCAACCCTACACAGTTTACAGAACGAACACACACTAAGCTATACAGTTGGAAAAGATAATAACTTAATCCCTAATTTGCCTCGGTGTGGTTCTACATCTATATCCTCATTAAGATGTCTTAAACTAGGCCTAAGAATGCCTAGGATGGGATGAGGATGCAAAGATGCACTTTAAAACATTTTTCAGAATTTTCAGAAAAACAGAGTCCCGCTCGAGCGTGGCTTTCCCCGCTCGAGCGTAAAGGCAAACAAAATACTCCGCTCGAGCTCAAGATACTATGCTCGAGCGGACTGTAAAACATGCCAAAAGTACTGGATGCTCAAAAATCACGCGCGATGGGCGCTCGACACCCGCTCGAGCGTAAGACACAAGGTTCCGCTCGAGCGGACTGTAAAACAGTGCAAAATACTTGGAGCACGAATTTCACGCTCGAGCGACAGTAATCCTGCTCGAGCGTAAGTTCAAAATCTAGAATTCCCAGATTCGAACTTCAAGCTCAAATCTAACTTTTAGCAACTCAAAACTCGACCTCTTGGGCCCAATTTCTGAAAAACACTTGTAAGTACATAGAGTAACATGATTCAAAGCTCAATTTGTAAAATCAAGGTCCAAGGGTGTTTCAATTAAACCCAATTCCAAACCAATTTTCATAAATATGATCCAAACATGACATGCATGAGTTTAACTCAGTTCAAAGCTTCAATACATGCTAAAATGAGTCAATATCTTCAAAAACATGGTGAAATCATGGTCCATTGTAAAAATATGAACATGCATGTACACTTTCATGAAGAACAACATCAAAACTCAAGGATGTAAACATGCATGCATGAATGAAGCTCCAATTCAACATGTTAGAACTAAATCATAACTTGGCTCCTCAATTAGACATGAACCATGCAAGAATCAACTTAAACACAACAATGAGAGGTTGAGTCTCCTCACCTAAGTCTTAATCACAAGACTAGAAGCTTAATTAGGCAATTGTCCTTCAAGTCTTTAAGATCACCAAGCAATATCAAGCAAAAGTGAGATGAAATCCACTCTTCTAGTCTCTCTCTCTCTATGGTCGGCAATAACAAGGAGAATGGCTGATGAATTGTGTTGTTTCTAATGTAATAAGGCTTCAAAAGATATTAGGTAGTGGTCCACTCAATGGTCTAATGGTAAATAAGTCCAACTCTATTAATTTGGCTTAATTTACTCTAATTTAATCATACCAAATCAGTTTTCAGATAAATATGCCATAGAATCACATAAATTATGATGGTCCTAAAACATCAGTCGATTTCAGATTCGACCGCCAATAAGGCATTCAATTCGCAATTCAAACATAAAACATGAACAGATAATCAAACAGTCAACAGATAGAAAATGCATTTAAACAGATACAGTCAGTCAATCAGTTTCGGATTTCAGTCAATCAGTCTAGTATTTTAATCAGTTCAATTATCAATCATAATTAGTTTCAGTTTGGCAGTAATCAGTAGTTTATCGGTAAACAGTGACGAGGGTTGTTACAGTCTCCCCTCCTTAAAAAGAGTTTAGTTCTCTAAACTCGAGTTACCTTCGTTCTGGAAGAAAACAGGGTTCAGTGGAAATAGTTTAGGATATCTTTTAGCCATGTCATCTTCCCTTTCCCAAGTAGCGTACACGCCACCATGGTTTTGCCAGTCAACTTTCACTAACGGAATCTCTTTGTTTCTCAACTTTTTGATCCGTCTGTTCACAATCTGGATAGGCCGTTCTTCATAAGTGTAGTCATCACTTAGCACTACATGGGTCGGCTCAATCACATGAAAAGGATCCCGAAGGTAATCCCTCAACATAGAGATATGGAACACATTATGCACATGCTCCATTTTAGGAGGAAGTGCAACTTGATATGCCACCAGATTGATTTTCTCGATAATCTCGTACGGTCCGACATACCTTGGCGCTAACTTGCCTTTGACTCCAAAACGAGTCTGGCCTTTCATCGGTGTCACTTTCACAAAAACGTGATCACCCACTTCATATTCTCTGTCTCATCTTCTGACATTTGCATAACTTTTCTGTCGACTCTATGCGGTTTTCAGTCTCTATTGTATCAATTTCACTTTCTCAGTCGTTTCATAAACAATCTCGGGCCCAAGCAAAGGCCCATCTCCAACTTCTGCCCAACAAATCAGAGATCAACATTTTTTGCCATACAATGCCTCAAAAGGCGCCATACCGATACTTGAATGATGATTGTTGTTGTAGGCGAATTCAGCCAATGGCAAATGGCTTTCCCAGTTTCCCTGAAAATCAAGGACGCACATTCTCAATAAATCCTCCAGAGTCTGGAAGGTCCTTTTTGACTAACCATCTGTCTGAGGATGATAGGCACTACTCAATCTCTGTTCAGTACCCAATGCAGTCTGTAGACTTTCCCAAAATCTTGATGTAAACTTCGAATCCCTGTCAGAAACAATGGACACAGGCACTCCATGCAATCTAACAATTTCATCAATATAGAGTATAGCCAATTTGTCCGCATTATAAATTGTTTTAACAGGTAGGAAATGAGCAGATTTAGTCAGTCTATCAATTATAACCCAAATTGAGTCCATACCTTTACTAGAGCGAGGCAATCCAATGATGAAATCCATAGTAATATGTCCCCATTTCCACTCCGGTATCGGTAAGGGTTGCAATAAGCCGGCGGGTCGTTGATGTTCGGCTTTGACTTATTGGCAATGAAGACATTTCGATACAAAATCAGCAATTTCTTTCTTCATTCCCGACCACCAGAAATTCAGTTTCAGGTCTTGGTACATTTTCGTATTCCCCGGATGAGTAGAAAATTTTGAGTTGTGGTCCTCTTGCAGAACTCTTCTTTTCAGTTCAGTATCATTCGGTACACACAGTCTTTCTTGAAATTTCAGTACATTAATTTCAAATTTGAAATCCGGTCTCGGTTTAGATTCTCTTTCTTCGATGATCTTCTTTAAGAAGTCATCCAGTTGCTGTTTCTCTTTAATTTCTTCCATCAGTGCCAGTTGAGCAGAAATAGCAACTATTGTTCCACCTTGTTCTTGCAAAACAATCTCAATTTCAGATTTTTCAAGGTCACAGAGCAACTCTTTCTGTCCAGTAAGTAAACATGCTAAGTTCCTAATCGATTTCCAACTCAGTGCATCGGCAACGGTGTTGGCTTTTCTTGGATGGTACAGAATCTGTAGATCATAGTCTTTAATCAGTTCTAGCCATCTCCGCTGTCTTATATTCAGTTCTTTCTGTGTGAAGAAGTACTTCAGACTCTTGTGATTTGTATACACCTCACATATCACCCCGTAGAGGTAGTGACGCCAGATTTTCAGTGCAAATACTACTGCAGCGAGTTCCAGGTCATGGGTCGGGTAGTTCTTTTCATGCGGTCTCAGTTGTCGGGAAGCATAGGCAATAACTCTCCCATTCTGCATTAAAACACATCCCAAAACCTTATAAGAAGCATCACTAAATATAGTATAACCATCCGTACCTGAAGGTAGGGTAAGAACAGGTGCAGTCACGAGTTGAGTTTTCAACTCTTGGAAAGCTGATTCCCTCTGGTCAGTCCAGTCAAATGATATCCCCTTCTGTGTCAGTTGAGTCAATGGTAAGGCAATTTTGGAGAAATCTTTGACAAATCTTCTGTAATATCCAGCTAATCCCAAAAAGCTTCGGACTTCTGTCACATTTGTTAGTCTAGGCCAGTTCACTATTGCTTCAACTTTCTGTGGATCAACTGAAATTCCATCCTTGCTAATGACATGTTCCAAAAACATAATATGATCAAGCCAAAATTCACATTTAGACAGTTTAGCATAAAGTTTCTGTTCTCTTAGGGTCTGTAGGGCCAGTCTCAGATGATGTTCATGTTCTTCTCTAATCTTAGAATAAATCAGGATGTCATCTATAAATACAACAATGAAGTCATCGAGGAATGGTTTAAAGATTCGGTTCATGAGGTCCATAAATGCAGCAGGTGCATTGGTAACTTCGAAAGGCATAACTAAGAATTCGTAATGTCCATACCTCGTTCGAAAAGCAGTTTTGTCAATGTCCTCTGGTTTAACTTTCAGCTGATGGTATTCGGATCTGAGATCAATCTTAGAGAACACTTGAGCACCCTGTAACTGATCGAATAAGTCATCAATACGAGGCAATGGGTATTTATTTTTCACAGTTACCTTGTTCAATTTGCGATAGTCAATACACAGTCTCAGTGAGCCGTCTTTCTTCTTTACAAACAAGACAGGTGCGTCCACGGTGAAGTACTAGGCTTGATGAACTTTTTGTCTAACAGTTCTTGCAGTTGCACTTTCAATTCTTTCAATTCAGTCGGAGCCATTCGGTAAGGAGCTTTAGATACTGGCTGGGTACCCAGAATCACATTAATGGTAAATTCAATCTCCCTGTCAGTCAAATCCCCTGGCAGATCATCTGGAAATACATTTGGGAATTCTCTGACTATAGGAATACAGTTCACATCAGTTTTAACATTAGTAGACACAGCCAACACAGAACACAGATATCCCTTACATCCCTTCTTAATCAGTTTAAAGGCTTTCATGGAGGAAATCAGATATGGAGGAGGTACTACTCCAACCCCATTAAACACAAATTTAGGTAAACCCGGTGGACAGAAAACTACTTGTTTTGTTACATAGTCTATGGTGGCATGATATTTCGTTAACCACTCCATTCCCAATATTACATCAAAGTGATCAATGTTCAGTGGCAGTAAATCAATATATAGATGTGCATCTCCAACAATAATTTCACAAGAAGGGTACATATATGCACAAGTCATGGATCTCCCAACGGGTGAAGCCACAGCTAACAGATAATTCATGGGTTCTAAGAGTCTATTCAATTTTCGCGAAAATGCATGCGATACATATGAATGTGTAGACCCCGAATCGATCAGTACATAGGCATTTTGAGTATAGAGAGGATACCTGACACAACAGTCTCAGTATTTTGCACGTCTCCCGGCACTAGGGCGAACACTCGGCCCTGCCTCATAGGCTCTTTCCCGGTAGTTTTGGGATTCGGTTTTGGTGCAACAGTTGATGCTGCTACACTTGGTGCAGCTTTACTATTGGCCTGTGGTGTAAAGGGGTAGTCTTTAACCACATGGCCCACCTTGCCATACCTATAACAGGCTCCAGATATTTTATAACAAACTCCCTTATGGTTCTTACCACATTTGGAACAGGGCGGTATGGACCGGTTTCCTTGACTAGAAGTAGTCGTTGACCCTGTATTTTGCTTTTTGTTCAATGGGTTGTTCTTGCCCTTCTTGAACTTGAAACCCTGCCTTTTACCACACCATTCAGACGCTGGTGTTTCAGTTTTCAGTGTCTCGATGTTTGACTCAGCTATCAAAGCTCAATTAAGAACATTGACATAGTTCGGTAACTTCAAAACATTAATTCTGTCAAGTATTGCAACATTAAGGCCGCCTTCAAACTTTCTGGCCTTCTTGTAATCAGTGTCCACCATGTGTGGTGCATATCTAGCAAGCTCGATGAACTTTGTTTCATATTCAGCAACGGACATTGTGCCCTGTTTTAGTTGTTCAAATTCAGTTACTTTTCTGTCTCTGACATACTGTGGGAAATATTTCTCGAAGAAGGCTCCTTTGAATTGAGCCCAAGTCATAACAGTGTTGTCGTCACGGATAAGCATCCACCACCTTCTAGCTTCCTCTTGTAGAGTGAAGATAGCCAATAGCACTTTGTGTGCTTCAGAACAGGGGAAAACTTCGAACAATTTTTCTGTCTCAAGAACCCATGCTTAAGCCTTTAATGGTTCAAGGCCTCCTTGAAAGGATGGCAGTTTCATTTTGCTGAACTTCTGGGTGAGAGCAATTATGTCTCCATCGTTAACATTCACATTCTGTTCCGGCTGCACCAGAAGAAGAGGTGGGGGCTGTTGATTCTGTTGTTGATCCAATCTTTCAGTTATTAGTTCCATCATTCTTTCCAGTCTTGCCATTCTTGCCTCAGAGGATGAGGATTCAGATTCATTTGCAGTTCTTGCATTATCCATTTCACTATAAAAAGTTATAGCAATTATAAACATAAGCAGTTGCATACTTAAATAGTTTGTCCCATTAGCACATATTCAGTCATGTCATAGCCACACACACTTATCATGCTTATGCAATGCCCTATTTCTTTTCTAGGACATCCTATAGCTCATTTAGACACGTGTGTGCGGTATAACTCGTGGTAAGTATCGCTCTGATACCACTCTGTCACAACCCAAACCCGCCCCTATGGGTTTAGCACCGTAACCGGCCAGTAACCCGAGATTACCGAAGGCCTGCTTAACAGTAGAACAGTAAAACAGAGTACATGGGCTGGCGGAAGCTAATACAGTAAACAAACAATGTCCAATGAGCTGTGACAGTTTGTATGCAAAAAGACTTTTCACACATAGATACAATCAGTGACAAAATAGTATGCACAATATTAACAGTCGGACAGAACATGGACCTAATCCCTATGAAATAGTATAGTACAGTGCTATCAGTCTATACAGTTATTACAAAACATATACAGAGACAGACGGGGGAAATGAAAACACCCCTAAGCCATAGCTTGACAGGCTCGGAACCTCACAGTGAGGCACAGTGGTTGGCTTGACAAAACAGGAGTTTATCCCGGCGCTCCTAGCCACGGTCTGGTGCTTGTATACCTACATATATATATATGAGCAGTGAGCTAAAGCCCAGTGAATAACATAAAGCGTAAAGAGGTTGAGAATGAATGTCCTTAAAATATTGAAAACAGTTCATTAAATCAGTATTTCAGTCGTTCGGTCATAACAGTCATATGTGGTACATCCATTACCATAACAGTACAGTAAACAGTAGGTCTTAAAAGACCGAACAGTCAATGATGGCCATCAATCAGTAAACAATAGTGGTTCCAACAAGGGAACCGACAGAGATCTCTGTAACAGTAACAGTCAGTAACAGTAGTTGCTAAGGATGCCACAATACAGTTCAGAATATAGGACATACATTCATTCAGTTAACAGTATCAGTTCAGAAACAGTACAGTTCAATTGGTCAGAAGATAATCATTTTTGAACATATCTTTACACAGTTGTTACTCATAGAGTTCTGGGCTACAATAAGCTAGAGCGTCTCCTCGGAAAGCCAACCCTACACAGTTTACAGAACGAACACACACTAAGCTATACAGTTGGGAAAGATAATAACTTAATCCCTAATTTGCCTCAGTGTGGTTCTACATCTATATCCTCATTAAGATATCTTAAACTAGGCCTAAGAATGCCTAGGATGGGATGAGGATGCAAAGATGCACTTTAAAACATTTTTCAGAATTTTCAGAAAAACAGAGTCCCGCTCGAGCGTGGCTTTCCCCGCTCGAGCGTAAAGGCAAACAAAATACTCCGCTCGAGCTCAAGATACTATGCTTGAGTGGACTGTAAAACATGCCAAAAGTACTGGATGCTCGAAAATCACGCGCGATAAGCGCTCGACACCCGCTCGAGCGTAAGACACAAGGTCCCGCTCGAGCGTCAATTATTCCGCTCGAGCGGACTGTAAAACAGTGCAAAGTACTGGGAGCACGAATTTCATGCTCGAGCACCGGTAATCCCGCTCGAGCATGAGTTCAAAATCTGGAATTCCCAGGTTCGAACTTCAAGCTCAAATCCAACTTTTAGCAACTCAAAACTCGACCTCTTGGGCCCAATTTCTGAAAAACACTTGTAAGTACATAGAGTAACATGATTCAAAGCTCAGTTTGTAAAATCAAGGCCCAAGGGTGTTTCAATTAAACCCAATTCCAAACCAATTTTCATGAATATGATCCAAACATGACATGCATGAGTTTAACTCAATTCAAAGCTTCAATACATGCTCAAATGAGTCAATATCTTCAAAAACATAGTGAAATCATGGTCCATTGTAAGAATATGAACATGCATGTACACTTTCATGAAGAACAACATTAAAACTCAAGGATGTAAACATGCATGCATGAATGAAGCTCCAATTCAACATGTTAGAACTAAATCATGACTTGGCTCCTCAATTAGACATGAACCATGCAAGAATCAACTTAAACACAACAATGAGAGGTTGAGTCTCCTCACCTAAGTCTTCAATCACAAGACTAGAAGCTTAATTAGGCAATTGTCCTTCAAGTCTTTAAGATCACCAAGCAACATCAAGCAAAAGTGAGATGAAATCCACTCTTCTAGTCTCTCTCTCTCTCTCTCTATGGTCGGCAATAACAAGGAGAATGGCTGATGAATTGTGTTGTTTCGAATGTAATAAGGCTTCAAAAGATATTAGGTAGTGGTCCACTCAATGGTCTAATGGTAAATAAGTCCAACTCTATTAATTTGGCTTAATTTACTCTAATTTAATCATACCAAATCAGTTTTCAGATAAATATGCTATAGAATCACATAAATTATGATGGTCCTAAAACATCAATCGATTTCGGATTCGACCGCCGATAAGGCATTCAATTCGCAATTCAAACATAAAACATGAACAGATAATCAAACAGTCAACAGATAGAAAATATATTTAAACAGATACAGTCAATCAATCAGTTTCGGATTTCAGTCAGTCAGTCCAGTATTTTAATCAGTTCAATTACCAATCATAATTAGTTTTAGTTTGGCAGTAATCAGTAGTTTATCAGTAAACAGTGACGAGGGTTGTTACAATTATGCTAGGATGTATAAGCACAACTAGTTTGATGTATAATACCATGATCATCACAAAAAGTATTCACAACAAACTGCACATATTCTAAGGCATTATCAGACCGAAATATTTTAATACATTTCCTAACCTGAGTAAAAATTTCATTATAAAACTTAGAAATTATTTGAGACAAGTTAGACTGTTGCCGTAGTAAGAAAAACTAAGTGATTCGAAAGTAATCATTCACAAAAATAACAAAAAATAACAAAAAAAAAAAGGTTGACAATGGGAGTGCGAGCACCCCATATGTTTGTATGGACTACATCAAAGGACACAGACACACGACTAATCATGTGACTAGAAAAGGAACTACAGTGATGTTTGCCAAGCTGACATGCTTCACATTCAAGCTGAGACACATGACTTAAACTAGGAATAGCTAACTTAAGCTTGGCCAAGGATGTATTACCCAAACGAAAATGCCATTGTAAGGGTGACATAGTAGCACTCAAAATAGTAGAAGTAGGAGGAGAAGAGCCATCAGTGTCTAGAAAATATAAGCCATCCTTTTCATGCCCCGAACCAATCATCTTCATGGTCTGGAGGTCCTGCAAAACACATGAGGAGGGAGAATAGGTTACAGAACAGTGAAAAACTTTAGTTAATTGACTAACAGAGAGCAAATTAAATGGGAAACAGTTAACATAAAGACTAGAGGGTAAGGAGAGATAGAGTGGGCTGAGGTGTACCCTAGCCACTGATAGGTCGGGAGAATCTATCAGCTAGTATAATATTATGGGTAATCGGATGAAGAGTATGAAAAAAAGAGGAATTACTAGAGATTTGAGAACCAGCGCCATAGTCTAGAAGCCAAGGTTGGGATTGAGCCATACATGCAATATTACCTGAACTAGCCAATGTAGCGGTAGAGGATGAAGGAAGAGTAGTACAAAGAGAATTGACTAGCTCAATAAGCTCGCTAATCTGAGTGGTGAGTGTATCATGAGAATCAGTTGGGGAAGCACCAAGACTAGAGAGAAAGGATGTCGATTGAGAGGATAGAACATCCATAACCTGATTCACATGATCAGGTTTACCATACTTCTGCTAACACTAGGGTTCAGAATGACACAAGGAATCATAATGAGTACACTTTCGATCACCACAGGAGACAGAGCTAGCCCCATGCCTACCACGCCTGCCACCACCATCACCATGACGAGAACCATGAGAATAATGACCACCACAAGAACCATGGGAACTAGTATGGGATCCACAGTGACTAGAATTGCCATGAACCACTGCTTGAGATCAAGGCAGAAGAGGACAATGACTAAGAGGAACTAGATGTGGAAGAACTTTGTCCCAAAGAAGAGAGTAACAACTGAGAATAGGCATTAGAACCCAAAAGTAAGGATGCCGTCATAAATTCCTCCCAATATTTCTTCTGTTGAGCCAAATCAGTAGTAAAAGGTCGGTGTTGCAATAATTGATCCCACAAGGTCTTAAGGCTATTATAATATTCAAGAAGAGGACGGCCAGACTATTGGGTAGCAAAGAGCTGCTCATATAACTCATAAACACGAGAGACATTACTCTGATTGGAAAAAGAATCAACAAGGGAGTCCTAAATGTCCTTAGAGGTGTCACAAAATTCCATTGTAGTAGCAACATGAAGTTCTAAACTATGCCAAAGCCACCCCATAACACATGAATCCTCACTCAACCAATCATCATAACCTGTAGCATCCTTAGCAGGTGAAAGTTCAGTAAGAAAATGCGACTTCTTCTTGCCACGCAAGAAAATCTTAACAGCATGAGCTCAAGCCAAATAATTCAGAACATTTAATTTCTTAGTGGTAATAGACTTAGGTAACTCATCATCCTTAGCTACTGAAGATTTCACATCAGGTTTTGGATTAGCCATGATAAGGAAAACAAAGACCAGCAGCAAACAGAAGATTCAAAAGGGACAAAAAAAAAAATGCATAAGGGAAAGCCGCCCATAGGAATAGAGTTTGCGAAAGAAATTACCCAATCACTAGTATCAGCAACAAGCAGCCAAAGATGAGCATAAGTTAGCTAGAATGATCAAACCAAGCAGAACAGGGTTGCCGAACCAAGGAAAACACCAAAAACCATCAACAAATCAACCTAGCAACATCAATGAACCAGGAAAACACAAAAAATACCAGAAAATCAACCCAGCAGTAGCACCAAAGCAAAACAAAGTCAAAAAGAGCCTTCTAGGGCTATTTCAGATTCCAAGGATCATATTTCAACAATCAAAAAATTTTGGGTAAGGAGCTTTAGCACATATCAGAATATTACCACCAAGAACTTGAAAAAAACTTTCAAAAATAGAAAACACACACTAGATGTTACCCAAAAGGAAATCCAAGAAGGGGGTGAATTAGATTTCTATAAATAAAAATTAACAATTACCTAATAAAATTAACAACTAGTATTGTGAGAATATATTGTGTATATTCTATATTTGGCATGATTATGGTTGTACATTTTATAGGCGTGATTGAGGCATGATTCTGTTTTCGGTTTAGGAGTTAGGGCTATATAATCTAGGGTCTTGTTGTAATCACATAATTGAATATACAAAATTGCTCATTCAGAAATGTTACATGGTATCAAAGCTATGTTTGGAACCCTAGCCTCTTATGGTTCATCGTTTCCCTCTCTAGTTCACGATCGATCGAAGCTTCATGCTTTGTGAGTCGTCTGGTTCGTCTGGGTTGACTGGGTTTGGATCGATTACGGGTTGCCTGGGTTGTCTGGTTCTCTATCACTGAAGAACTCTCCTCCAATGTGCCATTCGTGAATTTTTCTCTCTCCTCTTTGACTCGCTGCTATCTCTGATTGTGGTTGTCTGGTTCGCTGATTCGTCCTCTCTGATTTGCGACTCGGATCACTTGGTGCTCGTCGCATCTACTGGTTGCCTCAGCAATTCTTGCTCTGCTTGTGACTCGTGAGTGATTGGCATCTCCTTTACCCTGATATTTTGATATTGTGATCATATATATTATGACATGTATAGTACAATATATCTACAATATATCTATTTGATTGGTCAAAACTCTAGTTATTATGTTTTGATCATAGCTTATCTCTTTATTTTTTGTTTGGACCCCTCTTATTTTGATTACATATCCTCATAATGCTAGGCACCAAAATCCAAGCCATCAAATACAAACTCACTTGTGCCAATTATGCTTATTAGGCCAGTTTTATGAAGAATTTTCTTTTTGATAAAAAAAAAATGGGTCTATGTTTCTAGTTCTGTTCCTCATCTATCGGACTCGAAAACAGAAGGATATCTAACTTCCTGTGACACTTGGGATTGTGATAATGCCCAATTTTGGACTTGGTTCCATAACTCTGTGGATGATTGTATTGGGATGATGTTCTCTAAATACAGCAATGCCAAAGAGGTGTGGGATTACTTACATAGTGTTTATCAAAAGTCCAACTTTGCCAAGGTATGAGTTAGAAATGGCTATTTAGAGTGCTCGTCAGCGGGGATCAAACTATTCAGGATTTTTATATTGAGATGACAGGTCTCTGGGATCAGTTGGCTCTCATGGAACCATCTAGTCTTAAGGCACTACATGCTTATGTTGAGTTTCGGGAGCAGGGTCGTTTAGTGCAGTTCTTAGGCCTCGTTTGGGAACATACTAATTTAGTAACTTTTTGACTATTTGGCTAAAATATGAGCTAAAAAAAACTGGTATGTCGGGGATGACTTTTTGGCTTTTTATGAAAAGATGTGCAAAAAGTAGAGAGAAAAGAGAAGCTTTGACTTTTTGGTATGGGTTGTTGGCTTTTTGATTTTTTTAGTGACTTTTTGACTTTTTGGCTAAAAAAGTCACTTGCCAAACGAGACCTTAATGGCTCTCTCCCCTCAATATGAGGCTATTCGTAGTAGTATTCTTCATCAGTCTCCTCTTTCCTCTGTAGATGTTATTGTTCGTAAGCTCCTCTTCGAGAAAACTTGTCTTAAGACGGCCAGTCAGACTCTGTATTCTTGGCTTTTACTCGGCCTCCTCTGTTGTCGACCCCACCACCTCATCAACTTTAAGCTACTATGAAGCCCAAGAAGGGGCTACTAGCCTCTGATGAGTGTGCCTTCTTCCAAAGCCATTGGAAGTACAACTGTTCTAAAAAGGGACATCAGTCTGCTCAGTCTTCTCAACCGCTTTGACACAGTTCCAAGGTCGTGCTTCGAGTACTCTTTGGCCTCCTACTACTTATACCGCATCTACTCCGGCTCCTAATCCTGACTTGGCTTCCTTGAGTGCCCAGATAGCTCAACTTCAGCATCTCTTGTCGACCTCTCAGCCATCTCCATTGGCCTCTACTCTCATCTTTCTTCATTCAGGTTTGCTTAGGTCCTCTTCAGGTATTCCTTTTTCTGTCTGGCTTTTTTATTCTGGTACCTCATCATATGATTCCCCACCTTTCCTTACTCTAAAACTGTATCCTCCCTCATTTTCCTATTACTATTAATACTGCTAATGAGTCTGGTATGTCTGTTTTATGTATTGGGTCTGTTTTACCCTCTGCCATGTCTACTGCTGTTATTCTCTCTGTTCTTTATGTTTCTCAACTATCTGTCAACTTGCTTTCTATTAGTCAACTTGATACTTCTGGTTTTGATGTTATCTTTTCTTCTTCTGTCTGTTGTGTGCAGGATCAGGTGTCCAAGAAGTAGATTGGGACTGGCCGTAAAATTGGAGATCTCTATGTGGTGGAAAGCCTGTATCTTCCTCTATCTACCTTTCCCGTTGCACTTTCATCTTTTTAGTTAGATTCTCAGTTGAGTCAGTTTTATTTATGACATTCTCGCTTTGGTTATTTGTCTGTTGACCGCTTACGGCCTTTAGCTGAATCAGGGTTGTTGGGTAAAGTTTCTCCTAGTCAAATTAATGAATGTCAAGGGTGTAAACTTGCTAAAATGAAAGCTTTACCTTTTAATAGAAGTTCTATTTCTTTTTGCCCTTTTCTTTTGTCCATACTAATGTCTGGGAACTTCTCCTATTCTTACTAAAGGGGGTTCTGCATACTATGTGTCCTTTGTTGATGATTATACCCATTATACCTAGGTTTCTTATGGCTCATAAATCTGACTTTTACTCGATCTACCGTACTTTTCAGTCTATGATCACTACACAGTTTGGGGCTACCATTAAAATGCTACGGTCTGACTTGGGTAGAGAATACTTTAAAGTCGATTTCTGTGAGTATTTGGCCAATTTGGGTACCTTTCATCAAACTTCCTGTACTGATACACTGCCCAAAATGATCGTGTTGAGCTTAAACACCATCATCGCTTTGAGACAGCTCGATCTCTCTTTTTCTCTACCTCTATTTCAGCACCATTCTGGGGTGAGGCAATTCTTATTGTTGCTTTTCTACTCAACCGCATGCTGACTCCCCTCCTCTCTAGACATGATCTCCTTATGAGGCTTTGTATTCTCAACCTCCTAAATATTCCCTCCTGCGTGTTTTTGCGTCTGTTTATTTTGTCCTTATTCCTTGCAAAGATAGTACCAAACTAAGTGCTCGGTCTGTCTTGTGTTTTTTTTTTTTTTTTTGAGTTATAGTCTTACTTAGAAAGGCTACCGCTATTACGACCCAGTCTCTTGTTGCCTTTATGTTTCTCGCTATGTTGCCTTTTTCGAACGTCTGTCTTACTTTCAACTTTCCTCTCACTGCTCCAGTTTCAAAAGAGGATTTGGATCACATTGACTCATTTCCTTCTGAGGTCTCGTCTGATGAGTACATCTCCACTGTTCCTCCTGCGCTTGTTCCATCTTTTCCACCTTCCATCACTCCTATTGAGTATCTCTCCATTGCCCTGAGGCTATTTCTATTTCTCCTCCTACTTCACCTGTGGCTACTTTTCCTTCAGCTTCTTCTCGTCCTCCTCGTCCTCGTCCTCCTCCTTCGTTGTTAGCCTATTCTCGTCGCAAGGCTCCCTATCCACTAGTTGTCTTTGCCCCTTTTATTGCTTCTTCTGCTTTTAAAGACTCTGATCCTGCTGCACACCGATATCCTACTTGAGAGTGTCATCCTCCGAACAGGTTGGGCTAGACTAATACATGTTTTCCTGCTTCCTATCATATTTTTTTGTCTGCTATTCATTCTTTTTCAAAACCTCAATCTTACAAGGAGGCCTGTCAGGATCCCAATTGGGTTCGAGCTATGGAGGATGAGTTGTTTGCCTTGTAGAAGACCAACACTTAGGTGTTGGTTCCTTTGCCTGCTTGCAAGAATCTGGTTGGTTATAAATGGGTCTATAAACTCAAGACTCATTCTGATGGTTCTCTCGAGAGAAACAAAGCTCGCCTGGTTGCCAAGGGTTTCTTGCAGAAGTGTGGTATTGATTATGAGGAGACATGCGCCCCTATTGCCAATATGACTGCTGTCTGTACCTTGATTCTCTGTTGTTGCTATTCGACATTGGCCTCTCTATTAGATGGATGTTAAGAATGCTTTTCTTAATGGTGATCTCACTGTGGAGGTTTACATGCGTCCACCCCCTGGCCTTCCCCACGCCTCTGAGCAGGTTTGTCGTCTTCACCGTGCTCTGTATGGTTTGAAGTAATCTCCTTGTGCTTGGTATGATCGCTTTCAGACTGCTGTTACTGCACTTGGGTTTCATTCTTCTACTTCCAACTCTACTTTGTTTCTGAGGCATACCTCGGCTAGTTTTGTTGCTATCTTAGGTCTCATTTGGCCAGTGACTATTTTAGCTTAAAAGCCAAAAAGTTACTAAAAAAATCAAAAAGCCAACAACTTATACAAAAAAGTCAAAGATTCTCTTTTTTCTCTATTGTTTGCACATCTTTTCGTAAAAAGTCAAAAAGTCATCCCAAACATACTAGTTTTTTTTATCTCATATTTTAATCAAAAAAATAAAAAGTTACTAAACGAGGCCTTATTATATGTGGATGATATGATCATCACTGGCTATGACTCTTCTGCTATCTTTGTTGTCAATCAGTATCTCTTCCGCACATTTGAAATGAAGGATTTGGGTCCATTATGGTATTTTATTAGTATTGAGGTTGCTTCTTCTCCAAAAGGCTATTTTCTGTCTCAGGTTAAGTATGCTAATGAGTTCATTCATTGTGCTGGTCTTACTGATACTAAGGCTTCTGATATATCTATTGAACTTAATGTGAAGCTCAATTATATTAATGGTGTCCCTCTGGATGATTCCATTTTATATCGTGAACTTGTGGGTTGTTTAGTTTATCTGACTGTCACTCACCCTGATCGTGCTTATGTTGTTCATGTGGTTAGTCAGTTCGTTCCTGCTCCTCGCTGTACCCATTGGGCTGTTTTGGTTCTCGTTCTTTGCTATCTCAGGGTTACCATCTTTCAAGGCTTACTATTGTTCTCTACTTCCTCTTTGGACTTGATGGCCTATGCTGATTCTGATTGGGCTGGTAATGTTACTAATCGCATGTCTATGTCTTGTTTCAGTATGTTTCTTGGTGATTCCTTAATCTCTTGGAAAAGCAAGAAACAAGTAGTTGTTGCTCACTCTACTGCCAAAGCTGAGTAGTTGAGATTATTTGGCTTCGTTGTCTCTTGTCTGGTTTGGGTGTCCCTCAGTCTTTTCCGACCTCTCTCTTTTGTGACAATCGTAGTGCTATTCAAATTGCTCACAATACTGTCTTTCATGAACGGCTAAAACATATTGAGATTGATTGTCACTTTGTTCGATAGTATCTGCAATCTGGCTCTATCTTGCTTCATTTTGTCTCTTCGGCTTTGCAACTTGCGGACTTCTTTACCAAGATTCACACTACCGCTCGGTTTCAGTTTCTTTTTAGCAAACTCTCAGTGTTTTTTGCTAAAACACCTTTAAGTTTGAGCTGGGGTGTGAGAATATATTGTGTATATTCTATATTTGGCATGATTATGGTTGTACATATTATAGGCGTGATTGTGTATAGGCGTGATTGAGGCGTGATTGTGTTTTTATTTTTTGGTTTGGGTCTTGTTGTAATCACATAATTGAATATACGAAATTGTTCATTCAAAAATCTTACCAGTATAACAAATAATTTACTGATGATAGATGGATGAATAAAAATTAATGATCAAGCACAATGATGAACTTAATAGTGAAGTAGCTAACAGTTGATGCAGTGAATGATTTTTAACTTAACAGATTATGATTTAGATAAATTAGCAATGGATTTAACTAAATCAGGTAAGTAAAGATATTTGTAGATTTAGCACAATAATAGCAAATACTATAATAGTTATAGCAGAGACAAAAATGTAAAGAGATTAGGGAAGAGAAGGCAAACAAATTTATAGTGGTTCAGCTTCAACCAAGTCTACATCCACTCAAGCTTCATTGGAGATTTTCCACTATCTTCTAGCTTCACAGGGGTGCTAGCAACCTCTTCACAAATGGAGCAATCCTCCACAGATTTTACACAGATTGTACCAGTCTTCAAAACCTTGCAAACCTTAGGTGATTCACAATCACTCTCAAGGAATCAAGAACACTGAGTGTACTACACTCTTACAAGAATGAAATGAAGGTGTTTTTACTTTCAAAGAAAGCTACAAGGATAATCTCTCGAAGATAGATTCACCATATTGAAGCTCAGAAAAAATAGAAACTCTCAGAAACAGATAAGCATACAACTTAAGCTTAGTGTATATGTTCTAAAGGAAAATGAAAACTCAGTTTAGGAATTCTTCAGAAACTCGGAGAGATGCAGAATATGTGATTGATGAAAGATGGAAAAATGTTTAGCACGTTGTATTTGTTGTTCTCTGTCTCTCTGCTGTGTCTGTGTCTTTGTATATAACAGAGATGGTGCTCTGTTATGTTTGACAGAGCCCATCCTCTTCTTCCCATTGAAGAGATGGGATGGTGATGGGTTAGGAGGTTGTATAAATCTTTGCTTAGATATTCCCTGACATCCATGTGTGTTTTGCCTATTGAATGATGGGTCATTTGATGCAAAAACATTTCTTTTCTTTTCTTAGCATTTGTCAGATTCAGTGAGCATTGCACAGAGAGGACAACCCTGGGAGGTCCTGAGTGAAACTTTGCTCTTGGTGGTCGTCCACTCGGTTGTCCACCCGGATGTCCCTTGGATGTCCTTGGTGAAGCTTTGCACTTGGTGGTCATCCACCTAGTCGTCTACTCGGATGTCCTTCAGACGTTTCGTCAAGTCTCGGTTGAGAGGTATGATGATCACTGTCATCGAGCATACTCTTTGTGTGACAGCCAGAGCAAAGCTTGGTGGTCATCCACCCGGACGTCCCTCGAATGTCCTTGCAGCTAGAAGCTGCTGCTTGCTGTTGCCTTGTGTTATACCTGTTTAATCTTCATTTTGGCCTCCAAATAACATAATTAACTCAAAGAGAAGATATTTTTATCAAATAATAAGTTTCCAATGATAGTTTACTCTTCAAAATAAATCAAAACAAAGAATTAAAAATCATCAAAATATATTATTTCTAACACTAGATGATCCCAAAAAATTCCAGAAAAATCACCATTAACATTATGAGAGAGAGAGAGAGAGAGAGAGAGAGAGAGAGAGAGAGAGGGAGAGTGACCTAGACTGGCTCAACTTGTCTGTACGGACTATGACGTCATGTTGACGTCATCGTATGGAAGATGACATCGGGCGGCGTTGTCACCTCAATGGAATCTCAGGAGTCTGACGAACACTTTACAAAGTCGAATCAATGCTCTGATACCAAGTTGAAGTGTAAAAGTATGAAAAACTTAGACTAGGGTTAGAAAGAACGAGAGAAGGAACCAGGAGCGGAAGATTTTTATTTGACGAATGTTCTTAGGTTCTTAAAATAAACCTAAAACAAACAGCAAATATTTATATGAAATATAATATGACCATATGACCATAGTACCCTCGCTTAAGTTAACACAAAAAATAACAGATGACTATATATTCTAACAGTTTCTATTGGGATAAGATTGATTTCATTGATGAAGGAACCATGCTTTCTCTCTTTTAGGAGTGGTGCTTTAGTTTTTACCCCTTGCCTAGTGTTAATTTCTGAGAGAGATGATTTACTTGGGGTTGGGGATAAGCCTATCATACCTGGTGAGAATCTTAAAGGCCATTACTCCTTGTTTTTCAGAGTCTTGTCACTATGGTAGTATGTCGTAAATTGAATGTTTATTGTTTGATCATGGGAGGGGGTTAAGTCTTCCAAGGGTAGGAAACTAAACGAAAATGTGAAATGGTTGATTGAGTTAAAGAGGAATACACCTTCTCATCTTGATGAGGTGCGGCTGGGGGTGGGAGGTTGAGTCAGATACTAGAGATAAAGGGTTTGTCTTTAATAAAGTTAAGTGAAGAAGGTGAGAGGATGGATCAAAAGGGGATGTGTTAGAAAAAATGAGAAGGGGGGAGGGGGGAGAGAAATAGGAGAGGCAAGGGTAATTGTAGGAAGGGAATTAGAAATTGAGGAATTTGACTTCTTGAATTAATATGATGGTCCAACAAATGAGATCATGGGTAGAAGTGGTTCTAAAATGAAAATTATATGTTGGAATGTGAGTGGAGAACTATCCAAGAAAAGCAGAAGTGTGGTTAAGGAGGTTTTGATTAGGAATAACATAGACATTGTAATTCTTCAAAAAATAGAAATAGAAAAATTCGATGGGAAGTTGATTAAGAGCATTTAGAGAAGGGGGGGGGGGAGGAGGTTAGGTATAGGCCATGAAGCGTGGACACCTCTCCAAGGGTCGCATATACATGTCGGACACGGACACGCGGTGGACAAGTGTTCGATACGCTGAAGAGAGGGTCCCTTTTTTTTTCATTTTTTTGCCAACAGACACGTAAGGGACACATCTGGACACGTTCGAGATACCACGGGGTCAGAAATATAATTTCTAAACCTTCAAGTGGGGGTTAATTTGTAAAAAATAAAAATTAAAAATCAATTGCTGACCTAGTTTCGAACTGAGAGAAGAGAAAAGACTGAGAGAAAGGCTCGTCGGTGGTCGCTGGTGGCTCGTCGCTGGTCTCTGCTTGCTGTTCGCTAGTCGTTGCTTTCATTGTTATCGAAGGTATGTTGCTCGATTCTCTTCTTCTTCTTTTAATCTTCTTCTTATTCATTCGATCTTCTTTGATCTTCTTTTTCTTTGCTCTCTCTCAGTCACTCTCTCTCTCTTTCTTCTGTTCTGTCATCTTCTTTCTTTGACTTTTTTTTCTTTTATGTTGATTCTAACCCCCACTCTCTCTCTCTCTCTCTCTCTCTCTCTCTCTCTCTCTCTCTTTTCTATTTTATTTTTTAGTTTTCTTTTTCAATTTTTTTGTGGCTTTTCTCTCAGTCTATCTGTCTTATTTATTTATCCTAAACCAAACCAAGCCTCAAGTCCCATCAAATTGGGTCAGCTACATGAATCCTTCTTCTCCATGCGGCTCTATCAAAGGCCATTTCGTTAGTCAAATTAAGTAGATCCATATCTCTATTTATAACGCTAGCCAACATTAATCTAGGCTTACTCGGTTCCCTAACACTTCTATCTACCGTTACTGCATCGCATCTCTTCATTACTGCCTCTGATTGTTTCCATTGAATATGACCAAACCATCTCAATCGATTATCTCTCAACTTATCTTCTATCGGTGCTACTCCTACCCATTCCTGAATACACTCATTCTTAATTTTGTCTTGTCTTGTCTAGTCTAGTCTTGCCACACATTCACCTTAGCATCCTCATCTCAGCCACATTCATCTTATCTACATGTTGTTTCTTGGTTGCCCAACACTCTATCCCATATAACATCGTTGTTCTAATAGCCGTTCTATAGAACTTGCCTTTTAGTCTAGTGGGTATTCATTTATCGCATAGTACCCGAGACGCACTTCTCAACTTATTCCATCGCGCCTTAATCCTATGGGCTACATCCACATCAATCTCCCCCGCCGTTGTGATAATCGATCCTAAATAACGAAAATGTTCAATCTTAGACAGTTCTTGGTTCTCAATCTTCACTTTTTCTCTACTTTCATTGTTACTGTTACTGAATTTACACTCCATATACTCTGTCTTAGTTCTGCTTATTCGGAATCTTTTAGATTCAAGTGTTTTTCTCCAATCTCCAACTTTGTGTTAACTCTTTCTCTAGTCTCATCCACTATCACGATACCATCTGCAAAAAGCATACACCATGGCATGTCATCCTGAATATTTCTCGTCAACTCATTCTTAACTAAAGCAAAAAGACAATGACTTAAGGTAGATCCTTGGTGTAACCCTACAGTGATAGGAAGTTCATTTGTCTCTCCAACAGGTGATCTAATAGTGGTCACCACTCCTTCGTACATGTCCCTAATCACATCAATGTAACTTTTTGGCACCCCTTTATTCTCTAACACCCACTATATTATATCCCGAGACACTCTATCATATATTTTTTTAAGGTCGATAAACACCATATGAATGTCTATTTTATTTTCTCTATACTTTTCTATTACTTTCCTCAAAAGATAGATCGCTTCCATTATTGACCTGCCAAGCATAAATCCAAATTGATTCTATGACACCTCTGTTATATCTCGCATTCGGCGTTCCATCACTCTCTCCCACACTTTCATTATATGACACATTAGCTTAATTCCTCAATAGTTGTTACAATTCTGGACATCTCCTTTATTCTTATAGATTGGCACTAAAATACTCTTCCTCCACTCATCTGGCATGTTCCTACTTAACAAAATTTTGCTAAACAACCTAGTCAACTAAGCAACCCCCTTTTTACCCAAACACTTCCAAGCTTCAAATAAGGATATCATCGAGTCCTGAAGCCTTATTTGATTTCATCTTCTTAAGTGCAATCTCTACTTCAAAGTTCATAATCCTGCGATAGAACTTATAGTCTTGGTTTATTGTGTTATTGGCTATTTCTTTTCCTATTATATCTCCATGTTCCTCATTTAATAGTTTCTCAAAATAGTTCTTCTATCTCTCCTTAATCTCTTCATCCTTCACCAATACCTTAGAATCCTCACTCTTGATGCACTTAACTTGATTAAAATCTCTTATTTTCCTCTCCCTGTATCTTAGCAAGTTTGTATACCCTCTTCTCTCCCTCTTTACTATCTAGTCTAGTATATAGGTCATCATAAGCTTTCAACTTATCCTTTCTCACTACTTTCTTGACCTCCTTATTAGCCAATCTATAGCTCTTACGGTTTTTCTCAGTTCTATCCTTCTGCCACTTTTTAAAGCACTCTTTTTTTATCTTAACTACTGCTTAAACCTCTTCCCTCCACCACCAAGTTTCCCTAGAGTTGGATCCCATTCCTTTCAACTTTCCAAGCACTTCCCTTGAGATTATCCTCATACAATTGGCCATCGAGTTTCACATAGTGTTAGCATCATCTTCCAAGTCCCAAGTACCTTTCTTATCCATTCTATTCTCAAATATTTCTAGTTTATCCCCTTTTAGATCCCGCCATCTCGTCTTATGACGCCCATCATCCTTTCTAGTTTGGTATTGCTCTTTATAAGAACATTTTTTTTTTAAATTTTAATGATATGTATTTATTAATTTTATAATTTTATGACATATAATAAATAAATTTAATTATATATATTAAACATGTCCCCAGTGTGTCGTGTCTCCTATGTTTTGAAAATTTGCGTGTCTCTGTGTCCGTGTCGTGTCACGTGTCCGTGTCTGTGCTTCATAGGGTATAGGAATTGGGCTTGTGAAAGATTTACTTCGGGAGAGGACTTGATAATTTGGGATGAGAGAGTGATTAGTGAATATGAAGTAGTTGTTGGGGAGTTTTTAGTGTCTAGTTGGTTTAGGATTTAGGAATAATGATAATAGAGAGTGGTGGCTTACGGGAGTCTATAGATCCAATAGCCCAAAGCCTAGGGTATCATTTTGGGAGTTGCCTGGTTTGTTTGGGCTTTGGTCTCCAAATTGGTGTGTTGGTAGCGACTTTAATGTAGTCAAAGTAATTTCCAGAACACTAAAAGGGGATGAAGTCACTAGGAGCATGAGGGACTTGATGCATTTATGAGAGTACAAATTGGTTGATCCTCCATTGTCAAGTACTAGGTTCACTTGGTCAAACTTGTACGCAAAAGACAAGAGGTGCTTCCTAGAGCAATGTTTGATCATTATCCAGGGGTCCTAGAAAGTCATTTTTTAATTGGGGTCAATCCTTTTAGGTCTGAGAATATGCTACAGCATCACTTGTTTAAGAAATGTTACCAGGAATGGTGGGAAAGTTGTAGACCTCACGAGAAGGGAAAGTTTCAAATTCATGAAGAAACTAAAGTTTATTAAATAGTTGTTGAAAATTTACAAAGTAAAATTCTAATTCGGATCAATGAGTTGGATTGTCTTGAGATGAGTGGTGGTCTTGTTGAATTTCTTAGAAAGAAGAGAGAGGTTTTCAAAAATAAATTTGAGAAGGTGGTCTTTAGGTGAAGAAAATTCTTTGTCTAAAAAATCTAAAGCTTAATAAGTGGCTTGAGGAATGGGATAATAATTTCAAATTATTTTCTAAGGTTGTAAATGGAGATCAAATCATTAATGAGGTTTTTCCATTTATTCCAAATTGTATGCTTTTGAGGAGGGGTGAGTAGGTCGAGATTAGAAGGGTTGGAATGGTCCCCCATTGATTCTGAGAAGGCTAGATAGTTGAAAGGCTTCTTGATGGATTGGAAATAGGAAGGTGATTTTCAAGTGTAAAAAGGTATGGGTCCCTAGGGTTTAATGGCGTTCTTATGACCACTTTTTACGTTTGTTGGGATATTATTAATTTTGATTTGTTAAAAGTTTTGAATGAATTTTTTGAGAAAAGAATTGTTGATACTTGCGCAAATGCTGCATTTATATGTTTGATTCCAAATAAAGAGATTTCTTTAAGAATAGGTGACTTTTGACCTATCTGTTTAGTTACTTATTTGTATAAAAGTTTGGTAAAAGTGTTATCTATGTTGTTGAGATTTGGTTTTGAGGGATTTCATTTCTCTTCTCAAGGTGCCTTTGTTGAGTGGTGTTAAATTTTAGATGTTATTTTGCTAGCTAATGAGTTGTTTGAGGAGTATAGATTACCTAAGAAGCATGGACACCTACACAGACATGGGACACATGATGCGGTGATTTCAAAAAAATGGTGGCACAGACATGAACACAGCGGGGACACGACAATAAAATATTTTTGTGTCTTATGTAAGTTAATATTACATCCACAAACAATCAAAACTAACAAAAACTAAAACTAATTTGATATTAAAAAAATAAAAATAAAAAATCACTTTTATATTAACACTTATTGTTTATATCTTTTTTATGGATGATTTATTAAGTATTTAAATCTATACAAAAATGAATAAACATTCAACATCCAACATCCATTAAATGCACTAAAGAAAGAGGGGGGGAAAAACTACTTGGCATGTCCCTTGAAAAAAATTAATTAAATGGCGTGTCCTTGCCGTGTCCCCATGTCCAACATGGGTATGACACTTATTTTGAACTGTCGGTGCTTCATAGCAGATTAGAAACAAGGAGAGGGTTATCTTTAGGACTGATTTTGAAAAAGTATATGATCATGCGGATTGTTTTTTTGATTTTGTCATGCAAAAGAAATGATTTGGTGAGAGATGAAGGAAGTGGATCAAGGGTTGTTTGTCCACTAGTAATTTTGTAGTAATATTAAATAGTAAAGCATGTGATGCTTTTTAAGACTACTAGGGGTCTGAGGCATAATTCTTCTTTATCTTTATTTTTATTAACTGAGAGAGTTGATCTTTTGGTGAGGTTGGTTGATTGGTCTTAGGAGGTGGGTTTTGTGATAGGTTGGGGTAGGATTTCAATTTTTCGCCTAGAGATTGCAGATGATACTATATTTTTCTCTTTTCAGATTTTCACCTACAGTTTGTAGCATTTTTTAAATGTTGGTGGTCATAATATGTTTTTCTATGATTATGTTATATCCAGGTGGTGAACACTCCCATTCACACAATCATAACGTGGACCATGCTCATTCTCATGTTCATTTTGGACATGAGCATTCGCATCCTCTTAAACATGCACTTCCTTAAAAGATCTTTTTGTCGGTTTTTCCGTTTTGGGTAAGTTGAGAAACATGCAACGTGCATACGTTATTTGTTAATCTCAGTCACATGCTTTCTTGTTTTACAATATATATGTATGCATTATGCACATGTAACAATTATCTCTGTTTTATATATTCCTATAATTTTGCCTCTAATAATGTACAGAAAAAAAAAAAGTTGCTTCCAATAATGTATAGAAAAAAGTTACTTTCTATCTGTCACATTTGAAAATTAATAATTCTGAATAATAAATAATTATTAATGGTTAGCAAAGTGAAGCAAATTATAAATCCACATTTATTGATAATCCAAATGTGTCACTGGAGTACATTGGACCACATGAATGGTTCAAAAGCCTTGAACATATTGTTGATGGTTAAAAGAGTACAATTTCACTGATTGAGGTAATGGTAGTCACTCTTTTGGAAGGAATATCACCTTAAGAATATGAATAGGTTGACAGAGTAAATACACAGAGTAAATTTTGAGAAAAAGTGGCCCTAGTTGATATACGCGACTCAAGAAAAGTGACACAGTCTGCATTATGGGTAAGGCTAGGGGACAAGGAAGACCAAACTAAACATGAGTTAAGAGAGTAAGTGTTAAACATGCGTTTGTTTTATCATTAAGGGTAGTTTAGTCATTGTTAGCCTCTAGGGTTTTACTTAGTTCTCTTATATATATTTCTCTTGTAATCTTTCATTAATTAATTCAATAATACCATGGTTTAGTTTAAACCTAGTTTTCATGGTATCAGAGCCAGGTTTCGATCCTGGGACACAAGTTAATAGCTGCTTGTTCAACTAAAATTATGGATCTTAATCAAATATGCAAACTAGGATTCATCTAGCCAACCCCAAGTAGTTGGTGAAGATTTGTGTAGTTGAATTGATTTAAATATATTTTCAGTTTGTATGTTTCTTTAACCTTAAGGTAGTAATATACTTAGAAAGTGGCTGTGCATGAACCACTTGTTGAAGTCGTTGTGCATGAACCACTTGATGTCAAGGTGATTGCTTGTAAGCATCTTCTCAACTACTTGTCACTAAAGTGGCTGTACTTGGCACTTGTTTGTCATCAAATGATTGCATGTAAGGCAGTTGTCACTTGCTTGTTATTGAGAGGCTTTGTGTAGCCACTTTTCACGTACTTGTCATTGAGCTTGTTGGCTGTAAGCCACTTTTAAACTAATTTCCAGTCGTAGCCTTCTCCTAAGAAGTACGGACACTTCTAAGAAGGTGACGTATCTATGTTGTGTCTGTGTCGGACACCAACACTCTTTTGGACACTTAGGACACCTATCCAACACTCTTCAAAACGTGTCCTATTTTTTAAATTTTTTTAAAGACCCGGACACTCTTTCAACACTTGGAGGACATACGTGTCAATCATTTAAACACACATGTCTATCGATTAGACACATATGAAACTAATTTTAAGTTTGAATAAAACAACTTAAGATACAATAATAAAACAAAAAACATATAAATTTATAGCAATTAGTGTCATATTGTGTTTTTTTATTATCTTTGAATGATATATTCATATATATATATATATATAAAACATATAATAAATATATAAAATTATATATTTCACGCGTGTCCCCCACGTATTGTGTCCTGCATTTTTTGAAAATTAACGTATCGACGTGTCTATGTCGTGTCGCGTGTCCGTATCCATGCTTCTTAGGCCTTCGCTATCATCATTATAAGAATAGTAAAAAGTTGAAGAATGACAAGGACGATGATGACAAGATTCAGCAGCAGTCTCTCAATGAAAAGAATGAAAGCGAAATGTCATCTCAAGGGAAGGTTTTAGACGAAGGGCCTGAAAATCAAAATCAGCCTGAATCTCTTCGGAAGGTAAGATGATTGTGATTTTTCCTGGTAGGTTATGATCAACTTTGAACTAGGTTGGTTTCTGGGCGTTTCTTCATATGTGGACCTAGAATTATATAGTCAGGCAATAACTGGGGTAGACTAGAATTGTTGTTTTTTTGGAAAGAGTTGTCTCTAGCCACAAATGTATACATACACATGCGACATATATCGATCTCTGATCTGTATCTGTTACATGCAAACGAGATTGTTTCTTCTTCATTCAGAATAATTTTTCCACAGTTCCTAATATCATTGTGATAGAATATTCTAATAGCATGAAATGAAATATGGTTTGTTGTTTTTCTCATTCTTAATTTTAGTTTTTTGTTTGTTCAAGATCAAAAATAATGATTCAGACCTCAATAAATTACAAAGTTTTGTGGCAAAGAAAGTAAAAAACATAACACATTGAGAAACAAATGTATATATCTAGTGGGATTGTTCTGCCAGTGCACAACAATTTCATATCAAATATGTTTTGTTGACTGAAATGTTATAACATTTGATGAAGTATCTTATTTCATGGAAACATAATCCATTATCGAATCTTACCTTTTTGGTATGTGGAAACTGAATGGGAGCATGATGTCACATGGTTTTGATGTGTTGGGTAATTCAAATCACGAGGGTGGTTCTCTTTTGACCAGGATATAACAATGTATCAAAATTATCAAAATGCAAACATTTTGCATTAGACATGTGGATTTTTTACGCTTTCAGGTATTCGGGAATGGTTAGGATTCCTTATATTTGAACAAAGCTTTATCATATAAATTGGCAAGGCCTTCAAAATGCCCGCTAGCTTACTTGGTAAGAAAAGTGGTAATAATATCAAATGCTTGGATTCAAGGTTCCAATAAAGCTAGAACTGTCTTCACACCCCATTGGCGCATGACCCCTTTTATTTATTTATTTATTATTATTAAAATCATTACTGCAACTTGTTTGTTATTGAAACTTACGTTTGATCCTCACTTTTGTAGAGAAAAACTGGCAGTGGTGTTGGGAAAGAAAACATTTCAGATGCTCCAAATGGCTCCACTCACCATATAAAATCCGTGGTCGAAAAAGAACTTTCTCATTCTCCATCAAGTCTTGTGTTTGGTTATCTTAACCTCTTCTCTGATGGTGTAATACATTTTTTTTAATTTTTTTATTTATATTATTATTTTTTAATTTAAATTTCAATAGTAATGTTGTTTCTTTACACACACATGTAAGGGTTTTACAATTCTATAGGGAAATTTTTTTTCATTTTTAATTGATGTATTTGACTGAAAACTGAAGCATTTCAATGTGACGTGTAACATTTCGGCACAATTTTACTAATGGGATGGCTTTGGGAAGTGCTTCCTCCTTTATGGATCAGTTGGTGGGTGGTCAAGAACTCTGTTTCTGCTTGCACATGAGCTTCCTCAAGAGGTTGGCTTCTCCCTCTTGTTCTTTCATTTTCTATGGAGATTTTAATAAAGAATAATGACTATTTAATTTTATGTCATTATATTGATATCAATTTCAGATAATAAGTTCTTTAGCTAGTTAATTCTAAACATTCAGAATGGATCTGCATACAGTACATCGTTGTATTTGCATATTATAAGTGCGTATATATCGGTAATTTTGTGTTGTCACTAAATTGTCCTCCCTGCTAAAATTCTTTTCACTCTTGGCCTGGCTTAAGGATGCAAGCATGCAAAGTGTCTTGTTTCCTATAAAAACATGTGAGTTGATGGGTTATTTTACTCCATAACTAACTACATATATTCTACTAGGCTTGATACTGACTCTTATGTATTGCAGCATCTTCTAAAATTATATACTATGGGTAGAAGTGCAAAATTAATTAGACTTATTCGATGAACGTTGTTTCTGGTTCTTTTCTTATGATAAATATGATTGTTTACCCTTTGTCATTTTGGTCTCTGTAATTTCAATCAACTCGATTTTGTCCCTTAATTTTAAATTTTGTGTCAATTAAGTCCAATTGAAAATGACCGTTTCAATTTTTTATGGAAATTTCGCATGTGCTGCACACAACCAATTTTCAGGGGCATAATGGTCCATTCAGCTGTCTCTCTCTCTACCCTGCACAATGATTGTTTCTTTCTCCCCAATAAACCAACACAAACCATCCCCACCTTCCATCAACTATGCTGGCTATCTACACCATGCACACCACCTTTTTCCATCACTGCTGGCAATCACCACCATCTTAAAACCACCACTTCTGCTACCTAAACCCTCTTCCGCTGAAACTCCTCCACTGCCATCGCCACCAACTACCATTAGCTACCATCAACCACTCTGTCAACCATCACCAAAATCCCCTTTTTGCCACCCAAACCTTCTTCCACCAACCTGAAACGCACCTCATCAACATCATCCAACAATTGCCTAGTAATAATAATAATAATAAAATATTCATTTAACAATCTCAACCCTCTCCATTGTCATCTCCATTAGTCGATATCAACAACCATCCCAACCACCAGTATAGTCTCCCTCTACTACCCCATTACTGTGAAACACCTTATCTGCCAAATCACCCTCTTTCAATCACAACAAACCCGCCTTTCTGCAAACCACTCCGTTTGTCAAATCAATTTTACCCTCCACCACAAATCAATGAAAAAGAAAAGAGGGAAGATAAAGTGAATGGGTCAGAGGAAAGGGAGGAAATAAGAGAAAGGAGATCGACTGATATTGCCTTTGCCATTGTCATTGAAGATCTTTGCATTGCTGTGCCGTGCTCCTCCTTTGTTGCATTCATCCTCAACACCCCTTCTCCATTGCCTAAAGCCCCCTTCCCATTCACCTTTCGTAACACCCACCAACTGCTTCCCCTCTCTCTCTCTCTCTCTCTCTCTCTCTCTCTCTCTCTCTTTATATATATAACATTAGTTTTGAGCAAGTTAATTAAGTGTAACAGCTCCTAAATGCAACTCATTATACCCCTAAATGAAATTACCCAAAATCCTTAAACCGTACAACCATCTTCTACCATGGCTGGCTGGTGCCACTAGTGGCTCCGATAGCCACCCGAGCCCCCTCCCTCTCCAACTCCACCCGCCACTCCCCAGTCGCTCCCCACGCTCCATGCCCCCTCTCCACCCCACTCCGGCAATCGCCCCATCCTTTTTGCCTCACCTAGATGCCGTTGCCACTAGCCACACCCATCCTAGAGCTCTCCTCTGTCCTTGATCCCTTCCCCTTCATTTGAAATTGTAGAGCACCGTCACCAAAAAAATGATGGTGGTTTAGATGTATACCACTAAACAAATAGTGGTGGTTAGGACACAAACCACCAAACCAAATTTATGGAGATCGCATCGGGTGGCGGCGGTCATGTCGGCTGGTGGGAAAGGAAGTTGAGAGGGGAGGTGGAGTTTAGGGGTATAGCTTGACGGGTAAGAAAGGGAGCTAGCAATGGGCTACAGGGAGGGAAAGGGAGGCTGCTGCGCACCGTGGGGAGGGACGGGAAGATGTTGCTGGAGATGATGGGGCAGTGGTGGTGGTATGGAGGGGTTGGGATGGATGGGGGTAAAGTTGGTATTAACTAGGGTGCTCAAAGAAAAAGAACAAAATTTGAATTCAGGAATTAGGATGCTCGAAGAAATGAGATGTCCAACCACAAATTTGAGGTACATTTAGAGAAACCAAAGCGTAACTCACAAAGTTGGATGGGGTATGGGTGAATGGATTATTTTACCCTTGAAAACATGACATGTGTTGTTCACGTGTGAAATTTCAGTGAAATTGTAATGGCCATTTTCAATTGGACTTAATTGACAAAAAACTTGAAAGTAAGGTGAAAAATCAAGCCAATTTAAATTACATGACCAAAATGACACAAGGGATAAAGTATAAGGACTATTGGTGCAATTTTCCATTATTTTTATGTATACATCAAAAGTGCAGAATGAATTGGACTTGGTACATGTTTGTAGTTCATGATCTTTACCCAAAAGGACATTCATAGTGGGATCAACATGATATTAGACACTTCATATTATTAGTCCACATGTTGACATAATTTATCTTAAAGGGAATATTTGATCTAAATTTTGTTGAAATATTTTTGCTGTGCGTCATTAAGGATTTGCCATGTTGGTGTAGTTATATTTTGTCGTTATGAACACCACATTAGAATATAATCATACTTTGGGAAACACTTGTATTTCATCCTTAAAAACTTTTCATTTTTTAATTATAAATGTAATTAAACTTTCCTTCGGTGCTATATCTTTTGTTAACTCTCCTGTACAAATACATGATTTTGGAATCTTGGTAAGCTATGAAGCACTGACACTGCAAAACAAGTGTCGTATCCGTGTCGGACACACAAACATGTCAGGGTATGGGATACACCACACGGCATGTCCCCTTATTTAATTAATTTATTTTCAGGCAGCACGCCGAGGACACTTTGGGAATACACTAGGGACATTTCAATTTGTCTTTTTTTCCCATTTTATTTAGTGTTTTTGATAAATGTTGAATGTTTATTATTTTTTTTCTTAAGATTTAAACACTTAATAGATCATCCATGAAAAAAGATATAAACTATAAATGTTAATTTAAAACTACTTTTTAAAAAATAAAATAAAAATAGAATTAGAGTCAGAGTTAGTTTTTGTTAATATTGATTGTTTGTGGATGTAATATCAATCTAGATAGAACATATATTGCCGTGTCCCCACCTTCCACGTCCCCATTTTTTGAACTCGCCTTGTCCCATGTCCGCATTTGTGTCTATGTCCACATCCATATTTGTAGTTGTGCTTCTTAGTTGGTAAGATCCGATTTCAGTCTCTCGAAAGCTCTCTTTTTCAATTTCCTCTCAGCACTGGTGGCACTAGCAAGAACAACATTGGTTAGTATTGTTTTAGTATGGCAAGTTGAATCTTATTTCTTAATCCTAAAACAATTGAAGAATTAATAATCACCACTTATTGTTAATGTTGCACAGGCTTTAGTCATGGGCCAAGATCAAGGACAATCATCTTTGATTGAGGTAAAAAATCTTAAAGAAATAATCCGAGCAAGCTCATTTTGACGCTGAGGGTATCATATGCATTAGCATTAGTAATAATCCCAATATGTTTTTGTTGTTCTTATTTTTGTTTTTGTTTCTAGGATTCACAGCAGGCGGGTTCATGTACATTGCAGTTGCCAAAGTGCTGGCAGAAATAAACAATGGCAACAAATCAGCAATAAAAAGAACTGTACTCCAATTAACCTCACTGATATCTGGAATGGCTGTCACACTTTGTATATCCCTTGCTGAATGAATATAAAACACCTTTTAATATGTATTTAGTAGTTTTTAAGATCAATGTAATCCAAGTTGTATAACATCACTCATTTGTAATCAAGATCACAATGATCAAAATTCTTTCTGTATATCTCCACCACTCAAAACTATTAAGGTATGGTGAATAAGTGATGTATCATGCATGCAACCTATATGAAAAATAAAAGATACATTGTTAACTCAAATGCTATGTTCCTCCCAGTTGAAGTGGCTGGTCGTCCATACCAAACACCTAAATCTACTTAAACCAGGTAAATTTAAAGTCACAAACTCTACTCCATTTTTATATTTTGACAGTAAACAAGACAGAATAATACTCCAACAATTTCCTCACAAACAGTAGTTATATATATTTTTTGAGTGAATTTAGCAGTTAGATATTACAGACAAGCACTCACAAACAATTATATTACATAACAAGCACACTTAACTAGCAATTTCTAGCACAATCAAACACTCAATCGCTAATTGGTACATTTTCTCTGATAGCACCTTTGAAAACACCATTTCTGTTTGATTCAGAACAAGGGAGGAAAGCCATAAGCAAGACAATCTTCATCCTGAAACATGTTATCAAATTGGTTTTACATTTTTAGCCCAAGGATATACAAGTACTACCAAAAACAATGAAATTCCACTTGAAAAAATTAAAATTCACTGTGAAGTTGCATTCCTCATTAATCTTCTTGTGTGAAATTTTAAAAGAAAAAAAAAGTTCAGAAAAGAAAAAGAAAAAGAACATGACAAAAAATAGAAACATCACAATAGACATAACATTATAAGATGATTCAATGCAGTAGCTCACAGGTTAGTCCAAAGTTTTCCACTAGTTAGATCAAGATCTTTGGCAAGTTGTTGCCCATGCGGAATACCTAATCAAGATGAGTGAGATGCGAAAATAGAAAGAAACAAAATAGGAATTATAAATTATACATACACAAAAGAACACAAGATTGAAAGTGGTTCATCCCAAAATTAGGCATACGTCCACAGTCATTGCAGTTGTGCAATGATTAGAAAAAATACAACCAATATACGGAGAACTATGTATTCATAGTTGCATCTACGCTCGAGTGGTAAATATTCAATACTTATCATATCAACACTTCTCAACAAAGATTAGGTAACAAGCCAAGGATCAACATCTCCTCCCACTCTTTCTCAGTTTTTCTCAAGGTTGAGCTCTTAAACTCCCATTTGGTAATGTTTATGTTTTAATCTTTTGTTTATGTTTTACAAATATTTTGAAAACGGGAAACAAAAACTTGTTTGGTGTCTCATTTTTGTTTCCAAAAAATGGAAATAATTTTGAAATTTTACTAAATTATACGATAAAAAAAAAAAGGTATTGTTCTTAATACAAATAGCCAACACAAAAATGATAAAGGGGTACTACTCATTTCTTCCGAATATTATATTTTAGCAAATGCATTAGAAGAAGAGATTGAGTATGTTGTTTAAACATCAACTTCGTTTGAGCATAGTTATCCCAGCCCTATGCTCACTTGATATACTCAAATTAGTATATCCATCCTATGAGGAAAATTAATGATTAGTTCTGAAGACAAGCAAGGTTGGCTCAACTCGTGAAATTGGTGCCCAAGCTCTTCTATGGCTAAGCTCAATAGGTTTTTTTTCTAGTGGGTCACGCCATGCCAGAGCAAAAAATTTTAGGCCCAAGCCCTGAAGAGCTAGCGAGGTGCCTAACCTTAACAATCTTTAAAAAAAATAAAATAAAAAATAAAAAAACATTTTCCTATTTTTTGCTTGTGGATCGAGCCAATGGGCTGATTGATCACCTCTCAAGGGCTAACTAGTCAGTCTACAACACCTAGACCTAGACCTAGTCTCAAGCCAAGCCCTTTTCGGGCTTTGCCAACCTACCCAAGAATATGGACCTAGCCGGGTCACTAGTCAAATGATGACCCTACGGTAGATTTCAATAGCATCTTAAAAACACAAACTTATGTTTTTTATTATATGTTTTTTAACATGTATCAAAACATACTTATTATGAATAAAACGAATACAGACAGAAACAAAATAGTGCAATTCAAATTGCAATTGCATCTTGGGAAGTAAAGAAGTTGTTAGACACAAAGAAGAGGTAGGAGCAACATCTTTAGCTCTAGTTATATCATTGTATGAGAATTAAGAGACAAATGAGGAGGTAAAATAGGAATAGCAAGGCTGATACCAGCTGGAGAGAAAGAAAAAAGAACAGAGGAAGAAGAGGACATGATCGTTAGCAAGAGGACTAGGATTAGGAGAAACAGAAACATGACTAGAAGAAGAAACAACAACATTATCTGCTCCCTCCTTCAAATTCAAACTTAATAATGTGTGGCATGTTCCACAAATTTCATCTATTTTGCTTTATGTTCATCAACTCACATTAGATAATGCTTCCACCGTTACATTTGTTGATAAATCATTTGTTATTTAGGACAAACACAACAACCAAGTTCTATGTAGAGGTCATCATCAGAATGGTCTCTATCAGTTTCCTTCCCTTTCATTTTGATCACTATTCAAAGGTTTTTTCTAGTATTAGTTCTCCAGCTGCCACTTGGAATAAGAGACTAGAGCATCCTTCTTCAGATGCTTTTCATCATATAGCAAAAACTTGTGGTTTTTCCATTTCTCATGAAGACTGTTCTTCTTTTTACAGTCATTGTTGTGTCTCAAAGAGTCACAAACATCCTTTTGTATTGACTAATACTAATTTCAATGTTCCTCTTACTTTAATTCACTCTGATACCATGAAGAAAATATAGAGAGAGAGAGAGAGAGAGAGAGAGCAAAAAGATATTTTCTATTATTTCATTATGAACTCAACTACACATAGAAGTATTTGATCAATGTATACATGGAAACAAAACAAAGTATCTCTAGATTAGTTATAGATTCTAACTAACTAAGTTTGTTATAGAGGAGAGGATTGTGTACTGCTATCCTATATCCTTATGATAGTTTTATAGGTGTGTTATAGTTGTCATTGCAGCTTTGTCTTCAGTAGCCTTAGTTGTGGTTATGGTTCTTGAGGTGAAAGTATCTAGGAGCCAGGTGTGGAGACATAATTTTCGACATGTCCACGTGGCATGACCTTGGCTTGAAATGCCACATGGCATTGGCGGAATGTGATTGGCCGAGGTATGAAAATAATCCATGTCTAGGCTGAGGTATTTGGTGAAAGACAAAAATCCTAGTGAATGAATGACTCCTAGGTTGGGTGTATTTAGGACTCTTTTGAGAGGTTAACTAATCGTAACCTAACTGGGAGAGATGAATCATCTAGTATTATTTCTAAAAGGAATAAGTGTTTGACTTGATCACTACTTCTAGGAAGACACCTTTCTATAAGCACCCCCATGTGTGACGTGAGTTTATTTGTGTTAATTTGAGTTACTGTTAATTTGTCAAAATATCTTGGGATATTAATTTATTGACTTTATAATCGGAGTACCGTCTCGGTTGACAAGCAATTGAGTTAGTTATTCTTCTAATTGTGCAGACGTGGATCTATATAGGCTGCGTGTTCTACAACTGTGTTCCCAGAATTCTAAGAGGAATCAAATATTGGTTGTGTGGTAAAATTTTAGCACACACATACTCCATACACTTTATTTTTTGATAATTTTTTGAATTACTTTTATATACTTATTAGATCACATGAATATTGTTACTCAATACATATATATCACATATGCTAAAAAAATTTACAAAAATTAAAAATGAAAATGAAATATGAAAAAACATAAAATGCTATATGCTTAGTTAAATTAAAAAATGAAAAAAAAAATGAAAATGGAGTGAAAGAAACTATTATATTTTGTTCTAGTTAGGTTAAGAATATGAAGAAAAAAAAATGAATTAGATAATAGTACAAAAATAACCATTTTTGTTTAATTAATTTAATTTTGCTTTCCCTATAATCATTATTCAAATGTAGCACAAATATTAGGAAAATGCTATGAATCCCAAATAAATTACCAAATTTTCTACCAAATCTCTCACATGGGTGTGGGACCCACACAAATCACGTGTGTGGGTCCCACACCCATGTGAGAGGTTTGGTAAAAAATTTGGTAATTTATTTGGGGTCTCTAGCATAACTCTAAATATTATTAAAAATTTTAATATCAGTTTTTTTATGCAATTATCATAAATATATGTAAATAAAATATATAACTTATAATGATAAATTATAGTCACCTCGATTGAGGTTCCTGACAATCACACTGATCTCCCATTCTTTTTCTAAAATTACACTGACTTTCCCTGTGATTAACAGCGTTAATGGGAGGGTTAGTTTAGTAATTTTAACATTAGAGATATGTTTGTTAATAAACATTAAATATGCGATTATTATTTTGGTTATACCTTATGTTGTGTTTTCGATAATGAGTCTTTTTTTTTTTTCAGTTATGACTAAAAAAAATTTAGTTATAATATTTGTGGTAATCAACACCACAAATGTTATAACTTACAGATGTTACATATAAAATGGTATGTATTTTAGAATAACCTATTGTTACTATAAAAGTGATGATGAAACAAATTAAAAAAATTAATTATATAAATATAAGATAAGTTATTTGGTAGTTTGTAATCAATACGTGACGTCATACAGTTTAGTTGTCTTAAAAAAACAAGATAAAATTGACGAGTCTTACTATCTTCTTCAATTTTTTATTTTTTTTTTGATGACATGAGTCTAACTATTTAAATTAATAAAAATAAAATTGGGACACCACTTGTGTTTATTTGAATAGTATTAAATAATATTTTTAAATACTCACATGGTTTAACTATAAATAAATAAACATATATATAAAAAATTTTACATTACATACATACAAGTTCTTGTATTTTTCATTTGGCTTCAATGATTCATATTAATTTGTTTGCCTAAAAAATAATTAATTGATTTATTCTATTTTTAATTTATAGATAATCACTTCAAATGTTATACAAAATCAAACTAAAACTCCCCTATGTAATAATCTAACAACTAATCACTGACTTTCACAACAAAAAAAAAAGAAAAAAGAAAAAAAAAAGGAATAATTAGTCAAACTAACAGTCAACTAACGGAAAGGGGGAATCTGCAAATAAAAAATAAACCTCAAGGGAGGTCAGTGTAATTTCTGAAAAAAAAATAGGAGAGGCCAATGTAATTGTTAGAAATCTCAAGGGAGGTGAGTGTAATTTACCCAGCTTATAATAGTTATTGTTTTCACTTATTTTTCAAATAAAATTTTTATTTATGAACAATGAATTGAAAATACAAAATTCATAAATTTTTAAGTAGATTACAAAATTACCATTTAGGTAAATTTTAAATACACTTAATTTTTTAATACTAACTATAAGTTGAATGGTTCAACAAGTCTAAGATCGGTCTAAGTAGTTCAATTCAAAGATATTAAGGTCAAATTAGAATTTTTATCAATTTTTATCCATGATACAAACATTGGCTAACAAAATGATTTATATCAACAAAAAAAAAAAAACTCTATAAGTTTAGACAATATTTATAGATTTATGTTTTTAATTATGTATAGATTGACTTCTCTTATATATACATATAATTAATTATAGCTAGAATATTTTAATTAATTAATTTTCAAACTAAAAAGTAAAAAATGTTGGTTTATAGTGCTGGATAGGACAAAGAAGAGATATTAAAACTTTATTGAGTCAAGATAAGTTGGTACAAATGTTGTAATATTCAGTTCGTGAATGTCTAAACTTACGTCCAACCTTAGGTTCATATTTTAAGAGAATTGCATATCAGTGAGGTAAATTAAAAAATTTTACACTATATATTCGTATTGTTTGGATGAAAGTTTGACACATAAAAGACTTGCACCAAACATAAGACATACTTGACCCCAATGAAAATGACATTTTTTTCAGTCATTTTCTAATTGATTTGATATTTTTCCTCTTATTTTTAATAGTTGACCTAACCATTCCATGTTTTTATAATCCATTCGATGAGATTATTTATAAGGGGTTAGTTTAGTTAATGAGGATAAAGATCATAGAATATGGCTGGTATAGATTCTAACAAAGTTCATTTAGAGGTTGATTATAGGATTGAAATTTGTAAGGGTGATTGGGGGAAGGGGAATAAAAAAGTGTGTCTAGGAAGGGAACTAAAACACGAGTTGATAGTGGTTAACAAGAGGAGTGAAATGATTTAGAGGTGGAGCTTGATGTGGGTTAGAGATGACTTCATTTTGGATGGCTTGGGAAAAGGGGTTAATGCTTACTCTTTCTATAAAATAAAAAAATTATTTCATTCTCCAATTTATTTTCGATTTTAACAAATTTTAAATGAATTTTATTATGTAATTGTAAATTAAAAATTTTCGTTGTTATGTCATTTGAGAAAATCTAATATAAAAGTACATATTATTTATCTTGTATGCTAAATGTAATTTTTATTATTCATTCAATGTTTTTCCTCTAAAATATTACTAAGCCACGTAATGACATATATATATATATATTAGTTAATACTTAAAATAAAATATTATTAACAACACAATTAAAACACGACTTTAGTGCAATTTAAATGAAAACAACTCATTCACATAATTTTTACTATTTTTTCCTTCTAAATTTTAAAATTATTACTTCAATTTTTAAGATAAAATTTTAATTATTTGTTTAAGACCATGCATAGAGTTTTAGGTTAGTTTATATATACACAAGATAGATTACTTTTATTTTATGTAGGGTCAAATCCAAAATGAGAAAAGAAAAAATTAAACATAAATATAAAAAAGAACATACCTTTAGAAGTTGTATCATTACACTTTACTCGAAGGCCCCGCCCTTGATTCCCCTAATCAGCACTTTCAAGCAATTAATTCCAATGCTCTCTTGCTCTTTCTTAATTTTCCTGACAGATTTGCCAACAGTGGAACAACAATAGTTTACCTCAATCAGCTGCAGAGAGAGTATCTCCCCCAAACTAGATGGTATTTCCTTGAGAAGTGGACACCATTCCAACGATAACTGTTGAAGGCTTGGAAAGTGACCAGAGCAGGTGATCCATCGCTCAACATTGAGGTACTTCAGTTTCAAGAATTTGAGTCGAGGAAACCCATCATCAGTTGTTGCCCATTGCTGTCCGCAGGCAGCACCATTTTCTAACTTGAGAAGCTCAAGGTTGGGTAACATCATCCCAAGGACTGATATCTCCTCCCACTCTATCCCTGTATATTTCAAGGTTAGCCTTTTAATATTTGCAGGAAACTTGACCTCTCTGAGAGTAGTTGGGTATCTGGGGGAAAAATTGCTGCATAGCTTCAAAGTCTCAAGGTGTCTTAAAAATTCTAGGTTAAGAAACATCCAATTCCCCGAATATGAAAACAGTTGTCCACAAATTCCCAGCTTTGTAAGAAAAGGAGTTCTTGCCAATAAATCCTGAATAAATCCATAACAGTTTAAGTTACCGATGGTTCTTAGGTTTTCTAATATAGAGGGATGGTTGTGATCTGTTACTGCTTCTTCAGAACATAAAGACGCATCATAGTTTGCTCCTCCTATAGCATAAAGATGCCTCAACTTTGGAATCTTCCAAACACTACATGGCAAAATAACCTTTATCCATTGTGTAGAAATAATAATAAGTGTTTCTAGGTTTGAGAGATTGGATATTGATGGTGGTAATTCACAGGAATCTTTCACATTAATTGCCAAATACCTCAAATTAACAAGTTGTGTTAATTCTCTTGGAAAGAAGGCATTGTTATAGCATATTTCCAACACTCTAAGAAGTTTGAAGGTCCAACAAATAAACGAGTACATATCACCAAACGAATTGTCGTCGTAACAAATTCTTTTCTCAAACTCCTGTCTGAAGCACAATAACGATTTAAGAACTGTTGGTGCATAAGACTGTAAGAGAATAGGATCAAATCTTGGTCTGAAGTAAGAAAGGATGCACAAGCGGCATTGGTTATTTGTTTTGTAATTACTTGAAGAAGAAGGAGAAGCATCTTTATAATTGTGAGTCCACTGTAGGAAATTAATTTCCCTGGCTTTCTTCAAGCATAAATCACGCAACAAATCATGCATACGACATGCTTTAATTCGACCATCAAACTTTGTTTGAGCAACAATTACCAGACTTCTCTGAATTAGATCCATTAAGTAATCCTCTGCTACTTCCTCCAAGCTTCTCTGCCCAATTTTTTGTATAAACCCCTCAGCTACCCACAAACAAATTAACTTCAGCACTGGGATTTCTTCGTTTTCTGGAAATGCTCCTAAATAGAGAAAGCATGGTTTCAAGTGGCGAGGCAAGTGATTGTAACTCAGTGCTAGTGTGTCTAAGTACTGGTTTGGATCACTAACAATGTATGAGCTTACACTTTGGGCAACTTGTTTCCACGACTCTTGTGCCTTGTTGTCCTTTGCAAGAAGTCCTGCTATTACAACAATAGCAAGTGGAAGCCCTTCACATTTTTTCGTTATTTGCTTCCCAATTTGAATCAATTTTGGAGGGCAACTTTCATTTTGAAACACCTTCCATTGTAATAACTCCCAACTCTCTTCTTCAGTGAGAAAACGCAGACAATGAGGATGGCAATCAGGTGAGGCATGAATAGGCAGCTCTTTGAGGCGACTAGTGAACATAACTCTACTTCCATTGCTGTCATTGGGGAAATACATTTTAAGATCAACCCAGGCACCAATATCCCATAAATCATCAATGACAATGAGATATCTCTTGCCTTTTAATTGCTTGTACAACTCTTCACCTAGGTTCTCATTGGTCATGTCTTCAATTTCATCGGTAAAGACAACATTAACAGAACGTAAAAGGTCCAACAACATTTCTGTTTTTCTGGGTAATTGAGAAGCATAGGTCCATGCACGACTATGAAAGTAGTATGTGATGTAAGGATCATTGTAAAGTTTTCTGGCTAAAGTAGTCTTACCGAGTCCAGGCATCCCAACAATTGATATCATTTGTAGCTGCTTCTTCCCTCCAGCAAGTTGCCTTTTTATAGTCAACGCCTCATCTTCAAAGCCCACTGTAATTTCTTCCTCTGCCATGGTTTTGTTCTCCATTGACATTGACGAATGGACTCCATCATGGAGAGACTTTTCATCATCATGTAGGAGGAGTTGGATCTCATTTATCTGGTCATAAAACTGCAGCACTTTTGCTTCGATCGTCTTAATCTCTTCCATGACATTTATACCAATTAAAATATCAAAAAAACTGTCACCGTTGTTGTTGCTGTCTCTCTGCCCTGGAACTTCAACATCAAAAAGACGGATGAGTTTTCTTGTCTTGGAGATCACATAATAAATTTGAATCGACAGGTTTTTAGCTTCATCGTTCAGCTCATGCTGCTGCTGCTTCTCGTCCATATCCTTGAGAATGATTGCTAGGAATCTTAACCGATGGTAAAAAGAGTCGATATGATCTATCTGATCTGCCGTCAAATTGCACGCCTCACTGATCATTAGATGATTCAGTTTCTCCAAGACAGAATAGTTTTCACCCATCTCCGTCTGGAATCTCTCTCTCTGTTTCTCCAAGACAGAACAAATTTCATCCGTCTCCCTCTTGTATCTCTCTGTCAGTTCCTCCAAGGGAGTATATTTTTCAGCCTTCTCCCTCTCGAATCTCTTTCTCAGTTCCTTTCTCAATTTCTCTACTATCTCTCTCTCTTTCCATCTCTCTATCTTTCTTTTTTTCTCTCTCTCTCTTTCTCTTTCTCTTTCTCTTTCTCTTTCCATAGCCCGATTTCGGTGCTCTGCTGTCTCTCTCAAGTTTTGTGTTCTGAAGACGGAGTTCAATCAGAAAAGACTTTGTGGGTGTTTTGCAGGAAAAAACTGGTGATTGACCAGAAGGAGCAAGTCGCTTCTCGAGTTTGGATCAAAAGGAAACATTGAAAGCAGAATAAATTTAAAAATTAAGTCTAATTTTTTATTTTAAATAACAATACTCATAAATAAATGTAATTATAAAAATCAATAATGTAATCTAATTTAAGTTCTCAATTCACCAACCATTTATTGGGTGTCATTATTAATTTTTACTATTTTCATAAAATTTTAAACTATATCATGTAGAGAAAGAGATTTAGAAAATTACAAATATATATACATATTTTTATTAAGTAAAATTGTTGAAAAAAAATATATTTTGCTCATTAAATTCAATATAGGTGTGTAGAAAATATCTAAAATATATATTTTTATTAAGTTTAATGATTAAAATATATATTCTGATAGTTTTATTATGATATAGATTAAAAATAAATAAAAATTTAAAAAAAAATTAAAATTTATTTTGTTATAAAGTTCAAACATTAATTTATTTATTTTTTAAATTTTTCTAAAAAAGAATTTAAAATTTTTCTTAGATGGGCAAAAAGAGAATTTAAACTATTCCTATAAATTTGTTTAAGGCACCAACCTGTGTCATGCGCCTAACTTCGACTGGGCCATATGAATGACTTTTTTGTTGCAATCCACTGGGAGTGTTCATACATTTTTTTTTTCTTCTTTTTCTAAGCACTATCAATGTCTTCTGAATTTTTTTTATTTGATATAATTTTTTTTTTTTTTTTTTAAGGCACCAACCTGTATCATGCGCCTAACTTTTTTTGTTGCAATCCACTGGGAGTCTTCCTATCTAATTTCATATATCTTTTTCAATTTTTTTTTTTAAATCTTTCAATCAAATACAACATTAGTATTAAAAAAAATAGAGAATTTAAACCAAAAATGTTATGAATCATAAAAATTATTTTAAATTTTACTTTAAAAGTGTGTGTGGTATAAATTTAAAGTTAATAGGATGTAAGCCATCATCATAACAAATGTAAACTATTGATTCCTTTTTTCTAAAAATAATTTTCTTAAGTATTTTTTTCTAAATTTCAAACATTACTGAAATTAAAATACAAATGTGGTCATGCCGCTACCTATGGAGTATTATTGTTTTTGGTATGACTTATCAGTTGCCTTTCTTTTTGCTTATTATGAAAAGACGTACAGAAAAATAGAGAGATAATGTGACCCAAATTAACCAATAAATTAATAAGCAGCTCATTTATTAAGCAGTATCTCAGTTTTTTCTTTTTGAATTTTCACTTCTTATTCACATATACTAGCAATAAACCCACGCTATGCACAAAGTGAAATTTTTTCATTTTTTTAAATATAAAATATTATAAAATAAAAATAATTCATTGTATTTATTTGAATGCTATAAAAAATTTCTACTAAAACTAAAATAGTTTAATAATTTTAAACTAACTAATAAAATTTAATTGTTAAAAGAATGTCAAATTTCGTTAAGGATCTATATTGATTAGATGAATTGTAACATTAACTAACTTTTAATATCTCTAATAAAAAATAGTTGTGGTGATCTATTACATGAAATAATATATTAAGCGATAAGATGGTCATATTTAGACTTTGAACTGCGAATTGAAAGCCTTATCGGCGGCCGATTTCGAAATTGATTAGTGTTTCATACTAGTTAGAATATATGTGATTTTATGGTAGATTTAATTAAAAATTGGATTTGGTATGATTAAATTAGATTAAATAATATTAATTTACACTTGTTTGAGTTATTATAAGTTTGCCACTTAGTGGCTTGATTCTAGACAACCTTTATTTTGCTTTATTACATTGGATGCATCATTTGTTCATCTTCTTGTGACCAAACTGAGAGAAGGAGAGTGTAGGAGAGAACAACTTGATTTCAACTAGGATTTGGCTTGAAGTTAGGAGAATTGAAGAGAATTTGCATATTTGAGCTTCCATACCTAGAATTGAAGACCTAAGGTAAGGAGTTCATCCTTTTAATTATGAATTTGAGTTGTCCTTGCTAGATTCATGATGAAATTGGTATTTAAAGTCTAGACTTAGCTCAAGGTGTTGTTTTGAGAGTCAATCCATGCATGCATGCATAAAAATCCTTGTTTTGAGTTTGAATTCTAAGATTCCTTCCACGCATGTGTTAATTTCACTCACATTATGATCATTCAACTTGTTTTCCATCAAATTATCAAGTTTGGTTATGTTTTGGAGGGTTTGAATTCAAAGAGGTTCTTGCATGTTGAATTAATAGCATATTCATAAAGTTCATGTTAATTTTGCACAAATTGAGTTGCTCTTGGGCCATGATTTCTTGAAATGATTTTTAATACATGTTGTTTTATGAGTTATTATATGCTTCCTCAAATATTGGCCCAGAAAAATGAGTTTTGAAGGCTTAAAGGTTGAGTTTCATGCTTGGAGGTCAATCTGGATTTTCCAGAAATTTGACCCACGCTCGAGCGGGGACTTTCACGCTCAAGCGTGAAGCCTGAGTACATGCTCTTCCACTTGAGCAGCGAGAGTCACGCTCGAGCGTGAAATGCGTATACCCAGAAGTTTGTGTGTTTTGCAGTCCACTCGAGCGGGGAAACCACGCTCGAGCGAGGGTCTGTGTCACACGCTCGAGCGGGGGTCGAGCGCCCGTCGAGCGTGAATTTCATGCATCCAGCACTTTTCATAAGTTTGCAGTCCACTCGAGCGGAGAAGTCCACGCTTGAGCGGAGCTTCATTGTCTGCATGTCCGCTCGAGCGGGGAAAGCCACGCTCGAGCGTGGACCTTATCTTCAGCAAAATTTGAGAAATGGTTTTCAATGCATTTTTGCTTCAATGCATTTTTGCATCATCATTCCATCATAAGCATTCCTAGGCCATGTTTAAGACCCCATAATGAGGATAGGAGATTCGGAACACACTAAGAGCCAACGAAATAAGTTTTGTACAATTAGAACGTGTGTTTCAAGTGTGCATCTTTTATGTGTTGTGTAGGTCACGTGCCACGTACCGTTTGACCAAGTTTACTCCGTCTGTCTGTCTCAAGGCCCACTGTGAGTAATAACTCTATAAAGTTATGTTTAACCTAAGTATTTTCTAACTGGTATGGTATGATCTGTTTTCTACAATGCTATCTTACGAATTATGAATGAATGTCCAATTTTCTGAAAAGTATTTATGGCACCCTTAGTTCACGTGGCCCTCGCCCGGGGGTAACAATACCGCGCCCAATCTGCACGTGGCCCTGGCCTGGGGGTAACAATACCATGGCTACTTGCGCGCAAGATATGGACCTTTATGGTCGTTGGTACCAACTATGCATGTGGGTCTCTGGACCAAATTGATCTGATAGCTAATGGGTGTACCACGTATGATCTTATGCAAAATCTGAATGTGAAAATGAGTGTATATCTAAATCTATTTCTGTTTTGAAGTCTGACTATGTTCTGATTTAAATACTGGATCCTAACTTGTGGTGGACATCATTCATAAAACTCCTTTACTCTGTTATTATTCACTGGGCTTGCGCTCACAGTTTATATTATGTATGTAGGTGAGCCGGCGGCTGACCAGGGCCAGAGTTGACAGCCTTCTATTCTGTTTTTGTCAGCCAACCGTTGTGCCTCCCGAGGAGGTTCCGATTGAAGTCTCGTTATATGGCTGTTTTTTGTATTCATGCTAGTCTTTGTGTATGCTCTGGGAAGTACATTCTATAAATACCCTGTAAATATTGTGTATCTGGACTGGCATGTTTATATATATATATATATATAAGTTTTGAAATGTTCTGTCCCATGTACGTTATCACAGCTCATTGGACCTTGTCTATTTTGTATTATTGTTTCCGCAGCCCCTTATTATTTGCTAATCTCTTCAGAGGCCTTTGGTAATCCATAGATTACTGGCAGGTTACAGTGCTAAACCTACAGGGGCAGGTTTGTGTCGTGACAGGTATGTGAAAGAAAATGATAGTAAACTCATTGGCTACATTGATAGTGATTAGGCAGGATCATTGGATGATCGAAAGAGTACATTAGGTTATGTAATTTGTATTGGCTAAAAAATTATCTCTTGGAGTTCCAAGAAGCAGAAGACTGTAGCTCTATCATCAGCAAAAGCAGAATATATTGCAGCTACAGATGCAACTTGTGAAGCAGTCTGGCTTAGAAGAATTCTCTCAGATATGGAGCACAAAAAGAAATGTTCCACTACAATTTTTGGTGATAGCATGTCAGCCATTACAATGAGCAAAAATCCAGTATTCCATGGCAGGACAAAGCATATTGAACTACGACATCATTTTATTCGAGATAGTGTACAGAAAGGTGAAATCCAATTGGAGTTCGTCAACACAAAGGAACAATTAGCAGATATCATGACAAAAGCAATGCCAATAGAAAAATTCTTACAGTTTCAAGAATGCATGAAGATTACAAATTAAGTGGGGGTGTTAAAATATAATTTGTAATCTAAAAAAATCTAGAGTAGTTAATGAATAATTTATTAAGATATTTATCTAGAAAAATCTAGAGTAGTTAATGAATAATTTATGAAGACATTTAGAAATATCTAGTAGATTGAAATAATCTATCTAGATATTTAATAATGATAGAAATATCTAGAAATGTATAATAATGATATTGGAAAATATCAAACCTTTCTAGAACCGTTCTAGAAAAGGTTAAGATGATGAGGTTCTTTATATAAAGCCATGAGCTAATTGTAAATGTATGTATGCAAGAATCTTGACTTGTACTCAACATAATATGAAGAAGTTTTCTTATATTTGCATTTCTACCTTATCTTCTTCTATAATTCCCTTCCTAGCTTGCCCAAGTTCTTATCAAATATACCTTGTCACCCCAACAAAGAAAACTCTCTGAAAATTACTCAAACTCAATCCAACTAATTGAACTCCATGTACCACCATTGCCTAACCTCCCTCCGTCGTACCACACCACCAAAGACCTCCCTTCCCACTTCATGCCCACCCTCAAAAAGGCCTTCGACTTTGCCAAACCCAACTTCTCCCTCCTCCTCAAAACCCACAAACCAGACCTTCTCATCTATGATTTTCTTCAGCCTTAGGCTCTAGTGGTCGCCGCTGAGTATGGTATTCCAGCAGTGGACTTCGTCACTAACAGCGCCACCATGACCGCCTTCATGCACCACCTCTATAAAGACCTACTTATCACTTTTCATTTTTTATCGATTTATCTTCGTGATTATGACAAGGTAGAAGTATTCCATTTGCTCAATCCTTTGAAAAACCTCGACAAGGACAAGACTCGCTGTTTCGAGTGCCTTGATCGATCATCGGAGATTGTTCTGATCAAAACTTTTAAAGAAGTTGAAGGTAAGTACATTGATTGTCTCTCTGGTTTGGTTGGGAAGAAGATTGTGCCTGTCCCTCTTGTCCAAGACTGTGTCGACGACAACGATGAGAGCGAGATTATTGGGTGGCTAAACAAGAAGGAGCAACGGTCCACAGTGTTTGTTTGTTTTGGCACCGAGTATTTTCTATCGGACGATGAGATTGAAGAGATACCTTATGGGTTGGAGCTTTCTGGTGTTAATTTGTTATGGGTTGTGAGGTTTCCAATGAGAGCAAATACAAGTGTTGAGAAGGCAATGCCTAGAGGGTTCATTGAGAGAGTAGGAGAGAGAGTCATGGTGGTGGAAGGCTGGGCTTTTCAAGTGAAGATTTTGCTGCACCCAAGCATTGGTGGTTTTGTGAGTCACTGTGGATGAATATCAAAGATTTAGAACTTGGTATTTGATCGTAGTGGTGTGCAATGGTGGTGTAGCACACCATCACACCACTATTACACAAAATAACAACTTCCATAATGGTGTTTCAGACATCAAATCCTTTAGCACTAATATAGCAAGCTATATACTTAAGAGTAACATTAGGTATCATAAAAAAATATCATGAAAATGATCATGAAAGATTCTTCACCGTTAGATTACACATACAAGAAAACACCACACACTAATCAAAGGATAAAAAAATTTCATGAAGTATTTCATGATATTTTTTTCATGATTATACTTAATGGCCATAGTTGAAGCCATTACGTTTTTGACCGTTAGGCCTAGCATCCACACCATCATGACTATTAGCTATTACCAAGATTTAACAAGTTTGTAATAAGTAAAAGAAGGCTGAAATCTAGCAATATACAATCCAAAACAAAAAGTAGAAAACAAAGAAATTAGTAGTGAGAATAAAATAATTGTGTTGTTGGAAATTAATTTGTACTTGGTATATTGATTTACTTTATTTACCAAATTTCACATACATGTGTTTATATAATTCACAACCCTTATGGCAGAAGTGCTGTTTACCAAACCAATAAATAAATAAATAAAGTCAAAATCAATAACAAAAAGATCAAATTTTTATTAAATATTTGGGCATGCAAGATAAACAAGATTAACAATTCTTGACACCTTTTTATTCGTTAAAGCCTAATCACATCTGGGAAGAAAAAATAAATTAATAGCTCTAACTTATATCGCATATGATGTGCCCTTTCAATTAGAGAATGACACGTAAATATGCAACCACTTGACCTAAAAACTAAATACTAACTATGGAAACTAATATAACCTGACTGAAAACTGAAGAAACATCTAAATTTGAATTCTAATAGTGCCAACCGATTACTCTTGTCTATTTTTTTGGCTGTAAAGTCTCACCAACTCCTCCACCACCCCATCTACATCCTCCTCCCCTTTGATACTTAGGATTTCACTCAACTCCCTTGCTTTGTTCCTCACCGCCTCCCCACCATCTTCAACCACCACTTTTTAAATCAACTCAGCCACATTTTTTCAATCAAGCTCTTGTCCTTCACAGCCTCCATGCCAACCCCTATCAACGAAAGCAATAAAAAAAACACGGACACTAGCATATGACATAGCAACTTTGAAAAAAAAAAAAAAGATGTCAAATAAAATGTTTTCTATATATTTTTATTTGTTATGTATATAAATATATAAATTGTAACGAGTTGAATCAAATTGAATTTATACTTTAATCTCAGTGGAGGATTTATTTTAAATTATTAAAATAAATTTATTTTGGACCCAATTGATTGAATCGTGACCCGTTAGTAACCATGAAATATTGTTGTGATTTTATTATTATTATTTGATTACCATAAAAGAGTTGTGAATATTTATGGTGTATACCATTAAACGAAATATATTTTGTGGTGAGAAAATATTATGTTTACTTTTATTATTAAAGATGTTGAAATGTATATATATAGGTGTATATATATATGGTTAGATATTTGTATAGTTATATATTTGTTTAGTCAAAGAAAAGAAAATATCTATAAATAGAACTTAATAGATATTTTTTTATACTTTGGGTGTTCTTTCCTAGTTCTTGCCATGGAGAAAAGAAAGAAAAAGAGTTCTAAGTTGGCTTTTCATGGGTTTGATGTAGTGTAAGTCATTTTTGACCCCTAGTGCTTTGGAACAAAACGTAAATGGCGGAAAAGGCGTCGTTTGGCTCTAAGAAAATTTAATTTCTATTGCCGAAAATTTGAAAGTTTCTTGGCTTGAGGTAGGGATTTTTCCTACTCTTCTTTATACAATTTTACTTGATTATAGGGAGCTTAGAGTTGTATATAATTTAATTAGAATTTTTGAAAATTTTGTGATTTATTTGCTTAAAAGGGAAATTTTGAGAAAAATAAAAATTTGATGTCCAAATTGCGAAAATGTAAACTTGGAATATGTTTGTAAGATTATGAAAGAGCTATGTTTTAAATTTGAACAAAAACGGACTTCGACTCGATCGGTTTTGAAATTTTTACCGTTTTGCGATCAAAAGAGTATGTTTAAAGAAAACAAAGGAATTACATTTAACTTTTGGGTCTTTTGATCAAAATAGGATGTCATAGTTGAATAATGCTAGGAGAATGAGTTTGGAAAGAAAAAGATGTTTTCTTGGGCATTAACGGTATTATTTTGCTTAATGTATTTGTTGGAATAAAACCAACACGGTTAGAAATGGACCTTGAGAGGTTACCGGACGTGATTGTGGTATAAAAACTAGTGTAGTTGTTTATATTTGATGAGATGTGGAATAGATTGTATTTATTGGATTTTTTTTTTTTTTGAAATCTAATTGTTTAAATATCTATTTAGAAATATCTGTTTTGGGCTATCGGTGGAGGATAGCCATGATTGTTGTCGAAATGCATGAGACTTAGGTAAATTGAACCACATTCCTCATTTGTTGCATTGGACATTGCATTATATCCGTTTCAATGGAAATGTATCTGTTTTTGAGAAATGTTTGGAAATGTATCTATTTGCGAAAAGATGAATACTTGGTGAATCTGGGTAGAGAGTGTAGAACTGCGCGATTAGGTGTTGAACCTTCCAGTTTACTGGTAAAAATGACAATGGTAGTGCATTAGAGCCTACTTGCAAACACTCACCTAGAGATTCATAGAGCTTGTATTCATGTAACAGATATGGTTTAAAATAGAAATGGTTTTATATCTGTTGTTGCAACTCAACATTGCATGCTTTATAAAAAGATAGATAAATTGTTGTATCATGAGCATGGCATGAGCATACTCCTCTTTAGTCTTGTCATGGTTCATATATTGTGCAGTATATCTCTACTGGGCTATGGCTCACCCTATAAAGGAAACCATTTCAGGTACAGGTGCTATGCCTCCGCCAAGGCATTGACTTGGAAGGACTTGGAGCTGAGGCTTAATTTTTGTTTTATTGTTATTTGTTAAATGTATGCCCAGGGCTGTATTTGCGTTGAGTTGAAACTCTATTTTGTGTAACCAAGAATGTTCTTGGATAAATTTGTAAACTTGTAGGGCACTTATTATTTGTTTGGCTTCCATTTCATTCTTGTTGTAAAATGTATGCTTGGGATTGGAACTGAGGCATTGTGATGTGAATAGCATGTATTTGGCATTTTGGATTTAATGGAAATGGATGTATGGAATAGTTAGCTATACATATGTGTTTGCCTATCAAGTGGGTTTTGTAGCATAAATAGATATACCCTGCCCAATTTTCGGAGCGTTACATAAATATAGGTTGTAAAGACAAAATGCATCGATATTTGTGGGTGTATTTTTGTTTTTCCATTTTTCCCTCCATGTTTCTATATATTTTATTAACTCAAATTAGCTTTCTAAAATTATAAAGACACCTACAAAGCTTTCCTAAAGTGTGTCCAAATGCAATAGACACCTATGTACGTGAAACATATTTGTCAAATCATCAAAGGTACAGTGGTGTCTGGGATTAGGGGCTGTATTCCTACCACATTCAATAAATAAATAACGTAGAGTTAGAAAAATAGATTTGATTTATCAACAAAGAGAATATTATTAAGAAAAAGGAAAAATGGTAGAAACGGGGGAAAAAGAGCAGAAAAGATGGGGCTCAAAACCGATTCCCAATTTTGAATCTAAAGTCTAATTTTCATGTGAAAACTTGTCTTTAAGAAACTGTTTTTTCAAATTTGGTTGACAGTCAAACGGCATTGGATCTCAACAAAACTTGACACACATGACAAACTAAGCACAAATGACTTGTAGGAAAAAGCAGGACTCGAAATCGATTCCCGATTTTGAATCTGGAGTCTAAATTTTGTTTGTGAAAACTTGTCCTTAATGAACTCGTTTTCTAAACCGATTGATAGTCTAAAATGCTCAAATGACGTCAGATGTCAACGAAACATGACACACATGGCTAACTAGGCACAAATGACTTGTAGGAAAAGACGGGACTCGAAACCGATTCTTGATTTTGAATCTAAAGCCTAATTTCTATTTGTGAAAACTTATTCTTAAGAAACTCTTTTTCCGAACCTGTTAACATAATAAAATGCTCAAACGGCGTCAGATGTCAATGAAACTTAACATACATGACTAACTAGCCACAAATGACTTACAGGAAAAGACAAGACTCGAAATCGAATGCTCATTTAGAAACGCTATCCAGAGGTCTAAGAATAGTTGGAGAATCTGTTGGAAGATACATTGCGTAGCGTTTGATTTATGTATATGTTACAATCTTATTTATTTTTTTAAAAAAATAAATATTAAATGTTTTACACTTTTTTGTAAGCTTAAAATTAATTATGTTATAAATAATTATTATTATTTTGTTTCTTTTTGCAGATGCTACCTTTTTAAGTACGTGATGAGATCTTCACATATCGATATTGGAATTTACTGTAGATACTAAAACAAGCTGTAATATATATATATATATATTTATTTGTATTGTCGATACTTTTGTTTTGTTTTAGATACAAATTTGAGCTCTTGAATTATAAAAATAATAATAATAATAAAATAATAATAATAATAATAAATTATTAATATTGTTGGAGTATGTTTTATATATTTTTGTAAAGAATATTTGGTTGACACTGTATTATTACAGGGTACGTATATATTATTATTTGTATATATTAATACAGTTTCCATATATATTATTATTCATATATATTATTTTGTGAATGTGGATATGGATGTATTTTATTTTAGAAAATATTAATAATTTGTACATGGAATGAATTAATAAAATATATATTTATTTTTTGAAAATAATTATTTTGCAACAGTAATAAACTGTCACTAATGTACTCATCATTTCCTTACATTTCATTAGCGACGGGTTAACCTGTCGCATATACATATTAGTGTCATCTTTAGCGACGGTTTAAACTGCCGCAAATAATTACTTATTTAATTTAATTTTTTTTTTTTTGCAATGTTTAAGACCATCGCTAATAATACTTTTTGCGATGTCAACTACCATCTCTAAAAAAAATTTTGATGATGGCATCCTAAACTGTTGCTAAAAGTGATGGTTTCCCTGCTTTTTTGTGTCAGGTTAAACCATCGTAAAAAATCATTGACGGTTTGTAACTGTCACAAATATCTTTTGTCACGCCCTCATTCCGCTACCCCATATTTCCCGTAGCTATTCTATCTCAAAAAAATCTTTTGGGACAACATATAGACCTTTTGCAACATTTAAAATCGTCTCAAAAGATCCGATTTTTAATAGTTAGGGAAACGTCTCGTAAACCACTATGGTATTCTCCAGTTTGACTTGTACGGAGACAAGGTTAGCATTATATCCTCCCAAACTTCTCATTGTTTATGAAATTTTTATGGAGGGTTAGAAATTTTGCAAAATGGTTGCAAAAGGTGAAATTATTTAGATTTTGAAAAGAAAATTATATAGATGTTGAGGCCAAAATAATAATTATTTTAGGACAAATTACACTATTAGTCCCTATAGTTTGGGATTTGTGTCACTTTAGTTGCTGATTTTTCAATTGTGACACATTTGACTCTCAATTTTGAATCTTATTCCAAATAAGGATAATTGAACATACCATTGCTTAATTTCAAGGACAAAATTGTCAATTTAATAAAATATAAACTAATTTGACAAAAATAAATGTAAAAAAAATATTTTAATTTTTTTTAAAAATTATTTCTACCCACCAAAAAATAAAATTATGTAAAATTGATAAAAATTAATAAAAATTACATGATTAATTTTTAAAAATTAATTTTACATGATCATCATCTAAATACATAATAAAAATTAATTTGGTAAAAAAATAAATAAATGTCTAAAAGAGTTATCAATTTTATGTAATTTTATCTTTAGTAGCTAGAAATAATTTTTAAAAAGTTAAAAATAATTTTTTGACATTTATTTTTGTCAAATTAGTTTATATTTTATCAAATTGATGATTTTACCCTTGAAAAATCCAATAGTATTTATAATTGTCCTTATTTGGAACAAGATTCAAAATTCATGGTCAAATGTGTCACAATTAGAAAGTCAGGGATCAAAATGATACAAGCCTCAAAATATAGGGACCATTATTGTAATTCACCCATTATTTTATATATCTTCAAACTTTGTTTGGTTGACTTTTCAGTTTTCTAAATAAAAATTCAAAAATTAACTTGGTAAAATGAATGAAAAAAAATATATTCGTCATTTTTATCTCATCACTTTTTTTTGAGTCATTTGTATACATTAACATAATCTAAGGGGAAAGAGAAAGTGGATCACCCTCAATGCCCATTTAGGCAACGCTTTTTTTTTTTTTTCCTTCTTCAATTGATAAGAGGCGGCTAAACTATAATTGAAAAAAAATGAGAATATATAATGGGCCATATAAGAGAAGGGAGAATTGTATGGCATTATTACAATCAAATGTGAGATAAATATATCCGACGAATAATTAGTACAATCCACCTCTATCATCTAACAATCAAATGTGAGTTTAAAGTGCTTGTAACTAAGAAAAATGATTTTTTTAAAACTCAACTAGAATAATTTGACAGTGATAATTTTATTTTTTTTATTTTTGTAATTGTAAATCATGATGATGAGTGTTTTGACATGAAATGAATGAACTACAAAAAGCCATATAATTCTATATAAGATCTTATTTTGCACTTGATTTTAGGTTTTTTTTACCTTTTTATTTTTGATTGTTAGTTTCTTTTACTATAATCTTCAATTTGATGAGTTAATAAGTGTGAAGGTGAATTTGGGCAGGTGATATCATTCATATTGGCAACTGGGGTTGGTGCAGGTTTCGGTGTTACTAAGGATCTGAAGAGAATTATGGGTATTTTGAATAAGCTTTCAGGCAATGATCTCGGATCAAAGTTAGATTACTTCTTTAACAAGACCTATGTCTAAGCTGGTTTTCTTTTCATTGGATTCCTAACCTCTGGAATTTCTTCTATCACATCATTGCTCGCTCTTTCTAAGAGAGAATAAAATCAAGGAAAGCAATATGTACACAGAATACATAAAATCTCTTATAAAAGAGACTTTTATTTATGAGAGATTCTATGCATTTTGTGCACATAATTTCTGTGCAAGTAAGGTTTCTACAAAATAAACTTATTGAAGGAAACAAGTTTCTTCCAAGTTTTTCCAATAAAATCTACCCTTTTGGTTGCATTAGTTGAGTTATTACAGTTTCAGTTATTGAATTTTGTGAGTTCATATGTAATTTTGATTTATGATGTATTTAATTATCATTGTAATTGTTGACTCATTATACATCATTGTGTGGTGGTAATCTAACATATATATCTCATTTTGTTTTTTTCATGATGGAGTTTCGTCATAAGAAAACAAAAGTACTATGAATCCACTTTTATCAACTCATAAATTATCCTTAATGTATTTGTGTGGTAGAAATTAAATTGATAAAATGTGGAGTCATAAATAACATGAATGTGAACTATTGATTCTCTTTTTAGGTATATTCTGAATTTATAAATCTAAGTTTGTAGTGTTATTGAACAAGAAATATATATGTGGGAGAAATGAGATATATGGGTGTGTTGAAATTGATAGGGGCATTCTATTTGAGCCCAAAAAATATCTTAGTACGCCCAATTTAAATTTTTAAATTTTTAAATTTTAATTCCTATTATATCTTAATGTGAATTTACTAATAAGGACAATTCATATTAAACCCTACAATAATTTCTTTTTTTCTCATGGTACACCCTAATTTATTATTTCTATTCAAATCTCTACATTTTCTTTTCCAAAAGATCAAAGTTAGTTTGTCTTCTTCTTCTTCTTTCTCACTCCAAAACTCTGATCCACCTTACCAAAACTCACCATTATCATTAATATCATTATTTTTTTATTATTTTGAAACCATAAACCCTAGAAGAAAGTTTGAATAATCAAACAATAGAGGAAAGTGATAATCAAGATAATATTTTGAACCAACCCATCAAAGAAGAGGTAAGCATTCATATAAAAATCAAAATAGAATTATTAATTTATGTATTTTTTCACATGTCCCATTATATTGTTAAATTTTTTAATTTTCACAATTATATAAATAGCATTATAGCTTCTCCAAGTCACAACAGAAGCATTAATTTCAATATAAAAACCAAACAACCTAGGTTGCTATTTATGTCAAATATGTAATAGGAGATTCTACATGTTGCAGCACCTTTCAATAATTTTTAATTTTAATTTTTTTTTTTTTGGTCCTCTTAATTTTTTTTTTTTTTTTTTTTTTTGGGAGACCTGTATGCTGTGACACCTTTCTATATGCTGCCAACCTTTTGGATTTCAATGGCTAGGGTTAAAAAAAAATGTACATCTAGTTTCTCGCAATTTCCATTGAGATTAAGTTTATCTATCAATTTTCGTTGCATTCAAATTTATATATTAGTTTGTAATTAATTATTTTAACATTTGGTTTCATTTTATCATTTTTTTTTTTTTTACATAAAGGTGAATATTCACTTATTTTTGGTCATTATTATTCGGTTCTGAAAGTTCAAACAAATTCAATTTGTTCGGTTGTACATTGCCAAACAACATGACAATGTTTAGCTTTGTATATCCGAACATTGTGACTTTATTCATCTTTGTATGTCCGAAGAATATGAGTAAAATATGACTTTTTTTTCCTTTGTTTGACCTTGTATGTCCAAACAATATAACTTTGTTCCTTTGTTGATTTCATAGAGAATTCCATTTTGGAGAATGTGGAGCATGCTGAATGTGTGTTAAACTACACTAGTGAATTTACCACATGCGAGGTAGGATTACTATTGTCAATTACTTCTTTTATTAATCTTTATATTTATATTTGCACTAACTGTAAGCTAATAGGTTTAATGTAGATATTTCAAAGCAGAGAAGCAATGATTTATTGGGCACGCGATGTTGGCAAGAAGAATGGTTTTGCTATAATTGTGAAATATTCAGATTCTGGTGGTGGTCATTGGACACCAAGAATTAAACTAGCATGTGAGAGGAGTGGAAAGTATAGACAGAAAAACAAGGTGAAAGTTTATTCTCATGATGAGAATGTTAGGATGACCGGGACCAAAAAGTGTGATTGTCCATTCTTGCTAAAGGGTGATAAGTTAAGTACTAACAATGATTAGATGTTGCATGTAGTATGTAGAGTGCATAATCATCCAGCTGCGGATCATCTTGAGGGGCATTCATATTTGGAGAGATTATCACACCAAGAAAATGAATTGTTGGTGGATATGTCTAAGAGTATGGTGAGACCAAAAGATATTTTAGTTACCTTGAAACAGAGGAATCCGTTGAATGTAATAACAATGAAGACAATTTATAATGTGTGTCACAAATTTAAAGTGAAAGAGAAAGCCAGAAGATCACAAATGCAACAACTGTTGGGGAAATTAGCAAAGCATGAATATATTGAATGGCATAGATGTGAACAAAATACCATGGTTGTCACTGACCTCCTTTGGGCTCATCTATTTAGTTTGGATTTGTTTCGTGCATTTCCACGTGTCTTGATTATGGACTGTACATATAAGACCAACAGGTATGGTCTTCTCATGCTTGAGATTGTAGGTGTGACTTCCACAGATATGACATTTTTAATATCTTCAGGATATTTACAATTCGAGCCAACCGATAACTATATATAGGCTTTGAATATTACGTGGTCTTATGGATGAGAATATTTTTCCTGAGGTTATTGTCACAGATAGAGAGCTTGCATTTATGAATGCCATTGATGTTGTGACGATGGTATATAAATAAGAATGTGTTGGCTAAGTGGAAGAAGATGTTTGATAGTAAAGACACGTGGGAAAAGTTTAACTCTTCATGGAAATTGTTAATCTTCTCTTCGTCTAAAGATGAATACCATGAACACCTTAGCACACTGCACAAAGAGTTTAGTGCATATCCAGAGGCACTTGATTATGTTACTCAAACACGGTTGAAGCAATACAAGGAGAAATTTGTTGCATCATGGACAAATTCATGCATGCACTACGGGAATGCTACAACGAATAGGTAAATAATTTAGCAATTACATAAACTCAATTTGTACTTATTTGTATATGAACTTGATAATGTTTAAAACTTTTATTTGATTAAGGCTGAGAGTGCACATTCATCACTAAAGAAAGAACTTGAATCCAGTCAAGGGAGTTTTGAAACTTGTTAGAGTAAGATACATAATTTGCTTGAGTTACCACACACTACCATCAAGGCTTCATTCCAGAAGAGTTTGATAGCTGTCCAACACAATTTTACTCCTTCTGAATTTGTCTAGCTTCGGGGTAATGTATCCATATGTGCTTTGGAAAGCATATTAGCAGAGACAAAGAGAGCAGAATCCATTGGAATTGATTCTTCAGCATGAGCTTATGTCATTCGGCATACCCATGGTTTGCCTTGTGCACATGAGATTGCTTATTATATAAGACAATTACTTCCTATTCCACTTGAGACAGTACATGCACATTGGAGGACACTTGATATGTCTAATTGCCTAATAAAGATAAATTGGAGTTAACTTGTATTCGAGAAGTAGAGTTGGTTATTAAGAAGTTTTTTTTCTAGTAAAACTAGTGTGAGACTTGAGATTTTAAAGAAATTGAGAGAGATTGTGAGTCTGGATAGCACATTTCTCATTGAACCAAAGTTAAAGCCCAATCCAAGACCTCGTGGTCATTGGAAGGTTAATTTATCCACAAAACGTAACCCATGTGCTTTTGAATTGGCTGAATCTAGACATGGTAGTGCCTCTACACAATCACATTCATAAAAAGGTACACAAGAATTTGTCAATGGACAAAAAAAAAAAAAAAAAAAGGAGCTACCAAAGAAAAGGTATATGAATTTGTGGTATTGTAATACAATATAAGTTCAATATTATTTACTTGGTCAAATGTAATTAATGACATTTTTCTCTAGGTGTACCAAACAAGATAAGTACAACATTCTTCATACATTGATGCATTTCCACAGTGTATAAGGCCATACATTAAGCATGTGAAGGATGTAAGTCCTGATGGACATTATGGATTTAGATCGATTGCTGGTTTGATTGGCCATCGTGAAGATCATTGGGTTAAAGTAAGACATGACATGTTTCTAGAGTTGCACACTTACAATGATTTATATACAAAGCTTTACAGGTCGTTTAAAAGGATTGAGGAGCTTGCCCATAGTTTGACACACTTTGATACAAAGCCATCACGAACAGAATATTGGATGACAATGACAAATATGGGGCATCTAATTACATCATCCTATAATATTGTCTTTTGCCATTTCTCAGCACAACAGTGCCTTGCATTCCTACCACTAAGATCAAACCCATTGCCACCACTTGATTGCACAGAGATATCCATTGGTTTCGTGAACGGAAACCACTTTGTTGAGGCATACCCATAATTCGATTACTATGTTGTTATTAACCAACAATAATGTATAACTTTATTTTGTTGTTGTTTTGTAGTTGTTTATGGAGCAGGACCACCCTATTCCTCCAATAGCAAGCAATTGGCGAAGGTATCGCTACAGTTGTATTGTAGGATGGAAGAGTCCATATGATAAACGAATTACTCATTTCAAGGAAATCGTGAATAAAAATGTTGTTACAAAAGAAACATTTGAGACCATTGACATTGATTGAGAAGTTTGTCCATGTTAAATTGATGTTAGTTTCAACTTCATTGATTGGCCTTTTTTTTGTCATAATACTTGAGTGATAGTGTTTCTTTGAGTTATTTGGACAGAAATAATTTATTTTATTACTTATTTGATTTGTTGCGTTGTTGTGGAAGCCAATTCTTGTTTGTGTTATATCCAGTAAGTGTTCGGCTTTGCATTTTCAAACACTTGCTGATATATTTTGTGAGGTTATTTTTTCCATTGCTTGGTTTTCCATTGCAATCTCTCACTATGAACTGTTTAATAATTTATTCTTGGGTATCTCTTTATGATATCTAATTTTTGCAATCAAATTTGGATCAGCCATAACAACCAAGACTTCCAATATCAGCCGTAAGCTCATTTAAGAACCAAAACCAACATTCATGCCAATGTAACTTCTGCTTGATTAGCGAAAAAATAATATATACAGGAACAATATACATAATACGGTATTAATATAAAAGATAAGAATTAAAATATACAAAAACGGTATTTTGAAGTATTACAATACAATGTTGAAATGCCAACAAGTAATGTTAGTTATGCTCCTAGAGTGTTTGGTTTCAAGATTCAAAAAACAGGATGATGCTGGAGTTCGAAGCTACCTTTGGGGCTAAATTTCCTGGCTGCTGATTAGGAGCGAAGTTCCTTTCAATAAGAATTCCCCATTATGTCTCCTGCATCATCAACCATTTCAATTTAAATATGGAAAACAAGATATATACTGTTGGAAGTATCCATGGAGTTTTCACAATGATAAATCAACTAAGTCATGTCAAAAAAACAAATGAGAGCAAAATGAATTGAGATTTACCAGTTCAACGGAATACTCTGTTTGTGCTCCTTAATAGGGCCCCCATTTTTAAAAGAAGCTTATTTTGTTTTGGCAAAGGTACACCTTCTTGATTCTATATTTGGAACTGATTTTAAATGTCAATAATATTAACAGTGGGTCAGAATCTGTTTGAGTTTGGGGAAAAAAATAGATATCTCCCTTAATTTGAATTCAAATAGAGCTCATTTTATGTCACAATTCAGGTGACACATACAACTACATATTGGAAAAATTCCACAACAGTTCACTAAAAACTCGCTTGAAATGGCATCCAAGAAGATTCTATGGAGCATGGAAACATTTTAGTTTTATCATCCTGTTGTTTCAGAGTATCTTAGCACAAGAGCATCCAACAAGATTCTATGAAGCAGTAAATATGTCAAGAGTATAAGTACATGGCACTCTCAACTTGACTGAACAAACTAATTGATAAATACATTCATGCAACTAGATAATTAATTGAACCACTACTGTATTCTTTCCTCAAACAAATTGGCCACGTTACAGTAACTATGATGTAATTTAAATCGTATGAACTGCAAAGAGGAACTTAGGTGCCTATAAGCACAAGGTTTCCATATTTTGATGCATGAAAATAGCAAAAAAAATCAAAAAAATAAAAATAAAAAATTTGAGAAACAAGAAAGTAAAAGGAAGAGGACAAGTATATCTCTTCTAATTGATTGTCCTATTTGGACTAAATTTTCAAGCAAGTACACCAAAAAAGAAAGTTGCATATCAAAAAGAAACAATAAGCCACTAAGAAGATAAGGATTTTATGTATAAAAAAAAATTGATAAAATGAAACCAAATATTAAAATAATTAATTACAAACTAATATATAAATTTGAATGCAACAAAAAATTGATAGATAAACTTAATCTCAATGGAAATTGCAAGAAACTAGATGTACATTTTTTTTTTAACCTTAACCATTGAAATCCAAAAGGTTAGCAGCATATAGAAATGTGTCACGGCATATAAATCTTAGGGAGAAAAAAAAAAAGTAATAGGACCCCAAAAAATAAAAAATAAAAAATAAAAAATTATTGAAAGGTGTTGCAGCATATAGAATCTCCTATTACATATTTGACATAAATAGCAACCTAACCTGTTTGGTTTTTATATTAAAATTAATGCTTCTGTTGTGACTTGGAGAAGCTATAATGCTATTTATATGATTGTGAAAATTGAAAGATTTAACATTATAATGGGACATGTGAAAAAAATACATAAATTAATAATTATATTATGATTTTTATATGAATGCTTACCTCCTCTTTGATGGGTTGCTTCAAAATATTATCTTGATTATTACTTTCCTCCATTGTTTGATTGTTCAAACTTTCTTCTAGGGTTTCGGATTTCAAAATAATAAAAAACAATGATGTCACTGATAATGGTGAGTTTTCTTAAGGTGGATTGGAGTTTTGGAGTGAGAAATAAGAAGAAGAAGAAGAAAACAAACTAACTTTGATCTCTTGGGAAAGAAGATGTAAAGATTTGAATAGGAATAATGGATTGGAGGAAATCATGAGAAAAAATATATATATATTTTAGGGTTTAATATAGATTTTCCTTGTTAGTAAAATTTATAAATTGAAATTGGGCGTACTAAGATATTTTTTGGGTTCAAATAGAATGCCCCAAATTGTTATGGCTAGTTGGTCTGTAAGGCCCAAATGTAGTGTGTAAGAGAGTTACAAGTCCAACCCACAATAGGAGAAGAGACCTCTTTGGATACAATATATATATATGGGTGTGCTGAAATTGATATGGCTAGCTGGTCTGTTAGGCCCAAATGTAGTGTGTAAGAGAGTTACAAGGCCAACCCACAATAAGAGAAGAGGCCTCTTTGGATACAACATGTTTTTTTTAGGTAATAAAGAAAGTTAAACAACACATATTAGGAAAGGAGAGGGTTAATCCCTCTCATATAAAATTTCAACTATGTTAGCCATTAGAATGGGCCTTAGCAAAATAAGGGAGTTTTCATAGATCTTCAAATCTTTCACCTAGTTTTCTCCCATATGAGTAAGGGCATCTGCACATTGATTAGTTTCTCAAAAAATGTGCTTGATAGTACAATCCATTCAGAAGGTAAGAAATTCAATGTCTTCCACAAGAGCACGGTAAGGGCAGTTTAGGTGAGCTCTTTCATTGATGAGTTTGACAACATCTTAACAATCTATTTCTATCACTACATTTCTCTAATCATTTTCATGAATGATGATTGTTCCGCGGTAAATAGCCCATATTTCTGCTTCAAGACTTACTAGATCCAGCTTTCTAGAGTATTCAAGAATCCAAGAACTTTTTGCATCTCTAAAAAGTCCTCCAAAACCAGCTTTTTCTCAACTTACTTTTTCCATGTAGTTTTATTTTATTTATTTATTTATTATTGTTTTTAATGGGTCCATGTAGTTTTAATTATGAGGATTTGGTATCCAATAAATGTTACTGTCTGATGACTACTGAGGACCTCTCAGGACTTTGCTCCCATTCAAAAACATGCAAGACTTTTTTCCCTCATTTCTTCAAATTTTAAATTGGTCTGCTAACATGAGTCCTAGGAGCATAAGAAAAAACAAAAAAACAAAAAGGTAAAATTTGTTATACTTTTTACTCATTTTATAACACTTTTCATTTATTTTATTTTATTTTTTTAATCTTTTCATCATCTTCATAATAATTTTTATACAAATCTCAATATTAAACTATGTCCATGAGACACTTGTTATCATTTTTTATTTTGAATATCATCTACTGTGGGGATGGATTTGGAAATACTCTTCAGATCCTAGGGGACGCCCGTGATCCTCAGCTAGTCACCTGAAAAGGAATGAACACTCTGGTCGGAGGTGCCGGAATTAGTACTCCGACGGGTAAGTCAGTGTATACTCTCTTAATTGTTTGTATCTTAAGTTAAGCATACTAGTTATCACATACCTTTCTTCGACTATTGTTCCTCTATTTATACTCGTTTCCTGGGCCTCGGGGCCTGGCCCACTTTTCACCCATTATCCTCTTATTTATTCGGCTCCATAATCCAATAGCTATTCGGCCTATTTATTGTATTCGGCCTCCTGATCGTGCATGATAGGGCCGAATAATGTCTGTATCCTAGGCCTCCAAGTGTACACCGCTTATCTGATTTCGCTATTTATTCGGCTCCCACAATTGGCTCCCAAACTCCCCATTAATAGCAGTTAATTGGCGTGTTTGGTTTTGAATTCGAAAAGTCAAAAGAAACATAAGTTAGGCGGCTTCGCCTATCCCAATGTGAATGTTAGAACGCACACACCTTTCGGTCATCATTATAAGTTCCCACCTCATTCGAGCATTTCTTGCATTTATGGCGATTTGAAACTTCAGTCTCTTCAAATGCATGCTTTTTGAGTATTTGAGCCTCCTGGACTGCCAGTCGGGATTCTTCCTCTGTCTTGCATTGTCACGACCCAAACCCGGCCCTATGGGTTTAGCACCGTAACCGGCCAGTAATCCGAGATTACTGAAGGCCTGCTTAACAATAAAACAGTAAAACAGAGTTCAGGGCCTGGCGGAAGCCAATACAGTAAATAACTAGTGTCCATTGAGCTGTGACAATCTGTATGCCAAAAGCATTTTTCATGCATTCAAACAGTTTAGAACAGTACAGTCTATACAATCATTTACAGTCAGTCAGTACGGGGATCGAATCCCTTGACAACAGTGCAGTAAGAGAGATAACAGTCTAAACAGTAACACAAAACAGTAGGGAGACAGGTGGGGAAACAAAAACACCCCAAGCCATGGCATGGCGTCTCGGAACCTCGCAGTGAGGCACATAGGCTGGCTTGACAAAACTGGGGACTAACCCACACTCCTAGCTCCGGTCTGGCTGCTGAGAACCTACATATATATATATAAACAGTGAGCTAAAGCCCAGTGAATAACATAATGCGTAAAGAGGTTATGAATGAATGTCCTTACAGTAATGAAATCAGTTCATTAAACAGTATTTCAGTCTTTCAGTATTTCAGTCAATCAGTCATATGTGGTACATCCATTAGCCTATCAGTGCAGTAAACAGTAGGTCTTAAAGACCAGGTCTTAACAGACCCAACGATAGTGATGGCCATCAATCAATAAACAGTATGGTTCCACAAAGGAACCGACAGAGATCTCTGTAACAGTAAACAGTAAGTGCTAAGGATGCCACAGTACAGTTCGGAATATAGGACATACATTCATTCAGTAAACAATATCAGTTCAATAAACAGTTCAGTTCAGTATTCAAAAGATAATCATTTTGAACATATCTTTACACAATGGCTACTCACAGAGTTCTGGGCTAATAGCAGCTAGAGCGCGTCCCCGAGAGCCAACCCTAAACAGTTAACAAATAGAACACACACTAAGTTTCACAGTCGGAAGGATGATAATTTAAATCCCTAAATTTCCTCGGTGTGGTTCTACATCTATATCCTCAATAAGATGTCTTAAACTAGGCCTAAGAATGCCTAGGATGGGATGAGGATGCAAAGATGTATACAGAAAACAGTTTTAGAATTTTTCAGAAAACAGAGTCCCGCTCGAGCGCAGGTTTCCCCGCTCGAGCGGACATGCAAACAAAGGTCCCCGCTCGAGCGTTAACTTCCCCGCTCGAGCGTGTCCCTCAATACTCCGCTCGAGCGTAAACTTCTCCGCTCGAGCGGACTGATGAACAGTGCAAAGTACTGGATGCTCGATTTTTCCGCTCGAGCGTGAAACACTCCGCTCGAGCGGTCTGTAAAACAAGTCGAAGAAAATGCTGGGAGCATGATTTCCCCGCTCGAGCGCTACTTCCCCCGCTCGAGCGGACAGCAAAAATCTGGAAAATCCAGGTTTGTGTTCCAAGTTCAAAACTCAAGTTTGATGCTCCCAACTCGATCCTCTTGGGTCCACTTTCTGGAAAACTCTTTCAAACACATAGAATAACACGTTTTAAAGCTCAATTTAAGCAATCAAGGCCCAAGGATGTTTCAATTAAACTCAATTTCAAACTAATTTTCAAGAACAACATGCAAACATGACATGCATGCACTTTAAACAATTTTAAGCTTCAATACTAGCTCGATTGAGCTCAATACTTGGAAAACAAAATGAAAACATGGGCTTTAACGAAAACATGAGCTTGCATGTACAATCTACCATGAATTCAACTTCAAAATGCACCAATTCAAGCATGCATGCAACAATGGAGTTCCAATTCAACATATATGAGCAAATTCATGACTTAACTTCTCTATAACCATGATACATGCAAGATGGAACTCAAAGACAACAAGAAGAAGATGGATTTTCTTACCTAAGTCTCAATTACAAGTCTTGCAAGCTCAATATAGCAATCTATGTTACAAATCTTCAAGTTCTTCTAGCAATTCACAAGATGAGCTCAAATCTCTCTCTCTCTCTAACTATGGTCGGCTAGATTCAAAAATAGGGGCTGATTAAGTGTTTGTTTGGGTGTAAGAAGGCTCTTGAAAAATCAATAAACAAATATCCACTAACCATGGCAATTTGGTAAATAAGCTACAACTTGCAATTAATTCATTTAAATCTAATTTAATCATTCCTAATCAATTTTCAGATAAACATACCATTAAATCACAAATATTCTACTGATTCCAAAACTCTAAACGGTTTCTAATTCGGCCACCGATAAGGCCTTCAATTAGCAGTTTAAACACATAAACTCAAACAGATAATCAATCAATCAAACAGATAGAAATGCAATATAATAGATAAACTTATTCAATTTCAGTTTCGATTTCAATCAGTCCGTCCAATACTTCAGTTAGTTCAATTATGAGTCATAAGCAATCATTTCTGAGGGTCGTATTTCTGGGTTCCGATGCCATTTTTCTATCCCCGATGATGTTTATTTGTCTCTCGTGACGAACAACACTCTTGATATGGAGAGGGAGGATGAAAATATAATCGTCTTTCCTCTTTTATCCATTGCGGAGGGCAGAGTCCGTTTTCCCCCACACCCATTTCTTAGGGTTGTCCTCCACCATTGGGGTCTGATTCCTTCCCAACCCAATGTAAATTTTTTTCGAATCATAATGGGGGTCGTAGAGTTGAACTGGTGCCTTAGGATCAACCTTGGCATTCCTGCCATTCGGCACTGCTATGCTTTAGCCAAATCCTCCGGTCAGCATGGGCGCTACTTTCTCAGGGCTAAGGACACTGACCATCACTTGGTAACCATGCTTGCCAGCTATGGTAAACGAGTTGATAATGCGATGGTCCATGTCCGAGGTAACTGGGAATTTGGCAAAGGCGAAGATTGCCTAGACCCGATACCCAGACGGAGGGCCGAACTAGGTTGCCATGTAACAACTTGCGTTTATTGATCCTTCTTTTACTCGACTTTCTCTCCAAGTCTAATCCTTTGTTTGTGCAAGCAACAATTTGAAGAAAATTCTGATCTCGGCCGTCGATGCAGTCCTTTCGAAAATTAAGACTGCACTCAAGTTTTTTGGTTGTCCAAACATACAGAAGCAAGGGAGAGCCGCCCATATACTCCTGAGGTACGAGCCAACTTACACTACGTTCTCGACCGCGGAGAACATTCCGATCCCATTCAGCGAACAACGTCTTATGGCCCTTGACTTTCCCTGCTTCAAAACCCTTAGGCAAATTGGTTTTGAACCTTCTGATTCGGAGCAAGACGTAGAGCCGGCGGTCGAAGTGATTGCCGGACCAACGAGAGAGTTCGCCGCGAAAGCCAAAGAGGTCAACAAGGCTCTAAACTCAGCGTTTGAGGCAGTCGGCCTTAACCAGTCTAACTCTCCATCCATTTCGGGTTAGGGGAAATTTTCCTTTGGAGATATTTTTACTGGTTTGGAAAATCTTCCCGGCTCCTATCCAGAGAATATGGCGAAGGAATCTCTTTCCCAATTGGCTCGAAAAAAGAATATCGAGTGTTTGGTCGCCCGTTAGAGGGCCGAGACCATTAGTTCCAAACCTGCCCTCCCTAAATCCTCCGAGCCGATTGTCGTGGTTGAAATGGCTCAAACTTTTTCCGCCGAGACGGAACAGTCAGTCGAACGGTTGACTTCAGAGTCTGATAAGGGGAGGAAGAAGCGTCCTGCTGATTTCAAGGCCGTCTCTGAAGAAAACCCAGTCGAAAAAAGGCCGCGCTTAGAGGAGTCAGATGTGGTTGTTCCTTTTGTGGTTCAGCCAAAGATAAAAAAAACATGCCGATATCTTCTGACACATCAGCTGTGAAAGACCCAGCCTGAGCTTGGCTTCGTCGGTCTCGTTATCGGCTGACAAGGCGGCTTTCTGGGCGGAGCTGGATGTGTTGGCAATAGCATTAGCCGCTCAAACAGCACTTTTGGAATATAGCTTGATCTTGTCTTTTGTGTTTCTGCGTATATTGTTTTGGTTTTAATTTTCTATTTTGTAGACAGTCAAAAGGATAGCCGAGATAGGCCAGCGCCAACACGACGCCGTCGAACAAATTGGCCATTTAAGATCGAAGGTTGAGAGTAAAAGGAGTAGGGCCGAGTTCGAGGCGGCGAGGGCGACAATGGAAAGTGCATGGGCGGACGCCGAGATGGAAAGAGCAAGAAATGTTGAACAGCATAGATTGGTCACCGAACAGAGGGCAAACGCGATCGATGAAGCGCTCAAGTCAGCCCAAGAGTTGATTGCCAGGCTGGAGACCAAATTGGAATAATCGAATAAGGCAAAAGAAAAAGCCAACTCCGAGACTTCCAAGGCGTACGAGGCCGGGCAAGGCGCCGCCATTGCTAATCACGTGAAAGATGTTCCCAAATTTGAGAACCAGGGATTCAAGCACGGCTGGCTCAAAGCCCTTGCTGCTGCAAATGTGACATTGGCTATGCCGATTCCATACGAGCAAGTGGACATTGAGTCGCTGGAGTCTGATCCCGTGGACCCCGAGGATTGATTAGGGCAACACTCTGGTTGTTTTTGCCAAGGATTTTGAATGTATTTTCTTTTCTTTTATTTTATTTTTACTCAGGGTGATCTTCATGTATAAAATGATATCTTATCTGTATTCAGTTTATCAATGAAATTTTCCCTTGCTTTGCATTATGTTTGTATTTAATTGCTGTTATCAATGTGATTTTTTTTTTTTTTTTTTTTTTTTTGCTTTTTATTAGACAATCGTTCCATTAAAAAGATGGATAATTCAAGAATTGGGAATAAAAAGGGTAGCGGCAAATATTCATGATTCGGACTTTGTATTTACTCGAATAGGTTTAAGAACATGCCTTTGCATTTGAGCCAATCGGTGCCAGGCCTTGCATTATGTGTGAATGGTAAAGGCATGAGATCCTTTCGGCTTTGTGAAGGCTGAGGCATGATCCTTTCGGCTCAAGGCCAAGGGATTAAGCTGATTCGAGTAGAGAACCATTCGCCATTAGGATTAAGGAATCTGCCCTTGCCTCAGATATGAAATGGACCGCCGAATAAGTTCGATTCATGAAATGACTGAGGCACGATCCTTTCGGCTCATGGCCAAGGGATTTAACCGATTCGAGTAGAGAACCATTGGCTGTTAGGATTAAAGAATCTGCCCTTGCCTCAGATATGAACTGGACCACCAAATGAGTCTAGTTCGTGAAATGGTTAAGACATGATCCTTTTGGCTTCGTGAAATGGCTGAGGCACGATCCTTTTGGCTCAAGGCCAAGGGATTTAGCCGATTCGAGTAGAGAACCATTGGCCGTTAGGATTAAGGAATCTGCCCTTGTCTCATATATGAGCTGGATCGCTGAATGAGTCCGGTTCGTGAAATGGCTGAGGCACGATCCTTTCGGCTCGAGGCCAAGGGATTTAGCCAATTCGAGTAGAGAACCGTTGGCCATTAGGATTAAGGAATCTGCCCTTGCCTCAACCCAGATATTAAGGTTAAGGAATTGCCCCGGTTTGGGGTTAATCTAGAAAGCCGAATACCAGTGGCTTATGGAGTGCGTGCATTAATGAGGTTGCCTCGGGAATGTGGTGCGCCCATGAATTATTTAGAAAGGGGGTTGTGTCCAAACAAAACTCAACCCTGTATGTCGAACGTAGGCAGAGAAAAGTAAATGTCTAGCAAACTATTCTTCAACGGTAAAGGGGAAGGCAGGACACTAGCGGAGCTGCACTCAATGAGTCGAGGTGGAGAACCTCCCCAAACGGGAGTTAGAGCATCTACTAAGCATGAGAGGCGTCACTCTCCACGTCGACGAAGCAGGTTGCCCAGGAGGGAGAAACGCCAATGGGGAAGTTCCCTTCGTTCGCATAGTGAAGCCAGTGGGCCACCACATCCATTGAGCTTTGCAATTTTTGTCAATAACTAACCGATAACGGAGGCAGATTCAATCATCCGAGATCCAAACGTAGCGGTCAAATTTGCACGACAGATTTTTTCGTCAGAAGTTCAGCAGTCGATGATTGGTCAACGAGACTTTGAAGTGTTCCGAGAGGGCATCCATGGGGCGGTGAAGGGGCTATATACCGTCTACGAAATCAGTATGCGCCTTCGTGCTACTCGGCGGGAGATAGAGCAAAAGGACAAACGTATTCGAAGCCTAGAAAATGGCGCGGAGAAAGCCGAATGGGAGCTGAGAAAGGTCAAGACTGGTGGGGAATAGTAGGCTAGGAAGTCTAACCCGATCGTGGAAGAAAGGGTGACCCAACGGCTAATAAGTCATGCGATCGCCGATCGAGATACGGCTAGCATGTTTGCGATTGAGTCCACCAAGACAAGGGCTCAAGAAAAAGGCTTCCACGAATGGGGGAAGGTCAGAATAGAAAAGACCAGGGAAAAACTCGCCGAAGAGGTCTGTTGATGCGAGAATCGGCGATTTCGGCATGGGTGGATCAAGGCACTCATGGCCGCGGATGCCCTTCGTGCAGTAGGTGTTCAGTTGGCTTCACCGTTATATTATCGCCGCAATCTTCCCTTCGAGGCATACAAGATAGAGAAGAGCGACGATGAAAGTGGCGCCGAATAAAACCTTATGTAAAAATAAATACATTTTGTATTTATTTATCAAATTATTGTTTAATTAATAATGTATTCGAGGCCAATGTAATGTATTCGAAATTAGTCTAATGTGAACATATATTTTTCAGAATGTTTTGCTGTTGTGCCAACTAATTCATGAATGGATTTAACTATGATTGTATGATCTTTTTATTTTAGATCGATTTGTTCATAAAATGACCATGACCATGACTTCAATGGTTTGCACGAATCGTTCCAAATTCGGAGGACTTAGTCAGTCGAAACGTCAATTCCACAAGGTGCCGCGAATGCGGGCCAAACAAATGGATATGGTGCTCGGAATCTGGAGTCTCATTCGGCCCAAGCGCGACTTGCACGGATGGGGCTCTGAATTTAGAGACTTGGCTAGTCGCGATATCCACGAAGGGCGCTCCGAATCTGGAATCTTAATTGACCCAAAAGTATCATGCACTGATGGGGCTCTGAATCCGGAGACTTAAATCTTGGCCAATCATGATATCCACGAAGGGCGCTCTAAATCTGGAGTCTTATTCGGCCCAAAAGTGTCCTGCACTGATGGGGCTCCGAATTAGGAGGCTTTTGGCCAATTATGATATCCACGAAGGGCGCTCCAAATTCGGAGGCTTAAATCTTGGCCAATCATGATATCCACGAAGGGCGCTCCGAATCTAGAGACTTCATCCGCCCAAAAGTGTCATGCACTGATGGGGCTCTGAATCCGAAGACTTAAATCTTGGCCAATCGTGATATCCACGAAGAGCGCTCCGAATCCAGAGTCTTATTCGGCCCAAAAGTGTCCTACATTGATGGGGCTCCGAATTCGGAGGCTTTTGGCCAATCATGATATTTACGAAGGACACACCGAATCCGGAGGCTTAAGCGGCTCCGAATCCGGAGACTTTGGCCAATCGTGATATCTACGAAGGGCGCTCCGAATCCGGAGGCTTTTGTCGGAACACTTTTAAACTGGATTTCGCAGTGAGTAAACAGGAATCTTTGCATTACAAAAGTGGAATGTGTACATGGTGAACCATTCAAAACTAGTATCATTCCCCACAGGTCGGGTTTAATGATAGAATTTACGCAAGTGCATTGAATTCCAAGGTCGTGGCAGACTCCTTTCAGACATGTCTTTGAGTCGATATGCCCCTACTCTTGCGATCGAATCGACCTAATAGGGGCCATCCCAGTTAGGACCCAATTTTCCATCAGCCAGTTTCCTGGCAGCTGGAAGTACTTTCTTCAGGACCAACTCTCTTGGCGTGTAGCAACGCAGATGAACACGTTGATTATACGACTTAACAAGCTGCTGTTGATACCGTGCCATGAATGCAAGGGCACGGTCTCTTCGCTTTTCAATCAAAATCAAATCCAAGGCTAGCATCATGTCATTTTGGCCCATATCAAAAACTTTCGATTTCAAGGTTGGGAGGCCGATCTCCAGGGGTATGATTGCCTAGGTTCCAAAGCATAAAGCAAACGGCGTTTCCCCAGTGGATCGTCTCGGCATAGTTCGATGAGCTCACAACACACTCGGCAATTCTTTGACCCATTTGCCTTTAGCTTTCTCCAGCCTCTTCTTGATGCCGTCCAAGATGGATTTGTTAGAGGCTTCAACTTGGCCATTGCTTTGTGGGTAAGCCGGCGTGGAAAAGTAAAGCCAGATACCATACTTGCTGTATAGCTCTCGGTAGACGCCAGAATCAAACTGGGTGCCGTTGTCTGAGATAAGTGCTCTTGGAATGTCAAATCGTGTTATGATATTTCTCCAGAAAAAGCGCTTAACATCAGCCTCTCGAATGTGCGTTAATGCCTCCGCTTTGACCCATGTTGTGAAGTAATCTGTCGCGACAATCAAGCATCGCTTGTTCCTCGGGGCCCTCGGCAGTGGTCCGACGATATCAAGTCCCCACTGGCCGAACGGCCAGAGACTGGTGATAGAGCTTAACTCTTTAGCAGGCAGATAGGTTAAGGGGGAGAACTTCTGGCATTGTTCACATTTTTTCACATAACATTCGGCATCTGCTCTCATTGTCGGCCAATAGTACCCTTGTGTCACAGCTCGATGAGCCAAAGAGCGCCCGTCAGAGTGTACGCCACAACTGCCTTCATGTATTTTAGTCAGACGCTCTTCGACTTTGTCCGGATGCACGCATTCTAGGTATGGACCAGAAAGGGATTTTTTATAAAGCTTTCCTTGCGGATCCAAGTAGTATCACAGGGCTTTGTTTTGTAGCTTGTGCGCTTCTTTCCTGTCCGCTAGGAGCTGTTCAGAATACAGGAATGCAGCAATGGGGTCCATCCAACTCGGTCCTGACTCTATAACATTGACCTGGACTTCCTCCGAAGGGCCAATGCTCGGCTCCGGGATGAAACCTACTTCAATGGTCCGTTTAATCTTTAAGTTAATGGCGGAGGCTAGGCAAGCCAAGGCATCTGCATGTTTGTTCTGATCTCATGTTATTTGATTCAATTCATGATGGTCAAATTTTGCCAGTAAGGAGTTAGCCGTTTTCATGTAAGCCGTCATACGGTCATTTTTGGCCGCGTACTCTCCCTTTAACTGATTGATCACCAGTTTTGAATCGCAAAATACAAGTAAACGCCGAGCACCCAAAAGATGTGCATTCCGCAAACTAGTTAGAAAGGCTTCATATTCGGCCTCATTATTTGATACTTCGAAGTCGAGTTTGACGGCCTGCTCAATTATTGTGCCATTGGGAGCCATAATTACTACTCCGGCTTTACTGCCCCGTTGATTGGATGATCCATCACAGTACAATTGCCAAATGTCCCCAACATAAATTCTCCAGTTTGGCTTAGGTCGAATTTCATCAGACTTGAAGTCGGCAAGACCCTCAGTGAATTCGGCCACAAAATCGGCAAGCACCTGTCCCTTGATTGAGGTTCTAGGCAAAAACTGACTATCATACTGGCCGAGTTCAAGAGCCCATTTTGAAACGCACCATGATGCTTCTGCACTACGGAGTACCGACCCGAGGGGGTGGTTCATTAGTACCCCGATGGTATGCCCGTGAAAGTAATGCATCAACTTTCTTGCTGCCATGACAAGGGCCAGAATGAGTTTTTCCAACGGAAGGTAGCGTGTTTCAGCATCAACCATTGCCTTGCTCACATAATACACTAGCCGCTGCTCCCCCAACTCTTCCTTTGTCAGTACGACGTTGATGACCCGGTCGGAAATTGCCATATACAAAATGAGTAGGTTGCCTACCGAAAGTGTTATCAAGAGTAGAACTGATCGAAGGTAGGTCTTGAGGCCGTTGAAAGCAGCTTCGCACTCGGCAAACCATTCAAAAGCCTTGCCCTGCCGAAGTGTATGAAAGAATTGTCGGCAGCGATCTGTGGACCGACTGATGAACCTGTTGAGTGCGGCAGCCATCCCCATTAACTTTTGAACCTCTTTCACTGAACGAGGGGAGCCAAGCTCCAAGATTGCTATGATTTGCCTCGGGTTGGCTTCGATTCCTCGGTGGTTGACAATGTAACCCAACAATTTTCCAGAGCCGATCCCAAATGCACATTTGGAAGCGTTCAGCTTCATTTTGTATTTGTGTAAAATGCCGAATGTCTCTTCCAGATCGGCTAGATGAGTTTGCTCTTCTTTGGACTTGACCGCCATATTATCAATGTACACTTCCATAGTGTCGCCGAGTTGCTCCTTGAACATGGCAGTGACCAGTCTTTGGTAAGTTGCCCCTGCATTTTTCAGTCCAAAAGGCATAACTTTATAGCAATAGGTTCCTCTTAGGGTAAAGAATGCAGTTTTGTCTTGATCCTCCAGATGCATGGCAATTTGATGATAGCCTCTGTAAGCATCAAGGAAGCTCATGTGCTGATGGCGTGCCATCGCATCTACAAGTTGGTTTATTTTGGGGAAGGGAAAACAATTCTTGGGGCAGGCTTTGTTTAGGTCCGTGAAATTAACACACACTCGCCAAGTCTCATTTTTCTTCTTCACAACCATAGTATTAGAGAGCCATGTAGGGTAGGTCACTTCCATGATTGCCTCGACGTCAAGCAACTGGTCAAGCTCTTCAACAACAGCAGCAGTGTGCTCTGTGGCTGACCGCCGGCTTTTCTGAATGATCGGCTTGCATTTAGGGCCAACATTTAAACGGTGCTGCGAAACAGACAAATCTATAGCCGGCATCTCATATGGAGTCCACGCAAATACATCAAGGTTGCCGAGCAGGAAGGAAATTAGCTAGTGTCTGTCGGCTAGACTCAGGGAAACGCCGACAATAAAGAACCTGTTTGGGTTTCCGTTGATTTCAACTTGATCTAGGGCTTCCGTGGCCTTTTCACTTGGGAGTCGCCCAACATCGTCGAGGCTCTCCCGATCTGTCACCTCAATAGAGTTCACTTGCAACTCCTTAGGCATCTTTTCAGTAAGGAGATAACATGCTTGTGTCGATTTCTAGAAGCCACAGATTTGTTCAATGTCGCGTTCTGTCGGGAAGCGTAGCAGCTAATAATAGGTGCTTGGCACGGCCTGCATAGTATGCAACCAAGATCACCCCATGATGAGATTATACAGTGATGGCAGCTTGACGAACAAGAATTCCACATCCACTGTTCGGGAGCCCGCTCGAACGGGTAGTGTGATTTTCCCCAACAGGTATTTTGGATTGGCGTTGAAGCCGAATAGTGGATAAGAAGCCGGAGAAAGATCCGATTCGGAAAAGTCGAGTTCTATTAATGTGTTGTAATACATAACTTCCGATGTGCTCCCTGGGTCAATGAGTACACGCTCAACAGTAAATCAGTTTACGCGTAACTCAATTACCAAGGGATCAATGTGGGGAAGTGTCACTCCGGCCAAATCTGAATCATCAAAAGCAATGTTCGCAGCTTCGTGGGTCCGTTTTGTCGGAGTGAGTTGATTTTAAGGGTCGGGATTAGACTGAATCGTATGCACCGCGGATGACATTGGCAGACTGTATATCATGTGGATCACGCCGAGTGGAGGTAAATCCTGTCTTAACGCTATTGCTTTGGTTGAGTTGCCTTTTCAGACGTATTGTTGTAGCCGACCATCTTGTATCAATTCCTCCAGGTGATCTTTCAATGCATAACAACTCTCAGTATCATGGCCATGATCCTTGTGATACTCGCACCGCCTATCCCGTCTTCGCATGTCGGGAGGTCCCACCATTTTCGACGGCCATTTGAAGAACGGAAGGTATTGGATTTTGGACATAACCACGCTGATCGGCTCTGACAACTCCGTATATTTCTTGTCGGCACCCCTTGTGCGCCTGCTATCGACTTGTAGTTGTTCATTTGCTCGGTGGGAGCATTGGTCGCTTGATCAGCAAGAATCCCGTCTCTTGTCTCATTTAGCCCGATGTCGTGGTTCAGGGCTCTGAGGTGGTACAGAATTTAACGGCTGAGCAATTTCAGAAGGAGCCGCCTTATTAGCCACGTTTCTGGCTTTAACCCGCAAGGCATCATCGTCCACTTTATAGTATTCCTCAACTTTTTTCATCAACGACCAGACTGTTTTGAGGGGCCATCTGGTTAAAGAGCTATGGAGGGCACTGTCGGGATATAACCCCATCTTGAAGGCGGTAATGGCCATGGAGTCATTGCAAGCATCATCTACTAGATTAAAACACTCCCAATACTGCGCCAAATACGCACGAAGGGTTTCCCCCAGTTGAATCTGCATTGCCCAGAGGGAATCAGCTTGCTTTGGCTGGATCTCATTAGTGATAAACCTTGCCCTGAAGGATTTTTGGAGTTGGTGGAAGCTCTTGATCGAAGCCGGCTCCAGTTTATAATACCACCTGACAGCTAGTGGTCCCAAACTGCTCGGAAATATTCTGCACATGAGAGCCTCGTTGTCTGCATGCAGCGTCATGGCTTGTTTGTAATGGCGGATGTGATCGGTGGGGTCAGATTTACCGTCGTACAAGGTGAAAGACGGTGCTTTGAATTTCTTGGGTAGCACTGCCCTTGCAATCCGTCGTACAAAGGGATCGTGCTGGTCTTCTTCGCCTGAATTGTTTCTTCTTCGCTTATGCCTTATACGTGGACTCTCTTCAAAGGAACTAGTAGTTTCAGGTCGTCCCTTCTTCTTGGGCTCCGGGGAAAATGAGTCGGAGTCGCTATCAGTGTCTTGTTGTCGGGCTCGAGGTCGTCGACCACTTGCCCTCAGAGGTCGTTCCGAATCTTGGCGTACAGTTTGTTTGGACTTCGCCACTTCCAAGGCCAAATCCTGACGAAGACGTTCGTTCTCAGCGATCATGTTCTCCAACCTCTGTTCGTTTTGCTTTGCTTGTTCCATGATCGCTTGCATTGTCTCATGCTCTGAAGTCGAGGGTGAGGCGAAGTTCAAGGCGCGTCTTGCGGCGATAGTCTCCAGTCCAAGCATGTTTGTTGGAGTGAGGTCGTCTCTCTGTGTGGTTTCGTCAGTAACTATCGAAGGATATTCCGTTACGCCCGCCATGGATGTATTTGAGTATTTCCACAGACGATGCCAATTGTGGAGATGGATTTGGAAATACTCTTCAGATCCTGGGGGACGCCCAGGATCCTCAGCTAGTCACCTGAAAAGGAATGAACACTCTGCTCAGGGGTGCCAGAATTAGCATTCCGACGAGTAAGTCAGTGTATACTCTCTTAATTGCTTGTATCTTAAGTTAAGCATACTAGTTCTCACATACCTTTTTTCGACTGTTGTTCCTTTATTTATACTCGCTTCTTGGGCCTCGAGACCTGGCCCACTTTTCGCCCATTATCCTCTCATTTATTTGGCTTCGTAATCTAATAGCTATTCGGCCTATTTATTGTATTCGGCCTCTTGATCGTGCAGGATAGGGCCAAATAATGTATGTATCCTAGGCCTCCAGGTGTACACCGCTTATCTGATTCCGCTATTTATTCTGTTCCCACATCTACCATCCAACAACTCTAATGATGCGTTAAATCCTTGGGTAAAATTTTTACTTATACCAATTAATGAAATGCCTTAAAATAGCTGGGATTATAATTATGTAGCTTAAAAAAAAGGAAAAATTATTTATAAGTCCTATTAGGGAGACTTATGTTACATATAGTCCTACTAAAAAACTTATGTTCCCATAGATCCTGTGGGAAGTTTGTTGACACATTTACCCTCAATATTAGTTATTAATATCATAAATAATAGTAAAACCATATATAGGAAATTGATATAAACGTAACGTAACGTGACACCTACATAAACGTAACGTGACACCTATACGTAACGTGACATATCTACATAAACGTAACGTAACGTGACACCTACATAAACGTAACGTGACACCTATATAAACGTAACGTGACATATCTACATAAACGTAATGTAACGTGACACCTACATAAACGTAACATGACACCTATGATCTATGGTAACATTCAATTTTTTATATAGGAAATTGATTTTTTTTTATTTTTTTAGATTTTTTAATTTTTTTTTTTCAGACATTTTTTCCATACTGAATGAAATCTAGCTTATTCCATTTATTGCTTGCTGAAAGTTTGAAGGTACAACAACTTCAGGCAAATTGCACTCCTGACATTTTAGGTACAATCTTAAGCAATGTTAATCCAGCAAATATAAAATAAATACCTGATAAGTATGCAATCCTGTTCTGTTGTTATGATTGTAATAAGCATTGCTGGATTTTGGTCCTCCATCTTCACCGGCAAATATTTTGCTTCCGGTAATATCCTTTAATTTATACCCTGAACAAGGCTTCCTGAATAACAAATATTTCATTTTGACAAGGTTCACTATGAATGTCTATGGAGAAGAAATGATTGAAAATGAGATTGTTTATATGTTAACAACACGATTCAACAAAGTGTGTTACAAAATAACATCATCTTGACCACTTGGTTACAAATACTAACACCAACATAAATCAATTTTAAAAAGTCAATTTTTTTTATTTTTTGATTTTTTTATAGTCATATTACCATAGATCATATTTATATAAAACGTAATATGACACCAACATAAATCAGTAACATTTTCACATTCAATTTAAAAAAATAAAAACTTATTAATTTTGCAAAACGTAACGTGACACGTTACGTTACGTTTATGTAAGTGTCACGTTACGTTACGTTTATATAGGTGTCACGTTACGTGTATATAGGTGTCACGTTACGTTACGTTTATGTAGGTGTCACGTTACGTTCATATTGGTGTCACATTATGTTACGTATATATAGGTGTCACGTTACGTTACATTTATGTAAGTGTCACGTCACGTTACGTTTATGTAGTATCTTGTGGAATACATTCTTATGAAAATAGGACTTGAGACTCTATAAGAAATTACACAGGACTTAGCCTAGTATAAGTGTCTGAAAAAGGACTTATAAATAAGTCTCCCTAAAAAAAATTGTATGAAATAATTGGAGTAAGTATTAAAAAAATTACTGATATAAATTTAGGGAAAATTATTTAGAAGTCCTATTAGGGAGACTTATGCTACATATGGTCCTACTAAAAAACTTATGTTCCCATAAGTCCTGTGGGAAGTTCGTTGACACATTTACCCTCAATATTAGTTGTTAATATCATAAATAATAATAACACCATATATAGGAAATTGATATAAACGTAACATAACGTGACACCTATACGTAACGTAACATCTACATAAACGTAACGTGACATATCTAGATAAACGTAATATAACGTGATACCTACATAAACGTAACGTGACACCTATATAAACGTAACGTGACATATCTACATAAACGTAACGTAACGTGACACCTACATAAACGTAACGTGACACCTATTATCTATGGTAACATTCAATTTGTTATATAGGAAATTGATTTTATTTATTTTTTGGATTTTTTTGGGACAGCCAAACAACCAAATTACTGAATTCAAACACAATTAATTAACCAAAAAAATAATTCATAAATCACATTTCAATGATTGAAACAAAATAAATTGAGATTTAATACCCATAAGAGAGGCTTCAAAGAGGTTTCTGGCCATGAGAATCTGATCCGTTGGGTTGAGATCGCCATCGTCGATCCAACGCTTTTGGATCTTCATGATACTATATACATAAGACATCATCACCACGAACACCGTCCTAGCGACGGTCTTGACGACGATTGGAGCGCGACCGCGTTTCACACGATCCAAACCCATGATCACAAGCTTCCTTAGATATTGACCTCCTCCTTGTCACCAACGTAAGTATTTAGAGAGTCCTTCATGTTCAAATTCTTCATCTTATCAAGAAGCATATTTGCTGAGCTTCCATCCAAAGAATTACTGCACTTATTAATGTTCCCAGAGGCAGACTTCTTATCATCAGCACTACAATTAAGATTACTTCCATCGACCTCCCCGGAATCTTTAATATTCAATTTCTTCAACTCAGTCAGAAGTTCCGATGCCACACTCGTACCAAATAAATCTGTGGGGTTCGATTGGAGATTTCAAGGGCTGTGATGAGAGGTGTACGAGTTATTATCGGGAATCGAGGTGTATGGAATTGGAGAGAAGAGAGCAGAGATCAGCAAGTAGAAGAAGAGAGATGGGTTTCCATTCTTATATAAAAAATGTTACACATTGGGGATCAATGCTTGTGCCAATTTTTTTATTTTTTTTTATTTTTTTTAGTCATATTATCATAGATTATATTTATATAAATGTAATATGACACCAACATATAACATTTTTACATTCAATTTTAAAAAATAAAAACTTATTAAGTTTGCGAACTGTAACGTGACACGTTACGTTACGTTTATGTAAGTGTCATAATTCATTTATATAAGTGTCACATTACGTTTATATATGTGTCACGTTACGTTACGTTTATGTAGGTGTCACGTTACGTTCATATTGGTGTCACGTTACGTTACGTTTATATTGGTATCACGTTACGTTACGTATATATAGATGTCACGTTACGTTACGTTTTTGTAAGTGTCATGTCACATTAGGATTTTGTGGAATACATTCTTATGAAAATAGGACTTGAGACTCTATAAAAAATTACACAGAACTTAGCCTAGCATAAGTGTTTGAAAAAAGACTTATAAATAAGTCTCCCATAAATTTATTTAAAGCTTATGTTAAAATTTCTCTTTTGTTAAAGGAATTTTTATTTTTATTTTTTCATTCTTTTATTACACTTATTCCGGCCCCCCTTAAAACTAATTTTTTGCTTCGTCCCTGAACATGAGAATGATTATAGTGGTATATCTAAAATATGAGTTTTTAATTATTTATTTATTTATTTATTACACTATAACAAGCTAAAAAATAAAGAAAAAAAATTACATTTCAGTGATATCTTTTCAAAATAATTACAAATTCATGAAAAAATTTAAAACTTTAACTATTAATATTTATAAAATTTACTATTGATTTAAAATTGATTTTTTAAACTTAAACTGAGTAGTTATTTTCTCAAAAATAAATTAGACAAAAATAAGTTAAAAAGTCAAAAAGTCATTATCTTATTTAAGTCATATCATCTTATTTAAATCACATCACCTCTCTAACACATCACATCAAACCCAACTCAAACCCACCAATAAATCAACAAGTACACTTTTTTAAGATATCTCAAACCAACCCTAAATTTAAAATCTCACACCACAAAAAATGTCATACAACCATTCCCCTAAAGCCATTCCACGCGATTCTATAGTACATTCAAGTTATAGTATAAATTAGTATTTGTTAGTAATTATTGAGGAGTTTGGTTGCGGTCATAGTGGTTGGGACTAACAAATTGTGAAATTAAAATTCGTTACAATCTATGGTGATATTTGATTATTTCTGATGATACAGTTCGTCCTGGTGAATGGGCTAGACCGATCCAAGCTCCTCAGGGCCCACTGGGTCACCTGCAAACAAGTTCAATAGGGAACGGGGTAGTCCCCCGGCGAACCCTCCGGTGTGTGGATTAGAAAAGAGGAACAGATGATGTAGTAAGAAAGAGAGAGAGAGATAGAAAAACTTAACCTTCTTCTTGTCTTCAAGTTTTGCTTATATCCTTTGGTAATCATTTCGCTGTCTCAGCCGTTCTGACCTCCCCGCCGAAAGCTTACGACGTGGTTCGTCTTCTTCAGGGTGAGAGGATGCCATTCCGGCTGAGAGGTGTTGTCGCAATAAATGCTGTGATGGGTTGCATTAATGGTGATGTGCTGTGGCAATAACTTTGCAGATCTTTGTCTGTCGACGTGGCCTGTTCTGCACACGCCACGTGTCCGAGCATCATTGGCCTTTCCTGTTCAGTTGGCCTCCAGCTATACTGGGTTTTACTGACCGGGTTGTGCAATGGGGTCTAAATGGTGGGCTTGGGTTTACTCACGGTGGGCCGTGGTCCTTGTGGGCCTATCCCTGTCAGTAGTCCCCCATTCCCGAGTGCAGCTTTAGTCCAACGAAAGGAATAATGACAAGGAAGATGGGTTCGCCCGGTGGGGGGAGGCCGACCGTGAGGGCGGCCGAGCGGGGGATACCGATCGTGAAGGCGGCCGAGCGGAAGAGGTCGATCGTGAGGGCGGCCGAGCGGGAGAGGTCGACTGTGAGGTTGGCCGAGCGTAAGGGCGGCCGAGCAGGAGAGGTCGACCGTGAGGTTGGCCGGGCGTGAGGGCGGCCGAGCGGGTGGGGGCCGACCAAGCGGGAGAGGTCGACCATGAGGGTAGTTGAATGGGAGATGCCGACCGAGCGGGAGAGGTCGATCGTGAGGGCGGCCGAGCGGAAGAGGTCGACCGTGAGGTTGGCCGAGCGTGAGGGCGGCCGAGCGGGAGAGGTCGACCGTGAGGTTGGCCGAGCGTGAGGGCAGCCGAGCGGGTGGGGCCCGACCGAGCGAGAGAGGTCGACCGTGAGGGTAGTCGAGTGGGAGATGCCGACCGAGCGGGAGAGATCGACCGTAAGGGTGACCGACCGTGAGGCCAATCACAAGGCGGGTCGACCACGTGGGTGGCCGAGCGGAAGGGCACGGGGCTCAAGAGGCGGCGCGTTATGTGATGATTTGAAGGGGAAAAGACAAGCTAAGGACAGAAGTCAGCGCATCAAGGCCATACACGTGGTGGGATTGCGAGGGAGAAGAAAGGTCAAGCGTTAGATCAGAAGTGAAACGTCAGGGCATTATTATGGGCATTGAGGAAGCAGTTTTGGCGGATGATTTGAAAAGTTTTCAAACTGGCGAAAATTAATTTGGATCCTTGGAATACGGGTAAACCGTGGGCATTTGGTATTATTCGATTTACTTACCTGTTTTCAAGAACCCAAAACATTCCAAGTATTACACCATTTGTTGCGCGCGATACACCATTGGAGCATTTCTTCGACTTCTTAGTGCCTGCCTCAGAAGCGATCCGCAGACACACTTTAGAAATGGCGCAGGAAGAAAACGTGAATGTGAGGGTGGATCCTCTGGGAGACGACGATGCAGAGGAATTAGCTGCACAGTACAGAACGGAGAGGGTGGGGGAACCAACGATACGTTTCCATGGTTCCACCTTGGTGGCAGCTCCGACGCCGATCGGTGAGGTGGGGCCAGATCATTGGCACACAAAGGCAGACAAATCGACGATAACAGAGGCGGAGTTGAGGGCAATCCGCGAGAAGTACCAAATTCCGGTGGGAGTGGAGTTGTGGTTGCCAACGTCGACGGAAAGGCCATCGGACGCCAGGCTAGGAGGGTTTTCCCTGTATGAGGAGGCTCTGAAGGGGGGGTTGAGGTTGCCAATGCCTCAAATAGTGGTGGACGTGCTCAACCACCTAGAAGTAGCCCCGGGCCAGCTGATGCCCAATGCCTGGATGATCTTGTTGGCCTGTGCAAGTGCATGGCCAAAGGAAAATGAGGGGGAGTCGATGGCGATGGAGGAGTTCTTTGCCTGTTACAAGGCCTCAGGGCAACAGGAGACGTGGGTCACCCTGCAGGCAGTTGTGGGGAAGGGGTTGGTGGCTGGTCTGCCTACGTCGATCAAGGGATGGCGGGCACGGTGGTTCTACGTTTCTGCCAACGGGGGGCCTGGGGTGCACACCATCTGGAAGGTGCCAATCAGGACGGTGGAGGCAAGACTGGGGCCCGCAGCAGGGGAGAGGGTGAAGAGGGTGAAAGAGTTGAGGGAGAAAGAGAATGCGAGATGGGACGACCTCGTGCAGCCCTCTGCACTATTTGAGGCAGGGCTGGGTCCTCAGCCGATCGGTGGGGATCTTGACCGAGCAGAGTTGGAGGCAAGGAGAGAGGCTCAGGAGGCTGAGGATCAAGCCATTCTTGCCAAAGCCACCATGTTCAAGAAGGCACAAGACGACCGACCTTCACAACCGATTGCGAAGGAGAGGATCAGGCCTCGCCAGAAGCCGTTGGGGGAGAAAGACTTAAGTAAGTTTGAACCACGAAAGCTCTCTGTGGATCCTGTGAATGAGAGGGCCAGGGATGGGGAGGAGGCTCTGAAGAGGAAGAGGAAGAAGAGAAGTGCCCCTGTAGAGACTGTAGGGGAGCCTGGGTCCAAGAAGGTGAAAGAGGCCCCAGCTGCGGTGGAAACCCCTGTGGTGAAGAATACCCCAGAAGTAGCAAGGGTCATCCCAGCACTGGGGGCTATGGAGGTCGCCCCAGCACTTCAAGTGGCAGGGGGCGTAGGCAGTGCTGAGCCAAGTGGGAGGCAACAGACCCAAAGGGGTCCTGCACCCCAGGAAGGAGGAGTGGGTCTGAACACCGCCTTCTACCATGCTCGCGCGGTGGCTGGAAGGGTGGAAGGGGAAGAGGGACCAGCTAGGGCAGGGGCTGACCGTTTGTTGAAAATTATGGAAGGGTCAGACCTGCGCGCGGCCTCCAGATTCAATGAGGCTGACCTGCTGAGGGGGTTATGCTCCGCTCAGATGGAGGTAACTGCCCTGGCAGGGGCTCTTCTAAGGAAGGCGGGGGGAGCCAGGCTCAAGGCAGAGAAGGCTGAGGCACAGCTGGAAAAACTGAAGGTTGAGAAGGCAAGTTGGAGGAATGCCCAGGCTGAGTTGCAAGCAGTCAAGCTGGAACTGAAGGATACACGCCGCAGGGTTGTGTCACTCAAGTTCCAGCTGGTCGGCGAGCAGAAGAAGTTGGAAGAGTCCCAACGAGCCTGTGCCATTGCCAACGATCGGCATAAAGAGGCAATGAACAGCAACGAAGAGCTGGTGAAGCAGAAAGATGAGGCAGATGCTAAGGTTGAGGCTCTGCAAAAGGAGTTGGAGGACGACCTTGCCAAGGCAGAGGAGGAGAGAGGGAGGCTTAGGAGGGAGTTGGAAGCAGAGGTGGAGAAGGCGAGGGCGGAGAAGGAGGTGGAGGAGGAGAGGAGGAGGGGAGCCACTGCGGTCGATGCTCTGCATGGAGAGTTGGAGGCAGAAAGGGCCAAAGCGTCCTCTGAGAAGGCGATCCTTCAAAGAAAGCTGGACGAGGAAAGGGCGAAGGCAGCCTCTGAAAAGGCAGCCTACCCCGATCTGTACGTGGCAGCAGTTGAACAATTCAAAGGATCGCCTGAATTTCAGATGGCCATTGATGCCGCAGTGGCGAGCAGCCTGGCAAGGGAGGAGTCTGGGGGGGCTGGCCCATCACGGACGACGGCTGAAGGAAGACCTGAATCTGAAGTCATAGAGAGCTTCCAACAGTCAGACTTTTATAAGCATGAAATGGCAGAGTTCTAGGACAGCGGGTGGAAAATGTTCAAGCGCAAGGCTGAAGAGCTGTTCCCAGAGCTTGACTTTAGCAGGGTGACGATTGGGGAGGGTGATGTGGCCCAGACCCCCCTGGACGAGGGTATAGAAGAAGCAGATCTTATCTCCAGTGAGGAGGAGGAGTGATCTGAAGGATAGGTGTACTTAGGAGTTTGTGTTTCATCCTTGTATACACATTTGTGTTTTGTTTTGTTTTTGAAGTATTGTAATAAACTGATGTACACATTTTGCGAATGAATAAAACTCCATTTATGTCTTGTAATTAACTGTGTTTATTTGTTTGGTGGGTTTGAAATGGAGAAATGCTTGTAATAAAAACGAATAATGAACTTATGAAAAAATTCAACTTCATGACAGAGTGAACTTGAGCTAAGTGAGCCAAGTGAATTTGAACTTGCGGGATTGGATTGATAAAATTGGACTGATAAATTGAAGAGGATGAACTTGTGAATTTGAATTTGAATTTGAACTGGTGAATTCGAACTTGTTAAATTGAAAATTCCATCACGCAGAGTAAGAGTGAACTGATAAAATTCCTTCATGCAGAGTGAGATTGGACTTGTGTAAAAATTCAATGAATGAGGGTAGGAAAGTAGGTTTTAAATTGTAACTAAAGGGGCCAATAGTAAACTTGTAGGGGAGAAATTGGGGAACACTGTTGGAATTTGACTAAGTAGAGATGTTGTAAAATTTTGTGACCTCGACTGGTGACTAAGTGTTCTCCCAAGGCTATGCTGGTACTTGTTTCGCTGGGTCTTCTGATGTTCGAAAGTGCTCAGGTCGGACTGAGGCTTTTGAAAGTGCTCGGTCTGGCCGAGGCTTTTGTAAGTGCTCAGGTCGGACTGAGGCTTTTGAAAGTGCTCAGGTTGGACTGAGGCTTTTGAAAGTGCTCGGTCTGGCCGAGGCTTTTGTAAGTGCTCAGGTCAGACTGAGGCTTTTGAAAGTGCTCGGTCTGGCCGAGGCTTTTGTAAGTGCTCAGGTCGAACTGAGGCTTTTGAAAGTGCTCAGGTTGGACTGAGGCTTTTGAAAGTGCTCGGTCTGGCCGAGGCTTTTGTAAGTGCTCAGGTCGGACTGAGGCTTTTGAAAGTGCTCGGTCTGGCCGAGGCTTTTGTAAGTGCTCAGGTCAGACTGAGGCTTTTGAAAGTGCTCAGGTCGGACTGAGGCTTTTGAAAGTGCTCGGTCTGGCCGAGGCTTTTGTAAGTGCTCAGGTCGGACTGAGGCTTTTGAAAGTGCTCAGGTCGAACTGAGGCTTTTGAAAGTGCTCGGTCTAGCCGAGGCTTTTGTAAGTGCTCAGGTCGGACTGAGGCTTTTGTAGTGCTGCAAATGAGAGAGTCATGAGAACGGCATACAGACAGTTAAATGATAAAAGTTGGGAGCTCAGTCCGAAGTTTGCATTATCTATTAAAAAGGGAAATACAACAATTGTGGCGATACAATAGTATGAATTCACTGATAGTAACGCTTCAAATGTTCGGCATTCCAGAGATGGGGGAGGTCGCGGCCGTCCATGTCTTGAAGTCGATAAGTGCCCGGTCATGGTCGGGCTTTCACCACGTAAGGCCCTCCCATTTGGCTGCCAGTTTGCCCTCGGTCGGATTCTTTGTGGCAAGGGTTGCTTCTCTCAAGACAAGGTCGCCAACAGAGAACTCCCATGGTCGGACTCGGCGGTTGTAATGTGTTCTCTTTTTCTACTGGTACGAAGCCAATCTGACAACAGCAGTCTCTATGAGCTCTTCGATGAGGTCCAGGTCTGCTCGACGGAGTTCTTCGGTTGTGGCGAGATCCGGATGTAAGACCCTGGGGGTGGGCAGACCGACTTCTACCGGAATGACCGCCTCAGCGCCATATGTTAAGCGAAAAGGGATTTCCCCAGTAGGAGTCCGAGCAGTGGTTCCGTAAGCCCAGAGTACATGTGGTAGTTCCTCAGCCTAGAGGCCTTTAGCAACTTCGAGCTTAGTTTTGATGATCTTCAGGAGAGAACGGTTGGTGACCTCAACTTGGCCATTTGCTTGGGGATGACCGGGGGAAGAGAAGTATGGTTGAATTTGGAGATCTGCACAAAATTTCCTATATTTAGCATTGTCGAACTGTTTGCCGTTGTCGGAGACGATGGCCTGAGGGATGCCAAATCGGCAGACAATCAATTGCCAGATAAACTTAGTGGTGTTCCGCTCGGTGATTGTGGCGAGGGGTTCTGCCTCGACCCACTTGGTGAAGTAATCAATGGCAACAATCACGAACTTGGTCTGGCCTCGACCAGTGGGAAGTGGACCAACCAAGTCGATCCCCCATTTGGCGAACGGGTAGGGGCTGCAGAGGGTGATCAGCTCAGTGGGAGGAGCATGGGGGATGTTGGCAAAGCGCTGACACTTGTCGCATTTGAGCACAAAATCAGTGGCGTCTTGGTTGAGAGTCGGCCAGAAGTAGCTTGTATGGAGTACTTTGTGTGCAAGAGACCTGCCACCCGAATGATTGCCACAGATTCCTTCATGGATCTCTTGCATTACATAGGTTGCTTGGGCGAGGCTGAGGCATCGCAGGTACGGTTGTGAAAAACCGCACTTGTAAAGGACACCATCGACCAGAATGTAGTTAGCCGACCGAGCTCTGACCTTGGCAGCCTGCTGTTGGTCATCTGGGAGTTCTCTAGTGGTCAAGAAGAGGAAGATGTCGGATGCCCAAGGAATGGGCTCCGTCTGGAGGAATTGCACTTCTTGTAGGTCAGGCGAGATGGCTGGGTGGGTTAGGTATTCGAGGCGAACTCCATGGCTAAGGTCGGAATGGTCGGCAGAGGCTAGCTGGGCCATCTCATCTGCTTTGGAGTTTTCCGCCCGAGGGATGTGTCTGATCTGGAAAGTATTGAAGAGGCGAACAAGGGGGAGTGCCATGTCCCTGTAAGCCCGCATTATGTCATCTTTGGCGTCGAATTCCCCTGTGATCTGTCCGATGATGACTTGGGAGTCACTGAACACACGGATGTGGCTAACACCAATGTCTTTGGCCAGACGAAGTCCTGCTAGTAATGCTTCATATTCAGCCTCATTGTTGCTGGCCGCAAACAAGAGACGGAGAGCACATTTGAAATAACCACCCTCAGGGGAGGTGAGGATGAGCCCAGCCCCGCTTCCTTCCCTGCGGGACGAGCCGTCAACATTGAGTGTCCAAGAGTGAGGATCTTCGGGTTCTAGTGGAGCTGGTAGAGGTGGAGGGTTAGCGGTTGGGGCTGGATTTGTGAATTTCGAGATGAAGTCAGCAACACCTTGCCCCTTGATTGCTGTTCGGGGGCGATAAGAGATGTTGAACTGGCTCAGCTCTACTGACCACTGCATTAGTCTTCCTGAGAGCTCTGGTTGCTGCATGACCTTCCTCAGGGGCTGGTCGGTGAGGACCACTATGGAGTGGGCTTGGAAGTAGGGGCCGAGTCGTCTAGAGGCGGTGACCAAGGCCAGGGACAGCTTTTCTAGTAGGGGGTAGTTCTGCTCCGCTCCCCTGAGAGCCCGACTGATGTAGTAGACCGGCCGTTGGACGGAACCGTCCTCTCTAATGAGAGCTGCACTGACTGCGGTGCTTAATACTGCTAAGTAGAGGAAGAGGGGCTCACCCGTGATTGCCTGTGAGAGAATGGGAGGATTGGCCATGCACTGCTTTAACTGTTGAAAGGCTTCTTCGGATTCAGTCGTCCATTCAAAAGTCTGCCGAAGAACTTTAAAAAATGGTAGGCACTTGTCCGTTGCACGGGAGATGAAACGGTTGAGGGCTGCCACTCTGTCAGTGAGTCTTTGAACCTCTTTAACCGTTTTGGGTGACTGCATCTCAATCAAGGCCTTAATCTTCTTAGGGTTGGCCTCGATGCCGCGTTGACTGACCATAAAACCCAAGAACTTTCCAGATCCTACACCAAAGGCACACTTCTCTGGGTTGAGCTTCATCTGATATTTGCAAAGGGTGGCAAAAGTCTCTCGTAGGTCGGTGAGGTGGTCAGTGGAGAGTTTGCTCTTGACTAGCATGTCATCTACATACACTTCCATGTTCCGTCCGATCTGATGGTGGAAGACTGCATTGACTAACCGTTGGTAGGTGGCCCCAGCATTCTTTAGTCCAAATGGCATTACACAATAGTGGTAGGTCCCTCGATCGGTGATGAAGGACGTGTGTTCCCGATCGGACGAGTGCATCATGATTTGGTTGTACCCGGAGAAAGCATCCATGAAGCTGAGCGTTTGGTGACCGGCCGTGGCGTCAACCAGCAGATCTATGCGGGGGAGTGGATAGCTATCTTTGGGGCAAGCTCGGTTCAGGTCAGAGTAATCGACGCAGAGACGCCACTTGCCATTGTTCTTGCGGACTAGAACCACGTTGGACAGCCACTTGGGATAGTCTACGTTTCGGATGAACTGGGCTTCAAGGAGTTTGTCGACTTCTGTGGCTATGAGGTTATTGCGCTCTGGGTGGAAGATACGTTGCTTCTGTCGGTAAGATCGGAAATGAGGCTCGATACTGAGGCGGTGAGTTATGAAAGAGGGGTCAATGCCCGGCATGTCTGCGTGGGTCCAGGCAAAGACGTCTCTGTGCTCGGTCAGGAGGGCGGTGAGGTCGACCCTTGCTTGGGAAGGCAGTTGACTGCCGATTTTGGCAGTTTTGAGTGGGTTGGTGGGATCGATGTTAACTTCGACGAGTTCCTCCACAGGTTCACCTCTGATCAGTTCGTCCTCATCTCGGGCGTCAAGTCCTTCAATGATCAATGCCTCCTTCAGTTTGACTTCTTTAAGTGAGGCCACATAACATTCTCTAGCGACGGTCTATTCTCCTCTGACTGTTCCGACCCCGAGATCAGTAGGGAACTTGAGGGCAAGGTGGTAGGTGGATGTGATGGCTTGGAAGGCGTTGAGGGCAGTGCGGCCGAGAATGATGTTGTAGGCAGAGGGGCAGTCGACTACAAGGAAAGTGAGCAGCTTGGTGGTCTGCCGTGGGTATTCTCCAATGGTGATGGGGAGATCAATGGAGCCGATAGAGGTCACCCGGTCGCCAGTGAAACCGACCAAGGGGGTTTGGAGTGGAGACAGACTTTCCTCTCCGATCTTGAGCTGGCGGAAGCAACCGAGGAATATGATGTCTGAAGAGCTTCCATTGTCAATGAGGACTCGCCTGACCTTGTAGTTAGAGAGGACGGCAGAGATGACGAGAGGATCATCATGTGGATAACGGATTCCTGTACAGTCGGCGTCTGTGAAGGTAATGGGCTCAGTCCACTGTTTGGGCTGCTTGGGGGGTCGGTCTACCGTGATGACTGCCTTATCCGAGCCCTGTCGTATTTTTCTCAATTCTGCTCTCTGAGCCGAGCGCGACGGTCCCCCGCAAGCAAGACCACCTGAGATGACTCTGATTTCACCAACAGGCGGGAGTAGATTACCTTGTGGCAGAGGTTGTTGGGGAGGTCGATCGCGGCCCTGGTCTGGTCGAACTGGTCGCTGTGGGTGGGTGTGCCTGTGATTGTCCCTGTGGGGCTCGGCTCTATGCCTCTGTTGAGGGCGGGTGTCTGTGAACCAGCTTAGACGCCCCTGGCGAATGAGGGTCTTCACTTGATCCTTGAGGCTGATGCAATCGTCGGTGTTATGGCCGTGGTCCTGGTGGAAACGGCAATATTTGGATTGGTCTTTACGGTTGGAAGGGTTCCATGGAGGAAGAGGCCACTTGAGGGGGTAGTCCCGTTGGATCTGGTTAAGGACTTGTTCCATGGGAGAATTGAAGGGTGTATATCGCTCGAACCGACCGGGCGGTCTTACTGGTGTTGACCGGTCAGCGCAAGGGGATCGGTCGGCATAGCGGGATGTTTGATTATGATGCCAGGTGTTACTGGGTTCTTGGTCTTTTCTCTTTTCTCTGGGGGTCAGATATTTAGTTGTTGAGTCATGCCGAGCGGCTAGAGAATCCTCGGCGTTCATGTACTTTTGGGCTTAGGAGAGCAAGGCTGCCATGGATGTTGGGGGGTTCTTAGAGAGAGAGAAGAGGAAATCGGATGACCGCAGACCGGCCATGAAGGCTGTAAGGATGACTTTATCGTCGTTCTCAGCAACTTGCAAGGCTTCGGTATTGAAGCGAGTGACAAAGCTGCGCAGTGATTCCCCCTCGGTCTGACGGATGTTGAGGAGTTGGGTCGCCGGGCGTCGCTGGCGTTGGGCCCCGATGAAGTGGCTCAGGAAGGAGTCACTGAGATGCTGAAATGTGGAGACCGAATCTGGTGGCAACTGGCTGAACCATAGCCGAGCCGACTCCTTCAGTGTCACGGGAAAGGCTCGGCACATGATTTCGTCAGGGAAGGCATGGAGGATCATGAGGGTACGGTAGGTCTCCAGGTGGTCGACGGGGTCGGTCGTTCCGTCAAAGGGGTCGATGGTAGGCATTTTGAACTTGGCGGGTAGGGGTTTGTCTCGGATAGAGGCGACAAATGGGGAGTTTGCTGTGGTGGAGGGCTTATGTTGGATATTCTGCATAACCCCTTGGAGTTGGAGTTTCATGGCTCGGAGTTCAGCGTCCCAAAGGGGAACGTTGTCACCGCCAGAGGGAGACAGATGTTGGACGCTGCTGGCTTCTCCCTCGGGAGCTGGAGCTATGACTGATGGACGTGGGGGTGGAGGAGGTAGATGTATATGTGGGTGAGGGGGTTGCAAGCCCCCCGAGTTGAGAGGATTGGGTTGTGGGACAGTATGGCCCGGAACTTGTTCTGGATGGGGTGGAATATCTGGAGGTGGTGGAGGAATAGGGAGGTTCCGTTGGAGCAGAGCACTGATTAGGGCCTGGTTTTGTTCGGCCATACGGTTGATGCTGTTGGTAAGCTCGATGAAGTACTGTGGTGGGTTGTTTGGATTGGGAGGGTCGGTTTGGTGATCGGTAGCATTATGGTGGGAAGCCATGGATCTAGTCGTGACCATACACTTGACGGATGAGGTGAAAAGGTTACTGGAACAGGGTCTCCGGCAGCAATGAACACAACTGGCGCATGGACAAACCAAATTCCCACAGACGGCGCCAACTGATGATACAGTTCGTCCTAGTGAATGGGCTAGACCGATCCAAGCTCCTCAGGGCCCACTAGGTCACCTGCAAACAAGTTCAACGGGGAACGGGGTAGTCCCCCGGCAAACCCTCCGGTGTGTGGATTAGAAAAGAGGAACAGATGATGTAGTAAGAGAGAGAGAGAGAGAGATAGGAAAACTTAACCTTCTTCTTGTCTTCAAGTTTTGCTTATATCCTTTGGTAATCATTTCGCTGTCTCAGCCGTTCTGACCTCCCCGCCGAAAGCTTACGCCGTGGTTCGTCTTGTTCAGGGTGAGGGGATGCCATTCCGGCTGAGAGGTGTTGTCGCAATAAATGCTGTGATGGGTTGCATTAATGGTGATGTGCTATGGCAATAACTTTGCAGATCTTTGTCTGCCGACGTGGCCTGTTCTGCACCCGCCACGTGTCCGAGCATCATTGGCCTTTCCTGCTCAGTTGGCCTCCAGCTGTACTGGGTTTTACTGACCGGGTTGTGCAATGGGGTCTAAATGGTGGGCTTGGGTTTACTCACGGTGGGGCGTGGTCCTTGTGGGCCTATCCCTGTCAATTTCTCAAAGTTATATTAGTTACAATTTATTGTGCTAAGGGCAAATTATACTATTAGTTTTTATATTTTGGGGTTTGTATCATTTTAGTCCCTGATTTTTCAATTGTGACACATTTGACTCTCAATTTTGAATCTTATTCTAAATAAGGACAATTGAACATACCATTGCTTAATTTCAAGGGCAAAATTGTCAATTTAATAAAATATAAACTAATTTGACAAAAATAAATGTCAAAAAAATATTTTAAATTTTTTTTAAAATTATTTTTACCCATCAAAAAATAAAATTATGTAAAATTGATAAAAATTAATAAAAATTACATGATTAATTTTTAAAAATTAATTTTACATGATCATCATCTAAATACATAATAAAAATTAATTTGGTAAAAAAAAATAAATGTCTAAAAGAGTTATCAATTTTATATAATTTTATCTTTAGTGGTTAGAAATAATTTTTAAAAAGTTAAAAATAAATTTTTGACATTTATTTTTGTCAAATTAGTTTATATTTTATCAAATTGACGATTTTACCCTTGAAAAATCCAATAGTATTTATAATTGTCCTTATTTAGAACAAGATTCAAAATTCATAATCAAATGTGTCACAATTAGAAAGTCAGGGATGAAAATGACACAAATTCCAAAATATAGGGACTATTATTGTAATTCACCCATGTGCTAACTAGCTTTGATTACAATCCAAGTAATCTCAATTATGGTTCAAAATGGTATTGAGATCGCTATGATTAATAAATCAAATTTATTTTGAGCCAGTGGCATGGTTCTAAATCGCGGTATCAGGTAACGTAACGGTATCGATCGTGGAGTATCGGTATCGGTAGTATCGACCGGTACGTATCGGGTATCAGGCGTCGTGGCTATGAAATTTTAAAAATCATTAGCAATCCATCTAAAACTCAATTTTATGCATTTTTTGACTCTTTTAGCCTTAATTTATCACATTTTAATCAAAATTTTGATATGTAGAGGCACTTTCTTGACTCATTTTCAATTAAATGATATGTATTTATTTTAGTCTCAACCTTTTATTTGGCATAGATGTTAAACTTTTAATATAAAATTAATGTGGAAATATTTTTTTACTTATTTTCAACAATTAAATACTTCCACATGCACAACAAATTAATAAGAGAAAGATGGACATGAAAATAAATCATTCGTTTCAGTCATAATCGCATACAAACAATCTACTACAAATCAACAACTCTAAAACTTAGTAATAAAAAGAATTATGTGGTGGTACAAAAGAATCTCCATATCTCACATCACTTTGATCATCACTATGACTTGGTTGGCCTATTTCTCCATATTGATATTCGTGGTAGTAGTTATTGAAAGTGCATTGATCATAAGTAGTGTTGTTGCTGCCACTGCTACTTGATTGTTGTTGTGTCATTGCAAGCCCCTCTGTACCATAATTGAAACCCTCTATATATGGATATTGATGAGGTTGTTGAAAGTAGTTCCAATTTTCCATATACGGTGGTTGATAGATGTGTGGTGATGGTTGACTTGGATGAGGGTAATAAGGATATGGTACTTGGCATATTGGTCGCCAATGTTGAGTTCCCCTTCCATCTTCTTGTCTAACTCTGAGATGTCCAAATTGATTTCTAAGGTCACGATGACCATAAATATCATCAATATGTCGTGAACGCCCAATTGATGCTTCTACATCAGGAGTAGAAATAGAATGTCGTCGTTGCTGTGTAGAATCTCTGTTCCAATCATGATCAATATGATGAGTACTGCGTCTACAACCATGTGCAGAACTTGCAGACTCCCATTGTCCACCACTACCACCACCTGTTGGAGGACGACTGCCATCACTATCATCTCCACTACCACTAGGTGGACTCAAACCGCGACCCTCACTAGAGCCACTTCCAGTAGACCTTGCTCTTTGATGGTGTTGAGGTACTTGGCTACTAGTTGCATGATCTCCCTCATCATCATCATCATCAACAATCAACCAACCTGAGTTATCTTCATCATCCAAGACTGCATGTTCTCTTTCTTGAAGCCATGGAGTTAATAGATCATCTTCTTCAAATATGTAGTCAAGATTGATGGGGTTAAAAGATTCCTCTCTATCATCTTGGCTTTTTCGTGTTGCATGTCTGATCTTTAGCCTCATATTGTAATACACATAAACAAGTTTATTTAATTTTTTATACTTCAACCGATTCCTTGTCTTTGTATGTATCAGGCTAAATGTACTCCAATTGCACTTACAATTAGAAGAAGATGTGGTTTGACTCAATACTCTCACAGCCACTTTTTGGAGTGCCGGAGCCGATGTACCATAATGGATCCACCATTCAGCTATATACAAATCAATCAAATATTAGTGATTATGTTATAATTTAATATAAAAGTGTTGACAATGTAACAATAATATATAATTAAAATAGTTAATAGTTCATTGAGTATATAATAATTACCGGGATTTGTTGCTTTCACTGCTCTTTGTGCTAACACAACACCAAAAGAATCTTCTTTATTACAAAATAAAGAGATCTGCAATGAACAAAAGGCAATAAATAGTTTTACAAACACAATTCACAAGTCAAATAATAAGTTATCAATTTAACTAATATTAAATAATGACTAACTTGGTTTATCGCCTGTATTTGCTCATTTAAATCTGGTAGAAGTCTCGAAATCACATTTCTAACTCCACTCATCACTTCTCGATGATTAGAAAGGTGCTCCCCATATTGGAATATGGGATTTAAAAAATAACCTACGTTCAAATATAAAATAATAATAAAAGTGAGACAAGGAACACATAATTTATAATTTAAATAAATTAAAAATTACTTACTAGCAGCATGCAAGTCCGTGTGTAGTTGGAAAGCCCATCGATTATCAATAATCTTCCAATAATCTACATAATAGCGACAATTTTGTTTGATGGCCAACTTTGCTCTATCCATGGCTTCATATATAAAACCCATTGTGGGCTTTTCATCTCCATCTACAAGTCTAAGCACCTTTAGAAGTGGTTCTTGAACTTTTAATACATCTGCCGCCTTGGTTCAAAAATCTTTACTTTGTATAATTTCTTTTGCTTCTTTTGCATCATCCTTTTTGGACCATTTGCTGTGCTTTCACTCTTGAGAATGAAACATATCCTGTAAAGCAGTCTTATGTTTAACAATGCTTTCCAAAGTAATGAAATTGGTGGCAAAGCGTGTGATGACAGGACGTAACAACTCTCTATCTCCTGTGAATCTCTTCATGAAATCAACGACCCAATTGGAGTTGTAAATAAATCGTGTGATTACTTTTGTACAATCCAACACCTTTGCTACACTTTTTTTCTTCCCAATATCCTCTAACATAAGATCAATACAATGAGCTGCACATCCTGTCCAATACAGATTCTCCCTTTTTTGCATGAGTTTGTAACCAGCAGCCTTTATCGCAGCTTCGTTATCAGTTACGATTTGCACAACATATTCTTCTCCAATTTCATCCACTACCTTGTCCATGAGGCCCAAGTAATAATCAGATGTCCTACTAGGTACATCAGTTACATCCACAGACTTTTGAAAAATTGTTCCACGATTGCTATACACAAGAAAATTAACAATGTGCTTTCTTGTGGGCCCAGACCATCCATCACACATAATTGTAACACCTCTCTCAGCCCAACTAGATTTATGAGATTTTATCCAATTTTGTAAAGCTTCATACTCCATTGGTAAATACACTTCAGTTATCTGTTTAATAATAAATAACAAACAAAAACTATTAATAAGCATCTTAATAATTTATTTATTTTTAAACATAGATATAGTTTTTTCAAACTTTAAGTTAGAGGCTTACTTCATAAGAAGTAGGTAGCTTTGTTCCTTTTCCAACCTCTCTTGCAGTATCCAACATTGGTTCTAGCCATTTAGAATTAACAATATTAGTAGGCACTGGAGTGAACAATACAAACTGGCTAACTGCTCTTCCTAATTTTTTCTTTGCTTCTTTCAAGAATCTAGAGGAGAGTTTGGATTGTTTGTTGCCTTTGGTCCTATAAAGATCCACATCTATGTCTAATAATTGAACTTCTGGAGAGGATGTATCAATCCATTTCCTACATGTACTAACCTTACGAACACTATGACTTCACCGAGCAAAACCAGGAGGTGGTGCAACCTCAATATCACTAGCCCTATTTTGTCGGGCCATAACCATTTCTAAGTCCTCCTCATCATTTTCATCATCATCACACTGACTGGCTCTAATTTGTTCTGTCAATTCCTCATTCATCTTCCTTTTGTCAAGCTTTTTGCCCTTATAATTATTCAAATGATCCATCATTAGTGTTCGAACTTCACCACTGACATTAGCACAAGGTGCGACTTGACCTTTCATATGGGCCAAATGTTGCTTCAACCTAGTTATACCACCATTTAGCTCTTTTCGACAAAATTTACACCTAATTTTATGCCTATTATTTTCTAGTGGAATTTCAAATTTCCAACCAATATCATCACTTGGAAGTTTTCCACTAGAACCACCTTCGTGCGCCATTATAACTTTCAATTATCTACAAAAACAGTTTTCAATTAACAAATATTGTAATTCAAATTTAGTTAGTAATAATAATGCATTTAAAATAAAAATAAAAAACCTAAAATATTAAACATCTTTACTTAACAATTAAACCTCTTTAAAAAAATCTGACAGATTAAACCTCTATAAAAATAATCTGATAAAAAAATAATCTGAAATAAAAAGATTTGACAGATTAAAAAATCTAAAATAATAAAAAAAAATATGAAATAAAAAATCTGACAGATTAAATCTCTTTAAATAATATATATAAAAAATATATATATTGAGCATATGTGCATTTAAAATATATGTAAAAAATATTCTTATATATAAAAAATTATATTCTATGGTGATAATATATATATATATATATAATTATGGGAGAACAAACCAGCTCCTGAGTTGTAAAATTATGAGTTCTATTCACCTTCTGAACTTATGTGCATTTAAAATTATGTAAAAAATTGCTCCTGAGTTCTATTCAACCTCAATAATATATATAAAAAATTATGTGCATTTAAAAAAATATCCACAGAAAAAAAAAAACAAATTATAGACAAACACCACCTCTGTGCACCATTATAACTTTCAATTATCTACAATAATAGTTTTCAATTAACAAATATTGTAATTCTAATTTAGTTAGTAATAATTATGCATTTAAAATAAAAATAAAAAATCTAAAATATTAAACATCTTTACTTAACAATTAAACCTTTTTAAAAAAATCTGACAGATTAAACCTCTATAAAAACAATCTGATATAAAAATAATCTGAAATAAAAAGATTTGACAGATTAAAAAATCTAAAATAATAAAAAAAATCTAAAATAAAAAATCTGACAGATTAAATCTCTTTAAATAATATATATATATAAAATATATATATTGAGCATATGTGCATTTAAAATATATATAAAAATATTATATTCTATGCTGATAATATATATATATATATATATAATTATGGGAGACAAACCTACTGAATTATAAAATTATGAGTTTTATTCACCTTCTGAACTTATGTGCATTTAAAATTATGTAAAAAATTGCTCCTGAGTTCTATTCAACCTCAATAATATATATAAACAATTATGTGCATTTAAAAAAATAACCACAGAAAAAAAATTATAAACAAACCGAACCAAACACAACTTAAAGAGCAAAACTATGACTTCTTGAGTCAAACTAAAAAAAAAAAAAAAAAACAGAGCATTATATTATGGTGAGAGAACAAACAGAGCATTGATGAGTGAGAGAAGAACAAACCTTGAACGAAGAAGCAGCTTGAAATCGGTGATGGATTTGGGTTCGATTCAATGCTTCTCCTTGCAGGTTGCAACACTTTACAAGATCGATGCCCCTAGGAGATGGATTTGGGTTTGATTGAGGAGTTGGGTTTGGTCCGATTGAGTTTTTCTTCAGAGGTTTGTAACAATATTATGGTGTCCGTGAGTCTGTGTATGTATCCGTGAGTCTGTGTATGTATTCCGTGAGTCCGTGAGTCTGAGTTTTTCTTCAGAGGTTTGGTCCTTTTGCTTTATTTTTGCAGGTACTTTGGTCCATTTTTTTGGCTTTTGCAGGTGCTTTTGCTTTATTTTTTCTTTTCTTCCAGGTGCTTTGTTTTTGTAGGTCTTAAGGATACCATGCTTTGCTTTGCTTTGCTCAGTAGCCACACTCATACATACACAAGACACCGTGCTTTGCTCATTTTTCATCTGTATCGGCATGTATCGGAAAGAAATCGCTTACGTATCGGATTCAGCCCGATACGTATCGGGAATCGGCCGCTACGGCTGTGAAATTCAATCTCGCCGGTATACCGGTGAGTATCCGACTCGGCCCTTCCATTTTCCGGCACGAACCGGCCGGTACGATATTTAGAACCTTGGCCAGTGGTAACGAGTGAGGATAGCACATTGATCAATATTGAAATAGGGTGAAAATTATCTTGAAAATAATGATAAAGTTAAAAAGTGTTTTGATTTAAGTGAAATTGACTTTGATTTCAGTGAGAAATACTTTGAAATTAATATTTTTTTTTTAAATACATACATATCTCATGTTTCTCATTTTTACTAGAAATCTATCAATTATATGCACTTTTTAGTGTATAGTACATTTTCACTCTAAGAGGTTGTTTAGGATATGTTATATTAATATATTTTTTGACTTCTTATAAAAAAAAATAAAAAAAATAAAATAAAAAAAATAATGTGATATAAAAAAAGATAAAAACTAAAGAAGTGCATTCTTTTAGTGCTAGCCAAACAATTTCTAAATATAGCAACTCTGATTAGCCTAGAAAATGTACTAGGCTATATTATATATAATGTACCCTAGAAAATGTTTTAATCTATATTATATATTAAGTAAAAAAATGTTTTTAACCCCAAGTCTTGTGGGAGTTCCAATCTCCCAATCTAAATTTCCTGATTTTTTTATTTAAAAAAAAAACCTTAGCATTTATTAACTTCTCCCAACTCGTAAGTCTTACCCTCATAATAACATTTTAATGCATTAAAAACAAGCATAAAAAAAATTCTTTAAAATCCAACACATATGAATTCCTTAAAAAGTCCCAACACATATGATTATTATCAAAATATTAATGCATTAAGAACAAGCATAAAAAAAATTTCTTGAAAAGTCCAACACATATGATTATTATCAAAATATTAAATTTTAATATAATATAATAAAAAAAAGAAGACATTTAATTCCTTAAAAAGTTCAACACATATAATTATTATCAAAATATTAAAATTTAATATAATATAAAAAAGGAAAAAAAGAAGACATTTAAAAAAAAAAAAAAAAAAGACATTTAAAAATCACAATTCACATATATAGTTAATTGTAAATATATTAAGGAAAATGGAGTTTCTAAACCCCAAGCCTTGTGGGAGCTCCAATCTCTCAGTCTTAATTTTCTAAATTTTTGATTTAAAAAAAAAACCTCAGCATTTATTGATTTGGTCACAATCCCTTGATTATCATTTATTAACTTTTTCCAATCCACATGCCCATATTTATATTCTATATATCTATCTATACTATATATTAAGCAAAATGGGGTTTTTAACCCCAAGCCTTGTGGGAGCTCCAATCTCCCAATCTAAATTTCTTAATTTTTTGATTTAAAAAGAAAAAAAACCTTAAGGAAAAGGGTCTTTTAAAACCCAAGGCTTGTGGAACCTCCAACATGCCAATTCTAATTTCCTGAATTTTTAATTATTTTTTAAAAAAAAATTGACTTGGTGATTGGTGATTGGTTCAAAGATTGTAATAATTACACTATTGATTACAATAAATTCAAAGATTGTAATAATTACACTATTGATTACAACAAACACTTAATTTATAATAATTACACTTATTAAATGAATAACGCAATAAATGAAATCCTAATTTTATTACTTTTTGCTTCCCCAAGAGACCCATGTAATTATTGTGTAAATGCCTCTTAAATAAATAAATAAACACTTATTAAATTCTTTCAAACTCCTCGGTCAAACCTCATGTATTTAATTTATATATTATGTAATTATTGTGTAAATGCCACTTAAATACATAAATAAACACTTATTAAATTCTTTCAAACTCCTCAGTCAAACCCCATGTATTTAATTTATATATTAAAAAAAATGAAAACAAATATAAATATCTATAATTATCCCGTGCATAGCACGGGTGATAAGCTAATAAATATATTAAGGAAAATGGGGTTTCTAAACCCCAAGCCTTGTGGGAGCTCCAATCTCTCAGTCTTAATTTTCTAATTTTTTGATTTAAAAAAAAAAAAACTCAGCATTTATTGATTTGGTCAAAATCCCTTGATTATCATTTATTAACTTTTTCCAATCCACATGCCCATATTTATATTCTATATATCTATCTATACTATATATTAAGCAAAATGGGGTTTTTAACCCCAAGCCTTGTGGGAGCTCCAATCTCCCAATCTAAATTTCTTAATTTTTTGATTTAAAAAGAAAAAAAACCTTAGCATTTACTAACTTCTCCCAACCCCCAAGTCTTACCCTCATAATAATACTTTAATGCATTAAGAACAAGTATAAAAATAATTCTTTGAAATCCAACACATATGAATTTCTTGAAAAGTCTCAACACATATGATTATTATCCCTCATAATAACACTTTAATGCATTAAGAACAATCATAAACAAAATTCTTGAAAAGTCCAACACATATAATTATTTTCAAAATATTAAACTTTAGTATAATATAATAAAAAAAAGACATTTAATTTCTTGAAAAGTCTAACACATATGATTATTATCAAAATATTAAACTTTAATATAATATAAAAAAGGAAAAAAAGAAGGCATTTAAAAAAAAAAAAAAAGACATTTAAAAATCGTAATCTATATAACAAGGAAGCTCATACTTTTACTCATGATGGGACTTTTGTCCATTTGTCAACATTTAAACCATTGGATTAATTCAATCCAAGGGCTGAAAGCATCTCACTCACATCTCTTTTAACACACACCGTCTCTTAACACACACCCTCTCTCTCTCTCTCACTTACTCCTCTCATCTCTTTTTGTTTTCAAATTTTGAACTCTCTCTCTCTCTCCATCGGATGGAGCCACACACACAGTTATTTTATCCAGAACTGGTTTCAAATTCTCTCCCTCTCTCTCATTTTGGGGTTCATCAGCAACGGCGACTCTGCAATACCTGGATTCCCTTTGCAATACCCACCCAGAGCTCGGCGAATGGTACAATACCCTCTCGGATCTGTACCAGCGGAAGCTATTGCACCAGCTCACTCTCAACCTCGAACAGTTCGTCGCTCTCGCCGTCTTTCAGGTACCTCTTATTCATTGTCAATTTCTATATACGTATATATATATGTATGTGTTTATTAGCCGCTTTAGGCATTTGGGATTTTGGAAATTTTAGGGCTTTTGTTTGTTTGATTGATTAACGACTGTGTGTGTGTTTTGTTATTTTACTCAAATTAACGACTGTGTGGAATGGGAGTCCTTAATGCCGGAATAAAAGATATCAGAGATTCAGAGATGGGAGTCGAAAAGGAAGTCCTCACTGCCAGAACCAGACCCAAGCCTGTCCCCGTTCAGATCGTCGCCGTCCAATATGTATGTATGTATTTGTGTGTATTATATATGAAGAAGATTCTGAAATGCCGATGATGCTACTCTCCTCTTCTTTTGTTTCTTTGAACTTGCATTTAGAATCAATTTGCATATTCTCCAAATTTTGAAGACTCCCATTTTCTTTCGTTTCTTTAGATTTTGCATTGGAAACAATTATCACTGGACCTGGCGACAGTTTTGAAATGTTATACTCATCTTGAGTGATTATTACACTCCTGAAGTCCATCTCATTTGGCTTATTTGGATTATAACACTCTTGAAGTCCATCTCATTTCGATTCTTAAGATTATAACACTCTTTCCCTTATTTGGCTTAGCACCGTTAGGTTTAGATCCTGCAATACATTGTTGGCTCACTTTAGTTGTCAAAAAACATGCATTTGGATGAATTAAAATGCTGATCACATATTTAAAGGAATGAAAATAATATTAAGCCATTAAAAGGCAATGAAGTTAAAAAATGTAGTTACATTTAACAAAAAAACCAACATAATAACTACCAATAGGGCTGTGTTTGTGTTTCTAAACCAGTATAACAAAAAAAAAAATGTAGTTACATTTAACAAAAACCAATACATATGTTCGATTTGTTGAAACAACCGAGAGTGGGGATTAATCTTCTATCCTGTTAAATTGATTTTTTCCCCTCAACTTAAATTTGTTTTGTTTGGTGTCCTCAACTTAAATTTGTTTTGTTTGATGTTCTTAACTTATATTTGTCAAAATCAGATCATTGATCTAAAGGGCTCTGTTTGTGTTTTTAAGGGCCGTGTTTGCCAATAAATCTTCTATCCTGTTTGGCCAATCGGACAATATTTTTATTTCTGTTTCTAAGGGCTATGTTTGCCAATAAAGGGCTGTGTTTGATCTAAACAGTTTTTTTATTTCTATTTAAACCCTCAGTTTGTTGTTATATTTTTTGTTCATCTTAGTTTGTTTATTATATTTTTTGTTCATCTTATTTTCTTTGTTCATCTTAGTTTGTTGTTCTTTTCTCTCATCTTAGTTTGTGGACTGTTGGATTAATCAAGAAATCAAATATTTTGGGGATTAATCAATAACTCAAACAATATTTTGGGGATTAAGTCAAACAATATTTTGGGTCAGACAGTTGTTGGCCAATTAGACCAATATTTTGTGTTTTTGGCCAATCAAATATATATATATGCTTTTTGATCCCAACATATCAAATTTTAATTATTTATTTTGATGATTATATAAAAACACTGACACTTATAAAATTTTATTTTCATGATATTTTGGTGATATTATTTTTTGTGGCTTTTTAATTATTTACAAAAACACTTATATAAAATAAATAGAGAGAATGGGTTGATTTTTTGGCTTTTTAGCTAATTTTCCTATTCGTAAACAAATTAATCTATTTTTTTTCTTTTCTCCTTGAATTAATAGGTTGATACGATAATGTTATACAAACTAACAACCTTACAATTTTTTTTACTTATTGATGTCACACTTAGTGCGTGTTTGATTAGTAGTATTATAGCATAGGATTAGGATTGTTAGTATTAACCAGATTCAATCTAACGAAATTAGTGAATATTGAGAGGGGTTGGGGATCATAAATGGATACATAATAAAATGGTTATGCCACGAATTTGATTGGATAACGAATCTTTCACTAATTCATTTCACTAATTCATTTTATTATTAATCATGTTAATCAAACAAGGCCTTATTACGTTATTATAGTAGTACTATTTCAAATTTTGAGTTTTATTTATTGCATAAAACACCAGTTCATAAAAAATTGGTAAGATTTATTAGTTTGTATAAGATTTTGATAACCTCTACGATTTTTCGTATTTTGGAATGCTATTAAATGTCATTCTCAATATATACACACCAACCAATCAAATAATGTTTACTGTTCAGGTGAGCAAATAATGTTTCAATAATATTTACTCTAATTTTTGGATATCTTTTGTTTCAATAATCTTTAATTTCAATAATGTTTCAATAATCTTTAATAATCTTCGAAAATCTTTTGTTTCAATAATATTGACAACAGGTTTGTCCAATTTAATTGCTTCATTGATGTTTACAGTTTATGATTGAAACATTGTGTCTGAAGTATTGTGGACTTCCTTAAGACTTTTCATATTGAAACAAGGTAGAGATGTGGTAAGTATGGAAACCTAGGCTTTGGTTGGTTAGTTGTGTAGGAAATTTATAAGTTTGGTTCTCCCCCCCTACAATTATCATTATTTGGGTTTATTTTACAATTATCATTTTTTTTTCAATCCTAATAAGACATCTCTTTTTTTCAATCCTGAGAAGACATGTCTTAGATGGCAATAGATTTCTGAACTGAAATTAATGTCCAATATTTTTGTAAATTACTTTCGTAAATTATACTAATAGATTTTATCATTTTCGTAAATTACTTGATTGCCATGCTTCAGCCTTATTGGGGATGTACATACAAGTTGATATGAAGACCTTTCAAAAATTGATGAGGTGTTAGTAAGAATTGTGGGAAAGAACAAATTTGAAAGAACAAGTTTGGTGGTCCAATTCCTTAGAGACCTGTTGAAGACTTGGTATTTTCAGTGGCAAGGTTTATACAGAATAATGGTTCCTTTATTAATTATTATATGGTGAGTTAATTCTTAATTTTATGTTTATCTTATATCAAGTAAAGTATATTTTTTATATTTCTTATTTTTTTTTCTTTCATTAGTACCATGGAGGAACAAATTTTGGACGGACGGCTGTTGGACTCTTCATTGCCATGCATATCTACTACAATTTTGGACAGCTACAAGAAAGCTATGCATATCTACTACAATTTTCTTCATGTGCATCTTTTTGACAATCATCGATATTAGCTCATTTTCTCATTATTTTTCATTTTCCAGGTTCATGTATTTAACTCAAAGTCTGGTTGTGCTGCATTCCTTGCAAACTACGACACAAAATTTTCAGCAACAGTGACCTTCCAAAATATGCAATATGACCTCCCTCGGTCTGTCAGCATTCTCCCCGATTGCAAGAATGCGGTTTTCAACACTGCAAGGGTAAGGAAATAGGGTTTTCCCTTTAAAAACATTATTTGAAAAAAAAAATCAAGAAGAAGAAGGAAAGAAAAATAATAGTGTCCTCTAATTGTTTCAATTTTTTTTTGTCTTTTTCACAATTATTTGAAGTCTATTCAGTTTTTTTGGTGCTATTTGATGTCTTCTCAAGTCATATATTTAACATCATAATTTGGAATGATACTTTGGATACTTTTAATTTTGAAAATGATATGCATACATTATTTTCATGCGAGATTTAAGATAAGAATGATGTGGCAATGACATTCTTGCAATTATGAACCAAAGTGACAAGCATTTTGATTTCCAATGAATTGATATAAATGAGACACATCATTCATTCTGTAGGAATTTTTTTTTTTTTTTTTTGGTATACGAATTTGTATGCGTAGCATCACCCTTTTAATTTCATTTATAGAAAGCTTTCATTATGTCATAATTTTGTAAATATAAAAAGTATTAGAAAATAAGAGTAAAACTGCATGCATCTTGCCCTCCCCAGAACTCACTTTTGTTCAGTGTGTTAAGTTTGATTTAATTTTGAGAAAATAAGGTTAGCTTTTGTTCAATGAACATCTCTTTCAAAAAGTTCCCAAAAAAGGGTTTTAACATCCAATCAAATTTTTTTACAGATAAGCTCCCAATGTTCACAAATAAAGATGGTACCTGTAATTAGTGGAGCATTCTGGGAGTCATACATCGAAGAAACTGTCTCTGCCAATGATTCAGACATGGTTGCAATGGATGGACTATGGGAGCAAATAAACGTGACCAGAGATGCCTCAGACTATTTGTGGTACCTCACAGAGTGAGTGTTGTTGAGAGAGTTTTCATCACAAATTTAATAATAACTCATCACACACAAATTGACTTTAACACACCACACACATTGGTAATTCTCATCATAAAAATTGATAACTGTCTTATGATGTGCATTTTTTTTTGTAAATTCATGACTTAATTTGTTTTATACTTATAGAAGTTGAGTTGGAATTTTTATTTACTAAGATTTCAAATTCATGATTAATGATTAATTTCAAGTTTTTATTCAAATTCAAATTCATGACTTAATTTCAAGTTTTTATTTACTTATAGAAGTTGTGTTAATGATTAATATTTGAAATTTTTTTTCCAATTAATTGGTTTTGAATTTCATAACTTAATTATTTAGATTTGTAATATCATCCAGTTCAATTTTTGATTAATCTCATTAACAAAAGTATTCTTATTTACATAGAATCCTCTAATTGGTTGTTTAGAATTTCATCATTATTAGTTGATTTAACAAAGAAGCCTTCTATTTGTTAGCCTGCTTTCAATTTGATTTCAAATATTTGTTCTTGGTATTATTGATTGATAGTGACATAAAACAGTGCATCTTTAGCTTAAATTTTATATTATTAGTTTGGCATCTTTAGATGGTTTGATTTTTGATCAAAAGAAACTAACAAAATGCGTAGAAAAACATAGTGCAATAGCTCATATCTTTGTCAGATTGATTCAATTTAGTTAAATTAATAATATTGGGTAATAGTAAAATGAATATATACTATCTTTTGGGTATAAATAGGACATTTTCATGATTTCATTGTAAATTTTATCATTTTTACTTGAATAATCAAATGAAATTGGGAAGTTTGAACTAAAAAGTTTTGTGGATGGGGCTGTTTTGTTGAGTATTGCTTATTTGGGACATTTAATTTTGTTTTTGCATGTAACCTTTGTTATTAAGTGATTTTGAATAGAGTTTCAATAGAGTTGTTAATAGCTGTTGATTCACTTCCTCCCTCTCTCAACTAAATCTCAATTTACTTTTTAATTTTTAATTTTTATACTGGTTTGGTTTTGGATTCAGTTTGTGTGGAATTCAAAATATAAATTTTTTTATTTGTGAGATGTTGTGGTCATAACTGAAATTTGGTTTTGGAGTACTTGCCACCATTGACTGAATTTCATCATAACTTTTCTAGCATTTTCTACTACTTATTTGGTTTCATTTGTGGGTTTTTGATTAGATCACTTTTTCGATAAAAGCGTAATTATGCTAATTACATTTTTTGGGAATTTTAAATAAACACAGAATCATATTTGAACTATTATTTTTTCCCAAGTGGATTTGGCATAACTGATAGTTTTGCCCTCTTTCCTAAATTGTGGAATTTAAGTTTTTATCATTAAGTTGATTGTTAAATTGTAATTTGTGAACTTTATTATTTCTTCTTCCAAAATTTTCTTTGTTAACATCTAGGCGATGACACAGGATGTTCAGTTCAAATATCAGTTCAGTTTTTAATTTGTAGTTCCTAATGTGCCATTATGGAGTAACAAGAAGATTTTAGAAAAATTATGGAGTAACAACCATTTGGGTGCTTTTTGAATGGCTAAGTTCTCTCACTCTCTCACTCTCTCTCTCATGTATTCAGCCACCGAAATCGAAGTTGGGTTGATGTTTATCAGTTTGATACAGAGGAATTAACGATGTTGACATGCCCAATAGCCACTGCACCCACTTCGTCTTTCCTCTTTGCCGGTATGTAAGCACTACTTCCTCAAATGGCTCTTCTTAAAATACTACTCTCCACTCTTTAAAATTTTCTCTGATTTTTTTTTTTTTTCCTTTCCCCCTTCTATTGTTCATTTTCATCACTTGAATTACAGGCTGTTAGGTGATGGAATATACAAGTGGGTGACATGGATTGCACAACTGGGAGACAACGCGTATCTAACGTAAAAAGCCTTTTCTTTTTACTGTCATTCCTTCTTTAAATACTATAAATGCATACACATGTATGCGTATAATGTAATGGACAGAATGAATTTATTTTATGTGAATAGATCAAATGGTTCCATTTGAAAGATATTGGTTTGTGAGATTATAATTCCCTTTGAAAGATCAATTGGATTTGCAAATGGATCTTTTGATCTTTTTCAAGTACCAAGGATTTGGCAATAAGAAATAATCAGATCTAAAATGCATATAGAGATGTTGAATCAAGTTTAAAGTGGGACTACACTTGAGCCTATACATATAGAATGCATGATTATTTATGTTTTGGTTTCAAATTAATTCATGAACTATATGTATCAAGTAAATCTCTCTTGATTTCATATTGTAATTACAAAGTAAAAAGACAAGGGAATTAAAAATGATTGTAATTGTCTATATGTGTATACTGAAAGTTTCATATACATTGTGATACGGAGTTTAACTTTGAATATGAAGAATTATTAATGGATTGAATAGATCATAACTACAATGTGGTGAATTTTTACCAGTATGGAAGCGTTATATTAGTTTATTTTAACTTTTATTTTTTATTGGTCAAAATGTATTAACTTGAATGTGAATTTTTTTTTTTTTTTTAAAACTTAGAGTGCCGTAGGCACGGGTCATCCACTAGTTCACATATATAGATAATTGTAAACACAATCCGTGCATAGCACGGGTGATATGCTAGTCTATACTATATATTAAGCAAAAGGGAATTTTTAACCCCAAGCCTTGTGGGAGCTCCAATCTCCCAATCTAAATTTTTTGATTTTTTGATTTAAAAGAAAAAAAAAAGTTAGCATTTATTAACTTCTCTCAACTCCCAAGTCTTACCCTCATAATAACACTTTAATGCATTAAGAACAAGTATAAAAAAAATTCTTTGAAATCTAACACATATGAATTCCTTGAAAAGTTCCAACACATATGATAATTATCCCTCATAATAACACTTTAATGCATTAAGAACAAGCATAAAAAATTTCTTTAAAAGTCCAACACATATGATTATTATCAAAATATTAAACTTTAATATAATGTAAAAAAGGAAAAAAAGAAGACATTTAAAAAAAATAAAAAAATTTAAAAAATCACAATCTATACTATATATTATGCAAAAGGGTGTTTTAACCCCCAAGGCCTGTGGAAGCTCCAATATGCCAATGCTAATTTCCTGATTTTTTTATTTTTTTTTAAAAAAAAATTGACTTGGTGATTGGTTGAAAGATTATAATAATTACATTGACACCATGATTACATGGGTCTCTTGGGGAAGCAAAATAGCCTCTCTCTCTCTCATTTCATTTATTGTTTTATTTCCCCACCATCTATCTCCTTCATTTATCAATAGTGTAATTATAAAACAATAAACCAATCACCAAGCAATCCCAATATTATATTGAAAGAATTTAATAAGTGTTATTTTTTTTTTCAAAAAAATTAAGAGAGAAAAAAATTATATTGAAAGAATTTAATAAGTGTTTTTTTTTTCAAAAAACAAAACAAAAAAATTAAGATGGGTCTCTTGAGAGCCATTGACACCATGTGGAAGCTCTAATATGCCAATGCTAATTTCCTGGTTTTTTATTTTTTTTAAAAAAAAATTTGACTTGGTGATTGGTTCAAAGATTATAATAATTACATTGATACCATGATTACATGGGTCTCTTGGGGAAGCAAAATAGCCTCTCTCTCTCTCTCTCATTTCATTTATTATTTTATTTCCCCACCCTCTATCTCCTTCATTTATCAATAGTGTAATTATAAAACAATAAACCAATCACCAAGCAATCCCAATATTATATTGAAAGAATTTAATAAGTGTTATTTTTTTTTTCAAAAAAATTAAGAGAGAAAAAAATTATATTGAAGGAATTTAATAAGTGTTTTTTTTTTTTCAAAAAAAAAAACAAAAAAATTAAGAGAGAAAAAAATTATATTGAATGAATTTAATAAGTGTTTTTTTTTTCAAAAAACAAAACAAAAAAAATTAAGAGAGAAAAAAATTATATTGAAAGAATTTAATAAGTGTTTTTTTTTTCAAAAAACAAAACAAAAAAATTAAGATGGATCTCTTGAGAGCCATTGACACCATGATTACATGGGTCTCTTGGGGTCTCTCTCTCTCTCATATTTTATTTATTGTTTTATTTCCCCACCCTCTATCTCCTCCATTTATCAATAGTGTAACTATAATCTTTGAACCAATCACCAAGCAACCCCAATATTATATTGGAACTCCACAAAAATTTATGGGTTAAAAATAGATATAAATTTTTTTGCATCCCTAAGAGACTCATGTAACTATTGTGTAAATGGCTCTTAATTTTTTTTCCCTCTTAATTTTTTTGTTTTGTTTTTTGAAAAAAAAAAATAAACACTTACTAAATTCTTTCAAACCTTTATAACTTCTCCAATACACATATTTTTCTTAACTTTTCACATACCTTTTGTAAACAGTGATTTTCCTTTTTGCTTTCTCCTCCTTGAGTTCTCACTTTCATACTTTCAACTTCAGTGACTACGTATGCAAACAATAAGTGTTATTTTTGTTTTCTCCTTACCTTTTAATGTTATTTAATCGTTTTATAAACCCTCACAAAAAGAAAAATGTAATTATAATTTCTCCTTCTTAACTTTTTCTTTTGTTTACTGTTTTAATATTGTTCAATGGTTTTTTTGATTTTATTTTTGAATCTTTTTATTTATTATTTTATTTTTATTTTTAATTTTTTAATATGATTAAAGTTGGATAAATATAAACTCTCACAAAAAGAAAAATGTTATTATAATTAGTTGAATGATTCTTTTTTTTTAATGCGATTGTAGTTAGTTTAGTAGTTAAAAAAATGTGATTAACTAATTTTTAATGTTATTTAATCTTTTTATTTAATTTTTTAATATGATTAAAGTTAGATAAATAATGTTTTAATATCATTAAAGTTAGATAAATATAAACTCTCACAAAAAGAAAAATGTGATTATAATTAGTTGAATGATTCTTTTTTTAATGCGATTGTAGTTAGTTTAATAGTTAAAAAAATATGATTAACTAATTTTTAATGTTATTTAATCTTTTTATTTACTTTTTTAATTTTATTTTTAAAAATATGATTATAATTAGTTGAATGATTCTTTTTTTTAATGTGATTGTAGTTAGTTTAATAGTTAAAAAAATGTGATTAACTAATTTTTAATGTTATTTAATCTTTTTATTTACTATTTTAATTTTATTTTTAATTTTTCAATTTTTTAATATGATTAAAGTTAGATAAATATAAACTCTCACAAAAATAAAAATGTGATTGTAATTAGTTGAATGATTCTTTTTTTTAATGTGATTGTAGTTAGTTTAATAGTTAAAAAAATGTGATTAACTAATTTTTAATGTTATTTAATCTTTTTATTTACTGTTTTAATTTTATTTTTAAAAATATGATTATAATTAGTTGAATGATTCTTTTTTTTAATGTGATTGTAGTTAGTTTAATAGTTAAAAAAATGTGATTAACTAATTTTTAATGTTATTTAATCTTTTTATTTACTATTTTAATTTTATTTTTAATTTTTCAATTTTTTAATATGATTATGGTTAGATAAATATAATCTCTCACAAAAATAAAAATGTGATTGTAATTAGTTGAATGATTCTTTTTTTTTAATGTGATTGTAGTTAGTTTAATAGTTAAAAAAATGTGATTAACTAATTTTTAATGTTATTTAATCTTTTTATTTACTGTTTTAATTTTATTTTTAAAAATATGATTATAATTAGTTGAATGATTCTTTTTTTTAATGTGATTGTAGTTAGTTTAATAGTTAAAAAAATGTGATTAACTAATTTTTAATGTTTTTTAATCTTTTTATTCACTATTTTTATTTTATTTTTAATTTTTTAATATGATTAAATTTAGATAAATATAAACCCTCACAAAAAGGATTGTATAATATTAATCAATTATATTATTCACTATTTAATCTTTTTTTTAATGTTATTTAATTTTTTTATTCACTATTTTAATGTTATTGTGATACCCTTGTTCTGTATTGTGCTAAACTGGTCCTTAATTTGTTTATGGTTATCTGTTTAGCATGATTTTGTGTGCCATTATGTGATAATATGTGATTTTGAATTCATATCTGTTCGCCGTAGGAATATCTGTTTGAATAGTCCCCTTCGGAAATTAAATTGAGGGCCTTATCGGCTACAGAACCCGAAATTGATTACGCCATTGCAATTGGCATAATTTTTAGAGCCTACGGTGAAATTTAATTGGAAATTGATTCTGGTCAATTTAAACTGATTAAATTGATGAATTAGAGCCTAATTACTTTATTATTACTATATTGATTTAGTGGGGCTTGTTGTGCATTAACACTCACTTCCCTTTTGCTCTATTCAACTCAAAACATCTGAGATATACATTTGAGGGAGAAGAGAGGGTCGGCTAGAGAGAGAGGGAGTGAAGGAAATTGGGAATTTTGGCCTCAAAGCTTGATAATTTGAAGATCAACTCAAGAATTGACTAGAGGTAAGAAGATTAAAGCCTTTTGGTGAGTGATTCATGCATTTCTTTAGCTATCATCTTGTGAATTGAAGTCTAATGGATGGTCAAGGGCATGAATTAGTATGTATGTAAGAGGTTTGAGTCAAACATGTTGAATCTAAGGTCAATTAAGGCATGCATGCATGAAATTGCCATGATCCTTCATGTTTAAGCTTAATGTGTGCAATCTATGTTGAATCTTGTTTGGAATCCATAGGTATGACCACCTCTTCACCAAATAAGTTGTGAATGATATGTATTTCTTGCATGCAAGAGTAGATCATGAAAGGGTAAGCTTTGTATGTTTGAATTTGAGCATGTTGGTGATGGGTTGACACATTTTGGGACATGATTGTAGACAAATCAAGAAATTGAGCTTCCTAATGTTGTAATTTGGGGTCTATGGCATGTTAGCATATGTATATGTGAGATTGGAGCCAAAATATGCAAGAAATGGGGGTGAAACATCGAAATCGAACTCAAGAACAAAATCTGGGAAACCCAGAATTCTGGTGCCCGCTCGAGCGGGGTAATGGCCGCTCGAGCGGAGAAAACGAGCTCCCAGCATTTTTATGCAGACATGGCTCCCGCTCGAACGGGGGAAGTTGACGCTCGAGCGGGGAGCTATGTAGGCAGGAGTTCCGCTCGAGCGGCCGATTTTGCGCTCGAGTGGGGAATTGAGGCAACCAGTACTTCTGCAGACTTAAGGGTCCGCTCGAGCGGGGAATCCAACGCTCGAGCGGGGACCCTGTTTCCAGAAATTCTGTTCTTGCATCTTGTGTTCGGTTTTCCGTTCTCTTTCACTTGTAAGCACTCTTAGGCATATGTTAAGCATTGTAAATGAGTTAATGAGATAAAAATGAAGCCTAAAGAGGGAAATGTGAATTTTGAACGGATTAAATTGTTAATGACCCTTTTATGTTCATGGCATGTGTAGGGTCGAGTTCCAGGGCGAACCAATCAACCGATCACTGTGAGTAATATCTTGACAAGATACTTATAGTATGTCATTGTTTAATTGTTACTTCTGTGTAAGTTTTGCAATTCATTGAACAATTGGGCCTAAGGCCGATGGAATTGAACAATTGGGCCTGAGGCTGATGGAATTGAACAATTGGGCCTGAGGCCGATGGAATTGAATAGTTGGGCCAAAGGCCGATTGACATGAATGATTGGGCCAAAGGCCGTTTGTTAAACTGTTCCAATAATTGCTTGTGTACTTGTTTATTTGATATTATTCACTGGGCATTCGCTCACGCTCATTCATGTCGTTGTAGGTGAGCCAAGTGAGGACCAACCCCGGTCCCAGTGAAGCCAGCCAGGAACAGCAAGAGTTTTGGGAGAGTCAGCCTAGGGTCTCACGCACGAGACCAAACCTTGCCCCTTTTGTTACATGTTTATATTCTGTCTTGTTGGCAAGGATTTTGTGTATATTGTATATAGTTGCTATGGGTTGACTCAGTCTAGATGATCCTGTTTGTAAAGGAGTTTATGCTACTGCACCTATGATGTGGGTTATTAACATATATGAGTTTGGTTTGTTTTGGTGTGCATATAAACACAGCTCTATGGACAAAATTTTAAATTTTTACTTCCGTTTGGCCCCTTTACTCTGATGAGTCATGTCTGATTTGTATGGAGGCCGTAGGTAATCTCAGGATTACTGGCTGGTTACGTCCTTAACCCTTAGGGGCGGGCTCGGGTCGTGACAGTTATGATTGTATAATATTAATCAATTATATATGACAATATAATTCTCACAATTATATATATATTGACATGTTTATCTAGGCTTGCTATGAATCCTATATCACAAAAGTTGGTATCTTGGAATCAAAAAAATGGATTCTCAATTTCACAGTCATTGATAATATCAAATGCCAAAAGAATTCGAATACGTGATTTTGCACCCATGCCAAAGGTAATAATTGTTATCATCCCAATTAATGAAAATTAAACGATATGTATATAATTTGTTTATAGAGAGATTAATTTATGTTTTTTCAAATATTTTGTAGGTCTCATATTTTCGAATACTTGGGTACATCAAACAAATTGATGTTGACAACCTTTGGATTGATTTGTGCAAAAGTTGCTATCAAAAAGTTGAATATCATTATGGTCACGTTGTTTGTCGTCACTACCTGCATGATGATATTGATATTATAATAAGGTAATTTTCTTTAGGTAAATAATTACTATGTACAATAATAATTTAAACTTAATAAGTGTTTTAATTTTTTATTAGGTACAATATTTCCTTTTAACAAGCGTTCTTTTTTTTTTTTTGGTTGATAAGATACAATGTTAACCTTGTGGTCAAAGACAGTACTGGTTCAATAAATCTTACTATTCAAGATAAACGGGCAGAGTTTATTTTGCGATGTCAACCATCATATTTGAAGAATATGAGATCAAAGGTAGGAAATTATAAAATTTATTATAAATAACTTATTCTTACTTTTTCAAACACAAACTTATAATTCCAAAATTTTATAAGATAATGGCGTTAGAATGATTAAAGATTATATTGCGTCATGCCAAGACCATGCCTATGCATTTATCATACCTGTACCAACAATGCCACGTCAACTAGATTGTGCACCGTGCGTCACCTTTGTTTTAAATATAGATTGGTCTGAAGAATGTCTATATCTTTCAGAAAGTAAAAAAAAAAAAATGTAAGTATAACTTTTTTACTTTATAACATTTTATAAATACATAATATATGCATTGTTCATTAATTATGATACTAACTATCATGTTAACAATACATAAATGCTGATGGAAGACCCACAACAATTTAGATTTTAATTATTTTTTTGTTTTACTTATTCAGTGAATTTCGAACAAATGTAATAAATTCTTATTTTTATTACTTTAATTATGCAATGGCAATATTTTCTTTTAAAATTACATATATTTTATGCTAACAATTTAAAAATATATTTAACATAACTATGAATGGTTTTTTTTTTATTTAAATTTAATCCCGTGCATAGCACAGGTGATATGCTAGTTCACATATATAGATAATTGTAAACACAATAAAATATGAGGGCATTCATGTCTACACGTTTTTTTTATAAGATCTCCTCCATTATAATAAGATAACACTTTATTTCTCTCATCTTATAATCTATATATATATATATTATACTATATATTAAGCAAAAGGGGATTTTTAACCCCAAGGCCTGTGGGAGCTTCAATATCTCAATCTGAATTTTCTAAATTTTTTATTTAAAAAAAAAAAAACTCAACATTTATTGATTTGGTCAAAATCTCCTTATCAGCATTTATTAACTTTTTTCAATCCACATGTCTTTCCACATGCCTGCATTTATTGATTTGGTCAAAATCCCCTGATCAACATTTAAAATCCTCTCATACAAATAATTATAGATACAATCTGTGTATAGGTACAGTAGTACCATTTTCAACTTCTCTCATACACTATGGTTAGTGATAAGATTGTTAAATTATTTTTATAAAAAATCTTAAAAAATATAATTTATATATTAAAAAAAATCTAAAACAAATATAAATATCTATAATTATCTCGTGCATAGCACAAGTGATAGGCTAGTCTATACTATATATTAAGTAAAAGGGGGTTTTTAACCCCAAGACCTGTGGGAGCTCCAATCTCCTAATTATAATTTTCTAATTTTTTGATTTAAAAAAAAAAACCTCAGTGTTTATTGACTTCTCCCAACCCAACCTCAGCATTTATTGACTTTTCCCAACCCACAATCCCTTTTGACTTCTCTCATAATTATTGCAACATCATTTTCAATTTCTCCCATAAACTATAGTTACACACAAAAATAAAAAATAAAAAAAATAAGAATTTAGCGATAGATCTCAAAAAGATATAACATATAAATTTGAATTATGATTTAATAATATAATTATGTATTTTTTTTTATGTATATCTATCAAAATTTTAAATTACTTAATGGGACAAATTAATCAATTTTTCAAAATTATTGATTTTTATTTTACAAAATAGATTAAAAAAACTATTGACTGATTTATTTATTTAATAACAAAAATATTTCAAAATCTCTCTCTCCTAATCTCTCTCACAAATTTTCAAAAAAAATATTAAAACTTGCATTCATTTTCTCTTCCCCAAAAAATCAGATAGGAGCTCCAATCTTTTAATCCTAATTTTCTAATTTTTTTAATTTAAAAACAAAACCTCAACATTTATTGACTTCTCCCAACCCAACCTCAGCATTTATTGACTTTTCCGAACCCACGATCCCTTTTGACTTCTCTCATAATTATTGCAATACATTTTTCAATTTCTCCCATACACTATGGTTACACACAAAAATTAAAAAAAAAAAAAAAGATAAGAATTTAGCTATAGATCTCAAAAAGATATAACATCTAAATTTGAATTGTGATTTAATAATATAATTATGTATTTTTTTTATGTATATCTATCAAAATTTTAAATTACTTAATGGGACAAATTAATCAATTTTCTAAAATTATTGATTTTTAATTTACAAAATAGATTAAAAAAACTATTGACTGATTTATTTATTTAATAACAAAAATATTTCATAATCTCTCCCTCCTAATCTCTCTCACAAATTTTCAAAAAAAATATTAAAACTTGCATTCATTTTCTCTTTCCCAAAAAATCAGATAATATTTTCTATTAAAATTGTAGATGTCTACCTATATTTTATATATTATATTATAACATAATAAAAAACACTAAAAAAATAAAAAAAAAGAATCTTTAAAGTTTATCTAAATAAACTTTAAATCAATAAAACTCACATGTCTATCACATATCTAACTCACATCATAACTTACTTAAATAATAATAATTAAAAACAAATGGAAACCACAGATAAATTAAATTAAAAAAAAAAAAAGATACCCACAATTCCATCTTAAATAAATTGAAAAAAAAAAATACCCGAATAGAAACCACACAAAAATAAAAATAAATATAAAAAGATATATCTATCTATCTATCTATATCTATACTATATATTAAGCAAAAGGGGGTTTTTAACCCCCAAGGCTTATGGAAACTTCAATATCCCAATCTAAATTTTTAAAATTTTTTATTTAAAAAAAAAACTCAGCATTTATTGATTTGGTCAAAATCTCCTGATTAGCATTTATTAACTTTTTTCAATCCACATATCTTTCCACATTCCTGCAATTATTGATTTGGTCAAAATCCCCTGATCAGTATTTAAAATCCCCTTATACAAATAATTATAGATAAAATTCGTGTATAGTTACTGCAGTATCCTTTTCAACTTTCCCCATACACTATGGTTAGTAATAAGAAAAAAAATCTTAAAAAACATAATTTATATATTTAAAAAAATCTAAAACAAATATAAATATTTATAATTATCTCGTGCATAGCACGGGTGATAGGCTAGTTATATATTATATATTAAGCAAAAGGGTGTTTCTAACCCCCAAAGCCTGTGGGAGCTCCCATATGTCAATCCTAATTTTCTAATTTTTTGTTTTTTTTTAAAAAAAAAAAATTAACCTCAGTATTTATTAACTTCTCTCAACCCACAAGACTTTTTAACTTTTCTCATAATTACTGCAGTACCTTTTCCAAAACAAATAATTTGTATATTAAAAAAAAATTGAAACAAATATAAATATCTATATTTATATCTATATCTATCTATTTATTTATATTTATCTCTAACCCACAAGTTTTGTGGGAGTTCCAATATCTGAACCTTAATTTCTTAATTTTTTTTGATTTTTTTTGAAAAAAAAAAACTTAGCACTTATTAAAATTTTTCCAAGTTTTTTCAACTTCTCCAATTTACACTCTTTTTAACTTTTCACATACCTATTGCAAACAGTGAGTCTCCTTTTTTTCTTTCTCCTGCTTGATTTCTCACTTCTACACTTTCAACTTCAGTGACCATTATTTACCCAAAAAAACTTCAGTGACCACGTATGCAAACAGTAAGTTTTCTTTTTGTTTTCTCCTTCTGGACTTTTCCTTTTGTTTACTGTTTTAATATTGTAGTTAGATAGCGCATAAAAATATTTGTGATTTGTCTAGCGAATAAAAAATTATAATTTGATTTTTTAATATGATTGAAATTCGATAAATATAAACCCTCACAAAGAGAAAAATGTGATTATAATTAATTGAATGATTCTTTTTTTTTTAATGTGATTATAGTTAGTTTAATAGTTTTTTTTCATTTATTTATTTTATTATGGAAAAAATATGATGTGATTGTAGTTTGTTCAATGACACTTTTTTTTAATATGATTGTTGTAGTTAGTTCAATGGTTTTTTTTTTTTAATGTTATCTAATCTTTTTGTTTACTATTTTAATTTTATTTTTAATATGATTGAAGTTAAATAAACATAAACACTCACAAAGAAAAAAATGTGATTGTAATGTGATGTGATTGTAGTTTGTTCAATGGCTCTTTTTTTTAATATGATTCTTTCTCCTGCTTGATCTCTCACTTCTACACTTTCAACTTTAGTGACCATTATTTATAGCGATCCCGGGTTTACCCCTTGTTGTATAGTGATCCGGACGTGTGTCCGTGGATGTTGGTAGTGGATTGTTGTCCTGTTTACGACCTTTCATATATTGTATTTGAGTTATAGGATGTGTTGGGCAGGTTTGTTTCAGGTTGGTTGTGTTCGGGAGCCAAGGGTTGCTGCCCAGAATTTTTGTCCTTCGCTCGAGCGAGGAGTTGGTCGCTCGAGCGAGCGTTGAGTTTTGTGTCTGGTGGGTCGAGCCAGAGCGGCTTCGCTCGAGCGAGCGACTGCGTCTGGGCTGGGCCTGAACACCATGATTTTTGGCTCGAGCGAGCTGATTCTTCGCTCGAGCGATCTGGTTCGGTCTTCGCTCGAGCGAGCGGTTCGTCGCTCGAGCGTGCGTCTAGTTGCAGACCTGAAGGGTCGAGCTCCTGGCTCGAGCGAGCTTTTCTTCGCTCGAGCGAGTTTCTAGGATGTTGGCTCGAGCGAGACCTTCTTGGCTCGAGCTACGGTTTTCTGTTTCTGGTCGCTCGAGCGACCAAGTCTTCGCTCGAGCGAGCCTGTTTATATCAGTTCGCAGCCAGCGATCTAAACTTCACTTTTTTGAAGCTTTTACTTTTTAAAACCCTAAATCTGAGAGCCTCTCTCTCTAGACTTGCCTTCTCTCTAAGAAATCATCTCCCTAGAGGGTGAATCTTCCCTAAGTGCTTTGTTAAAAGGGTAGAGGGTGACTTGGGCTTCGATATAATCTGAAAATATTCGGTTTTGGAGCAAGTTGGGTGTTGGGTCTTCATCTCCTTTTGAGCTCAAACTTTGAGGTAGGGATATCCTACTCCTCTTTATGGATTTTGTCTTTGAATTTTAGCATTTTGATATGTTGGTAGTTGTTGTGTAATTTTGGGAAACTTTGGGCCATTGTGTAATTTTATAAAAGTTTGGGGTTTTGTCTATAATAAACCTAGAAGCATGTTTGGTATAGAAACATGGAATTAATGTTGAAACATTAGTGAAATTGGAACCTAAGGGTTGTAATGTTAATTATGGAAACGTCCTAATTACATTGATTAATTAATGTGAATAGTTAATTGTGGAAAAATGAGGAATTGAAATAGAATTGGGTCATGGGTTATGACGATGGAAAGAATACATTGATTTTATGTATTGATATGTGATGTGTATAATTGTTATATATATGCATTGTGTTGTGTTGGAGGAGATAGGGGATGTACTCCGCGGTTTAGGGGAAGATAGGGGATGGACCTCTAAACCGGATGTTACTGGGAGGAGATAGGGGATGAACTCCGTAGATAGAGCATGTATGCTTATCTAGAAATATATTGGCAGAGCATGTATGCTTGTCATGGAAAGTATGAATGTAACTGTTTTGTTTATATTTGTTGAAGTGATGAAAGAATATAAAAGAATTGACCATCTATCAATTGTTAATCTTTTAGTCATTATTTATAACTGGTTTAGTATATTTCTACTGGGCTGTGGCTCACCCTATATGGGAACATCATTTTCAGGTACTGGTAGCATGCCACCTCCAAGGACTTAGCTTGGGAGGCTAGTGGCGGACGGACTTTTTGGTTGTCTTTCCTTTTGCAGTGTTACATGTAAATTCAAGCCTAGGGCTTAATGTGTAAATGAGTTAGCACTCTACTTTCTTGTAACCAAGTGTTAACTTGGAAAGCTGTAAGCCCGTAGGGCATTTGCTTTTGTTGTTAACATGTAATACCTTTTGTAATAGCACTCTGATGAATGGAAGGACATGGACCTTTTATATATCATAGCATGTTAATATTGTTGGTTTAATATCATTATTTTGAGGGCGTTACAACTTGGTATCAGAGCATACCGGGTTCGAATACCTTGGGTACGTGGGAAGTGATTAGAATCACAATGGGTTTGTCTCGCTCGATAGAGACTTAGGTGTATCGATATATGCTTATGTGATAACATGCTTATGTGATTATTTGGGTATGGGATTTAGTTTCTAGGATGTTGACTGGATCTTTGGGTTTCTGAGAGTCCCGTTGGAAAGGCACTTGATCAATGCTGTTTCTAACCGGTACTCTAGTAACGCCTTGGGACTGTCATCATCCGGAAATGAAATTCGTAAGTGCTTATGTGTTTATGTGCTTACGTGGAATGAATTACAGTTATCCATGTATTAGGACATGAGTGTCTAGTTTTGGCACGTTTATAAATGTGCTAATGTTTTGGGTTACCTTTATTAGGATGTCAGGACGAGCAAGAGGTGGTAGGCGTGGTAGGCCTAGAAGACAGGAAGTGCCATTACCGGATGAGATTCCGGCAGTTCAGGAAGGGGTCGGTCAGGCCAATGTGGCCGAGCCGGTGGGTCAGCAGGCTATGGGTGCCTTGGCCCGAGAGATAGCAGGGGCCTTAGGTATTCTCAGAGCAGGAAATCAGGCAACTGAGGCAGGACCTTCTTTCTTGAAGAGGGAGTTCTTCCGGTCTAACCCGGAGGAGTTTGTTGGGGATCCTAAGGAGCCATTGAAGGCAGACGAGTGGCTAGAACAGATGAGTAAAACGTTCGAAATGCTAGGCATTGAGGACGGAGCATTGAAAGTGACCTTGGCATCCTTCCAGCTGAAGGGAGATGCGGGTCAATGGTGGAAGTATGAGAAAGTTCGTGTGGGTGGTACTTGGGAGGCGTTTGTGAATGCTTTCCAGGAGAGGTTTTTATCCGCAGTGGCTAGAGAGAGACTAAGGGATCAGTTTACCAAGCTTAAGCAGGATGGTTTGTCTGTGGCCGAGTTTGAGGCTACATTTACTAGCTTGTCCAGGTTTGCACCTGAACTTGTGGCGACAGAGGAGCGCCGTTGCTATGAGTTTGAGCGGAAGTTGAGGTGGGACCTCAAGTTGAAAGTGGGTGGACCTTACATTCGAGAGTACAGGCATTTGGTGGATGCTGCAGCTCATATGGAGCTGATGATGCAGGAGGGAGAAGAAGAGAAACATGGGGGCTCCAAGAGGGGCCAAGAGGGACAGGGTGATGGTAGGAGGCAGAAGGGTTATAACCCTCAGCCGTCCCAGGGTGGTTTGGCCAGGTCGACTTTCCCAGTACCGAGTGCAGGCTCCGGGAGGGGCAGTCAGGGAGAGTTCACCTGTTACAAGTGTGGCCAGCCGGGTCACAAGGCTTCTGTTTGCCCACTGAAGGGCGGGGGTCAGAGAGCTGCTTCTTCGTCAGCCAGACCACAGAGTCAGAGTTCGGGCAGGGGGCAGCCCGTATCGTGTTACCAGTGTGGACAGCCCGGGCACATGAAGAGGTATTGCCCACGGTTGAGTGCCACTTCAGGAGCGTCTGGTTCTAGACAGACGCAGGGATTTCAACCAGCTCAGTCTGTGCAGGCCTCGAGGGCCAATCCGGGGGCTTCGTCGTCCCAGTCAGTACAGCAGTCCTATGCTCCGAGAGGCGAGCAGGTAGATCAGGGGCCTACAGGGCGCGTGTATGCTGTTACCGCGCAGGACCTAGTACCGGCTCCATCAGTAGTGAGAGGTACCTTTTTGTTTTGCAATTCGGTTGCTAGAGTGTTGATTGACACGGGTGCATCTCATTCTTTTGTATCTGCTGCATTTGCATCTGTGTTGGAACTGGAGTTAGCACTTTTAGCATCTCCTATTTGCGTTGTGTCACCTATTGGGGGTGAGTTAATTTTGAGACACGGATGTAGAGGTTGTGATATAGAGGTCGACGATCATCGACTTCCTTTTCCATTTGTAGTTATGCCCATGAAGGGCTTTGATGTTATTTTGGGTATGGACTGGTTATCGTCATACCGGGCGGTTATTGATTGCTACCGCCAGAGGGTTACCTGCTGTACAGTGAACGGGGAGTTTTTCCACTTTTTAGGAGACCGGGTTGGTAGTATTGTGCCACAGGGGTGCGGTCCGCGAAGGCGGAATGAGCTTAGTAGTTTACTTGCTAGTTTTGAGAATGGTGAGTGTGATGAGACCCAGATTGAGTTGCCGAGGGTAGTTTGTGAATACGCATGATGTCTTTCCCGAGGATCTTATTGATTTGCCACCCCACCGAGAGACAGAGTTCTCTATTGATTTAGTGCCCGGCACGGCGCCGATTTCTATGGCACCTTATCGTTTTGCCCCAGCAGAGTTGATTGAGCTGAAAGTTCAGCTCCAAGAATTGCTAGATAAGGGCTTCGTTCGCCCTAGTGTATCGCCGTGGGGAGCACCGGCCCTCTTTGCTAAAAAGAAAGATGGTGCCTTGAGGTTGTGTATCGATTACCGGAAGTTGAATCGGGCTACAGTTAAGAATAAGTACCCTATGCCCCGTATAGATGACTTGTTTGACCAGTTGAAGGGTTCCCGTTGTTTCTCTAAGATAGACTTGAGATCGGGTTACCACCAGTTGAGGGTCAGAGAGGAGGATATTCCGAAGACGGCATTCCGTACGCGGTATGGCCATTATGAGTTTCTGGTAATGCCATTTGGGCTTACCAACGCACCGGCAGTCTTTATGGACTTGATGAACCGGATTTTCCGGGAATTCTTGGATCGTTTTGTGGTCGTTTTTGTGGATGATATTCTTATCTATTCACCCTCAGAGCAAGAGCACGAGGAACACTTGAGAGTGGTGCTTGAATTGCTTAGAGCCCATAGGCTGTATGCCAAGTTTGGGAAGTGCGAGTTCTGGCTAAGAGAAGTCAAGTTCTTAGGCCATGTAGTTTCCGGGGAAGGGGTGTCTGTTGATACATCCAAGACTGAGGCAGTGCAAGACTGGGCACAGCCTAAGAGTGTGTTTGAGATCCGCAGTTTTCTGGGATTAGCTGGGTACTACCGTCGATTTGTGAAAGATTTCTCCTAGGTTAGCTTCGCCGTTGACTAGGTTGACTCGCCAGGGAGTCAAATTTGTATGGAGTGAGACTTGTGAAAAGTCGTTTCAGGAGTTGAAAGTTAGATTGACCACCGCTCCAGTCTTGATTATTCCGGAGAGAGGGTTGGGTTATGCAGTCTATTGTGATGCCTCACGAGAGGGTTTGGGTTGTGTGTTGATGCAGGGAGGGAAAGTGGTAGCTTATGGCTCACGTCAGTTAAAAATACACGAGAAGAATTACCCTACACACGACCTAGAGTTGGCGGCTGTGATCTTTGCCTTGAAAATCTGGAGGCACTACCTTTATGGTGAGAGATTCGAGGTGTTCTCGGATCATAAAAGTCTGAAGTATCTGTTTTCACAGAAAGACTTGAACTTGAGGCAGAGGAGGTGGATGGAGTTTATAGAAGATTACGACTTCGAGTTGCATTATCACCCAGGGAAGGCCAATGTTGTGGCCGATGCTCTTAGTAGGAAATCCATTAGTGATGTAGCTTGTGTAGCCATCCGAGAGTGGGAGATGTTGGGGGCACTTGGCGAGTTTGACTTGCTTCTGGGCGAATCCGTTGAGGCTGCGGCCTTGTTTTCTGTTGTTGCGCAACCTACACTTGTGACTCGAGTGTTAGAGGCACAGAGAGGTGACCTTGAGGTAGAATCCCTCAGAGAGAAGATCTCCAGTGGGAAAGTTGAGAAGGGTTTGACGGCGTATCCCGACCTGAGTTTGAGATACCGAGACCGTCTGTTTGTGCCGGAGTCCTGTCGAGAGGAGGTACTCCGAGAGTTCCATCACTTCGCGCCTTGCGGTGCATCCGGGAGGTACTAAGATGTATCGGGATTTGGGTCGTCAGTTTTGGTGGCGGGGTATGAAGAGAGATGTGGCAGTCTTCGTGTCCAAGTGCCTTACTTGTCAGCAAGTGAAGGCCGAGCATCAGAGGCCAGCGGGTTTGTTACAACCCTTGCCTATTGCCGAGTGGAAGTGGGAGCATGTCACCATGGACTTCGTTGTAGGTCTTCCGAAGACTCAGCGGGGTAGTGACACTATTTGGGTGGTTATAGACCGGTTGACCAAGTCGGCGCATTTCATTCCAATGCGCGTGAGAGATTCAGTAGATCATCTTGCCGACTTGTATGTTCGGGACATAGTGAGATTGCACGGGGTCCCAGTGACGATCGTCTCAGATAGAGATCCTCGTTTTACTGCTAGGTTGTGGCAGAGTTTGCAGAGTGCTTTAGGTACTAAGCTGACCTTTAGTACAGCTTATCATCCTCAGACTGATGGGCAGTCCGAACGTACCATTCAGATCCTTGAGGATATGCTTCGGGGTTGTGTCCTTGATTTCAGTGGGACATGGGAGAGGCACTTACCGCTGGTGGAGTTTGCCTACAATAACAGTTTTCAGTCTAGTATCGGTATGGCACCGTTTGAGGCCTTGTATGGCCGACCTTGTAGGTCTCCAGTTTGTTGGGCCGAGGTGGGTGACACACCTTTGTTGGGTCCGGAGTTGGTTAGGGAGACGATAGAGAAAGTTGAGCTTATCCGTAGGAGGCTTGTTACAGCCCAGAGTCGTCAGAAGTCCTATGCTGACCGTAGGAGGAGACCGTTGGAGTTTGAGATGGGTGATCATGTCTTTCTGAAAATATCACCTAGGCGGGGTTTGTTGAGATTTGGGAAGAGTGGGAAGTTATCCCCTCGGTTTATTGGTCCTTTTGAGATCCTTGAGAGGATTGGCGAGGTTGCTTACCGTTTAGCTTTGCCGCCACAATTATCCGGAGTTCATGACGTGTTTCATGTGAGTATGCTTCGGAAGTATGAGCCGGATCCATCACACGTGTTGGATTGGACCGACTTAGAGGTAGATGAGGATGCCTCGTATGAGGAGAGACCGGTTCAGGTCTTGGATAGGCGGGATCAAGTCCTGCGTGGTAAGACCATCCCTTTGGTTAAGGTTTTGTGGAAACATCACGGAGTGGAGGAGGCCACTTGGGAACGTGAGTTGGGAGTCCGTGAGAAATATCCGGACTTATTTGTTGATGTGTAATCAAGTGTTGCAATTTTGTAATTGTAATGAACTTTAAGAACATTTGAAATGTCTTAAGTTGTAAAACATGATGTATGTTTTGGTTAATGTAAATGTTGTAGAGCTTGCCTTGTTATGGGAGTTGATTATAATATTGCATATGTTGGCTATATTATAGAAATAAAATTGTATCATGATTATTGCTTATGATATAAATTGTAAACCATATATGTGGGAAATGGTTGAAATGGAAAGAAATTGCATGTTGAAATGTACATGTTGAGAAATGTCTCTTAATAGGAGATGGATGACCGGTAATGGGTCGAATTGTTAAATGTTGTGTTATGACATTGTTTAAAATGGAGAAAAAGGCTTGTTTGTCAAAAACTTGTTTTAATTTCGGGGACGAAATTCTTTAAGGGGGGGAGGTTATAGCGATCCCGGGTTTACCCCTTGTTGTATAGTGATCCGGACGTGTGTCCGTGGATGTTGGTAGTGGATTGTTGTCCTGTTTACGACCTTTCATATATTGTATTTGAGTTATAGGATGTGTTGGGCAGGTTTGTTTCAGGTTGGTTGTGTTCGGGAGCCAAGGGTTGCTGCCCAGAATTTTTGTCCTTCGCTCGAGCGAGGAGTTGGTCGCTCGAGCGAGCGTTGAGTTTTGTGTCTGGTGGGTCGAGCCAGAGCGGCTTCGCTCGAGCGAGCGACTGCGTCTGGGCTGGGCCTGAACACCATGATTTCTGGCTCGAGCGAGCTGATTCTTCGCTCGAGCGATCTGGTTCGGTCTTCGCTCGAGCGAGCGGTTCGTCGCTCGAGCGTGCGTCTAGTTGCAGACCTGAAGGGTCGAGCTCCTGGCTCGAGCGAGCTTTTCTTCGCTCGAGCGAGTTTCTAGGATGTTGGCTCGAGCGAGACCTTCTTGGCTCGAGCTACGGTTTTCTGTTTCTGGTCGCTCGAGCGACCAAGTCTTCGCTCGAGCGAGCCTGTTTATATCAGTTCGCAGCCAGCGATCTAAACTTCACTTTTTTGAAGCTTTTACTTTTTAAAACCCTAAATCTGAGAGCCTCTCTCTCTAGACTTGCCTTCTCTCTAAGAAATCATCTCCCTAGAGGGTGAATCTTCCCTAAGTGCTTTGTTAAAAGGGTAGAGGGTGACTTGGGCTTCGATATAATCTGAAAATATTCGGTTTTGGAGCAAGTTGGGTGTTGGGTCTTCATCTCCTTTTGAGCTCAAACTTTGAGGTAGGGATATCCTACTCCTCTTTATGGATTTTGTCTTTGAATTTTAGCATTTTGATATGTTGGTAGTTGTTGTGTAATTTTGGGAAACTTTGGGCCATTGTGTAATTTTATAAAAGTTTGGGGTTTTGTCTATAATAAACCTAGAAGCATGTTTGGTATAGAAACATGGAATTAATGTTGAAACATTAGTGAAATTGGAACCTAAGGGTTGTAATGTTAATTATGGAAACGTCCTAATTACATTGATTAATTAATGTGAATAGTTAATTGTGGAAAAATGAGGAATTGAAATAGAATTGGGTCATGGGTTATGACGATGGAAAGAATACATTGATTTTATGTATTGATATGTGATGTGTATAATTGTTATATATATGCATTGTGTTGTGTTGGAGGAGATAGGGGATGTACTCCGCGGTTTAGGGGAAGATAGGGGATGGACCTCTAAACCGGATGTTACTGGGAGGAGATAGGGGATGAACTCCGTAGATAGAGCATGTATGCTTATCTAGAAATATATTGGCAGAGCATGTATGCTTGTCATGGAAAGTATGAATGTAACTGTTTTGTTTATATTTGTTGAAGTGATGAAAGAATGTAAAAGAATTGACCATCTATCAATTGTTAATCTTTTAGTCATTATTTATAACTGGTTTAGTATATTTCTACTGGGCTGTGGCTCACCCTATATGGGAACATCATTTTCAGGTACTAGTAGCATGCCACCTCCAAGGACTTAGCTTGGGAGGCTAGTGGCGGACGGACTTTTTGGTTGTCTTTCCTTTTGCAGTGTTACATGTAAATTCAAGCCTAGGGCTTAATGTGTAAATGAGTTAGCACTCTACTTTCTTGTAACCAAGTGTTAACTTGGAAAGCTGTAAGCCCGTAGGGCATTTGCTTTTGTTGTTAACATGTAATACCTTTTGTAATAGCACTCTGATGAATGGAAGGACATGGACCTTTTATATATCATAGCATGTTAATATTGTTGGTTTAATATCATTATTTTGAGGGCGTTACAATTCACCCAAAAAAACTTCAGTGACCACGTATGCAAACAGTAAGTTTTTTTTTTGTTTTCTCCTTCTGGACTTTTCCTTTTGTTTACTGTTTTAATATTGTAGTTAGATAGCGCATAAAAATATTTGTGATTTGTCTAGCGAATAAAAAATTATAATTTGATTTTTTAATATGATTGAAATTAGATAAATATAAACCCTCACAAAAAGAAAAATGTGATTATAATTAATTGAATGATTCTTTTTTTTTAATGTGATTGTAGTTAGTTTAATAGTTTTTTTTTTTCATTTATTTATTTTATTATGGAAAAAATGTGATGTGATTGTAGTTTGTTCAATGACACTTTTTTTTAATATGATTGTTGTAGTTAATTCAATGGTTTTTTTTTTTTTTAATGTTATCTAATCTTTTTGTTTACTATTTTAATTTTATTTTTAATATGATTGAAGTTAAATAAACATAAACACTCACAAAGAAAAAAATGTGATTGTAATGTGATGTGATTGTAGTTTGTTCAATGGCTCTTTTTTTTAATATGATTGTTGTAGTTAGTTCAATGATTTTTTTTAATGTTATTTAATCTTTTTATTTACTATTTTAATTTTATTTTTAATATGATTGAAGTTAGATAAACATAAACACTCACAAAGAAAAAAATGTGATTGTAGTTAGTTCAATGATTTTTTTTTTTTTTTTTAATGTGATTGTAGTTAGTCAATGTTTCTTTTATTTATTTTTTTATTTTTTTATTATGGAAAAAATGTGATGTGATTGTAGTTTATTCAATGGTTCTTTTTTTTTTTAATGTGATTTAATCTTTTATTTACTGTTTTAATGGTTTTTTTTTACAATTATTTATGAAAAAAATATGATTGTAGTTAGATAGAAGGGTTTGGTTATGGTGTGCAACTTACACCTTACACCTTACACCTTACACTTACACCTTTTGTGAAAAATTAAACCTTACACTTACACATTTTTTGAGATTCCACACCATATGCAACCCACTTACACCTTACACCTTACACTTATACCTTACACTTATACTTACACCTTACACTTACACTTTTTGTGTAAGTGGCACATGGTGTGCAATTGCACACTTAAGAAAAGTCCTAGATGGAATAAAAATATTTGTGATTTGATTTGATTTTTTTTTGATTTGATTTTTAAAGTACCAATTATTGATAATGATTAGATTGTATTTTGAAAAAAAAAATTGTAATTGATTTTTTTAACTCACTGTATTTTTCGAAAAAAAAAATTATTGTGTTTTTTTAACTATCAATTCACTTAATTTGTGATTTGATTTTTAACTCACTGTGTTTTTTGAAAAATAAAATGGATTGCACTCATTAGGGTCACATCATGTACTAATTATTAATGATAATTAGATCGTATTTTGACCCCAAAAAAAATTGTAATTGACCTTTTTAACTCACTATGTTTTTTGAAAAATAAATTATTGTGTTTTTTTAATTATTGATGATGATTAGATAGTATTAAAAAAATTGTGATTTGTATGATTGAAGTTATCTCCTTTTGTTTATAATTTTATTTTTTAATATGATTGAAGTTAGATAAACAATAACACTCACAAAAAGAAAAATGTGATTGTAGTTTGTTCAATGGTTCTAAATAATCTTTTTTATTTACTATTTTAATGGTTATTTTTTTCAATTATTTTTTTTATTATGAGAAAAATGTCATTGTAGTTAGATAGCATTAAAAAAATTGTGATTTGTATGATTGAAGTTATCTCCTTTTGTTTATAATTTGATTTTTTAATATGATTGAAGTTAACTTACAAAACGAAAAATGTGATTGTAATTTGTTCAATGGCTCTAAATAATCCCAATCCGAATTTTCTAAATTTTTTATTAAAAAAAAACACAGCATTTATTGATTTGGTCAAAATCCCCTGATCAGCATTTATTAACTTTTTTCAATTCACATATCTTTCCACATGCCTGCATTTGTTGATTTGGTCAAAATCTCTTGATCAACATTTAAAATCCCCTCATACAAATAATTATAGATACAATCTGTGTATAGTTACTGCAGTACCTTTTTCAACTTCTCTCATACACTATGATTAGTGATAAGATTGTTAAATTATTTTTATAAAAATCTTAAAAAAACATAATTTATATATTAAAAAAATCTAAAACAAATATAAATATCTATAATTATCTCGTGCATAGCACGGGTGATAGGCTAGTTATGTTGTAATTGAAAAGGTAGGAAGAGAGGTTGTCTAACCTGCTAATAACCTAGCAACAAATGCTATGAAGTATAGATACTTCGAAAAATATGTTGCACTCATACCAGGTACTTACCAGCATATGGTATCTCGTATGGTATTTTTACATACGTACCAGGTACACAAAACATGTACTTACATTTTTTCTTCTTAATTTTTAGCGTATTCAGACGTACCTACTATATATCCAAGTCGTACCGTACCTCAGCTGAAACAATATTTTCTTCTACTACAGAGCTAAAACTCTTTTCATTAGGCTTCTTTTTCATTTTTTATTTTATACTTAGCATGTTTTTAAAATTAAACTATGATTTGTAAGTTATTTAATATATTGACATTTAATTTTAATTTATACCTTTATTTTTTGCATTAAATGTTAATTGTAGGTTGAATCTTAACAAATTAAACCATTTAATTAATTTTTGCATTACTTTGAATTAAAAATAAATATTTTTTATAAGCATACCAAGCCGTATCCATGCTCTCTCTCTTTTTTTTTTCTTTTTTTTTTATATATATTTTATAGTATTAATGTACCCATATCATACTAGTATCAGTACTCATACCCGTATCTTTACTTGTGCTTCATAGAGGTAAGAAAATGTTTTACAACTTAATTTATGATACCGAGGGGCCCAACCACAAGGGCCCAACCCACAGATCAAGGGCCCAGCCTACATTCTTGCGATCTAAGCCCAACAACATCAACATTAATGAGGCTTTCACAGTATTAAATGCGACAACCTTCTCACGTCGGAATATACAGACTCACCATGAACAACGCAAGCTAGAACGCAGGCTTTCGGCTAGCATGACAGGCTGAAATGGACAAGGAAATGATGAGCAAAGGATATAAAGAAATTTTTGAGACACATCAAAGGTTATGTTTTCATTCTTTCTCCTCCTCTCTCTCTCTCTAGAAAAACCTCATTTCCTTGAACTAAATTGACCTTCGGAGTGTCCGCCAAGGGACTGCCCCATTTGGACTATTTTTTGTAGGTGTATTTTGCGAACCACAAGCCCGACAGACCTATCGGAAGAGTGGATCAATCCGGCCTATCCATCCTCCAAGCTTATAACATCATTAGTTGGCGTCGTCTATGGGAAATCGCAACTCCAGTTAACAGTTGTGCTCATTGTTGCCAGAGACTCGTTCCCGATAATTTCTCTTTACCTTCCGTCGAGGTAGATGGTTACAACGAGATCCATGGCTTCTCAACACAATGTCGTCGACCCCCAAACAGGGCCTTCCAACCTAAACAACCCACCTTAGTTCTTCATAAAGCTCACCAACAGCATTAATCGCTTGACTGAACAAAACCAGGCCTTGATCAACGCTTTACTCCAGCGAAATCTCCCTATCCCTCCTCCATCACCACAAGATATCCCTCACAATCGAGAACAAACCCCGAGCCATCATTTCCAACAAGCCCACCTTTTTAACCTAGAGGGTCTATAGGCCCCACCTCAACACCTGAACCCACCACATCGAGGCTTACATCTATCAAACCATGCACTTGTCCCTGAAAGAGAGGCTAGTAATGTTCAATCCCCGCTGCACTCTGGAAGGGACAATGTTCTTATTTGGGATGCGAAACTACAAGCCATGAAACTCCAGCTTCAGGGAGTCATGCAGAACATACAGAATAAACCCTCTATAACAGCCAACTCCTCATTTATCACCTCTATCAGGGACAAACCCCTATCCCCCAAGTTCAAAATGCCCTCGATCGACACCTTCGACAGCACAACCGACCCAGTCGACCATTTGGAGGCCTACAGGACCCTCATGATCTTCCATACTTTTCTTGACGAAATCATGTGTCGAGCTTTCCCCGTGACGCTTAAGGGGTCGGCACGACTATGGTTTAGTCAGCTACCGCCAGACTCTGTTGCTACTTTCCAACATCTAAGTGACTCATTCTTGAGCTATTTCATTGGCGCTCAATGCCAGCGACGCCCCGCAACTCAACTGCTCAATATCCGACAGACAGAAAGAAAGTCACTACGTAGCTTTGTCACCTGTTTCAACACCAAGGCCCTACAGGTGGCGAAAAACAATAACAATGTCATCCTCACAACCTTCATGGCCAGTTTACGACCATCTGATTTCCTTTTTTCCCTTTCCAAAAACCCCTCGACAGCCATGGCCATCCTCCTTTCCAAAGTCCAAAAATATATGAATGTCGAAGACTTTTTAGTAGCCCGCCAAGGCTCCACATCCAAAAATCCACCCTCTAAGAACAAAAGAAAGGAACTTGAACCCAGATCCTCCCAATATACACATCAACCCCCTCAGTATACTGACCAGTTTGCTCGAGCAGACCACCAGCGCCTACTCGTCCACCCGGTTGGTTTGAACGATACACCCCTCTCAATTCACCCATAGAGCAAGTCTTGAATCAAATTCAATGAGACTACAACCTAAAATGGCCTCAACCATCACGATCTCCCTCCAACCGGCGAGATCAATCCAAGTACTGCCGTTTCCATCAAGACCATGGCCACAACATTGAGGAATGTGTCAACCTAAAAGACCAGGTAGAGGATTTGATATGGCAGGGGTGCCTCAGTCGATTCACGACAGCCCGTCTCCAGCAAAGGCCGAGAACCGACCCACCGGGGACGACTGTCGACATACTCCCCTCCGACAACCTGCACAACCTAAGCGAGACAATGATTAGCTCCCACCACCACCCCGACCACAAGGCAATCCAGCTTCCCCGGTCGACGAGATCAGAGTTATCGCTGGCGGGCTCGCATGCGGTGGGCCATCTCGATCGGCACAATGAGCCACACTCAGAAAAATGAAACAAGGCTCCAATAAGGAAGTAACAACATTGGATCGCCCTTTCAAACACCCCAAGCAATGGTCTGAACCCATCACCTTTACAGAGGCCGACTGCACAGGTATTCATTACCCCCACGATGACCCCCTCGTCATCTCTGCTCTCCTATTCAACTACAACGTCAGACGGGTCCTTGTTGACAACTGCAGCTCTTTAGACATCATTTTCCTGAACACCTATTACCAACTCAAGATAGGAGAATAAAAGTTGTCCCCCCTCTAAACCTCACTGGTCAGCTTCACCAGGGATCGGGTGACCTCCATAGGCTCCATCAATCTTTCCATCACCATTGGAGAATATCCACGGTAGACCACCAAACTACTCACTTTTCTCGTCGTCGACTGCCCTTCTGCTTATAACATCATCCTCGGACGTACGGCTCTCAACGCCTTCCAAGCTGCCACCTCCACCTATCATCTAGCCATGAAATTCCCGACTGACCTCAGGATCGACATAGTGAGGGGCGAGCAGACGATGGCCAGAGAGGGCTATGCCGCCTCGCTAAAGGAGGTCAAAATGAAGAAGGCTATGATCATCGAGGGTCTCGACGTCAGAGACGAGGTAGAGTTAGTCAAGGAGGAACTAGTGGAGGAACTTGTCGAAGTGCCTATTGATCTTACCGATTCAGCCAAAACAACAAGGATTGGCAGTCAACTGTCCTCTCAGGCCAAGGCTGATCTCACAGCTCTCTTAGCCAAGCAAAACGATGTCTTCGCTTGGACCCATTCAAACATGCCAGGTATCGATCCCTCTTTCATTACTCATCGTCTCATATTGAGCCCCACTTCCGACCTTTCCACCAGAGGCAGCATATTTTTCATCCAAAATGCAATACCCTTATCGCCACCGAGGTGGACAAACTACTGAAGGCACAATTCATAAAAAACGTAGACTATCCTCGGTGGCTGTCTAACGTGGTCTTGGTCTGCAAAAATAATGGCAAATGGTGACTCTACTTCGATTATTTTGACCTCAATCGGGCGTGCCCCAAAGATAGCTAGCCACTTCCCCAGATAGATCTGTTGGTCGATGCAACTGCAGGACATCAGATGCTTTGCTTCATGGATGCCTTCTCCGGCTATAATCAAATCCTAATGGAGCCAGCCGACCAGGAGCACACCTCTTTCATCACCGACAAAGAGACTTATCACTATTGTGTTATACCATTCGGCTTGAAGAATACCAGAGCAACTTACCAACGCCTAGTTAATGCCGTCTTCCAACACCAGATAGGTCGGAACATGGAAGTCTACATCGATGACATGCTAGCCAAGAGCAAACTCTCCTTCGATCACTTGGCAGACCTACGAGAGACCTTCCGAACCTTACGTAAATATTAGATGAAGCTTAATCCAGAGAAACGCACCTTCAGTGTGGGGTCTGGGAAATTCTTAGGATTCATGATTAGCCAACGAGGCATTGAGGCTAACCTTGAAAAGATCAAGGCCCTGATAGAAATGCGGTCTCCCAAAACGGTCAATGAGGTTCAACGGCTCACAGGTAGAGTTGCCGCCCTCAACCGCTTTATTTCCCGAGCAACTGACAAGTGACCTCCATTCTTCAAAGTCCTCTGGCAAGCGTTCGAATGGAACGTCGAATCCGAGAAGGCCTTCCAACAATTGAAGCAATGCATGGCCAACCCTCCCCTCCTCTCTTAACCACTGCCTCTATTTGGCTGTATCAAACACTGTGGTCAATGCTGCCATCATCAAGGAACACGGCACAGTACAACATCCAGTCTACTACATTAGCTGCGCCCTCAGGAAGGCCGAACAAAACTACCCTCTGTTAGAAAAAATGGCCCTCGCCTTGGTCATAGTCTGTAGACGCCTCCGACCCTATTTCCAAGCTCTCTCTATAGTAGTTCTCATTGACCAACCTCTGAAAAAGGTCACGTAACAACCAGAATCGTCAGGAAGACTTATGCAATGGTCCGTTGAGCGAAGTCAATTTATCAACCCCGAACAACAATCAAAGGCCAGGCTGTCGCCGATTTTATCTTGGATTTCACCAATCTCACTCCGAACATACCTCCTCCACCAACACACGTCACTATTGATGTAGAAGACCCCCACTCCTAGACCCTCAGTGTCGATGGTTCATTTAGCAAAGAGGGTAGTGGAGCCGGCCTAATCCTCACCACTCTAGAGGGTGAGTACTTCAAGTGTGTCCTCTGTTTTCTGTTCGACGAAAGCAATAACGAAGCCAAATATGAGGCCTTGATAGTAGGTCTTTGGCTGGCCAGAGACATCGATGTAGACCATATCCAAGTGTTCAGTGATTCCTAGTTGGTTTTTGGACAGATTACTGGGGAGTTCGACGCAAAGGAGGAGACAATGCGAGCATACAAGGACATCACCCTTCCCCTCGTCTGCCTCTTCAGTACTTTCCAGATCAGGCACATCTCTAGGTCAGAAAACTTTCAGGCAGATCAAATGGCTCAATTAGCCTCGGCCGACCGGTTAGACTTCGGTCACGACATCCACATTGAATACCTAACCCATCCAGCGACTTCGCCAAACCCACAAGAGATCCACTTCCTCTAGAACGAGCCTATCCCATGGGCCCAAGACATCATTCCGTTTTTAGAGCGAGGGGAGTTACCAGATGATAAGCGGCAGGCCGCTAAAGTCAGAGCCCGGTCGTCTAATTATGTCATTATCGGTGGTCTACTGTACAAACGGGAATTCTCACGCCCATACCTCAGGTTTCTCAGTCCTGCTCAAGCGACCTATGCAATGAGAGAAGTATGTGAGGGCGCTTGTGGTAACCATTCAGGTGGAAGATCCCTGGTCCATAAAATTCTCCATACAGGTTACTTCTGGCCCACGCTCAATCAAGATGCTAGCGAAGTTGTGCTTAAGTGTGATAAATGCCAGGGCTGAACTAACATTTCTTACGCCTCGCCAACAGAATTGATTACACTCAACAATCCCTACCCATTCGCTAAGTGGGGCATCGACTTAGTCGGTCATTTACCCACTGGTAGGGGCCAAACCAAGTTCGTTGTGGTTGCCATTAACTACTTTACCAAATGGGTGGAAGCAGAACCCCTTGCTACAATCACTGAACGGAACACCACTAGGTTCATCTGGTAGTCAATCGTGTGCCGATTTGGAATCCCCCAAGCCATTGTCTTTGACAACGGAAAACAATTCGACAATTCCAAGTTCAGGAAATTTTGTGAAGAGCTCAATATCAGACCATGTTTCTCTTCCCCAGGCCATCTCCAAGCTAATGGGCTAGTCAAAGTCACTAATTGCTCCCTTCTAAAGATCATCAAGACCAAGTTGGAAGCCGCCAAAGGACTCTAGGCTAAAGAATTACCAAACGTACTCTGGGCTTATCGAATGACAGCTCGAACCCCACCAGGGAGACCTCTTTCCGCCTAATATATGACGTCGAGGCGGTCATCCCAGTGGACGTCGGCCCGCCAACCTCCCATGTGCTACATCTGAATCTCGAATTAAACAAGGATTTGCGTCGGGCTGATCTAGATCTAGTTAAAGAGCTCCGAGAGTCAGCTGCTGTCAGGCAGGTATCATATCAACAGAGAATAAGAAAACATTATAACCGCAGAGTCCGACCTCGAGAATCAACAGCAGGAGACCTGGTCTTGCACGAAGCAACCCTTGCCACTAAAAATTCAACCGATGACAAGCTAGCAGTCAAATGGAAAGGACCTTACATTGTCAAAACCAGACCCCGCCCTGGTACTTACTGTCTCCAAGACATGGAGAGCAAAGACCTCTCCCATTCATAGAATGCCAAGCACTTGAAATGTTATTTCCAGTAAAACGGCATCTTCCGTTTTTGTATCTTTCAATTGTTGTATGTTTCATTTTACCTATCGGAACACTTGTTCGTTTTCGCTCGTGCCTTAATGACAACAATTTAACATTCCCATTCTTTGTGTTATGCCTCAATGTCAAGTTTTTGACCTAGTCTTAGCCAGACTGAGCCCTCCAAGCCTTAGCCAAACTGAGCATAAAGAGCTCAGCCAGACTGAGTTAAACCAAACCTTAGCCAGACTAGGCCTTCTAAGCCTCAATCAGACTGAGCATGAAGAGCTTAGCCAGACTGAGTTAAACCTAGTCTCAGCCAGACTAAACCCTCAAAGCCTCAGCTAGACTGAACATGAAGAGCTCAGCCAGACTAAGTTAAACCTAGTCTCAGCCAGACTAAGCCCTCCAAGCCTTGGCCAAACTGAGCCCTCCAAGCCTCAACCAAATTGAGTATGAAGAACTCAACCAAACTAAGTTAAGCCTAGTCTTAGCCAGACTGAGCCCTCCAAGCCTCAGCCAGACTAAGCATGAAGTGCTCAGCCAGACTGAGTTAAGCCTAGTCTCAGCCAGACTGAGCCCTCCAAACTCATTTGACTGGGTTAAGCTTTCTTCTTAGGTTATTTTTACCCAAGTTAAATTTCAGCCCATTTTTGCCCAAGGCAATTTCAATTTACTTCCATTCCAATGGTTCAATGTGTTAGTCATCTTCACACAATACAAACAAGTGTCACCCAGACTAAACGTGCAAAACCCAGCTAGACTGAGTTGTTAATTAAATCTAAGTTCATTCTTATCCCAGGTCATTTTTACCTAAGTTAGATTACTTATCCAATTTTATCATTCATCATTCATCATTTTTACACAAAAAAAAAAAAAAAAACAACAACAACAACAACAAATCGTTACAGAACTTACACCTTTATTTATTAATGTCTTACAACATCATACACTTCATTACACACCTTTTCTCCAAAACAAAACAAAACATAAATGCCTTCTCCCATTTTCTCAGATTCTGTCCTCACTCCCCTTCGCTGGACACTAGGTCTTCCTCCCTCACCCCCTCATCTAGAGGGGTCTGGGCGATATCATCCTCTCTTAAGTTCATCGCACTAAAATCCACATCTGGGAACAACTTCTGCGCCTTATATTTGAAGCTCATCCAGCCGCTGTCCCAATACTGGCTCATTTCGTGCTTGTAGTAGTCTAACTGCTGAAAACCTTGGATTATCTCTTCTTCGGTCCTCACAGCAGCAGCCACTCCTAAAGGCCCAGCACCCCCTTCACTCTCCCTGACTAGGCTCCTCGCAACCGCGACGTCGATTGTCATTTGGAATTCAGGAGACCTCCTTAAACTGCTCTACCGCCGCTACATACAAATCCAGATAAGCTGCCATCTCCGACGCCATTATCCTAGTTAACTTTGCCATCTTGGCCCTCTTCTCCTCCAGGGTCTTCTCCAACTCCGCAATGCGTGCATCAGCCTCTTCTTTGTCTTTTAGAGCTTGATCACGCAAATCTTCATTGTTGGCGAGGGCCTCCTCCAGCCTTTCCTGGGCAGTGTTGCAGGCTTCTTGGACTTCTCCCACTTTCCTTCGCTTATCCTCCAGCTCAAACTCCAGTGATATCACCTTGTGGTACGCCATTTCTAGTTTAGAGTTGGCGATTGCGAGCTCGGCGACGACTCCAACTCGGCTTACATTGGCACGCTCAGCCAAGTACCCCTACACTACCCACAAAATCTCTATCTTCTTCGCCCTCTGTGCATATGCTAGCCTCTTTGCACAGACATTACGCTCCGCCTTTCGCCAGCCCACCGTCTCTACCCTTAGGTTCTGTAACTAGGCCTTTAGCGACTTTGCCTCTGTTTTCACCCTCATTGCCCTATCCAGCAGGACCATTGTCAAGGTTGCTGCCTTCAGTTGCGTTGAGCATAGCCCTTTTACGAGGTCAACCTTTGTAACTTAGGCCATGCTGTACACGGCCGCATCGTCCATAACCCCCAACAGTCGGTTTGCTGCATCCCTAGCTTCGTCCCTATCCCCCGCTAAGTAGTCGGCCACCACGCGAGCATGGTACATGGCGATCTTCAACGCCGCGCCAGTCTCTTCTCCACCATTCTACTCTCCCTCCACCTGCTGGCTTGGTAGTGCCTCTTGCAACGACACATCCTTGGAGGGCAGCTCAACCGACTGGTTGGTTTCTCCCAACTCCTTTGGACCGTCTGCTCCATCCACCATGCCATCCTCTGTCTCTTCCCCCCGACTTAGGGCCAAATCCACTACCCCCTCCTTCGCCTTCTTCCCAACCAGTTCCCCCTCCCCTCCTTCTACAGCCGCCTTCTTCTTTTTCTTCTTTAACACCGCTTCCACTTCCTTTGCGCTTCTTTCTTTCAGTGGATCAACTGGCGCCTGCAAAGGGACAAAATAAATCAAGTCCTTCTCTCCCAATGGCTTGGGGCATGGTCTGATCAACCTCTTCATAACCACCTTTGGCACTGGGCCTAAATTTTTCTCTTTATATCTCTCTGCCCTAGCGAAAACTCGTTTGTCCTTCTCCTCCTAAGCTTTCTTCCTCGCCTCCACTTCCTTCGACGTCGGATCACCTTCAACTGGTCGCGACTCCAGATTCAGAGTGAACAGGGCTGAGGGCTGGACGAGGTCATTCCATCTTAGTCCTTCATTTTCCCTCTAATCCTTCACCCGTTTCACCCTATTCTTTTCCTCGGCGTCTAACTTCAGCTCCAAAGACTTCGTGAGAACCTTTCAAATTGTATGCACCCCTCTCCCACCGCTCGCCGCCACAAAGAACCCTTTTAGCCACCAACCCTTCACCGATGACGGCAGCCCCGCCACTAGTCCTCTCCCTGCCACAGCCTACAACGTCACCCACGTCTCCTATTGCCCTGACACTTTGTAACATGAGAAAAACTCGTCCACCGTCATCATCTTCCCTCCAGTCATCCGCGGCCACGCGATGGCACAGGTGAACAGTATCTTCTAGGCATTTGGCATCAGCTACCCTGGAGCCACCTCCAGACAGTTTAACACATCCACCACTAGTTATGGAAGGGGCAACCTTAGGCCCCCACGCAGCGCCTCCTCGTGTAATGCAAACTCCATCGGTCGTGTGACTGACACCCTCTTCTTCATCGTCAGCAACCTTAACTCTATGTTAGTCGGAATTTGGTACTTGCTCTGCAACTCCTCTAGATCCTCCACTGCCAAAGTGCACTTGTCTGCCTTCGTATCCTAGTGGTCTGGCGCCACTTGACTAATCGATTGCACCGTCGATATCATTGTCGATCCCAACGGCCGCGTCGGCCGATCCGCCGCCATTTCCATACCCCTACCCGCCTCATACTGCTCTACCAACGCGACTCCATCATTTTCTCCCAATGCATCCACCCTATTGCTTTAAAATCACTCAAATCTGGAATGTGTTGGTTTTTTGCAATCAAGTAAGTAAAACGCACAAGTCCAAACGCCCACGGTTTATTTATCCCCCAAGGATTGCGATTAAAATTTGCTAGTTTGAAATTTCACTTTCTCCAACCCTTTTCCTCCTACACCCTATTCGTCTCCCTCGTAAGTGGTCCTTGTTGTATCATGTGTATGGCCACGATCATTACTTCCCCCTACTAATTCTCTTTATTTTTCCCCATCTATTCCTCTTCATATCAGCACGTACTTTTAACTACTTGAGCCTCGCGTGCCGCCCCTCTTTTCTCAACCCTCCACACGCTTGGCCATCTCATCTAGCCACCTTCGCGGTCGGCCCTCCACACGCTCGGCCATCTTCTTGATCAGCCACCTCAGTCAGCCACCTTCGCGATCGGCCCTTCACGCGCTCTACCATCTCTCTCGGCCACCTTCGCGGTTAGCTCTTCCTCCGATCGACCACCTTCTTGGTCGGCCACCTCGCTCAGCTACCTTCACGATCGGCCTTTCACACGCTTGGCTATCTTGCTTGGCCACCTTCGTGGTTAGCTCTTCTCTCGGTCGGCCACCTCACTCGGTCATTTTCGCGGTCGGCCCTCCATACGCTCGGCCATCCCAATCAGCCACCTTCGCAGTAAGCCCTTCTCCCAATCAGCCTCCTTTCCATTCGGCCTTCCCGTTAGGCCCACCTTCGCAGTAGCCCACCACCCCCCATTCTTCCCCTCCACCCCTTCTTTATTCCCTTCGTTGAACTAAAGTTGCACTCGAAAATGGGGGATTACTGATACTGAGGGGCCCAACCACGAGGGCCCAACCCACTGATCAAGGGCCCAACCCACGGATAAAGGGCCTAGCCCACATTCTTGCGATCTAAGCCCAATAATATCAACATTAGACTAGGACCAATAACATTTGGCCAAACTAGAGCCTAGACATGTAAGCAGACAAAGATCCTGCAAAGTTATTTCGCCATACACTAGCCATTAATGAGGCTCTCACAGCATTAAATGTGACAACCTCCTCACGTCGGAATATACAGACTCACCACAAACAACGCAAGCTAGAAAGTAGGCTTTCGGCTAGCACGACAAGCTGAAATGGACAAGGAAATGATGAGCAATGGATATAAGGAATTTTTCGAGACACATCAAAGGTTATGTTTTCATTCTTTCTCCGCCTCTCTCTCTCTCTAGAAAAAACCTCCTTGCCTTGAACTAACTTGACCTTCGGAGTGTCCGCCGGAGGACTGCCCCCTTTGGACCATTTTTGCAGGTGTATTCCGCGAACCACAAACCCAACAGACCTATCGAAAATATGGATCAATCCGACCCATCCATCCTCTAAGCTTATAGCATTATCAATTTATATTGCTATCTATTGTTTCGGCCTTAAAAAAAAAAAAAAAAAAAAAAACAGAAATAAAAAATTAGGTTTGAAAATTCAAGGGTTGAGAAGTTAATTGAAAATCAAGGTCACATCAACTTTCACATTAATCCTTGCCGTGAACGCAATGAAATTATTTATGTTTGGATAATCTGGATAATCTTATTTATGCCTACGAAACATTGTTTTTTAATCCTTGTACTTAAGGATGGATCTAGGAAGATGTGGACGGGAGCAATCGCACTTTTAAAATTTTTTAAAATAAAATTTATTATATTAAAAGATTTAAAATAATGTAAAATTTTAAAGATTTACATTTCAAACATACTTTCACATCTTCATAATAATATTGAATGGTATTTTAAAAAATTGGTAAAAAGTTGACATTTTAACTTTTTTATGACTTTTTTTAGCTAAAAGAATTATAAAACCAAAAAATTAACTTTTTAAGAATATTTCCAAAACACCCCTCATCCGTCTTTGTTTATACTAACAAGAAAACAAATATGTGAGTAACTTCCATAGCATCACACATTGGTGGGAAAACAAAAGAATCGATGACATACAAGACACCGTAAACTTCTTTCTAGTTAACTTGAGCTTAAACACTTTTGCATCCTATTAATATACAAAATTCATGTTTAATTCACAAAATTAATAACGAAAGTATTAATGATCTTATTAAATTAGTATAATATTCACTATTCAATTAGATTAGTAAGATAAATTATTCCTTTATTCATTGTTTGATTTGTATTGTATTAGTAAGTAAAAGAGCCTTTTTATTTTATTTCTCAGCTCAAGATATATAATTTCACCCTATCTCATTACTAATAATTGTACAAATTTATTAGATTAATTATCTTAAAATAAAATTTCAAAACAAACATAAAATTATTAGGTTCATACATTAATAATTATAATCTCATACTCTATTTATGTCAATTAAACATGCCCAAAATATTTCTAGATTATCGGCCAGTACACTATGGGGTGTCATGGTGTGGTGCGGTTATCCCGTTGAGAAATTACAACCTAAATAATTTGTGTGGGTGTTTTGGTTTTGCTTATTTCGTATTTTTTTATACTTATTTTCGTTTTTAATCAATTTTTTTTTTTAATTTTTCAAAAAATTGTAGACTTTTAGATTCAACCCGACTAGACAAACCAAAAAATTTAAAAAAAAAAAAACAAAACAAAACAAAAAAGACCCCCCCCCCCCAAAAAAAAAAGCCAAAAATTGTGATTTTTTAAACTTATTTTTTCTTTTTTTTTTAAAAATTTTTTTTTTAGAATTTTTCAAAAAAAATTTACTTTTTAGATTTATTTATATAAGAAGACGGATTGCAAAGTAGGCAATTTTTACATAATTTTAAAAAAAAATCACCAAAAACAAAAATATGAATAATAATATACAAACAGGAATATATATATATAATTTATACAAAATGATGTATCAAATTGATACTTCCACCGTAACATATAACAGTTTTAGAGATCAAATTTTTTTGTCTCTAAAAGTAAAAATTTTGTTGCAAAAAATATTTATCGACCAATTTCTATTGTCGTGAAGATAGTTGCTAAAGGTCGTTCTGAAAAGTAAAAAATAAGACTTTTCACGACAAATTTTTAAAAATGTCACTAATAAATATATTTTTAGGGACAAATTGACTTGATCTCAAAATGATTTATTTTTAAAGACAAAAAAATTGTTCCCAAAAAGATAATAATTCATCACTAATGTTCAATTTTTATTGCTAAAAATATAATAATAACACTTTTCGCAACAAAAATATTTAGTCTTTAAAAAATAATTTTGTTTTTAAATTTTAATTTCTAAAATCTTAAGTTTTTTTGTAATATTCGTTATTTCAAACTAAAAAATCCATGAAAGTAACTTGTGATTTTAAAATTGTGGCCATCAACGCATCATTCTAGTGGACGTTTTTGTATAAAATTTCCGTTGGCAAATCATTTTTTTCTTTTTTAATTATTTAAATTATGGGTTATTTAGGCTAAGTTTGGGAAGACTAAACAAGTGCACTTTTTGACTTTTATTGTATTATGTGTAGAAAAAGTAGAGAGGAGATGTTGATTGATATGACTCAAAAAAATAAAAAGATGAAAAAGTACACTTTTTTAAATTAGTCAAACTTGACCTTAGTTAGAAGAGGAGAAATGTTCATCATAAAACATTTTGAAAAATGGTTAAGAGAATTAAAAATGGTGCTTTAATAATATCATTAATAATGTGGCAGTCGACACCCCACTGCCTATGCCTTGTTTTTTGTTTTTTAGTGATATAAATCGTTTTTGGAACATCTTTCAGTTGTATGATTGACAAGGACTCTCTTAACATTATTTAACCAATTAAGGTCATAATCTTGATCTTGTTTTCTAAATAAGATATTGGCAATTAACTCAACAAAATGCGCTTGTCATCGTCATGTCTAATTAGCAATGCGAGTAAATTATATTTTGCACCCTTATACTGTGAACTAAATTTTACTTTGGTTCTTATATATAAAATTATGATAGTTAACTCTCTATACTTTTAATCAAATCATACTTTAGTCTCTACACATAAAATTGTGACAACCAATCTCCTATGTTTTTGACCAAATCTCACTTTGGTCCCTACACAAGAATGTGATTACGACATGAAGGTAAGAGAGCAAAATCATCTACATTTTTCACCAATACACACTTCGTCCTAAAATTTACATCAAATTATGACTTTATTAAGTTAAAACAAAACACAAATTGTGAACGATTAATAAGATGAATTAGGGTTTTCTATAAATTGAAATCATAAAACTCTATTTTTCACTGTAACATAATATTCTGTCTATTCATCTTTTTTTCTCTTTAAATTCTTTGTTGCATTTTTTATCTATTAAAAAATTTTATTTTCTTGCCTCTTTGTCCCAATTTTTAACATACGAACATATATATATATATATATATTTCTTTGTCGCATATAGTATTATATAGCTCTCACGTGTTTATCACGTAAGATAAAATGTATTGGTAAGAAATATAGATGATTTTCCTTTATTACTCTCATTTCGTAGTTACATTTTTGTCACATGACTAGATTTTGTTAAAGATTTAAAAATATAGTAATACAAAAGAGACATTGACACTTATATATAGACCAATATGAAATTTGAGCAAAGATGCAGAGGGTTGACTGTCACAATTTCATATGTAGGAACCAAAGTGAAATTTGACCAGAAATACAGGAAGTTAACTGTCATGATTTAATGTATAGGGGCCAAAGTGAGATTTGATACAAAGTGCAGGAATGCAAAGTGTAATTTACCCTAGCAACTTTGAAGTGCTTCCTCATCAATTCAACATGAATTGTTTAGAATTTAATTGGTATTTATTTATAAATCTCTCTATATCTACTTATGTTTTATTTAGTTCAAATTATTTTCTTATGAGGACTGCTATTAACATCTCCCTAATTTCTTTGGATCCCTACTTCTTTAAAGCCCCACCTTAAATCCTAAATTTTAATAAGATTTCTTTGAACATTTCACTTAACACCAATTTTATTCATCTTCATAATATAATCACACCAAATGCACACCTACCTAATTTTGCATACCATCTCTTCATCTTCTCTCAGTAAACGATGAATGTTAGAAAGACGATTGAGAACAACGAACGATTGGGAGACGATTAAGAATAACAAATGATTGAGAAAAGAATCGATTGTCCATCTCCTCCTTTTCTCATAAACGATGGTCTATTTTTCCTTGTCATCGTGAACGACAGTATTTTAGTCGAAAATCTCGTCGGAAATCTCTTTGACGGTCTCTTTCTTCTTCTCTCAAGTAACCCAACTCCCCATCACATATTATTTGTTTTGTTTATTTCGAAGTAAAACCATCGATACAAGGGGTTTTAGAAGGAAAAACCTTCAGAAAAAATAGTAATAGAGAAAAAAATCCTATACAAGTGGAACTGTTTGACATTCTAAAGAACAAAATGCTTATGTTCATTACTATATTATTGAACTAAATGTTTCTGTTTAACACTGTATTACTGAACAGAACCTTAACAATTGGAAAACTAGTACCGAACCAAAAACAACCCAGAATTGTAAATGCAAGATAATAAACTTACCAATGCAATGCCAATCTCACCAGAATTGTTGTCATTGTCCTTCATTACTCTATAAGTATCAACGAATAGTGAAAATGACCGAAAATGTATAAACTCGAAATCTATAATAGGATTATTTGCAACGTTAGCTAATTTGGAATATCGAATACATTTGAAACTATCGAACAAAACGTTAACTGATTAGGTGTTTTCAAATAGTTTTCATTGAAGTTAAATACGTGGGTTTAGGATGGTGATGAAGAAGAATACGATTAGGATTTAGATTGGTAAGGAATATGTATAAATGGGGATGGAGATGGGTGTATAATATTTTAGAGTATCATTCTAATTATTTTCATTTAGTAGGTGGGTGTTCCATTAAAAATTGTTCTTCAATGTAATTTTACTTCACGGTATAATTGTAATAAATAATAATAAAAAAAAAAGAGTGAGAATTGGGGTGTTAAAAATTAGGTAAGTGCTAATAGCAACATTCTTTCTTATATTCCAATGAGTTTTATGGGTGACATAGTTACTAAAATACCCATAATATTAATAGGGTGAATCGCTCATTAATATTTACATTGATAGCGTAAATGTTCTATAATGTAAACATTTACACTGTCAACGTGAACATTCACACTGTCAAATTTATTTAATGTGAATGTGAATGTTCATATTACCAAGTTACTAAGAGTTAAAAAAATATTTATAAGAGTAAAATTGTCCATAAAATACCTTAAATATAATAATTAGGATTTAATAGATCAAATGTCTAAAATAATAAAACTTATTATAATATAAGAATATCTTGTGAAATAATTGAGATACAAGTACTAATTTCTAATAAATTCCACATTTAATTTTTTGTCCCACTATTTTTTGTTCTTTTGTTTCAGATCCCCCTCTCCAAGACTAGATTATATAGAGAAGTGTTAGGGACAGTGAAACAAAGAATCCTAAACCAAATTTAGGGTTGGATTGAAAGTGGATTGACTTTTTAATTTTTTGTCTTTTTTAATCTGGGATTAAAAAAGTTCGTTTAGAAAGGGTTTTTTTTGACTTTTTTGAATTTTTTTTAGAGAAAGAATATAATGATTATAGATTGAATGTGATGTTTTGTTTTATTAAGTTAAAAAATCTATTTTATCTTTTTATGACTAAAGTAGTCCCAAATCCACCCAACCCAACCCAACCCATTCTTTCCAAATGAAGCCTTACCGAGGGGCATTAAACTTTTATGTTATGTTTTTACAATCGTCAGACTTTCATATTTCAACTGGTGTAAATGATTTCAATAATTTAAATAGTTAGATTAAAATTTATTCGAGATCAGCTTAAAAAGGTAACCAAGTCAAATGGAAATAAATGTGAAACTCATTTCTGTTTGAAAATCAGTTTTTAAGTTTGTAATTTGTATTTTTTTAGTTTTAATAAAATTTTTAAATATTTTAATCAATTTTTTTACTATTTACATTTACTTAACCTAAATATACTTAAAAAGTATAAAATTTGTTGAAAAAATATCTTTCAAACACTCATCAAATACTAAAAAAATAAAAAGGAATACAAAATTCAGTACATTTTGTATTTATTGAACTTTTTAAGGATTTATTCACTAATATTTTACTTTTTAAGTACATCTGATTAGAAGAATTTAAAAAATAAAAAAATAAAAAGTTTGACCAAAATATTTAAAAAATTACTAAAAATAAAAAAAATAAGAATTGAAGATGCAAAAAATTATTTTTAAAACTCAAAACCAAGCAGAATTTTAGATCTGTTGTTTAATTATAGGAGTTTTAACTTGGTGACAACTTCGCCCTCATTATTTTGGGGTATCAAGAGAACTACAATAATTTGCAAAGAATCTTATAAATTTTTTAGTGTATAATATGAGGTCAGTAGATGACAAAAATTGTTTGCCATATATAAAGCAGTAATGAGAAATGCTAGATTATTTCTGTTTCCTACAAAATTGGAAGAAAATGTGGGGATTTCAGGTTCAAGATCAGACACCCACTCAGACATCAAAGGCATTGCCCATAGCCACACTAGTGATAAGAGTCATCACCTTAATTTCACTTGTAGTCTCACTCATCACCATAGCATCTGATAAAGTCACCATTAACGGTGATTTCAGAGTTGTCACAGTTCGCTTCAACCATATCTACGCCTACAGGTAATGAACTCTCTCTCTCTCTCTTGGGAGTTTTATTTTAAAATCAAATTATATCTATAATATTATAATTTGAATTGTATTGATTTAATTATGTTTTTCACATTTTGTTAATTTACTTAATTCAATTGATAATATTTTTGAAAAAAATAAAATAAAATTGGACTAAAAATAAGAGGTAAAATAGTTCATTTACTCATTAAATATCATGATGTCCAAATTTGTATGGTCCAGATCTAATCTAATAATCTGCAAAAGAAGAGGCGTGAGTCTTTAGAGGGACTGGTGTGGTACCAACCAAAACCTCTTATGCCAGTCAATAATGTTGATTATAAAGAGGGGGTAGAGAGGAAGAGTTGAGTTTATAATATACCTTGGCTTTTATAGAGGGTTTCTTTGTCTTAATTCATTGGTAGTGATAAGCCTTATGTTATGTTTGGTTGAGGGATTTGAAGAGGGATTTGAAAAAGGAAATAAAAAAGGTAGATGAAATATGAAAAAAATATACCTACATTTCATATAGTTTCACACACCATTTTCATTTCTCTTTCCAAATCCCTCTCTAAATCCACCAACCAAACACAGCGTTAATCTAACTGGGCTTGAGTCCAATGGGTTGACCTATCAAATTTGAGCCTTAACTAATGGAGAAATTGAAAATTAGTAGTTCAATAAAAAGTAATCACTATGTTTGGATCCAATTTTTTTGAATTTTTTGTTTTTTCAAAAAGTGGTTTAAAAACTTTATTTTGAATTTTTTTTTTTTTTTGGTTTTCAAAAATATGCATCTTTACAATTTCAAGTTTCCCTCCAATTTAAGGAGAGAGACAATTTAAAAAAAAAATTGTCACCTCAAAAAATACTCTCATCTTAGTTTTATATATATATATACATGCTATATATGTGTGAAAACATAATTTGGTATGTATCTATTTATGAGTACATGTCTTACTATTAATTGTATGACTTTATCATAAAATTTTCACTCATTTCAACCACAGAAAACGTAATTCTTTATTTTTTCAAATTGGCATTAAAAAATTTCTTTCGTAGAATTAAATTTTCATAAATATTATGGAGAAAATTTATTTACAAATTTGCATTAAAAAAATCTTAATTTTTGGAAATTTATTTACAAATTTTCGAAAAACATAAATTTATTTACAATTTTCAAAAAACGTAATTTTTGGAAAACTTTTTTTTTTTTTTTTTAACAAATTGGCATAAAAAAAATCATAAATTTATGTTTAAATTTACTTACAAAATCGTAGATTTATGTTTAAATTTACAAAATTTTCTGCACAACATTTATGAAAATTTAATTTTACGAAAGAAATTTTTTAATGTCAATTTGGAAATTTTTTTTATGTTTTATGTGGTTGAAATGAATGAAAATTTTATGATAAAGTCACACATTTAATGGTAGGATATGTACTTATAAATGGCTACATACCGAATTATGTTTTTATACATATGTAGCATGTACATATATATATATATATATATAAGTAGGGGTGTAACTTGGGAGGGCTCAACCTGAGCAACCCGAGCCCACCTCAAATTTTTTTAGAACTTGGACAAAATATTTTTAAATTCGGTACAGCTTTGGGCAAAAATTCAAAAATCCGAATTAAATTTGGACGGGCGAGAGCAAAGACATCAAACAACCCGAGTAATCCAAAACTCGAATTATACATATATAGATATATAAAAATATTAAATATACATATAAATTATTAGTCATTACATGATATTAAAGTAATTTATATTATTAAATCATATTGAATATATATTATATATATAAATAACATAAAATCTTACATTTTTTCTTTTTATTTTCACTCATAAATTATAAGGACTACTATAGTGGCATCTCTCTTACATTATATAAATTATTTATTTTGATGGTATTAATGATTTTTTATAAAAAAAAATAAAAAGAAAAATTGTAAATAGAGTCAAATTTTAATAATTTAATAATGTAGTTGCCAAAAAAAAATTTTGAAGTTCATTTACAATTCGGGCAATTCTGGTTTAACTCGGATCGGGTTTGGACAGACAATCTCAGGTTACAATTCGGACTTGGGCAGGTCTCAGCATAACTTGAGCTGGGTTTGGACAACCTTCCAACCCGACCGAACCCACCTAAGTTGTATCCATATATATAAGATGAGAGTACTTTTTCATGTGACAATTTTTTTTTCTTCAAAATTGTCTCCTTAAATTGGAGGAAAACTTTAATTTAAAATGCCCTCAACATATCATTTTCAAAATTGTCTCTCTCCTTAAAATCCTCAACATATCATTTTGAGAAGTGAACTCAATTTTCGAAATCGGAATAACCAAACAAATACTCTAAAATTTTCAAAAAATTGACTTTGAAAAACAACAACCAAACATAGTGAATTATACTATAGATGGAATTTTTTTTCTGGCACAACTCGAACACACACGAAGGAGTTGCACCAGACACGAGGACTTGTACCATGCACACATGACATTTGCATCACTATGAAAATGCAAATACTCTTGGATTGTCTCACTGGTTTACAATTTGCCCTTAACAAATTGTATATATCAAGAGGGTGCACGTCGAATTTGAAATGGTCAATTATTTTTTGAATAGACCATTATGCTCTTTATTTTGTACAGTTTTATAACATTGCCAAAAATTAAAAGGCTAAATTTGTAAAATTTAAAATATATGGACCAAAATAATATAAGGGATAACTTACATGGACGATGAGCATAAATTATACTTATTCTTTTTGTGCAAATTATACTTATAGTTCTTGTATTTTTCTTATTTTTTCAATTTGGTCTTAATAGTTTTAATTGTACTTATTTTTCCCTTTAAATTTTCACACTATGTCAATTTAGTATTATTGATAATATCCAATAAAAAAAATAGAAATCAATGATGAAATTATCTATTTAAATGAGAATAAAACATTTTTAACTTGGACGCCATTAAATTTTCACACTGTGTTATTGATAACATCTAATAAAAAAATTAAATAAAAATTAAGGACGAAATAATCTATTTAAATGGGGATAAAACATTTTTAAATTGGACGCCAACCTCATGGTTACTTTGAAAAGAGTAAATAGATTATTTATCTTATTGATTTTTGTCCAATTTATAAAAAGATAGTATCAATTAGACTAAATCGACACAATATAAAAAATTTAAACGTAAAATTAATAAAATTAGAACTAAAATGTGTTGAAGATTGATTGAAGATTGTTTGGCATAATTTGAGGATGACTGTGTGTTAATTATAGTATTTGTATCAATTAGGTAATTATAGTAAATCATTCCTTTCTTGTATTGCTGTGTATAGCTATATATATCATTCCATATTGTAGAAGAATATACAGAAATAATATTTCATCTTGAAACTTCTGAATCTCTTGATTTCTACTTGGTATCAGAGCAAGGTTATTCCTATATTTTTCCTCGAAGCCGTCTCTTGCGAACCATGAACACCGAAATTACTGAATCCTTACCATCATCCCTTCCCGTTATCCATGTTCAGTCTGAAACCGCCGGCTTCAAAGCCGGCATAACCCTCACCGAAACCAACTACAATGTCTGGTCCCAAATATTGGAAATGCAAATCGCAGGCCGTGAACATCTCGATTTTCTTCTGGGAGACACAGTCCCACCGCAGAAAACTGATGCATCCTATGGGAAGTGGTATGCTGAAAATCAAAAGGTTAAGGGGTAGTTGTTGACATCTATGTCGCCTGAAATCATGAAGCGTTATCTCCGTCTACCCACTGCTCGCGAAATCTGGAGTGCTCTTGCTAAAGCCTTCTATGATGGGTCCGACGATTCACAAATCTTTGCACTACACCAGCAAGCTTTCTCTCTAAAACAAGTTGGTCGACCTCTATCCACTTATTTTGGTGATCTTGTCACTATTTTTCAAGAGTTGGATCATCGTGATAAGATTATTATGAAGGATCCCGATGATATGATTGCGTATGTAAAATCTGTTGAGAGGTTGCGTGTGCATATATTCTTGAATGGGCTGGATGCAGAATTTGAACAAATCCGATGAGAGGTTCTTCGGAAGGATCCTGTTCTGGATCTTGATGAAGCATATGCATATATTCGGCGTGATGCTGTTCGTCGCACAACGCAGCATACTGAACCAGAACACCTTGAGTCATCTGTCATGGTGGCTTATCGCTATAAACCGCAAGCCACACAACCTGCTTCCAAATCTGAACAACTCTCTGGCCCTCGAGTTCCTTCTGCTTCGCAAAATCGACGCAACAACATTGGGGGTGCACAACCAGACCGTGTGTGTACTCATTGTGGTGGAACTGGCCATACTAAGGCCCGGTGCTATGATCTGATTGGGTACCCTGAATGGTGGGATCCTGCAAAGGCACCCAGCAAACGTACTTCCAAGGCTACACCTCATACTTCTCTTGCTGTTGCAGAACCAATCAAAGACCTGCCTGAGTCTGCTTCAGGTAACCATGGTAAGGCTCTCTCTACTTTCCATACTTTTAGTGATAATACATGGATAATTGATTCCGGTGCAACCGATCACATGACCTTTGACGCAAACCATATTCAGTCCATAACACCTTCGAAACAACCTATAGTGACCACAGCCAATGGGCACTCCACCCCTGTAATTGGAGAAGGTTCAATTCCTTTGACAAGCACTTTAAACTTGGATACTGTTTTAGTTGTTCCTTCTCTCCATCATAACCTATTGTCTATTGCACAAATCACTCATGCCTTGCAATGTATTGTGATTTTCTGGCCTAATTTCAAGGACATCCAGACTCGGAAGACAATTGGTTATGGTACTAGAAGGGGTAAGCTCTATCATCTTGATCTGCAACCTACAAGTTCAACTCAGTTAGCTCAAGTTTTTTCCGCTGCTGGATCTGCAAATAAACGTACTTTAGAGATTTGGTTATGGCATAAGCGCTTTGGTCATGCTTCTTTTGGTTATTTAAAATGATTGTTTCCAGAATTATTTTCTACTTTAGATATTTCGAATTTTAAGTGTGATATTTGTGAATTTGCTAAAAGTCATAGAATTTCATTCCCAATAAGTATGCATAAAAGTTCAGTCCCATTTATGGTGGTTCACTCCGATGTGTGGGGTCCAACCAAGATTCCGACTCTTAATGGTGCACGTTGGTTTATTTCTTTTATCGATGATTATTCTCGTATGACTTGGGTGTGTTTAATGGCATCAAAGAATGAAGTTGCATCCCTGTTCCAGAAATTTCACACGATGGTGGCCACTCAGTATCAATTTCCTATACGAGTCCTCCGCTCTGATAATGGCGGTGAATTTGTTAATCAGTATTTGGCACCTTTTTTGAATAAACATGGCATTGCACATCAGACAACTTGCACTTCTACCCCTCAACAAAATGGAGTGGCCGAGCGTAAGAATCGTCATCTCCTCGAAGTTGTCCGTGCTGCCCTGTTTGGAGCTCACATGCCTACGATTTTTTTGGGGGGAAGCTCTCACCTCTGCTACTTATCTCATCAATCGAGTCCCTTCTCGTACCTTACAGTTCCAGACTTCATTTCATGTTCTCCATGAGGCTATCACTGCTCCAATCGTCCCAAATCTGTCCCCGAAAGTATTTGGTTGTGTTGCCTTTGTGCATCTTCACAAACCCTTACATACTAAGTTGGAACCCCGTGCCCTTCGTTGTGTCTTTGTCGGCTATGCCTCTCATCAAAAAGGCTATCGTTGTTGTCACCCGCCTTCTCGTAAGGTCTATGTTACTCTTGATGTTGTTTTTCATAAGGATGCCATGTATTACTCTTCACCCACGTCTCCACTTCAGGGGAAGCATAGCAATGAAGTGCAGACCTCTCATGACATTTTAGCTCTGGATATTCTGGATTCTAGAAATGACGTACCTAATGAGGAGCATACCAATACAGATAATGCAGAGCATAATCATAATCCAACACTAGTTGAAGTTGATACCAATACAGAGATTGACCCAATGGAAATAATACAGTAGCCCACATTGGTGCAACCAGCATCATCTCAGGTTTCACAAGAGCAAGAGCACACTTCTTCTTCTCCACAGACAGTACCATTTAATCAATTGGGCTCTCCGATTGGCTCTATCCCTGAACCTCAGGTAAATCTTGACCCCAAACAAAAACTCCTACCTGCTCGTGTCACAAGAGGAATACCTAAAGCAAAATATGAACCTGTTCTTAACTCTCAGCCTAAGTACCCCATGAGTAACTTTGTATCATACCATCAATTGTCAAAGGATTGTGCATCATTTCTGAATCAATTATCTGCTATATCTATTCCTAATAGTATGCAGGAAGCTTTGAGAAATCCCAGGTGGAAGGAGGCAATGAATGAAGAAATGAAGTCTCTCCAAAAGAATTTAACTTGGGATATTGTCGAGTTACCTAAAGGAAAGACACCTGTCGAGTGTAGATGGGTGTTTACTATCAAATACAAAGCTGATGGAGCTATCGAACGATTCAAAGCCAGATTGGTCGCCAAAGGGTATACACAAACATATGGAATAGATTATGGGGAGACATTCGCACCAGTAGCCAAAATTAATACTGTTCGTATTTTAATTTCTCTAGCTGTAAATCTAGATTGGCCTTTGCATCAATTTGACGTAAAAAATGCGTTTCTACATGGGCATCTCCAAGAAGAAGTTTATATGGTATTACCTCCTGGATATAATCTGCCAACAAAAGGGAGCAAACAGGTTTGTAGATTGAAGAAATCACTATATGGCTTGAAACAATCCCCTAGAGCCTGGTTTGGTCGGTTCACAAGTTCTATGAAGGCATTCGGATATAGATAGAGTAACTCAGATCATACTCTATTCTTGAAACATAACAAAGGAAAAATCACAGCCCTTATTGTCTATGTTGATGATATGATAGTGACTGGAAATGATCCAGAAGAAAGGAAGGCATTGCAAAATCACCTCGCCCATGAGTTTGAAATGAAAGATCTTGGTCTATTAAAGTACTTTCTAGGGATTGAAGTATCAAGATCAAAAAGGGGTATTTTCTGGTCTCAACGTAAATATGCCTTAGATTTGTTAAAGGAAGTTGGTATGTCAGCTTGTAGTCCGGCTAGTACTCCAATGGATGAGAACTTGAAGCTAAGTATACATTCAAATCAAGTGCCTACTAACAAAGCACGTTATCAAAGACTAGTTGGAAGATTGATGTATCTTGCACATACTAGACCGGACTTGGCTTATGTGTTGAGTATTGTCAGCCAATTTATGCATTCTCCAAGCGAAGAACATATGAATGCAGTTATTCGTATCTTGCGATACTTGAAGTCATCTCCGGGAAAAGGAATCATGTTTACAAAAGGATGCAACTTGGAGGTTGAGGGTTATACCGATGCAGATTGGGCTGGATCAATTGATGATAGACGTTATACGTCTGGATACTTCACATTTGTGGGTGGAAACCTAGTTACATGGCGAAGTAAAAAACAGGAGGTAGTATAGCTAGGTCCAGTGCCGAGGCTGAGTACAAGGGAATGGCTAAGGGAGTATGTGAGTTATTGTGGATCAAAAGTTTAATGCAAGATTTGCATATTAAACAAACCAATCCCATGAGATTATATTGTGATAATAAGTCAGCATGTGATATTGCCCATAATCCAGTCCAACATGATAGGACTAAACATGTTGAGGTCGATAGGCACTTTATTAAAGAGAAACTAGAAACAAAGATCATCGAAGTGCCTCATGTACGTTCTCAAGACCAGCTCGCTGATGTGCTCACCAAGCCAGTATCAAGCCGGGCATTTAATAGCTGTCTCGTCAAGTTGGGCATGAGTGATATCTATGCCCCAACTTGAGGGGGAGTGTTGAAGATTGATTGAAGATTGTTTGGCATAATTTGAGGATGACTGTGTGTTAATTATAGTATTTGTATCAATTAGGTAATTATAGTAAATCATTCCTTTCTTGTATTGTTGTGTATAGCTATATATATCATTCCATATTGTAGAAGAATATACAGAAATAATATTTCATCTTGAAACCTCTGAATCTCTTGATTTCTACTAAATAATCAAATTAACGGAAGAGACAAATTGCAGAATTATAAATAAATTTACTGTTTCTTTTTCTTTGGATCGATTCGTCCATTTTACTTTTATTATTATTATTATTATTTTTATTTTATTATAGGTACATGTTGTGTACTATAGTGCTGGGGATGACCTATACATCATTGCAAATCACCTTTGCAATCCATCATGCTATTGTAGGGAAACCCCTAACGAAACGTGAATATCTTTTGCAGTTTGAATTTTATGGAGACAAGGTTAGTCAGTTTGAATTTTTTTCTACTACATCAAATTATTTCTTATAACTACTTCTGTATAATTATTATATATTCACAAGAGCAGTTGAGAGACTAAACAAAGACTAATATACAGAGACATATTGCCTCATAATAGATCAGTGAATTTTTTAATCATTTTATTTTACCATCTCTGTATAATGAACGCTGTGTATGTCACGTGAAAAATCAAATAGAAAGTGTAAACTTGTAGTGAAATATTCTTGTGATATATAGCAATTATTATATACATAATACAAAAAATTATTACAATGAAATCAAAGATCTAATTATTATATAAATCACCATTCATCACAAAACTTGATTAGATAATTGTGCGTATTTCTAAGATCTAATTATGTGTAGATAATTTATTTTTTATATAAAAAAAATAAAATTAATTTATCTAATAATTGTAGTCACATAATTTAATCACACTTGTTTTTATAAAAATTGAATGACCTATATTTCTTGTCCTTTTAAGAAAAAAATTAATACAATGAAATCAAAAAGTTATAACTATTGAATAAATCTTATTTTGGCTTGTTTTGCGAAGTTGGTTTTTAGTTACTTTTTTTAGTTTGTAGCAAAAGCTAAAAGTTGACTTTTTTGAATTTTTTTTCATTTGGAAATGTGGTTTTTAGCCAATGGTGAAATTATAATTTTACCTCTCATAAGTCAAAATATTTTACATAGGTGAAGTTGTAATATTTTAAATTAAATAGGGATAGTTTGGTCATTTAATTATGATTTAACATCATAAACAAATATTAATAAAAAAAGTCAAAAGTCACTTTTTATCAACTTTTCAAATTATTTATTTAAAAAAATCAAAAATTTAATTAAAAATTAAAAAATTATTTTTTACCATCTTCCTAAAATAAGCCTTCAAAATGATCTAAATAATGGGACGTATAAGTTTAACAAATTCTATCATTAAAATAGAGCCCTTGGTGGGCTCGTGGCCCCAAAATTGACGGGTGGACCAAAGAGAAATTTAAACCTTGTAAGAGCATCTCGAATTGATTTATTAATTTACTTTTTTGTGCCATAAATTAACTGACTTGGGCGGTTAGCAAACAAAGGTCAAGTTTGACATGCGTCAAAAAAGATAAAAAGTCAAAAAGTTATTATTCTATTTAAGTTACATTATCTTATTTAAGTCACATCACCTCTCTAACACATCACTTCAAACCCAACCCAAACTCAACCCATATTTCATAAAAAGTCAAAAAGTACACTTGTTTAGTCTTTCCAAACTAGGCCTAAGAGCATGTCCAGTAGGTTTGCTAACCCACTAGTTAAGCTCTGTTTGGGAAGATAGATTTGTGGATTTTTTTAGCTATTTTAGTTACAAAAGATAAAATATGTTATTTTAATCACAAAAAATAAAACATTACATCTAACCTATAATCATTACACTCTTCTTTAACAAAAAAAATCAAAAAAGTCAAAAAGTCAAAAAGCCCTTCCCAAACCAAGCTTTTTAGCCTAGGCTAAAATAGTCAAAAAAGTCAAAAAATTAAAAAGCCAACCCACTTTCCAAACGACACCTTAGTGTCATAAATTATTTGATTTTGTACAATTAGCCAGCTAGCTTTTTTTTTTTTTTTTTTTTCAATGGTTATTGTTGTTAGTTGTATCATTAGCTAAGAGCATCCACAATGGACGTGTTAGTGATGGTGTTAATGTTAGTGGCCAAAGTTTAGCTAACTACAGTAACGTTTGGATCTCACAATGGACGCGTTAACGTGTGTGTTAGTGGTGTGTGTTAGAGTCAGTTGTTAACTTGTTTGTTATCTACAAAAAGCGTTGCAGCGAGGGTTCTAGTTGGGAAGGGAAGTGTTTTTTTGTCTTACTAGTTGACCGGTCAACGGCAAATTTTTTTTTTTATTACTTTTTGGGATTTTTTTTTTTTTTTGGACTTGAAATTTAATTTTGGGCTTGAAATTTTTTATTAAACTAAATTATTTATTTATTTTATACACACACACACACACACACACATATATATATATATATAACACACCTTAACACACCCCTTAACACATCCATTGCATCATCACTCTCTCTCTAAAATTAACAAACTCTTAACACATCTTAACAAATATTTTTGGGCCCCACTTTTATTATTTTTTGTCATATAACACACATTAATACACTGTTTTAGCCATCCCATTGTGAATGCCCTACAGTTGATGTTAACTGTGGAGAGCATACTACCTCACCTTTAAGTGATTTCCACCAACCAAAGCCAGCCAAAAGGCATTTAAAATTGGGTAATGATACATCCTACTAAAAGTAGTGCTCTAAAACACCATTAATGAGTTGGCAAGCAAAAAAAAAAAAAAGACACAAGCAGTGGGCCCTGTCCATTGCCACATCACTAGTGGTGCTTTTAGAATACCACTTTTAATGGTCTCAAGCATTATTGTTTAAAATTTAAACAACAAAATAAAAAAATAATCGTTGCTTTGTTTTATTTATTGAATTGAAGTTGCTGTTATGCTTTGAAATCGATTTAATTTTTATTTATTTTCTTTAATATAAGGTGGATCCTACTTTTATATAATACATACTTAAGCACACATCTTGAGTATATGAGTACGCACTCACTCTTTAACTAACAAACACTTAACACACACCAAATAAGTTTTACTTTTTGTGTGATTGTTTTTCTAATCACACTGCCCACCTTAGTGATTCAGCTGTAGAACACAGGCAGAATAAATGGCACATGTTGTCTTGCACAGAAAGAAAAGGCTCTGGCGGTGGTTCTTCCACCCGGGGGCACTCCGACAATCAAGTCAGTATATCTCTCAAAGATAATCAATAGCTAAACTCATAAGCTTGAGTATAAAAAACATACCTTAGACCCATGGGGGTGCCTCTCTTTTATAATCAATACAGTCTTAGTCTCAATAGGAGCCTAACTCCAATGGACTCAGGATTATTACTAATCTGGAACTTCCAATGGGTTCAGGACAAAACTCCCCAAGAGTTCTACCTTTATCCAAACTGAAGTCTTCTCCCAATCTAGGACTCATGTCCGTTATCCGCTTATCTCGGTATTCCAATATCCTCGGAGATTACCTCGGCAACTCCGAGATTACCTCGGCATAACTTACCACGACACGTAGCACCTCGGCTGACACGTCGGCGTCACCTTGCCACGTGTTGGTACTTCTGAAATATATCCCCACAACAGCCCCCTAGGTTCTATTACATCAGCATTCTGAGGTGATGGAACCTATATTGTTCCTCTTTCCAGTATGTTGGCATCAGAACTTTTCTGCCGAGGTCATTCTATCAAGGCCGACATGTCTGCTGTTAAGAACAAGAATTCAAATGAACTCTTTCACGCGTATGAGCTGTCATGCATTATTTCTCAACTGTTTCACTTACGTGTTTTCTATTGGTTCGTGCCTATGACGCACTTGCAAGTCGTCTTTCGTCTGTCTGCGCCGCCTGACGTCTGCGTTACTCCAGGCACATTTAATGCCCTGTTTTGCCGCCATTTCAAGTTTTTTTAACAAAACTTTGTTTTTCCCTCTTTCTTTCCTTACCTTTGCATTCTGTTCATTTGTTTTTCTCTCTCTAAAATTTTTTTTCTCTGAATCCGCCATTGTTCTAAGCTCCAAGCTCTACAATTGTCCTCACTCTTCCATTCTCGCGAAGCTCTCGCTACTGTCGTCTGTCTTCGGCGAATTTCATTTCGGCGTCATTTTTTCTGGTAAGCAACCGGTCTTTCTTATCTAGTTTTTGATTTGTCCCTGAAATTCCCTGCTTTAATTGTTCTGTTCTAGCATTCAATTTGTGAATTATTCTCCTGAATGATTCTTATTTTATGATTTTACATACGTTATGAACATTTGTACTGTTTAATTACTGTTCTTAGTCTTCAACTCTTTGCATTTTTTAGGCTTTTGATAGCCCACCTTCGCTCTTGATTCTGAGAATCTTGTTTTTGTTTTCTGTTTTCTGTGTTTTCCCAGATTCGAGCCTCCAATCTTTGCGTTTATAGTTTTAGGGTTGGGATTTGTTTATAGAACCTTCAATTTTTAGGAAAAACTGAAACAATCCTTTACCAGTATATACCTAGGTTCAAGCCGAGGTACCAGTAACCCTTTAAGAACACTCCATTTTTGTAGCCAAGTACCTTTATACCAAAATCATGGGTATATGGAGACAAAGGGTAAACACCCCAACCAAACTTGAATTTTTTAGGCAAGAGTTCTTTATTCCTGATGACATCCTCCTTAGGCTAGCTGGGGATGATGATTCCATCATGCCTACAGAAAATACAATGCCTTTCCCTGTTGTGGCTTTTGTTGAGTGTGGACTTCGGCTTCTACTCAATCCCCTCTTTCGTGAAGTTCTTCACTACTACACTTTGAACCCTATGCAACTTACCATCAACTCCTATAGAATACTTAATGTTATCATAGCCCTAGCTCGGTAGGAGAATGTTAGGATCACTCTTGCCGATATCCAATACTGTTATACCATGTGCGTCCTTAACCTGAAAGAAAAGGGGTATGTGTATTACCTCAAGCCGAGGTCTACCGAATTTAAAATTGTATACGACCTCCCAGACTCCAACAAAGTGGCTGGAGACGATTATCTTATTACTTCTGGAAATTGGGAATTTGGCCCAGACGAAAAAGTCCATCTCTACCCTCTTCCCCGAACAATTAAAGAGGGCAAGGGTAAGAGCCCAGTGCCAATTACTTAGTTGTTGTTTGTTTTGTTTTAAGTCTTCAAGAGATTTTGTTTGTTTTTGATGTTGTGCTCTTTTTTGCAGACGTTCGCAAGCCACCCAAGGACTTTCGCCAGTCCTATTTCTTTGGAAAAAATTTAAAGAAGCTTTTGGACCTTCCTATCCAAAAGCGAAAAGCTCCACTCTTACTGAATTTCATCCCCTCCTACAAATCCACTTTGCCAGACGTCCCAAGGAAGAAGAAAAAGGGCCTCTCTCTACTTACTGTCACAACTCAAGTTGCTTATTCATCCCGGACAGATCAGGGATCCACATCTAACCCAACCAATCAACCTTCCACCTCGGCACCATTCTTGGTACCAATTCCTGAAAGAAAACGCCGACGTAGACTTGTTAAAATAGTCGAAATGGTTCGCCCAAGACCTGTCGCCCAAGATCTCCTGGCCGACCTCCCAGCTGATGTTGATGCCATTCCAGCCCAAACGATGCCCCCACCAAAACCAAAGAGAATAAAGAAGGCTCAGCCAAAGACCAAAGCTACTGAGGCTGAGGCTGAGGATGCTGTTCCTATCTCACAATTGGCCGAGAACATGAAGACTGCTTCCACTTCGGCAAAAAGGTCTGCTGAAACTCAGCCAGCAGAGTCCCAGAAATCAAAGAGGCCGAGGTCTTCTTCTGGGACGACTTCAAAGTCCAAAGTGCCCAATGTCCCTTGGACACCTGCAATCACTCTGGAGAACAAGCCAGTCTTGGCTAGTGACAGCGCCGATGACATAAACATTGGTGTTGCACTAAGCACAGCCCTCATTCTCCCAGGCAATCTTGAAAAGAACGCCGAGATGAGTGAGTATGAAAATTACGCGTTCATGCTCCAACGTTGTGTTCAAGTAAGTGTCCTCACTTGTTAACTTGTTTTATTCTCATCTCTCCATACTTATAAATTTCTGTAATAACTTTTTACTTTGTGTTTTTTCAGGCTGTCCAGCATGCATACTCTTTCTCCATGCAATCCTTTGAGACCAGAGAGAAATTAAACGACTTGAAGAAGGAGTTTGCAGCTCTTCAAAAGATAAATATAGGCCTTCAATAAAAAATAAAAAAAGTTGGAAGATCAGGCCGAGGCTGCTACCAAAGCCCAAACCCTGGCCGAAGAAAAGGCTGACGCTGCTGAAGCTATAAAAAATATTGCTGAAGCGCAGAAGAAAGAGGCCGAGGAAAAAGCGGCCCAGGCCGAGAAGGAGCTTCAGCAAGCCTTAAAAACTAAAGAGGCTGAAATCAGAGAAACTGATGAAAAGGCCTATGCCCAGGGTGTAGCTGATGTCACTGAAGATTACAAACTTCAAGTCAGGCAGGCATGCAATAGGGGATTTTCCCTGGCTTGGATGTCCCTGGTGAAAAAGCTTGATCTTCCTGTTGACTCACCCTGGCGCAAGGCTGAAGCTATTCCTCTTCCCTTTTCTTCTGCTCCACCTCCAAGTCAGGTTGAGGAAGAAGCTGTGTCTGAATCCGAAGCCGAAGATGTGGATGAAGATAAAGATGATGGAGAGTCTTTGGTAAGAAAGCCTAAGGATGCTGCTGAGGTCAAGTCCCTTCTTCAAGTTGAGCAGATTCTAAACTTAACCCAAGACGAAGAGACTGAGATGGTGCCCAAGGAAGCTGATCCAGTTCATTTATCTTCTGATCTTCTTTTGGCTGAAAGAAGTCTTAATAAGACACTTGAGGAGATCGACGCTGAGATTGCGGCAGATAGAGAGGCCGAGGTTTCTGTAGAAAAAGACGCAGAGGTTGTGGGAGAAAAAGATGCCGAGGTGGTTCTCCCAGAGTCCTCCAAGGTCCTAGCCCAACCATCTGTTGAAGTCAAAGAATTTTGAAAATGTCTTTTGTACTTTCTTCTTTTTTGTACTTTTGTTTTCTGAACAATGATGCGCCTTTCTTTGTCACTTGTAAACATTTATCTTTTGCTAGGCCATAGTGCCTTTATTATATACAACTGCAACTGTTCTTCTCTGAATACTCTTAGTCTTTAATTTCTCCTTATTGCTTCTGTGTGGCTTTATACTTAGAATATTTTGCATGATTTACATAATTCCTCCTTTGCACCATCTTCTCGGGGTTACATACCTCGGGTATAATAACTGTAAATTTTACTTCGGCAAGACATTGACCTGCAATCTTTTCATAAATTTCAACAAGTATAGATACTATTCAATGTTATCTTTGCAAACTTTTCTAAAGTTTCAACGAGTGTTTAAACAGTAATCTCAATCTGTCCTATTTGTAAATTGCTACAAATTTCAACAAGAATTAACATATACAGTAAACTTTTCTCAAGTTAGAATAAGTATTAAACAACGATCTACTTGTAAATTGCTGCAAATTTCAACAAGGGTTTAAACAATTATATTTACCTCAACCTGTAAATTGCTGCAAATTTCAACAGATGGTTATATGTCGGCTTAACTTCAACTTGTAAATTGCTACAAATTTCAACAAGTGAAGAGAAACAGATATCTCGGCTTAACTTCAACTTGTAAATTGCTACAAATTTCAACAAGTGAAGTTAAGGAATCATCTCGGCTTACTTTTAACTTGTAAATTGCTACAAATTTCAACAAGTAGTAAGCTTTGTATCGGTTTGACCAACTTGTAAATTGCTACAAATTTCAACAAGTGGTAAACTTTGTATCGGTCTGACCAACTTGTAAATTGCTACAAATTTCAACAAGTGGTAAACTTTGTATCGGTCTGACCAACTTGTAAATTGCTACAAATTTCAACAAGTGGTAGACTTTGTATTGGTCTGACCAACTTGTAACTTGCTACAAATTTCAACAAGTGGTAGACTTTGTCTTCTCTATGCCCCCAATGTGAACCTAAGTTCCACTTGGGTTCTCATTTTTTATGTCTTCCAGAAATAATGTTAAGTATCTTAATCAATCATATGTGCTTGAAGAATTCTGAAAAGATTTTATTAATGACATCGGTCAAAAATAATAAACATCTCAATGATAGAAAAATTTCAAATTACAAGTGTTCCAAGGTCTTGGTAACGCTTTGCCCTCATTATCTTCAAGCCAATAAGCTCCATTGCCTAAAACCTAAGTAATTCTGTAAGGTTCTTCCCAGTTTGGGCCAAGCTTGCCCTCTCTGGGATCTTTCTTGTTGCCGACGACTTTTCTCAAGACTAGGTCGCCGACTTGAAAATCTCTTGAGTTGACCTTCTTGTTGTAAGTTCTGGCAAGCTGTTGCTGGTATACTGCAAGCTGGATTGCAACATTCTCTCTTTGCTCTTCTAAAAGATCCAGATCTTGGGCTAAGAGTATGTCATTAGTCCCATTCTCAACTCCCTGGGTTTGGATCCCTGGAATGCCGATTTCTAGTGGAATTACTGCTTCTGTGCCATAGGCCATGGCAAAGGTGGATTCCCCTGTTGATCTCCTCGGCATAGTCCGATATGCCCAAAGTACGTTGGGCAATTCATCTACCCACTTCCCTTTTGCTGCCTGCAGCCTTTTCTTAATTCCATCCAAAATTACTTTGTTGGATGCTTCTACTTGCCCATTGCTTTGGGGGAAACTTGGTGTTGAGAAGTAATTCTTGATCTTGAATTTTGCACAGAAGTTCTTGATAAGTTTGCTGTCAAATTGTGTTCCGTTGTCGGCAACAATGGCTCTAGGAATACCAAATCTGGTGATAATATTTTTCTATATGAAATTCTTGACGTCCACATCTCAGATTTTGGCAAGCGGTTCTGCCTCTATCCACTTTGTGAAGTAATCCGTTGCTACCAGCAAGTATTTTCTCTGCCCAGTTGCTTGGGGAAGTTGTCCAACCAGATCCATGCCCCATTGGGCAAACGGCCAAGGACTGGATACTGGGTTTAGGTCAGCAGCTGGCTGATGAATCAAAGGTGTGAACCTTTGGCATTGTTTGCACTTCCTCACGTATGCTTCTGCATCTTTTTGCATGTAGGGCCACCAATACCCCTGGGTAATGGCCCTATGGGCTAATGATCTGCCCCCAATGTGGCTTCCACAAATCCCTTCATGAATTTCATATAAAAAATCTTCAACTTGTAAAGGATGTACGCACCTTAAAAGGGGTCCAGTGAAGGACCTTCTGTAGAGATGTCCGTTCGCAGTCAGGCTAAATCTTGCTAACTTCAATCTGATTTTGTGTGCCTCATTGCGGTCTTCTGGCAGCTTTTCTTCTTTTAGGAATGCAACAATTGCATCCATCTACCTTGGCCCCATGTCCACACACATTGTCTCTTGCTTTGCGTTCTGTGGTTCTATGCTCGGGCCCGACATATAGTCGATCATAATTGTTATTGTCTTTCCAGTTTGCATTGAACTTGCCAGGTAGGCCAACGCGTCGGCGTGGCTGTTATCATCTCGGCTTACTTGGAGAAGTCGACAGTTCTGAAATAACTCGGCCAATCTGATAACCTCTTTTGCATATGCCGACATCCTCTCGTCTCTGGCTGCAAATTCTCCTGTTGACTGGTTAACAATTAACTGTGAATCACAAAAAACTATTATCTCATCTACTTCTGCTGCCGCTGCCAGCTTTAGTCCTGCAATTAATGCCTCGTATTCTGCTTCATTGTTTGAGGCCTTGAACCCCAAACGGATGGATTGTTCTATTATTTCCCCATCTGGGGATATCAGCAACACTCCGGCTCTTGTCCCTTGTTGGTTTGAACTTCCATCGACAAACAGTCTAAATGAGTCGCCGATGTAGATGTTGCAGGGTATGAGTTTTTCATTTTTTTGTTCGTTGGCTTTTGGCTGGGATTCCCCTTGCTTGCTGGGACCTCGTGCATCTTGGCTTAATGGAGCCCGACGTTCAACGGATTCAGGCGTGAATTCTGCCACGAAGTTGGCCAAAACCTGGCCCTTAATTGCTGTTCTGGGCCTGAACTCCAGGTCATACTGGCCCAAGGCTACTGCCCACCTTGCAATTCTTCCTGTTAAGTCTCCTTGTTGTAATAAGGACTTCAGTGGGTGCTTTGTTAGCACTACAATCTTGTGTGCCTGGAAGTAGTGGTTCAACTTCTTTGAGGCCATGACTAGGGCCAGCATCAACTTCTCTAGTGGTAAGTATCTTGCTTCAGCGTTGGCTAAGGTTTTACTTACATAATAGACAGCCTTCTGTTCTCCCTGCTCTTCTTGGATTAGAATTGCAGTTCTGCGTGTTCTGACACGGCTAAGTACAAAAATAACTCTTCCCCAGGTTCAGGTGTGGAAAGAACTGGGGCCGTGGTCAGATACTTCTTTAGGTCGGCCAAAGCGGCCTCACATTCTTCAGTCCATAGGAAGTCTGAGGTCTTTTTTACCAGGTTGAAGAAGGGTTTACACTTGTCTGAACTTCGGCTTATGAACCTGTTTAGGGCTGTGGCCCTTCCAGTGAGTATTTGAACCTGTTTTGCCGATGTTGGACTCTGTAGATTTAGGATGGCCTTGATCTGATCTGGGCTGGCTTCTATTCCCCTTCTTGTTACCAGGTAACCTAGGAACTTACCTGATCCAACTCCAAACGCGCATTTAGATGCGTTGAGTCGGAGCCGATACGTTTTGAGTATTTCAAATACCTTTTTCAGGTCGGCAAGATGACTCTTAGGCTCCTTGGTCTTTACGACCTTGTCATCGATGTAGACTTCAACTGTTTGGCCTATCAGGTGCTTGAACATTTTGGTTACCAGCCTTTGGTAGGTTGCTCCTGCGTTCTTCAGCCCAAAAGGCATCACCCTGTAACAGTACAGGCCTTTTGGGGTGATGAACGCTGTCTTTTCTTCGTCTGGGGGGTACATGGCTATCTGGTGGTACCCCCTATAAGCATCCAGGAAGCTCATCCTTCCATGTCCTGATGTGGCATCCACCAACTGGTCAATTTTTGGCAGAGGGAAGCTGTCTTTGGGGCAGGCTTTATTTAGGCTTGTAAAATCTACGCATACCCTCCATTTACCGTTTTTTTTCTTTACCACCACAGTGTTTGATAGCCACGTTGGATAATTGACTTCTCTGATGGCCTTGGCTTCTAGAAGTCTGTCTACCTCTTCCTCCACAGCTTCGACGTGCATCAACGTCGGTCTTCTAGCTCGTTGTATTATAGGTTTTGCCGACCTGTCGACGTTCAGTCTGTGGCATGCGACCTCGGGGTCAATGCCAGGCATTTCATAAGGTGTCCAGGCGAACACCACTATGTTTGTTCTTAGAAAGGCTTCCAGTTCTCTCTCTTCTTCTTCGGCTAAGCCTGAGCCAAGGAGAAAGAAGCGCTCTTCGTCGCCCTCCTGGACGAGGATTTTTTTTAGTGATTCCTCACTCTTCTCGGCTGGTTCCTTGCCAACATCATCTAGGACCTCCATGTCCTCATCTTCAATCTCTACATTTTCTGGTTGTCGAACATTGCAGGTAGTCTTCATTGCTGCCATGGAGCAATTTTTTGCTTGTAGTTGATCTCCTCTGACTTCTTCAATCCCATGTTCTGTTGGGAAGCGTAGTAGTTGGTGCAATGTTGAGCGAACTGCCCCCATTGCATGCAACCATGGCCTTCCCAATATGATGTTGTAAGGAGAAGGCGTATCAATCACGATGAATTCTGTCCTAATCTTCTTAGTACCGGCCTGTACTTCCAAGTTTGTAGCGCCTAGAGGCCACGTGGGCGTTCCATTGAAGCCGACCATCGGGCCATTCGATTGCTCCATGTCGTCTAGGTGAAGGCCTAGCTCCTTGTAACATCTAACGTACATGATGTCGCAAGAGCTACCTTGATCTATTAGGATGCGTTTCACTTGGCACTCTTCGACCTGGAGGGATACTACCAAGGCATCATTGTGCGGTTGCTGGACGGTCTCTAGGTCGGCTTCGGTGAAGGTTATTATCGGTCCTTGGATCTCTTCAGGCCGATGTCTCTTTTCCCCGACTTGGTAGACATGTTGTAGATGCCTTACCCTTTGGGTTTCTCATCTGATGTCATTCTCGTTAACCTTTGAATGGATCACATTAACTATCCGAGGTCCTTCTGCCCGAGGTTGCGGAGGTGGTGGGGCTGCTGGAGCCTGAGGCAGTCTTGCCTGTTCTTCTCTTGTTCTGGTTTCGTCGACAAGGTCTCTTAGGTGGCCTTGTCTTACCAGATCTTCCAAGTGTGCCTTTAGGGCTCTGCAGCCCTGTGTTGTATGTCCGTTTTCATTGTGGTAAGCACAATGTCTGTCCATGTTTCTTCCCATGAACTCTCTTGGTTCCCTTGCTGGTGTTCTGAAATAGGGTTGGCTCCGAATTTTTCCTAGGACTTTTTGAATTGAAATTCGGAGCACGGTTGTAACTGCCTGTTTAGCCCTTAACTCCATCTCTGTTTTGCTGAATCCGTTGTTACTTCGGCCTTACTTCGGCGAGCCGTTCCCTTTTTCCTGTTTGACTTCCTTGTGTGCCGATGTATCCTCCTTGGCTCGTGCATACTTTTCGATTTTTGCCATGAGCTCCTCCATGCTCTTCAGCAATGTCTTTGCCAAAGATTTCCGTAGTGAATAGTCATCTTTCAGGCCGTTCTTGAAAGACACGACCGCTACGTCCTGGTTGCATTCAGGTATTCGATTGAACACCTCGTAGTATCTTTTTGCATAGGCCCTGAGGCCTTCATCCTTCCTGATCTTTAAAGCCATTAGCGCGTCCACCCTTAACGGCTGTAGTTTGTTTGTTACGAACCTGGCCACAAACATCTCAGCCAGGCCTTCCCACGTCTTCACGCTTCCCTTTGGTAATTTATGGAACCAATCTGACGCAATTTCCCCAAAAGACGAGGGGAACACTTTGTAGAGTAATGGCTCATTTCCACTGTACAACGCCATTGAGTTTAAAAATAGTCCAACGTGGAAGTTAGGGTCTGACTTACCATCGTATATTTGAAACCTCGGCATGCTGAATCTTTTTGGTGCTTCAAATTTGTCCAGTTTTACCGAGAACGGCGTCCTCGGCTTGACGGGTGAGGTTACCTCGGTTTCAGCTTTCTGTTCCTTTCTCTTGAGGTAGTTTCTCAAGTCTTCTTTACTCCTCCCCTGAGCTCGACTGTCTTTGGACTTCAGTCTCTTTGGCACACTACTCTCGGCCTCGTGATGGGCCCGTTTTGATCTTTCTCCACGGGTTGTGTCAAAGCAGAGTGTCTGCCCTTGAATATTTCGATGTTCTCTGCGTTCGTGATCCTTTGTTTGATTCGTCCTCTGGGACTTCTCTTGCCTTGGCTCCTCTTGCCCGACCTTCCCGGAGGGCGGGTGAGAGTGCCTTTTGCTCCTGGAGTGTTGTGGTGTTTCAGGAATTATTTTCCTTCCTCCCTTCTGAGTATTAACTGCTGGAATTGGCGTGTCCTGCAACGGGTATGGCGGTTGCATGACATTGTTTTGCATCATGAAGTTGACGACCGACTGCAGGTCAGCCAACTTATCTGCTAATTCTTTTACTTCATCATCCCTTCGTAGGCACCTATCCCTCCATACTTGGAGGTTGTCTTCATTGTAGTAACTGCCCCGGTCTGTTTTCTTCGAAGTGTCGCCCCCTTGGACGACATCTTTTCCCCCGTACCTCTGGCCACGGGCTTCTTCGTTGTGGCTGTCTTCTTCGACGTCAAGGTCGATAGGCCTGCCACTCCCAGCGGGAGCGTCGTCCCCAACCTTTTCGTTTTGTGCGTTACTGGCCATCTATTCGTCTTTCTTTCCCACAGATGGCGCCAAATTGTGTGAGTGTTTTTCTGATCACACTGCCCACCTTAGTGATTCAGCTGTAGAACACAGGCAGAATAAATGGCACCTGTTGTCTTGCACAGAAAGAAAAGGCGCCGACGGTGGTTCTTCCACCCGGGGGCACTCCGACGATCAAGTCAGTATATCTCTCAAAGATAATCAATAGCTAAACTCATAAGCTTGAGTATAAAAAACATACCTTAGACCCATGGGGGTGCCTCTCTTTTATAATCAATACAGTCCTAGTCTCAATAGGAGCCTAACTCCAATAGATTCAGGATTATTACTAATTTGGAACTCCAATGGGTTCAGGACAAAACTCCCCAAGAGTTCTACCTTTATCCAAACTGAAGTCTTCTCCTAATCTAGGACTCCTGTCCGTTATCCGCTTATCTCAGTATTCCAATATCCTCGGAGATAACCTCAGCAACTCCGAGATTACCTCGGCATAACTTACCACGACACGTGGCACCTCGGCTGACACGTCGGCGTCACCTTGCTACGTATTGGTACTTCTGAAATATATCCCCACACTTTTCACATTTTTTTGTCATATAATAACAAATAATTTTAACATTAGAGATGCTCTAATATTGTTCATTTTATCTCCCATGATAGAGTTAATTCAGCTACGGATAGTAATTTTTGTTTAGTAGCTCACTGCGGCAAGCCTTGTAGCAAAGCAAGGAGGAAGGAAGTAGGAGAAGAGAGAGACAGAGACAAAAGGTTTGGGCTCCTGACAAAAGTCATGAGAGGAGAGAGTGTGAGAGAAAAGAAAGGGAGGTGAGAGAAAAATAGATTTTAGCTAAGGAAAATGGTTTGTACCTCCACTGAAGGGACTTCCAAACTCCTAGTGGAAGCTAATTGGCCCACATTTTGTTTTTGTTTTTTTTTTGAAAAATGTTTGGGAGCCCTAATTTTTGTGGCTCAAATGACTTAAAATTGCCAAAATGACGTCGTTTTGACAATTTTGATGTTGTTTTGTACTCAAAACGACGTCGTTTTGACAAATTCGAGCCATTTGAGCCACAAAAATTAAGGTCCCCTACCATTGCTGTTTTTTTTTTTTCATTGACCAACCCCATGTGTTTTTTTTTTTTTTTTGGGGAGGGGAGGGGAGAAGTGGAAGTCTGAATCAACACCCTTTAGCTAACACAATTTTTTTTGCTCATTGTATTTTTTTTTTTAAAATTTTTATACAGTTAACAAACATTTTATTTATATCATTGGAGCACACATCTATTTTTCAAACTAACAAATATTTAAAACACACAAATAAATCTCACTTTTTATAATTTTGATCATATTTTTAATACACTTTTTTAACTATATCATTAGAGATGTTCTAAGTAAAGTGCTGTTAATGGTCACTTTCAGCATTATGGGTTGGGCCCATATTCAAGTTAGGGGCCTAGAGTGGTACCTTGAGTTAGGCCACGAGTAGCCATCAACAAACAAGAAGTTAACAACCCAATAACAAACAATAAAGTGCCCGAGTGGGGAGTCCACGGACCAAGAACGCTGCCCGATGTCATTTTGGGTTTGAGAATATCAGCAGGTTGGGTTGGGTGAATTACTATTACATGATAAAAAAGAAATTTCCTGAAAAGTCCCATTAGAAAAATGGGTATACTAATAATTTTTTTTAATTTTTTGGTCCATCAAAAGTTCTGTTCATTTTCAATTGCTATCACAAATTTTATTTTTTATTTTTTTGTCAGTGTTTTCATAAAAAGTGTTCCTAAGTGTTAGTTTTTGTGACAATTGAAAATTCGTCACAGAAAAACGTTACTAACACTTATGGGAGTTTTAAAATTTTTTTTTTTCTTTTGATCGGCATAGCAAAAATTTTATTAAAAACATAAAATTAAATGAGTAAGGAAATAAAATGCATAGAGAGAGATTCGGAGAGTGCAAACAACTCTCTTATTATTGTAGCTTGCCTTCTTACAACCAAGTTCTTGAATTTTTTAATCTATATAAACACTTGTAAAATTTAATGATGCAAAAATTCTTATAACATGACCTATGAATAATTAATTCAAGATAAAATTAGTTGCTCGATTGCTGTGCAATTTAAAATTTCTCAACCCGCCTACAAACTAATTCAACTCACCCATATTTATCTACGCAGTGTACCTTATGCTTGTCTATACACAATTTCTCTCTAATCATAATACCACAATCAGATGATACTCACATACCCACTTCTCATTTTTATCGAAGACCTACAAGGTTTTACCTAGGAATCTGTCCAAAAAATCTAGGGTGGTTTCGATTGGTTTTAAATGTAAGTCCCACAATTCAAGAATTAAATTTAGACAATACATTGAATTTTCAAGTAAAATTCTAGACTTCTATTCTGTGCACTCAACTTTTCTTTTTATTGAATATTTTTTCTTAATTTTGAATAAAACCACGCATTTAATTTGCTTTTGAATTTTGGGTTGAAATTTGCAATAAATTATAATTTTCTGAAAAAATATAAGAATACAGAAATCGATCACAAAATTAAACACAACACATTTGAAGGTCCCACCTTTTTGTGAATCCCATATCCATGTATGCGAAAAAAGAATTCTATCTGATTCTCTAATTGATTTATGTACAAATAAGACAATTGTTGTAATTTAGCTTTTGGGTTAAAATTAACAGGTACTCTTATCCCTATTAGCAACGGGGGTGGGTGCAGCATTTGGGGCAACTTTGGATCTCAAGAGAAATTTGGACGGCTTGGATGAATCCCTTGAACAATATGGCATTGGAAGTTTCTATCAAACTAGATCAAAGCTTGACCATTTCTTTAATATTGCCTACGTTTCAACAGCATTTCTTCTCATTGCATTCTTATGCTCTCTAGTTTCATCTACCCTATCTTCACTCTCTCTTTCCAAGGTACAATAATTTGTGTAACAAAAACAACGAATATGTTTGTTAAGTCTTTAAGATCTGTTTTCTGTTTTCTGCTCTCTCAAACCACTCATCATTTTTTACTGGTTTTTTTCTTTGTTGGGGAAAATTAGTTTTGAAAGTTTTGAATTTTTTTTTTTTGGGTGTCATTTTATCAAACTAGGTTTTGCAGTTTCTGAAAAAAAAATTAAAAATAAGAATCTAAAGATTCAACCAAAACAAGGTGAATATGTTTGGGCTATAAAAGGCTAAACTTTACTGGCTAGATCAACCTTAACACTCCGTTTGGATTGTGAGATGAAGTGAGAAAAATAATGATTATGATTTCTCACCAATATATTTAGATGAATAAAAGAGAAGAAAATGTGATTTTTCACGTATCTTATTTAGATAGAGTAAGTAAGAGAAAATGAAGAAAAATGTTGTATTTCATTCACCAAAATAACTTTTTATATTAATAAGTTATTATTTTTCATAAGGATAATTTTAGTATTTTAGAAAACTTTAATTAAATTCAATTCCTTTCTCATCAAATCTCACAACTTTTGGTGAAAAACAAAACGTAAGTTTGGCGAGAATTCTTTTCTTACCATATCTCATCATTTTTTACCATTTTTTACTTACTTAACCATTCAAACAAGTGAAGGAGTTTTATATTCTCACCATTTCTTTTCTTTTCTTTTCTCACCAAACCCCTCCATCCAAACACAATAAAAGTGGTTATTTATTTTTATTTTTATTTTTTTGTGGAAAAGAAAATTTTGAATACAATGGTGGTATAGGAAGCAAAATTTATTGTTGTTTTCATTATGTTTTGATGCAAGCCAAGTGGGCTTGACCTATTGGCCCATTAAGTTGTAGTGTGGCAAATGATAAACAAGTATGTGGGCCTATATTGGAGGATTATTTTTGAAAGGCCTGTATTTAATGGAAAATGGCTCAATGATCAATACTCATTGCTTTGAGTGTGCTGATCGTTTGCCTAAAATGGCGTTGTCTTCTCGGCCAAATAACCAAATTCTTAGGAATGTGCCGCGGTCGATTGAGGAATTGCTAGGGCAAAATGCCCAGTTAGTAGGGGTTGCAAGTTCGGCTTTTGTCTACTTTCTTTGTGCTTGGCTTCGGCTTCTATTATACCAATATATATATACATATATATGGATTTCACCTTGATTTTATTGTTTAGGCCTTTAATTTTGAAAAATTAGGGTGGCTGCTTTGCGGGGATACAGTAGTCATTGTTGTGCGACCATTTGTGTCAATTTCGATAATCTAAACCATTCACTTTTTAGAATGTACCGAATAAAACATACTTACAAAAATCAAAATTTATCGGATATTATTAATCATTTCATTGAATTGCATTTGTGTTTAATTTTGTACTTCAAATCACATTTGCAATTTATTTTTGTAGATACAAATGCAATTCAATGAAATGGTTAACAATATCCGATTAACTTAAATTTTTACAGATATAAAAAGGGAACGATTTTGATCATCAAAAAATTTCCCAAAATAGACTCTATGGCCACACAACAATGACTGTTGCACCCCAGACAGCAACCAGACCCATCTCCTTAATTTTGTGGTTTTTGCTTTTAAGAAAATTTTGTTTCTTTAGTTATTTGTTCTTTGAATTTTTGTTTTGATTGTTATTTGTTTTGGCAAGTTTTTCTTAGTCATTAGCATTCAAATTTGGACTTGACTTGAATTTGTTATTTATAATTTTTTTTTATATATTTTATTAATTATTCAATATTTAGTCCTCGTTTGGGAACCCTCCATTTTAGTCAAAAAGCTAAAAAATTACTAAATTAGTTAAAAAGCCAACAACCCATACTAAAAAGTCAAAGATTCTCTTTTCTCTCTACTTTTTGCATATCTTTTCGTAAAAAGTCAAAAAGTCATCCCAAACATACTAGTTTTTTTTAGCTCATATTTTAGCCAAATAGCCAAAAAGTTACTAAATTAGCCTGTTCCCAAACGAGGCCTTAGTTAGGAAATTATTTGGTTTCTATTCAATATTTTAATTCCAAATTAGTTTTTAGTATTTTTTAGAATACAAATTTTAAAAATCAAATCAGACGGACTTCTGTATTTTTCTTTCAAATTAATTTAAAAGTTCTCTGTCAGTAAATAAGATTATAAACCTTAAGGTTATTTTGTTTTACCGTTGATTAAATATTTTTTAGTTTTCTTCTAAATTATTAAGTACAACAACCTTTTTTGTTTTCTACTAAATTTATTAATGATTTGCATCCACCACCGACCAATATCTACTGACCTTATTAATTTCTTGATTATCTTAAAATTTACAATCACTTCTAGTTTGTCTATTCAAGTAATTATTCACTATTTTAGAATCACTAATCCAACATGTTGATGTGATATTTTTAAATTAATAATAGCATTAACAATGAGATGAGTGAAGTCGATCTAATTCATCTTATTCAGTCAAGTCTCATCCATTCTCTTTTGTATAATCTTGTTGGTTGGAGACTACCAAGAGCAGTTAGGAATACGCAACACAAACTAGTAAGACACAAAACATAAAAAGAACAAAAATACAATAATGATAAATTATATGCACACACAAAGAATACAAAATTTACGTGGTTCATTCAAAAATTAGAGCTAAGTGCAAGGCTATTCCAATTTCACTATGATTGCAAAGGTTACTGGAGATAGAAATAATCATTCACCCTCAATTACTTACACAAATAAGTAAGACAACATGTCACTTAAAACATTAAAATTGCCCTTACTCCAAATAGATTTGTAGTTGAGTGGTACTCTGAGAATTGAATAATTGATCTATTTGTCCATTCTTTGCAGCACCAATTTGAAGGCATTATATTAGACAATAATTTTAAAGCTAAAAATCATCCCAACATATATGTGTGTGTGTGGAGATTTAGAGCAAATCTTGAAATGGTATCATATTTTTCCAAGCGTTTTAAAAATTAGGGCTTTCACCAATAAGGTTTTTCTTTTTCTTTTTTTAAATCTTGTTGAGTCTTAGACAATGAATTAAATGGCCTAATAATTTACTCATTTGCTCATTTAATCACTAGTTTTTACACAGATAAAATTAAATCCCTATGTCTATTCTTCTTGTACCCGCCCATTACTGACAACCGCAACGATCTTTAGAGAATGAACTGTTGAACTGGAAGGGTCTGTTGGAAGGCTTCTAATTGGCACAATATATAATAGATTTGACAGGTTTTGGTTTGGATCCATGAATGCATATGCACTTATATTTCTGAAATTATTCTATTGGTATCTAAAGATTTGACAAAAAATAAAAAATAAAAAATAGAAAAAACACACACTTATGTTTTTTGTCCCTTGTTCTTGTACTTGCCACAATGTATTCTTTATAAGCTTCCACACACCACATTATGAAGCAAAAGTAATTGTACATGAAATTGAGCAATTGCACAAAGTCACAATGAGATAATTACAAGAAGTTTATTCTTACCTCGTGAAATTGACACTAGTTAATGAATTGGAAGGCTTTGTCATCTTTTCATTCAATAGAAATAGCTTTTGGGATATCACCAATAATTGTTCTTTGTAAGATCAAATTGTTGGAAAATTAGATAGTTCATAAACCCTACTATGGGTTCCAGACATTGATAGAGCAACAATAACTAAGTGGGGTCAAATAACCCTATTGAAATTTCAAAAGTAGTGGGTGATTCAATATTCCATATTATGATGTTCCCTTTCATTTTCTCCAGAAGATTTTGTTTTTTCAAATTAAAATTCATATAAAAAAAATTTCTTAGCCTTACTTTTGTTGCTCTTACTTTTGGTTAGAGGGTTTGCAGGAGACGATGGTGGCAGATGTGTGGAGGTTACCAGATGAAGTGGTTGTTAGATGGAGGGGTAGGAGTGTAAAAATAGCCCAAGACCTGTGAATGGCCTGAAGCCCGCGGCCTAAGGTGGACCCGACCCGTTTCCAACCTAGTTAGGCTCTAGCCCGGGCCTACCATTTGAAGCCCAGACCGACCTAGCCCGCTCGGCCCTCCCTCTGCCAACGGTCAAATTTCAATAAAAAAAAATAAAATTAAAGATAAAATAAAAGGCAAGTTGCAAGTTGCAAGTTGCAAGTTGCAACCAATGGTTAAATAATTTTAAAAAAACAAATAAAATAAAAATAATATAATGAAGGTTGATCTTGTTGTGCAACAATGGTAAAAAAATAAAAAACAGGGCCGGTCATTTCTTTGTAGGGAGGCAAAGCTAATGCCTCCCCCTCTGCCCTGCAGGGATAGGACTGATTCAAAATCAATTACTAAGATCATTTATTAAGTCATTTCCTTGTAGGATGTCAGTGCCGCCCTACCTCTTGCCTTGTGATCATGTCATGCAACATTATCACTCACATGATTTATTGCAATTTGCAATGAATGAAAATAAATAAATAATCTACAATTATTTTATTTAAAGATATAAATTTTTATAATATTTTATTTCACTTTGAAATAAAAATTATTCATTCAATAAATGTTATATAATTAATTTAATATTGTAATATTGAAAGTTTCATTTTCATATATATAAAATTATTCATTTCAAAAGAAAAAAATTATATAATTGCATATTGTTTTAGTTATAAGTTCATAATTAAAAAAACATAAGTCATACATAATTAAATTTAAATACTACTATGAAACATAACCAAACAAAACATCTCATTAATCTTAACTAAAATACTCTAGTATAATTTTTCTTTTATTTTTTATCCCTAATAAATAATCTATATAAATAATGTATTTATTGTTTATTTTTTTTAACAAAAAAAAAAAAAGGGGTCTGCCCAGGCCCGACCCTAAGCCCTATTTTGAGTGGGCTTGGACTTGGGCCTGGACCTCACTTTTTAGCCCGACCTGCCAAAAAAGCGAAAACCTATGAGGACCGCTTGGGCCGGCCCAAGCCCGGGCCAGGCCATTATTACATCCCTAGGAGGGGGTGGGTGGCGAGCTAGTGAAAGTGACCAGCAAAAGGGGTGACCAGGCATGGTGAGGAATGAGAAATTGAAAACAAGAGAAAAAAAAAAAATATTAATTTTATTTTCTATAATATTGTAATTTTGAAAATTATTTAAATTTTCTTAGAAACAAAAACAATTGTCAAATATGTTGCTGTTTATGGTTTGACTTTTCAAAATATAAATAGAATATAGTAAATACAAATGTTACCAAGCATAGATGTAATATTTGTATAACCTTGAAAAATGCCCCGGAGCTCTAATTAGAGCTGAAAAAGGACACCTCTAATGAGCTGTCACCCATTTAAAAAAAAAAAAAAAAAACAGTGAGGTAAAAGATAAAAAAAAGTGGAGAAAAAGACAAATTAGAGCTATTTTAGTGCTCTTTTTTTAGAGCTCCGGAGCATTACTGGTATAACCTTTATTTCAAAATTACTCACCAAATAGGTTTACATAGTGTTGGCTTTTTTGGCATTTCAAATATTACAAATGTAAATTCGCACATCCCAGCAAGGATTAAATACAGTTCAAAAAAAAGCAAGGATTAAATAATTCTTATAAATAATAATTGAGTCAACTTAATGACCAGGTGACTCTAGACAGTTATTTTTGTCTCAATAAAGATAACTTTAATACTTATGTTTAAATTTGAACCAATTTAATGATTAGATAGAACTGAATGTAGTAATTATCAAGTCCAGAATGAGGGGGGAGACTGAGACGGAAACAAAATAATTGATTAATTGAATAATTCAATTACACTTGCGTTATCTTAATTGTTCGGGGAACATGGAGGGTAAGAATTGGTAAAGAGATTACAATTCTAAGTTCAAATCTACTCGTATGAAAAATAAGTACACAGCAAGAAAAGAGAAAAAAAAGAAATTGATGTGGGTTAGAGCTATAAGTGTCATTTGAATTCGCGGCAACTGCTGAACCTCATCTCCACTATTATAGCTACTTTCATGGAGTTTTTCCCTTAGTCGACTTTGAATTTGAATTCCACAGATTTGGTTGTCTCCTTGTCACTGCTTGAAACAGTTCTACCCTTTAGCTTTACTCTTTAACTATAACTCAAGTTGCGAATTGTCACATGGCACCTATTACAATCTAACATTTGTCTCTTCCTGGTATTGCCATGTGTTCTTTCTTGATTGGCTGATCCTATCTCTTCATATTTTGCCACATGTCACATTCAAATTGGTGGGTCAAATTTAGTGCCAACACATAGACATTATGACCATATAATAACTTGGTTAGCTCAATTAGCAGTCATTGTAAAAATAGATTCTTGTCCGCCATTATGATCTCCCTAAGGCCATGTTTGTTTGGGCGGACTGGATTAGCATTCCCATGACTAATAGTCCTAGGATTATAAATTCGTTGGATTATGTATCCTATCTTAACTAATAGTCAAGCTTAAAATAATTAATCCGTACTTTAATTGTTTAATCAAACATCGGATTGATAATTTTATTGGACTATTAGTCCAATCCCAAGCTCATGTCCACCCAAACAAACATGACCTTATTGTATTGAGCTTATTTCGTCCAATTTATGGATTTTTTTCTTATGTTGTTTATGTCTTGGGTTATTATAATTGTCCAACTTAATGTATTTTTACTATTATTTATAAACTAGTGTATTACCTGTGCCAGAAGGCACTCATAACATAATTTGACACAAATCAAAATCAATCATTCTTTGTGTAATTGACTTACTGTGTGTACTCTTTTATTTCAAGTGTGCAAACACTTACTCCCCTCTCTTTCCTTCCCAATTTATATGTAACCACAATTTAATTTAGATGAGTTAAAAAAAAGAAAAGAAAAATGTTTCAGAGCTCTATAGCGAGCTTTAATGATGTGGCAACTGTGAGTGTCCCACCTTAATATGATATTTTGGCTTAACTTTTTTTCTTTTTTTTGAAGCTGCTAGCTCAGTAGAGCTCTGTTTAGAGCTACCAATCACCACTGGTAAAAAAATATTGTACACAATAAAATGATCAAAATTGAGTTTTAGAACTAAATAAAAAAACAATCTTGTATTTTTTTCTTGAATCAAGCTTTTTAATAAAAAGAACACAAAACTAAATTGGTCTAATGAAAATATAGTGTAGAGGAGAATTTCAAACTTATTTTAAAAAGTGTATGCTCAAACAAATGTTTAGCCAAGAACATAGGTAGCACGCTGTCGTCGTTGTTATCAGATCCACCAGTTGCATCTATAACCATCATCGCCATGCTAAAACGAAAAGGATTTAGGAAAATAATTAAACAAAGGGCGTGAAAAAAATAATAGAAAAGAAAATAGTTAAAAACAATTTTAAAAAATATAAGAACTCTCTCTTCCACTATCACTTCTACTTTTGGCCAAATTATGAACAATGGTAAGGAAAACAGAGGTTTCTGTGATGGTAGGGAAGGGATAAGAATGGGTTCCCATGCACCATCGCCACTGTGCAAAAAGAAAAAATGCACCAAAGCTAAAAGTCCAACAAGAAATAGTTAGAAATTTACAAACTCATGCATTCTAGGAGATAAATAAGCAATTTCTATTAGGAGTGAAAGTATAACATTAAGAGATAGGACAATCAATTATTATAGCTAACTCATTCAAACTTACACAAACAAGGAATTCTAGTTTTTGTGCTGCAAATAAGAAAAAGATAATGAGAGATGGAGAGTAAATTCCAAATGATTAGAAAGAAATAATAGAGAAAAATAATAGGCAAACAAAGAAAGAGAGGGCAGTGTTAGGAAAGTGTTGAAACTTTTTTGGACGGAAAGTTTATTTTTGACAAGCAAATCCAACTATTAATTTCATAGATTGATTAATCTTAACCGTTCTGACCAAATATAAGAGATAAACATTTCAAAAATCGTTATGCTTTATTATATAGATAATCTTGTACATATAAAAATAATAATTGCAGCCATATCACCAACAGAGAGTGGTTGGTAAGACTTATCTCTCTCATAGAGGAGGCCAGAGATTTGAGCTCTGCTTTTAGTCTTGCTTATAGATTGGGCTAAGAGTTCTTCACTTCCTTTCTTGGATCTATGGCCCCAACAACCATAAAAACAATAAAACACAAACACAAACAAAAACAAAACTAAAATACAACAATGTAAACTGACACCATTAAAAACAAGAAAGAAATTAGATGCTTACATTATCCTTGAGGACAAGCACAAAACAATGTATGTATATATTTTTTTTATGGGTGAAAAGTGCCCACTAACACAAAAATCTAATCTCCTATTAATTTTGGGATGAGCCTTGTAAATTCAATTTGTCTCTATATAATTAATTTTTAAACTAATCTCCAATTTATTTTGGGATGAGGCTTGTAAATTCAATTTGTGTCTGTGTAGTTAATTTTGAAATCTAATCTCTTATTAATTTTGGGATGAGGCTTGTAAATTCAATTTGTCTCTATATATAATTAATTTTAAAAAGAGAGTTGATATATATCACCTAAATTATGTAGATTCATAGAACAAAATACATGTGTATAGCAACCGTCATATTAAAAAACTAAAAGATTCCATTTTTTCATTTCACTTCCAAGGTGGATTAATCATAGAACAAAATAAATGTGTGTAGCAACCACCATAACAATTAAAATTGTAAATATTAATCAAAATTATTTTGAAGATAAATGTGATCTGATCGTATAATTATAGTTATTCTATCATTTTTAATTGAGGTGGATAAAGATAAAGATAAAGATAAAGATAAAGAATTGTTAGAGGATAATTTAAACCTTAAGAAAATAATAAATAAAATAAAATAAACAACAAAATTAAAGAAATTTTTATTGATAAATCTCATTTAGAATTGTGCTAACCCAAGATATCCATGAATGAATTTTTTAACCCACTTTAGTCCCATGTATTTATACTTTTATTCCATAAAGTTCTTTTTATTGATTTACACTATTTTCTTAGACTCTTATGCCTTTATATTTAATGTTGGAGAGAGGAGAGAGAAGGGAAAGGATAAGGCATAGGAAATTTCATACACAGATCAAATAACATTGATGTTATTATTTTATATTATTATATAATGTGAATATATTTTTAATTGACAACATATTAAAAATAATGTGAACATTCTCTCTTATCTGATGTGAACGTTCATAACACTTTTTCGAAAAATTCTCTGTCATCTAATGTAGTGATATGAACGTTCACAACATCTTAACCTTCTTATTTTCAATTGACAACACATTAAAATAACGTTCATTACATTTTTAATTGACAACATATTTTTATTCACAATATGTAGTGATGTGAACACTCACAAGATGTGAATATTCTCTCTTATCTAATGTAGTGATGTGAACGTTCACATTCGTATGTTTTAGTATAAATATTCACATCATGTAATTGACAACACAATGACAAAAATTAATTTCAAATTAATGTAAATATAATGATGTGAATATTCATTTCAATTACATGATGTGAATATTCACATCATTTTTGTTTTTTTTTTTTTATCAGCAAGCCTTTATTGATGATAAAACCATACAACAAATGAGATTACATCAAATAAATGAGTGGAAGAGTAGAAGGCATAAAAGCTAACTATCCCAATCCTAACTAGGTTGGCACCAAGAAGATAGCCCAATCATCTACCAGCCCAATCATCTACCAGCTCAACCACAGAGGTTTGATGAGAAACCAAAACCCACAAGAGAGAACCCACAAACACAAAAAACAAACCCAAGCCACCACAGAACAGACAATAAAACACAGAAGAATGTCAGTAAGCAGATGTAGACTCGACTTTCTTCGCACCCTGTAGACACCCCATTTTTGACCGACCTTAAGACTCAGACGTCACCAACTGAGCGCTCGGTGATGTTGCATATTGTGCTCGTTCTGAGGTTGCGGAGTCTCGGCTGCGAGCCTTGCCTCCAGACTTCGGGGCTCTTTTGTGTTTTGTCTCGATTTGCGAACCAGGTCCTGTTTTCTCTGTTTTCTCTTCTCGAAGGGAGGGAGAGGTCTCGTAGACCATCTCCCAGTGGTCGTAGGCTATGTTTCATGATCGTAGGCCATTTTTCTCGTTTGGGGGCTAGTTTCTGGTTTTCGGAGCCGTCGGTCGTGCGCCTCGGTTCGGGACCGTTTAACTACCTCCGTTTGTTCCGATTTTTGGCACACACTGTGGCCCGAGAGACCACCTTCGTGGTTATATGCCACCTCCGGTGCTTAACAGCCTGTTTTCGAGGCCCCGGGCCGCGCGTTTTAGCCCCTGAACCCTCGTTTTGCATCGGTTAGGGTTCATTTCTGGTATGGACCCTATTTTCATTGCTAGGAAGGTGGTACTATAGTGGGAGACCAGCAATTCTTTTAAAAACCATTTTCTCTCTCCTCCATTTGATTTTCTTGATAGAAAGCTGGTTTTCCTCACTTTTGCGCCATAATTTCAGGTTTTTCATACCACCATTGTGTTGTACTCATCTGGGAGGCCACCAATATGGGTAGGCCGATTAGTATTTCTTCTTGACCCTTTTGAACCTTGCTAAAAAGCTAACTTTCCGCTCTCCTGGGTCACTTTTTCTGGTTTCCCACCATACAGTTGTGTTGCACTCATCTGGGAGGCCACCTTTCTGGTATGGCCGACCAGCATTTCTCATTGAACTTTTTCACCCTTGGTCGGCTGACTAGTGGGAGTGGCCGGCCGACCACCTTAACTGGTCGGCCAGCCATCTGCTTTTTGCCCTTCCTGAATGCAACACAGCTGTGCCAGTTGGGGGCCATTTGGTGCATCCTCCATACACGTGTATGGAGGATATTTGAAGCTTCCAAGAGAAGCTTTGGCCTCTCTTCTCTATAAGAGAGGCCCTCCTCTTCCATTACAAAGGTTGAACCAATTTGTTTAAGGCATACACACACTTCCCTCCATAGCTCACTATTCCAAGCTCCAAACCCTAATATTCTTGCACCATTTGCACTACACCTCATAGCCTACAACCTCCACCATCCATCCAAGCATCTTGGAGCTGATTTGCAGAGTTGCTGGAGGTCTTCTCTACAAGGGTAAGTCTCTATTTCCCCTTTTCTTGCATTATTTTGCTCCATTGTTCAGCCTTATTTGCAAGCATTTATGGACTTCGACATAAAATGAAAAGTGTCTTCTTTTGAGCTCCTCTTGAAGTTTGATTAAGGACACTTTTCTGTTTGAGGTCATCTATCTCCTTATATGCTCCATCCCTCTTTATAGGCTTATTTTTCTTCCTATCTTAGCCTTGCTTGAAAGCATTTTTGAGATTTTTCATAAACTGAAAAGAGTCTTATTTTGAGCCCCTCTTAAAGTTTGATTAAGGAAATTTTTCTGTTGGGGGTCATCTACCCCCTTGTATGCTTGTTTACATCTTGTTTTGAGCCTTGCATCTTGACCTTTGTTTCATGCTTTGTTTGGCCTTCTAGCTACTAAAATCCAGTGGATTTTTAGTGACTAGCATACTATTTTGAGAGCCAAAATCAGAGGGGGGGTGACCCCCTCTCTCATTGTCTTGTTTGTTGGCCTTTTTGGCCCTCCAAAGGGGCTCCTACTTGCATGTTGTGAAGCCACATTTCAGGGCCTATTTGGTGAGTTTTAAGGTCTTCCTTGACTCTTTCTAGAGCCCTTTTGGCCATATTAAATGTCTATTATGCATGTGTAGAACAATCTCATTCAAGGCCTTTCAAAGGGACCTTTCATTGCATGCTTCATTGACCCGTTTCAAGCCCCTTTTGGTGGGTTTTAGGACCCTCAGAACCTCTGTCCAGAGGTTTTTTTACCATCTTGCATGTCTATCTTATATGTGTAGAACAACCCTCTTATTGGCCTTTCAAATGAGCCCATCATTCATGCATGCATTGACTGAGTTTCAGTGGTTATTTGGGCATATTTTGGCATGGAATACTTCTTTTTTTGGTTGGTTTGGTGAGCCCTCATGTGCTTCATATACGTGTAGTGTAAATCATGGTTCACTAGCTTTCTTTGCATGCTTTGTTGACCCTTGATTTTAACACTTTTTGGCGATGCCTTAAATTGATATTGTGCTTATTTTGGATTGTCCTAGCTCTGTTTTTGGGTCTCATGGTTGAATGCTGTTGGTTTTGTATGCTTGTAGTTCAATACCCATGCTTAACTTTGAGTTTTGAGGTCCATTCCATGCATATACTGAGGTGTGTTCTTGTTTTGGGCTCATTATACATCATATTTCAGAGCTTTTTTGAATGCCATATTGCCATGTTTTGTACTCTTTAAATGTGTTTGAGAGTCAGACTTGCATGCCTTGTTTTCGGATCATTGAATGAGCTTCATTTCGTTGCATTTCAAGCCATCATTTTAGGCCATGTCCCCACTGTTTCAGACCTGCCTAGGGTCTGTTTGGGGTTGGTTTTGTCTTTGGTGCATTGCTTTGGATACCCCTAGTGTGACGCACTTCACTAGTTTCGGTACCCGAGCCCCCTAGCATGCATTGTGTGACATATGTGCATGTTTCGGGACCATATTTTATGCCATTTTAGAGCTGTATCATATGCCATCCTATGCCATATTTCAGTCCTTGCCATGTTTTGGTAGAGTGGCATTTGTGCCTTAGGATCGGTCCATTACATTTGTGCATGTTTGCATGTGTTTCGGTTGTCTTATTTCCATCAATGGCCACTGATGTGAGTGTGGCTGAGGTCCACTCATATTGGTGTAAGTCTATCGTGCATTGTGTATGCCATTTTGTCCCATAGCATTGCGTATGCTAGGTTACATGTTAGTCGCATTGTGTATGCCATCTCATCTGCATTGTGTTTAGGATAGGAGTTAGCCCAAACACGGGAAACGAGGGACGTTTCGTACTCCAAGTGACGGAACGTGTCTCAATTCCTGGTCGCCGACACTCCGGATTACCCATAATGGAGTCTAGGCCTTGTTGTGTTTTCATGTGCATTCATATCACATCGAATCATGCATTTTGACTTCTCGGCCATCATGCATCGAGATGCGTGATTGGTGGCACGAGGATCGAGGTCGTGCATACATATGTGAAAAGGCTTTGCCGTGCCCCTTTCTTGTTCTCTGTTGCAGCAATTCAGAAATCAGCAGCCTTCTAGAGCTTTGCACAGCATTCCGGGATTAATTGCAAACAGAGGCAAATCAGGGCATCGCGAGGAATTTCCTAACAAGGCAGCTCGAGCATGCATGCATCTTTCATCATTCGGAACAGAGCTGAGGCGGTCTATGGATTTGTATATTAGTTTATTTTGCTTTCCTAGTTAATTTGTTAATTAATTAGGGCTTTGTAATATTTAATTATTTATTTGGACTGTAATTATTTATTCAGACCCTCCGAGCGAGGGCACAATTGTGTAATAAGTGTGCGTGTGTGTGATGTATGTCTTCCAACCCCACGTCTTTCTCCATTTTATTTACCAGCTTATGATGGTTAGATTAGGGCATGTTTCAATTAGCATACTTATACTCGCATGTTTGCATTCATTCTGTCTTGCATGCACCGGGCTCGGCACATCATACTAACTACATTGTATTTCAATTCCGAGTTGAATACTTGTTAGTTGTAGCATCTCATATGCCATTCTTAGAATAGCCGAGCCTATTGTAGTTGCATTTTGCATGTGTTGCATTAGGCATTTCTACATAGTTAGGATCATGCATGGATTTCTAACATAGCTTCTGTTTTGGCTTGGAGTACTCGGTAAGTGTTTATGCTTTAGCATCCTTGCATGTGTGTGAGTGACTGCCATGATAGCATACTTACCATGAGGCTATGTGCTTATGTGATATACCTGCCTGAATGCTTGTGGGAGAAGGTTGGATTATTTGAATTGGAATAATGCATTGACTGTGAGTTTTAAGCCCACTTGAGAGTGGCAAATAATCTTGTTTTTCTAAGCCCACCTGAGGGTGGCAAATTCGCATTTTAGCCTACTTGCGAATAGCAAACCGTTTCAAAAGCAAACATGAGGTGTTTTGTTCCAATTTAGGCGATTCAATCTATATTTGTATGCTGTGTGCATCACGTAGTAAATCTAGGCTAATAACAGGAATAAGAGCACATAAATGTTTTCAAAACTCGATATCATAGTTAGTAGAGGCCGATCTTTGATCGGGCGAGCAGGGATTCTCACGAAGTGACATTTTCCAATCGTACCCCAAGTTCCCGAGCCGAGACAACTTTGGTGATGACGGACACGTGGCCTTAGGCAACGAGTCAGGGTTTCCTAAATTCTCCCAAAATAAATATTTAGGTGGCGACTTTGTATCTGGCAAAGCAGTCCATGTTTGGCACTTCTTTCAAAAAATCTGTTTTCCAAAACGATTTGCCGAATTTGGACTCTTTGATGATTCATCGGTCTTGCATTGCACTCTGCGAGATTAGACACAGGACCGTGACATTGAGTCCTAAATTGTAGTGAGCTCAATGAACAAAATGGGAGATTTTCTCTCCTAGGACGTTCGAGGACGTGTACACGCCCTCCTTTTGGAGTGGCTTGAATTGGTCCTATAGTTTGGACTCCTATCACGGTTCTGAATCTAATCTCACAAAATGCAATATGAGACTGATAAACACTAAAATGTCCAATCCAGCAAATCATTTTGAAAAATTAGATTTTAAATCAAATAATGCCAAAATTAGACTACTTTGCCAGATTACATAGTTGCCACATAAATATTTTGTTTTAGGAAATTTAGGAAACCCTGACTTGTGCCAAAGGCCACGTGTCCGTCATCACTAAAGTTGTCTCGGCTTAAGAACTTGGGTACGAAAGGGAAATGTCCTGAAATGAGTACCCCCGCTCGCCCGATCAAAGGATTGACCTCTACTAACATGATATGTTGTTTTATAAACACATGTGTTTTTATTCCGATTATTAGCTAACTTTACTATGTGACGTGCATAAGCAAGTATAGACTAAATCGTCAGAATTGGAACAAATCAACTCATGTTTGTTTTCGAAAATGGTTTGGAAGTGCCACCCTCAAGTGGGTTAAAGCGCAGATTTGCCACCCTCAAGTGGGCTTAAAACATGATTTGCCACTTCGTAAAGTGGGCTTAAAATTCACATTCGATGAATTATTCCAATTCAAGCAACCAAGTCTTCATCCACAGGCATTCATGCAGTTTATCATTTAAGCAAATAGCCTCATGGCAAGCATGCTATCATGGCAACACTCACACTCATGCAAGCATGGTAAAGCGTAAAACTTACAGTGTACTCCAAGCCAAAATAGAAAAAGCTAGTTAGAAATATGTATGATTCCTAACTATGTTAAGATGCCTAATGCAACACATGTAAAAATGCAATTAATAGGCTCGGCTATCTAAGATGGCATATGAATGTAACAATTTGATAACATGCTTTGAAACACGTATTCAAATAAATATTGAAATACAATGCAGTTTGAATGATGCGCCGACCCCGGCGCATGCAAGACAAATGAATGATGCACACATGCAAGCATAAGGTATGCTGATCAAAATATGCCCTAATCTAACCATCGAAAGCGGTTAAATAAAATAGAGAAAGAAGTGGGGTTGGAAGACACGCACACACGCACGCACACACACTTATTACAACATTGTGCCCTCGCGAAGGAGGGTCCGAATGAATCAGCTAAGCTACACCAAGCTAAGCTAACTAACTAATCTAATTAAACTAATCTATACTATATATTAAGCAAAAGGTGATTTTTAACCCCAAGACGTATGGGAGCTCCAATCTCCTAATCCTAATTTTCTAATTTTTTGATTTAAAAAAAAAAAACTCAGCATTTATTGACTTCTCCCAACCCAACCTCAGTATTTATTGACTTTTCCCAACCCACAATCCCTTTTGACTTTTCTCATAACTAGCCTATCACTCGTACTATGCACGAGATAATTATAGATATTTATATTTGTTTTAGATTTTTTTTAATATATAAATTATGTTTTTTAAGATTTGTTTCTTATCACTAATCATAGTGTATGGAGGAAATTAAAAAGGGTACTGCAGTAACTATATACGAATTGTATCTATAATTATTTGTATAAGGGGATTTTAAATGCTAATAAGGAGATTTTGACCAAATCAATAATTGCAAGCATGTGGAAAGATATGTGAATTGAAAAAAGTTAAAAAATGTTAATCAGGAGATTTTGACCAAATCAATAAATGCTGAGTTTTTTTTTTTAAATAAAAAATTTTAAAAATTCAGATTGGGATGTTAAAACTTCCATAGGCATTAGGGGTTAAAAACCCACTTTTGCTTAATATATAGTATAGATATAGATAGATAGATAGATAGATAGATAGATATATCTTTTTATTTTTATTTTTATTTTTGTGTGGTTTCTATTCGGGTATTTTTTTTTCAATTTATTTAAGATGGAGTTGTGGGTATCTTTTTTTTTTTTTAAATTTAATTTATCTGTGGTTTTCATTTGTTTTTAATTATTATTATTTAGGTAAGTTATGATGTGAGTCAGATATGTGATAGACATGTGAGTTTTATTGATTTAAAGTTTATTTAGATAAACTTTAAAGATTTTTTTTTTATTTTTTTAGTTTTTTTTGTTATGTTATAATATAATATATAAAATATAGGTAGATATCTACAACTTTAATAGAAAATATTATCTGATTTTTTGGGGAAGAGAAAATGAATGCAAGTTTTAATATTTTTTTTTTTTTGAAAATTTGTGAGAGAGATTGGGAGGGAGCGATTATGAAATATTTTTGTTATTAAATAAATAAATCAGTCAATATTTTTTTAATCTATTTTGTAAATTAAAAATTAATAATTTTAAAAAATTGATTAATTTGTCCCATTAAATAATTTAAAATTTTGATATATATATATATATAAATACATAATTATATTATTAAATCACAATTCAAATTTAGATGTTATATTTTTTTTAGATTTATAGCTAAATTCTTATCTTTCTTTTTTTTTAATTTTTGTGTGTAACCATAGTGTATGGGAGAAATTGAAAAGGGTATTGCAATAATTATGAGAGAAGTCAAAAGGGATTGTAGGTTGGGAAAATGCAATAAATGCTGAGGTTGGTTTGGGAGAAGTCAATAAATGCTGAGGTTTTTTTTTTAAAAATCAAAAATTAGAAAATTAGGATTAGGAGATTGGAGCTCCTATTTGATTTTTTAGGAAAGAGAAAATGAATGCAAGTTTTAATATTTTTTTTTTGAAAACTTGTGAGAGAGATTAGGAGAGAGAGATTATGAAATATTTTTGTTATTAAATAAATAAATCAGTCAATAGTTTTTTTTAATCTATTTTGTAAATTAAAAATCAATAATTTTAGAAAATTGATTAATTTGTCTCATTAAGTAATTTAAAATTTTGATAGATATACATAAAAAAATACATAATTATATTATTAAATCATAATTCAAATTTAGATGTTATATCTTTTTGAGATCTATAGCAAAATTCTTATCTTTTTTATTTTTTATTTTTGTGTGTAACCATAGTTTATGGGAAAAATTGAAAATGATGTTGCAATAATCTATCTATACTATATATTAAGTAAAATTGGGTTTCTAGCCCCCAAGGCCTATGGAAGCTCCAATATGTCAATCCTAATTTTCTAATTTTTTGTTTTTAAAAAAAAAAAATTTAATCTCAGCATTTATTAACTTCTCTTAACCCACAAGATTTTTTTACTTCTCTCATAATTACTGCAGTACCTTTTCCAAAATAAATAATTTGTATATTAAAAATAATTTAAGGGAAAAGTTAGGGATCATGAAAATTTTGTCATGAAAATGATCATGAAAAATTTATGATCCTTGGATTACCTTGATTAGTGTGTGGTGCTTTATTCTAAGTGTAATCCAAGGGTCACAAAGCTTTCATGATTATTTTCATGAAATTTTTTTCATGATATCTAGCATTGCTGATAATTTAAAATAAATATAAATATTTATATCTATATCTGTCTATTTATTTATATCTATCTCTAACCCCACAAGTTTTGTGAGAGTTCCAATATCTGAACCTTAATTTCTTAATTTTTTTGATTTTTTTAGAAAAAAAAAACTTAACACTTATTAAATTCTTCCAAATCTTTTTAACTTTAAAAAATATAATTTATATATTAAAATTTTTTTTAAACAAATATAAATATCTATAATTATCCCGTGCATAGAAATTTTTTTTCAAATTATTGATCTTTGGCTTTCTAATTCGGCTTCCCCTGTATTTTGATTTTCATATTGATATTTGATAATTGGTAGTTATTATTATGCTGATAAGGGTAAACATTATTATTGTTACTAATTCTTTTTTTGGGCTGAAAATGAGGCTAATGGAATTAGGTACATCGTTCGATGATAAATTATTTTGAGGAGGGTATTTTAGTTATTTTTTATCAGAATTTGTGTGACCTTTTAAGCCATGCTGGTATATGTAGATTACAGAATGTTTAAAATAAGGGTTTTTTATTGATAAATCCCATCTAGAGATGTTTTATCCCAATAAGTCCACAGAGAAAAATTATAACCCAATGAGTCCCATATAGTTTTGTTCTTATTCCATAAAGTCCATTTTTCTAATTTTATATTTATACATGGACTATTATGCCCTTATATATATATATATATACACTCTGTTAATACGTAACACACATTCCTGTGATTTCGTGATTCTGTTTTGGCAATTTCTATATTTCTAATTCAAATCGATACGTTTCTATCTTGCATGCTGTCGTTCTACCGTTCTGAGGCTTTGATGTGCTAGGGTTCGTTTGTTGCTGTCGTAGTCTGGTATGGTGATTTTCAAGTGAAGAGGACGATTTTGAAGGTGTTTGGTTCTGTCATTTTCTGGAGTATAACTGACTCGAAGTAGGATTGCATGATTAAGGTTAGTATCATTTTGGTTATGAATACATGTTCACTTTTTGTTTTAATTTGTAGGATGGATCAGATGCTTTGTTCTTGGATTGATATGGATTGGATGCTCTGTCTTTTCAATTACATGCATCATACGTGGTCATTGTAGGGGAGGTCATTCAGATATATGTTGAATGTTATAATATTCCTTTTACTTTGATGTATGCATAATGAGGCTCTGTTTGAGTGATATAATTCAGAGTATATTAAACAATGTAAATGTTTACATCATACTAGTATTACATGAAGAATGTGGATGTTTGCATTTTACTTTGATGTTTGTTTAATGAGGCTCTGTCTGAGTGATATAATTGTGAGTATATGGATCAATGTGAATGTTTACATCGTGGTCATGTGGAGGGGAGGTCATCAGATTAGTGATGAATGTGGATCCTCTATAATTCACAGTATATGGAACATTATGAATGTTTACATCGTGTTAGTATTACGTGAATGATGTCGATGTTTGCATTTTACTTTAAGTTTTGTTTAATGAGGCTCTGTGTGAGTGATATAATTGAGAGTATATGGATCAATGTGAATGTTTACATTGTGGTCCAGTGGAAGGGAGGTCCTCAGATTAGTGATGAATGTGGATATTCTATAATGTAGAGTGTGTGGAACAATGTGAATGTTTACATCCTGTTAGTATTACGTGAAGAATGTCGATGTTTGCATTTTACTTTAAGTTTTGCTTAAGAAGGCTCTGTGTGAGTGATATAATGGAGAGTATATGGATCAATGTGAATGTTTACATCATGGTCCTTTGGAGGGGAGGTCATGAGATTAGTGATGACTGTGGATTGTTGAATGATGGTTGTTGAATTTAACACTTGAACTGTACTTGTATGCTTCTAATTTTCGCACAATGTGAATATTCATATCGGTTTGGATTATTGTTAATTGTTGTATTGTTTTGTTTTTACAGGAGATGGATAGCTTTATGATGTTGGTGTGTACATATGGTTGCAGTACCACTGTAATAAATGCTGCCCGCGCATTGTGTTATTCGCGTTTGGTGGACTGTTTGTGTGAAAAATAGGGGGAGTTGTCTGCTAGTTCTATTTCATTATTTTGTAAATTACCTGGGATTAATAGGTGTGATTTGGAGAATGAGGAAGAATTTCAGAACATGTTACTGCTTGCTAAATCAATGGGGGTACAACATGTAGAAGTTGTGGTTGAGTTGAAAAGTGATATTGGTCAGTCAAGTAGTTTGGGATCGCTGCGTGTGAGGGTTGAGGAAGAAGTTGATGCACTACGGAGATTTTTCCACCCTAAGGAGAAGGTGTTGTTGTCAGCCCCTTGGGCAAATGGTATTACGCATGTGGGACAACGATTTGTTAGAGGTGCACAAGAATTTCGTGACGTTTTGTGTAAGTATGCCATCCAATGTGGTTTTCAGTTTACATACGTGAAGAACGAGACAACAAGAGTTACTGCTGTGTGCGCGATGCGGGAGGAGAGGGGCTGCTTGTGGGCTATACATTGTAGAGCACAATGAGCAAATGATTTTTTCTACATCAAGAGGTATAGTGATGTGCATACTTGTGGTACGGATGTCCAAACATCAAAGAATCCGCGAGTTAGTTCGGATTTGGTATCGAGTATCATATATGAAATTGTGAGGGACAAGCCGTTGACTCGGCCATGTGATGTAGTGACTATTTTGAAGAGGGATTATGGGCTAGATGTGAGTTACCATGTCGTATGGTTGGGTGTGGAGAAAGCAAAGGCTGGTATTCATGGAGATCACTCGTTATCGTTTGACCAGTTGCGGTGGTATTCGGATGCCGTGATGCGGTACAATCCGGGGAGTTATGTCAATGTTGACTATGAGGCAGGTAGTCAATAGTTTTGTCGCTTCTTTATGTCATTCACTGCGTGTATTTCTGGGTTCAATGCTTGTCGGCCTTTATTATTCCTGGATGGAACATTCTTCAAAGGAAAGTACAAAGGTCAGCTACTTGCGACAACGGCGAAAGACGGAAACAATGGTTAGTAGTTTTTTTTAGCTGTCTATTCATGTCAATATTCACTCTGAGCAGCATTGTCCGGACAAAAGAGTGATTGGTAAATTATAAGTAATGTGAACATTGACATTAGTATGCACTGATGTGAAGGTTTACATCTGTGCATGCTAATGATAGTAATGTGAACATTCACATTATTACACACTGATGTGAATATTCACATTAGTGTATACTAATTTTAGTTGATCCATTAATGAACAGTACTGTGAACAGTACTATGAATGTTAACACTTGTTTCGTTTATACTATTTTCTATTCACTTTGGAATATTGTGAACAGTTGTGTATTGGTGTTGTGTTGTAGGTCTGTTTCCTGTTGCCTTTGCGATTATTGATTCAGAGACCACGACCAATTGGTCGTGGTTCTTGCATGAACTTGGGAAGGTTGTTGATGGGAAGCGCCATATTACTTTTATTTCGGATCGTAATCTTGGTCTGTTAGAAGCTATGCCAAAGGTGTTCCTATCGGCTCATCACGGTTATTGCTTACAACACTTGAAGATCAATTTAAGAGATCGGATGAAAAGAATTGATAATGGATTCAGGGATCACCTAGTAAGTAGTTTGGGTGACTGCGCCTACGAGCCAACTGTGGTAGGGTTCCATGAAAAGCTTGCAAAATTAAAAGATGAGGGTAAACAACGAGCTCATAATTTTTTCAAGGACTTGGCACCTGAGCACTGGGCAAATTCATACTTCAGGTAATAATAGTTTCCTAAGGTGTTTATCTTTGTGAATTTTAGAATGGTAGCGATGTGAATTTTCGATTTAGAATGGTAACAATCTTCGAATTGTGTTTCATGTTCACTGTAAATGATGTGAATGTTCACACCTGCTAATGATGACTGATGTGAATGTTCACATATGCTAATGATGATTGATGTGAATGTTCACATCTGTGAATGTATTACAGATTTGAATGTTGACACGTGTCATATTTTGTTGTTGTTGTTAACATTCACATATTGTCCATCGTTTAAGTTGACAACATAATAAGCATATAATGTGAACATTCACATTATTATAAACTGGTAGCAGATGTAAACAGTCACATTATTATAACCTGATGTGAATGTTCACATCAGTGTATTCTAACGTCAGAACTATGAATGTTCACATCTGTTAACGTCAATGGTCAGACCTGTTAAATTTCGTACTGTACAATGTTTGTGATATTGTACAGGGGCATGCGTTATGGGGAGATGACATCTAATGCGGCGGAGTCATTCAATAACTGGATTAAAGAAGCACGTAATCTTTCTATCACTCAAATGGTGGACACAATTTGTACTCAGTTGATGCGGCAAATGTCTGCAAGGCGTGACCAAGCAAACAAATAGAATGAGCTTATTTGTCCGACATTCGAAACAAGGCTTATGGATTCGTTCAATGACAGCAGGGCTTGGCAAGTTAGCAAAGCCAATGAGGATGTGTTTGAAGTTCATTCGATACCATCTGTCACGGTTGATGTTTCGAGGCGTACATGTTCTTGCTTCAAATGGCAAATCAACGGATTCCCATGTGACCATGCTGTTATTGTCATTTTGAAGAGCCGCTACAATCTCAATGATTATGTAGAACATTACTTTCATGTTCAGACATATCGTGCAGCCTATTCGGGAGCCATATTCCCTATACCATCGGTGGAGAAGCCACCTTTTGATCCCACGGACTTCACTATATACCCGCTAACTGTGAAAAGACGACCCGGAAGGCCGAAGAAGAATAGGATCCCATCAAGGGGTGAGAAACTGAAGCAAATAAGGTGCGGGAGATGTGATAAGTTGGGGAGCCATAATCGGAAGTCATGCACGGAGCCGATATAGGATGTACCTTTTTTCCATTTCAACATTGTATTTTACATTGGATTCTTATATTCATTTTTGAAATAAGATGTGAATATTCATGACATCGTTGTTGCCATTCGCATAATCAGAAGTTATGATGTAAATATTCACATCATCAAATTATTAGATGTGAATATTGACTTGTGTTAAGAAATATTAACTTATAAGGTGTGAATATTCATGACATCGTTGTTGCCATTCGCATAATCAAAAGTTATGATGTGAATATTCACATCATTACATTATTAGATGTGAATATTGACTTGTGTTCAGAAATATCAACTCATAAGATGTGAATATTCATGACATCGTTGTTGCCATTCGCATAATCAGAAGTTATGATGTGAATATTCACATCATCAAATTATTAGATGTGAATATTGACTTGTGTTAAGAAATATCATACGCACACCTGCCATATTGTGTTACTTGAACACTTTAAGCAATATTCACATTCATCAGTATGGTTTAAAACAAAAGAAAGTGCATGATGATTCTGTGATGTGAACATTCACATCATGTCATGTGCATTCAGGAAAAAAAAAATACAATCTCAATGTGCATGACCAACACAAAATAGGTCTGAAAATGCATATACATATATTGAATGAAAGTATCTGTACAAGCAGTGATATAGACTTGATTTACAATTAAGCTAGTCTGCTCCAATATGAAAAATCTATTGACACTAAATTGTCTTAAATGTGGATAACAGATTTGGGTAACAGTGATAGGTGGACAACCCCCACCAATAGGTTTTCACATTGCACTGTCTTTCTGTGGTTCAAGAAAAGGTGTACTAATGAGTCTCTTATTTGGCACCATTCATAGTGAGCTAGGCTAGTAGCAATGTCTTCACGGTATACATGCGCCCTCATGATGTAACAAACTGCAGGTCCGCAATCCACCCTGAAAATGCGAACTTGTTGTTAGATTTTGAAATTTAGGTGGGTAATGGTTGTGGAACATGTGTAGAAATCGATTTTAGGCTTACGAATTTGGTGCTTGCTGAGGACAGATGTCCACTGATATGATTGTTTTCGAAGTATTTTGGCTTGATAAGTTGGTCCATAATGGTGATAAAGGTCCAATGTTGTGCACCAAAGCTGTGATGTAGTCCCTCTGCCAACAATTAAATTTCATATTAGGCACCAACCAACATAAGCATACATCCAATTTCAAATATTACATGTCACGACAAGTATTATTTTTGGCAGCCACTTACCAGTATTTGTGCTTTGTCAATATGTGGGTCATGTATGCCTTCTCTTGGGTGCAGTGAGTTATAATGCCTCCATACATTCTCTTTCACGTCGTACACAACAATTGTCCAGTGGAAGTTGTCGTGTATTGGGAATATTAAGAATCTCTGGCCTTGATACTCCTTGATGTGTACATCAATTAGTTTATTCCTCTTCTGAGGGGGATACTCTTGCACGATTTCCTGCACACAAAGGGCATACAATGATGCATATCAGTTTTAATATCAATGTTTGATGTTACTGATGTGAATGTTCACATCAGCTAATGGCGAGTGATACTACTGATGTGAATGTTCACATTTCGTAATAGGGAGCGTCACTACTGATGTGAATGTTCACATCTGTTAATGGTGACTGATACTACTGATGTGAATGTTCACATTTCCTAATGGTGAGCGATACTACTGATGTGAATGTTCACATCTGTTAGTGTCAGTGCTATTACTGATGTGAATGTTTCCATATGCTAATGGTGAGTGATGTTACTGATGAGCATTCACACATATTGAAACATAATCAACATTAAAGTTTAGTGGTTACCAAACATGTGCTTGTAAAGATGAATGATGAATCCTCCAGTTCAAGTAGAATTTCACCATAAGCATCTATCACCTGCAGAAGCAGAGGGGTGGCAGTACATTATTTTGCAGTGTCTTTACTGTGTGTGTGTGTGTTTTGTACACATTTATAGTTCCCATACGTTGTTTGTTATTGAATCTTCCTTGATGATGTGTATGATGTCATCAAAATACACATCTTTAGTCTTTGAGTCCCCTCGCCACACTAGCAACCTGTGCATTGTGATTACAGAAAACGTTAATGTTAACATTGCACATTTATGAAATGATCTAATTTATTAAATATGTATGTGAAGTGAACAAGATCCAAAAAAAAACAGGACGAAACATGTAAGATCACTTACTCGTCACCGCCATTCTTGTGCAAAGTTTGGACTTTTTGCTTGTTGAGTTTGTTCATGTTAGCCCAGACCTTCAATTTGTTATTCAAGGTTAACTTCTTCGACTTTGTTGGCTGCTTTTTGGTGGTTGTTTGTCTAAATCTTGTGCAATTTGGACTGTATGTGATTGCTCTTCAGCTCCCTCTTTCCCTTTCTTCTGACCAGGCAGGTTGGGGTATTCAAACTCGTCCAACCTGTGTTCTTTCCTTACCTTTTGCTTTATGCGCTTTACCCTTGATGGGGGGCTGACAATGTGTTCCAATGCTGCGATGGGATGTTTGTTCAGGTTGTCATGAGCCTTTTGTGCTTCAACTTGAGTGATGATGTGGACGGACTAATCGTCAAAAAGGTCTTGAAGTATTGTTTTTTCACATTCCAAGTTGATTACCAACTTTGTCAGCCGCTGAATTTCTGCATCTTTCAACTCTATGCAAGTCTTCATGTCCATGTCCACATTGGATGGGCTTGATTGGTCAAATAGTTTGGCTTCAAGGGCAGCAATCACCCTTGCCCTCAATTCCCAAGATTCTTCCAATTGTTTGTATTTCGCTTCCCATTGCCGTACAAGACCCCAAGCTTTTCGATTTTCTGTTATGAGTACTTCTACAATGTCGGGTTCAGTTGGTTGTGCTATGATGATTCCTTTCTCAGCATTGGGATGCTACAGCTGGGGTTGGTATAATGTCCAACATTATTCAGGTCCGTTGCATCGACAGAAAATGTATCCCTGTCATCACTGCGTTGACTGTCTTCGCTTTGATCCTCATTGCTTTCATTTTTCTTTGCTATTGCACTTGACAAAATCTCAAGTTTGGGCTCCACATTCAATTTTGTATGACGGTACATCTTCGCTTCAATTGGTGATGCCATTAGCTCGCCGCCATATACCTGCATTTGGAGACAGTATGTTAGTTAGATAGTTCCTCATCTCACTATGTGAATAGGCACAATATATTTGGTTGTACTTCTACCTCATTTAAACCCAGCTTAGCCAAAGATATGGACTTCATGTTGCTATGTAAGGCTGTGAGGTCCCATTTTACGCATCGTGGAATGGCATTGGGGTTACAGGGTTGTAAGATTATTGTATGCTCACACAGTCAGTACTGAAACAAATAACAAATATGAGTAATGTGAATGTTCACATTAATTAACATTGATGTGAATGTTTACACCACTGGGGCAGTATTGTGAATTTTTACATCAATTAACACTGATGTGAATGTTCACATCTGTTGATGTGAATGTTCACATCTGCTAATGGGGAGCCATGTTACTGATGTGAATGTTCACATTCCCTAAAAGTAAGTGTTACTAATGATGTGAATGTTCACATCTGTTAATGTGAGTGGTACTACTGCTGTGAATGTTCACATCTGTTAACGTGAATGTTTACACCAGTATCTGCTAATGTGTGTTTGTACATTACTGAAACAGTAATGTGAATGTTTCCATCACTGTTGTCACCTTCCATACCAGTGTTGAGAAATGTTAACATCCACATCAGAGTGTCCAGAGCCCGTAAATGTTCATATTAAACATAGAATAAGTTTTATGAGACTTACCATTAACAACATCACACATCCGGTGACTCGGCCTGATTTTCCACAGTTTTGGCCCAATGAACCCATCAAGATTGCCCGGATGCTCTCAGCCCAATCATACGCGATCATCTTCTCTAATGGGTCCATGTATGAGTAAAAAGCCCATCCAATTGTTTCTCCGGATGTAGAGAAGAATAGCTTGACGCATGCGTACATGCAAACTAATCTTGCGACCTCCTCATTGTCATGTTTTTTTGTGCCGTTCAATGCTTCGCTCAGAATTTCTCATATTTTGGCAGCAGTTAACCGACTAACATCCTTGCACATTCGGTGTATGATGCCGGTTGTTGGTTTTGCACCATAAGAGAGGTCCATCGACTTGGTGCCGCAGTCCACCCCGAAAATCAGTGACACGTCGCTTTTAAAAATCTGGATGTTCTTATCCCCAATGTAAAACCTCCCACTAGATTGCTTGAATGTCTGTACTATACGTACAATGACATCATCATATTTCATGCAGTGGTTGAGGTCGATTTCGTTACTGATCAAGCAATCAAATAGTGGCCAGAACGGTGTTTTCCTGAGGCACTTTAGTTGGCCACATGTGAATTTTGTATCCTTTAAGAGTTTGACCAATCCTGTTAAGTTTGACCGGTAGTTAACTTTTTTCATGTTCACTTCTTCAGGAACAGCTATTTGATCAGGCTTGGTTTTGGCACGGGATTCCCCTCGCTTTTGCTTGCCATCAACTTTGTGGGGAAGACCTGTGTATTCAAATAAGCACATTTAATTGGCTGAAACATTGAATATGGAACCAGAAGCACCAAACAACATTCAACAATCAGCATTGTCAGTAATGTGAACATTGACATCATTGTAGACTGATGTGAATGTTCACATCAGTGTCTACTGCTGTAAGTTTGAGTGAAGTTTGGGAGTTCTGACATGTGAATGTTCACATTAGTGTCTACTGCTGTAAGTTTACCCAGTAATCAACACTAATGTGAATGTAATGTGAACATTCACATCATTGTAGACTGATGTGAATGTTCACATCAGTGTCTACTGCTGTAAGTTTGAGTGAAGTTTGGGGGTTCTGACATTAATGTGATGTGAATGTTCACATCAGTGTCTACTGCTGTAAGTTTACCCAGTAATCAACACTAATGTAAATGTTCACATCATCCATGTTTGCAAAATAAATACCGAAAACGACAACAGTTACAAGGCAATGTAAATGTTGACATGGGTGACCACATTACGTTATAATTTGCGAAAGATCAAAGGGGGGAAGCAACAGCGCCAAACAACACCCAATAACACAAACAACTTGGGATTTGATGTCACAATGTAAATATTTACATTAATGTGAATGTTCACATCATCCATGTTTGCAAAATTATTTCAGAAAATGACAACAGTTACTAGCCAATGTGAATGTTTACCTGAGTGATCACATTATGTTATAATTTGCTAAAAATCAAATGGGGGAATCAACAGCACCAAACTATACCCAATGACACAAACAAGTCCAACATTGATGTCACAATATGAGTGAATATTTACATCACATTCCATCACATTGTTGACTGAAGTTTGGGGATTCTGTGGACATCAACAATGAACAATATCAACATTGACAGTAATGTGAACATTCACGTCGTTATACACTGATGTGAATGTTCACATCATTACACACTGCTGTGAATATTCACAGCAGTGTATACTACTGTAAGTTTACCCAGTAATCAAGGCTTATGTGAATGTTGACATCATCTATTTTTACAAAATCAATTCCGAAAACATCTATGTTTACGAATTTAAATCCGGAAAACCAGAAAGGTGGATGTATACATCGGTGATGACATTATGATTGAAAAGCAGAAGGTGGAATGTTAGTACTTACTTTTGTTCGTCATTGTTGGTGGGTATGGATTACACTCAGTGGATGAAATAAACTCAGTGGGACGACAAGAATTCCGAATGACGAAGCACGCTCCTTCTGATGTGAACCTTCGCAGTGGTGAGATGAAGAGAAATCTGGGGTCGATGGTCGACGATGGACGACGAGGACGTTGGTGCGGCGATGTGAATCTAGGGTTTTTGGAGGCGATGTGAGTATCGTTTCGTGGATTGAGTTTTGATTTTGGAAATTTTGTAGATTGAATAGTTGGAATAGGAATGGGTTTTGAAGAATCGGTTACATGCGGGAGAGACGGAGAGGGTTGTTTCGTCCTTTTACAATTAATGGACCTAATGGAATATTGAGAAATAGTTTGGGTTTTATGGAACTAAACAGTTATAAATAGGACTTATCAAAAAAAAGCCCTTAAAATAAATTATTTCGGGTCACAAAATTAAATATGAAATTGAGTGATAATGGACAATTTGAGTTATATCGAAATATTTATATCAACTCCCCACTCATACGTGATTTTTCATGTGATAAGTGCCATCTATCTATCTATACTATATATTAAGTAAAAAGAGATTTCTAACCCCTAAGGTCTGTGGGAGCTCCAATATGTCAATCTTAATTTTCTAATTTTTTATTTTTAAAAAAAAAAGTTAACCTCAGCATTTATTAATTTCTCTCAACCCACAAGACTTTTTGACTTCACTCATAATTACTGCAATACTTTTTCCAAAACAAATAATTTGTATATTAAAAAAAATTTAAAACAAATATCTATATCTATTTATTTATTTATATCTATATCTATCTCTAACCCACAAGTTTTGTGGGAGTTCCAAGGCCTATGAGAGCTTCAATATGCCAATCTTAATTTTTTTTTTGTTTTTTAAAAAAAAAATTAACCTCAGCATTTATTAATTTCTTTCAAATCACAAGACTTTTTGACTTCACTCATAATTACTGCAGTACTTTTTCCAAAGCAAATAATTTGTATATTAAAAAAAAAATTAAAACAAATATAAATATCTATATCTATATCTATCTATTTATTTATTTATATCTATCTCTAATCCACAAGTTTTGTGGGAGTTCTAATATCCCAATTTAAATTTCTTGATTTAAAAAAAAAAAAAAAATTAACATTTATTAATTTCTCACAACCCTCAAGTCTTACTCTTATAATAACACTTTAATGCATTAAGAATAAGTATAAAAAAAATTTCCTTAAACCTTAGATTGTTAAATTATTTTTATAAAAAATCTTAAAAAATATAATTTATATATTAAAAAAAATCTAAAATAAATATAAATATTTAAAATTATCCCGTGCATAGCACGGATAATAGGCTAGTTAGACTAATTATTACAAAACAAAATAAAGAAATAGCTAAACTAAGCTACTTAATTATTGCAATACTTAACTAATTAGCAAACTAATTAATTAAATTACAATACAAATGTAAACTAATTAAACATTTAGAGCACCGAACTACACTGCCTCAGCTCTGCTTTAGGAAATGTAGAATGCATGCACTCGGTTTTCGCCCCGAAAAGCCTTTCGTTTTGCTCTTAAGAGGCTCTGTTTGCAAGGTTGACCATACTCAAGATCCTTCTGCTCCAACTTACCAATTTAATGCTGAGGATTGCACCAGTGGCCTGCGGCCATGAATGCTTGCTGCCGGCCATCTGCTGGCCAAAGAGAGGCACTGCCGGCCAAAGATGAAGCACTATTGGCCATCAATAAGCCACTGTCGGCCGCTGGTGTGCTGAACCACCAAACTACACCAGAGCACAAATAGAGAAAAATTGAGGGTTTTCCAAGGACATGTTTGTACTATGCCTCTCATTATCATCTCAAAACATCAAAGGAGTGGCACTCTTGGATCCAAAACTACCAATCAAGCACTTTCAATGCATAATGGCCAAAGATCCAAGTTGTACATTTTCAATAAATACACAAAAAAACAAGACTCTAAGGACCACCACCCTATCATGCATGATCAAGGGTGATGGAGACAAAGGAGATTGACTCATTTCATCACTTTGAGTATGAAATGTACCAATCTACCTTGTGTTCAATATAACGTCCGATTGAACACATGCAATGCACACATAACATGCTTATCTTGGTCATGTTTTACTTGATTCATTTTATTTACTCATTTTAGCATTACCAAGGCATTCTTTAGTTGGTTAAGTCCAAGATGAGTGTCCTCTAATGGGAGAGGGGTCAACTAAAGGATGATTTAAGACATGAGAGAGATCATGCCTTTCGCTAGGAGGAACCGTCAAAAGAGGGTTAAAGCCATTGAGCACAAGCTCTATCTCAAGCTTAAACACAATCATAAGGTTAACCAACCCTCAAAACAAATAGAAAAATGAAGAAATGAGGGAGGTTGTAGACTTTTAGTGTTGAAATGGAATGCAAAAAGACACTAAAACGTGCAAGTAACACATGCAAGACATGTTCAAAAGCCAAAAGCATTAAAGCTAGTGAAGAGCATTACATTATAAGCATGCAATACAAAGCTCAAAAGGGACAAACAGTCCAAAACAGTCCTAAAATAGCCTAAATGGAGTTCTAAAACATACTTGAAATAAGCAAAAAATAGCTAGACTAAGAGGCCAAAACAATAGCACAAGCTAGGCTATTAGGCACAATTGTACTACAAGCATACAAAGGAGACCTCAAGGGACCAAACCAGCTCAAAACAGAGCTTAAACATGCCAAATCAGTAGCTAAAACGTAAAAGATAAGAAAAACATGCTCACATGTTAGCTCACAAACAAGGCACAAAGCACAACTCTCAAAAGCAATGAAAGAGTGGAATAAGTGAGAGTGTGACAGAGATATATGCACTGAAATCATGTGTAAAATGATGCTACAACATGCAATCATCTCATGCAAAACATGTTAGGGGCCTTAAAACACAAAGCTAGTGAAGGCCTTTGCACTACAACCATGCAAAACAAAGCTCATATGACCAAGACAGCTCAAAACAGAGCTAAAGCATGCTAAATTAGTAGCAAAAACATGCTGAGATCAAGTTACAAAAAGATAGAAAAACATGCTCACATGTTAGGCTATCTACACTTGCAAACAAGACACAAGAAGGGGAGGCCAATCCCTCCTATTTTGAACCTCAAAACATGGTTTTTGTCACTGAAAAACCTCTGAGTTTCAGTGGTAAAAATGACCAAAAAGTTTGATTTGAAGGCCTTGAAAGATGGCATAAAAAGCTATACAAGCTAAGGGATAAAAGGGAGAGACAACCCCCTAATACAAAATAGGCTCAAACTACCATTTTTAGGACTGAAAAACAGAGGTTTTTATAGTTGAAAACCAGCTCAAAAACAGCTTGCAAAGGTGGCAAAACAAGTGTGCAAAACAAGTTTAAAGGGTAATAGTTATACCTCTTGAAACACAACACACTTTAGGCACAAATCTGAGCTTAAAACCTCTTCTAAAGCTCCAAGAGAGCTTCAACCAACCTCAGCCCAAAGATGAACCACTTTGGTCAAGGATGTATAGGCTAAAGTTTGATGTGTATAAGCTTCCAAGCACAAAAGCTCAAGAAAGAGAGATGTCTAGAGAGAGAGGATTGTAGAGAGAGAGGCTCCCAAAATATATTACTCCTAAATTGTTCTCACCTCCAAAACAATAGAGAAGGCTCTCTATATATAGATAAATGCAAGCTCAGGTCAAAAATATCCCAAAAGGGACAGTTGGAACACAAATATCTGCAAAAAAATTGACTTTTTTCATCAATGGCCGGCAAGGAACCATTGATGGCCGGCACATGATCATTAATGGTCGGCACTGCATCATTCATGGCCGGCAGAAAAATATGCTCTCTAGGTCCAACTTCAAATGGGCATAACTTCTTCATCTGGACTCCTTTGCAGGTCATTCTTGTGTCTAAATTGAAGCCCTAAAAGTAAGCTTTCCCATGGTAGCAGCCTCACATCAAAATTTCAAGTGTTCTAAGACATATCCCTCTTTTAGTGAAGACTACTCAGTTTCGGTTTAACCAGATTCATGCCTAACTTCTCCTCAGCTAGTTTTCTTTCCTCCTCTCCTCTTTTCTTCAACTCCAAACCCCTAAATAAGGTGTTTTGAAGATTTTTTCAAAGAGTTCACCTCTCTTCCATTTATTTCCACTTTGTCCTTGCTCAATTTACCGAAAAGCGCAACATTTAACGAAATGTGAGCCTCGGAATATCGTAGGAATTTTTTCAAAAACTATTTTGAAAGAGAGGGTTTAAGGTCTAAAAATCATTTTAGCCAAAAGGCTTTAGTCCAAAAAAGGGATGTAAGGTTGGGATTTGAAGCTCCTCTTGCCGAAGAAATCGAATTTTTGCACTGTACATTTTTCATCACCAAGTAAACAATCAGTGGCGCCCAAGTCTTAAGGGCGGTAAAAAATGGGGTGTCTATAGCAGAACAGCAGCAGTAAGTAGAACAGCAGAAGAACAGATAGACAGAACATAACCTAGTTCAGAAGGCAGAGTTTCACCTATTGTTCATAATGTAGACTATCACCTACTTTAGATTATACACAATCCGTTGACTGAGTAACAAAAAGAAGGGTTAGAAACTCTGAGCCACAATGCAATCCTTAACTTGATATTATCACACAACCTATCCAAATCCACAAGTGTACTATTAAATAGACTGTCATTCCTTTGCCTCCAAATGGACTAGAGCACAGCCAATGGTATGACCTTCCAAATGACTGTCAACCTTTTTTTATGACTATAACCAGCCCACCACTGCAAGAGACCAGTCACTGACCCCGACATCACCCAAGAGACTCCCCACTAATTGAGAGCATTGGACCAGATCCTCCAACTAAAAGGACAATACAACAGCACATGATTCACAATTTCTATTTCATTTCTGCAGAAAGTATAGTTAACATTTGCAGCAGCATTGAGGACTCTAAGTCTTTGAAGATAACATGCTGTCTTGAGCCTCCATTTCCATGCCAACCACCCAGAGAATTGCACCTTCGATGGAGCCACATTCCTCCAAATAAATTTCCCTATTTGTACAATAACATCAGATGGAAATTCATTCCATTTGTAGGTAGAGGCAACGGTAAACTTACCAGTCTTTTTTATATTCCAACTCAATATGTCCAGCACTCCATCCTTTAGAGCAGGTGCATTTTGTAGCAACGCCTTCAACCTCCTCAACTCTTTGATTTCCCATTGAATCAAATTCCTACTGAAACCCAAATTCCATTCTTCATTTACACTTCTCCTGTTAATAACCACTGCCACTGATTCACATTTATCAAGGGACAAAGAGAATAATCTAGGAAAAACAACTTTTAAGCACCCAGAACCAATCCAATTATCTAGCCAAAATTTTGATTCTCTCTCATCACCAATAATAAGTTTTGTATTGTCCTTAAAATAATCCATCAACTCAGGACAAGTTCCAACAACCCCCAAGATATCCCTCCAAACCAAAGACAACCTTGTGCTTGTTACAGGCAATGACCACCAGTCTCCACTAGCCTCAGGGTATTTGCTGCAAATCACATGTTTCTAGAAAGTTCCATTCTCACACCCAAATCTCCACCACCATTTCAAAAGAAGGCAAACATTCATAAGTCTCACCTTTCTAATGCCTAGTCCCCCATTACTTTTTCTTTGAGTGATTTCCCCCAATTTGACCAAATGTATTTTCCTTCTTAGAGCATCTACCCCTCAAAGGGATCTAGACTGAATTTTATTGATCTCCTTTGCAATCCCTTTAGGCATTTTAAACAAGGATAAGTAGTAAAGAGGTAAGAATGATAACACAGACTTAATCATTGTCAACCTACCAGCAAAAGATAAAAATCTTCTTTTCCAAGAAGCCAACTTCGATTTGAATTTGTTAATAATAGGTTGCCAAGTCCTTTTTCTCCTTGGATTGGCTCCCAAGGGCATACCCAAATATTTCAATGGTAAACTTTGCTGTAAACAGTTCAAGATGGCAGCATAGTCTTGAATGAGCACTTGACTAACTCCAATTTCACAAACCACACTCTTATGATAGTTACTCTTCAATTCAGACAATATTTCAAAACACCTCAATATCCTTTTAATATTAAGCACCTCCTCCCTTGTTACCTCACAAAACAATATTGTGTCATCTGCGAACTGTAAGTGAGTAATAGTAAGATTATTGGTACCAACAGTTGCTCCTTTAATCAACCCCAATTGTACAGCTTTGTTCAGCAAAATGTTAAGGCCCTCAGCCACAATATTAAAGAGAAAAAGTGATAATGGGTCACCTTGCCTAAGACCGCTTTGGGGGCTGAACTTAGGTGTAGGTGAACCATTCACCAGAATGGATATTTTCATTGTTACAACACACTTCTTCATTCAACTGATTCATTTTGATCCAAACCCAAAATTTGATAACATAGAGAAGAGAAACTCCCATTAATTGAATCGTATGCTTTCTCGAAATCAAGTTTTAAAACAAAACTTTTTTTTCTGCTTCTTCTTCCAATCATCAACAATTTCATTAGCAACTAGCACTCCATCCAAAATGCTTCTACCTCCTATGAACGCTGATTGAGAGTCACTAATGATCTTGGGCAGTACTAATTTTAACCTACTAGATAATACTTTTGAAAGCACTTTGTACATTGAGCCTATGAGACTAATAGGTATGAAATCACTAAGACTGGAGGGATTAGCATTTTTGGGAAGCAAAGCTACAAAAGAGCTGTTCATACCAAGAACCAACTTAGAGTCGAGGTGAAACTCTTTCATGAATTGCATCACATCTCCTTTGATTGTCTGCCAGCACTTCTGAAGCATCATCAAATTGAATCCATCTGGACCAGGAGCCTTGTTTCCATCACAACTTTTAATTGCTGCTACCACTTCTGATTCTATAAATTCAGTTTCTAGAGCCACTTGAACCTCATCACCCCCAATAGATTTGAAATGACCAGATAAGCTTGGCTTGTCGGACCATGATTCTGAAAACTGCTTCTTGAAATGATTCAAAACTTCAACTCTTATTTCATCAGGGTCTTCTTTCACTGCCCCCATTGACTTGAATAGAACACAATGCATTCCTAGTCCTTCTTGAGGAAGCCATAACATGGAAAAATTTTGTATTCCTGTCACCTCTTAAAACCCAATTAACTCTAGATTTTTGTAACCACAACCATTGCATCATTTTACTCAATTTTCATGCTTCTCCTTTAACCTCTCTTCTCCTACTTAACTCTAATTCAGTTAGTAACCTTTCTTCAACTGCCAGATCAAAAGCATATAATTTATTTTCTAGTTGCTTAAGTTTAAAATCCACATTTCCAAATACTTCAATATTCCATTTTTTTAGTGCTAGTCTAAGTGTTTTCAGTTTCCTTAAACACTTGAAGCCAGCCTATCTATCTACATTAGACGCAATGCAGGTTTTTTGCACAAAAGTTTTAAAGTTCGGATGTAGTGACCAGGCATTGAGAAACCTAAACAGCTTTGGGCCCCAATCCCTCTTATCTTCCATGAGTAATAGAGGACAATGATCCGAAAACCTTCTTGGTAATCCCCATAGTTTGAAGCTAAATTTCTGCATCCATTTTGGACTAAGTAAGAACCTGTCTAACCTACTCCATTTGTCTCCTTCTTGAGAGTTAAACCAGGTGAATTTTCTCCCTAGCATTAGGATGTCACATACTTCCAGATGTTCATATAGCTAATTGAAGTCAGTCATGCCTCTATTTCTTTGAGAACAGCCTAATCTCTATGATAATTTCTTGACTTCATTGAAATAACCCCCCAAACACCAAGGTTTTTCATAAATTGGCTTTAGCTTCTTCAATATATCCTATACCCTTCTCCTACTAGCACTGTCATTTAGACCGTAAACATTAACAAAAACACATTCAAAACTACTAAAAAGAGTACGTGATAGGATAATGAAATTCCTGTTATTGCAGTAGTTTAAAAGTTGAAATACTTCGGGATTCCAGATACATAATAAACCACTAGCTGTTCCCTCTGAGTCTACTGCCATAAATTCCATCTGTTCACTAGGCCAACATGATCTGACAAACTCCTCATTGATTATTTGTCTCTTTGTTTCTTGTAGTAGGACCATATCCACATTCCCTTTATAGAGCAGGGTTTTGAGTTTTCTTCTTTTGAGAGGCTTACCTAGCGCTCTAATATTCCAAGATAATACCTTCATTGAACACAAATTCACTCTCCATATACCAGGAATGACAGATTAAACTACCTTCCTACCCCTTGTTCCCAGTACCTCCTTGTTATTTACTTCTAGTTCCATCAACTTGCTGAGCACTTCCTCCTCATTATCTTCGCAATTCATCTCAAGAATCTGCCCAATTTGTAGTGATGCCTCTGCCTCATTTAGTAATAGCTGTCTACTACCAAATTTGTGTGCCATTAATAAAGAGATTACAGCAGCTACTAACCTAAATATAGCACATTTCTTGAACTTCAAAGATGAACCAGCCCCTATTTGCAGATTACCTTTTCTCTTCCCCTGAACTCTTGCTGCCCCTTTTACTTTCCCTCGTTTGTTTGTCTTCGTTGTTTGAGCTGGCATTACGGACTCACTGTGTGCCACCCAGTGATTTTCCTTTTCTACTCTAACTTGGGCTGCCTTTCCATTACTATGTTGAGCACTATTCTCCTTTGTGGGCTGGCACTCATATTCACTTATCCTAGAAAATCTATGGCCCAATGTTTGTCCACACTTTGATACATTCGCCTGACCTAAAAGTACCTCAATGTTAAGCTTAAGCCCACTTTTCTGAGGCCCACTTAGGCTCCTCATGAAACCATTAGTAACCACTCATTCCTCCACTATCTGGTTACCTTCATTTTGAATCTGAATAGGGTTTAGCATTGATTTGACCGACTTTTCCCCACCTGTACTCCCACTACCTTCATTTTACAATTGCATACATTTTGTCTGCCCTATGTGCATGTTAGTCTCTTCGACCCTAGACCTGCTTAGCCCCCTATCTTGTCCATGAATGTCAGTATAAGCATCATTTCTTGCCCCTGACCCACCTGTCTCCTCCACGCCTTCTTTGTCTATCTCTCTTTCAACTTGGCCCTCCACGTCAGCTTCATCATCCACCTTCTTGCTATCCACTATAGATCTTTACTCTTGTTCAACCTTCTTGCTGCCCAGAACAGATCTCTGCTCTTGTTCCTTACCATTGGAAGAATGATGTGCCCCTTGGTTCTGATCACTATAACACTTACACCGTTTGTAAATCACCTCCGATATAACCACCTGTTCTTCACATACTTTAACCGGGTAAATTAACCCCTTGCAACTCAAATTAATTGTTTTGTTTATGGACTTCATACATGTTGTGGCAATCCTCACCTTTCCACTGTGGAAGGAATTCATTCTGGTTATATCATCATCAATATCTATAACTTTCCCCTACAGCCTTCTAATATTACTAAACGTTTTACTACTCCATAAGTTTAATGTCACACCATAAGAAGTAAGCCATACAAGCCTTTCCTGCTCAATAGTCATCTCCTTCTTCCATTCCTTGATGGACTCACTCCATGCATATATCCACTCCTCCATAGATTTGAGTTTCTCTTTTAAACCTCCCACTGAGTCAAAACTCAACACAATATCTCTACCACCACCATCTCTAGCTTGGATATCTCCCATTCCTCTGAGCTTCAGTTCTTTTTTAAACTCTGCTGTAGATTGTAGAGGCTTGAGTCTAACGATCACATTATCATAAAGCCAGCCACTTCCGTCCTCGAAAGTTGGTAAAGTAATGCTTGCTATGTTTGTTAACCCTTTGCCACTTAAAGCTTGTACATACGACTTTCTCCCTTGTACCTTAGTTGGGACTCTGCTAGTACTGCCATTATCCTATCTTCGAACTAGAACCATGATTGACCTCTGATTGTCCTCCTTGCCTTTTACAAAATCTGCTTCTTTTACTTTCAAGCCTCTATAGTCACTCCAGAGTCCATGAGCTTTTTGGACTGCCATACTTGCTGCCACTGGACAGGCATCACGTACAAAGCCAAATCTTGATCTAATCATTTTTCTTCTTTTGTTAGGTATGAACACATCCTTTACGATCCCAAAATTTGTGAATACTTTATACAACCCTTTTGGATCCATCAGGCAGGTTATCCACAAAGATTGTATGAATCTTTTGTTCCAATTCATTATTCCTATCACCTTGACCACCATGCTTTCGCAGCACTGGTCTCCATCCTCTGTCCTCAATTTTCTTGTTATTTCTATATTTCATCATCCATGCCATCTACTTGTGGCTGTTGCACAACTAGTGAAGGTGTGTCATGCAAAAGAGAATTTCATATCCTTAAATGAGATGAAAGAAGTCATATTCACATCATGTAATTGACAACACAAGGACAAAAATTTATTTCAAATTAATATGAATATAATGACAGTCAACATCCTAATGCATGAGAACTATCCAAACATAATAGCAATTAACATTAAATATCAACATTAATAAGGGGCAAGAGAGATTGAGGGCATTTTGGTCTTCTTACCTCAAATAGGATCTAATGAAATAATCAAAAAGAATAAGGGTTAGATGGAATAAAAGTCTTAGAAAGAAGATTTATCAAAAAAAACTCCCAAAATTAAACCTTATAGTACTTCTACAGATGATTTATAAACAAGTTCGTGATTAAGACTAGTGTTTGAACATTGTGTCTTTAAAATAGAATTTCGTCCTCTCCAAAGGTGCTTGAAAACAATGGACATCTTGTCTCTCAAATACAACAATCACCACAACCGAAGAGAGCACACTCTTTGATTGTACAACAAATCAAAATTATGTTTTGCACTCACAATAATTTAAACTTACGGATGAACACTGAATGTATGAAAGAAAGAAAAGAATTTTCAAAATTTCGGGATGAATAAAACTAGAATGGGGCTTGCCTTTATATAGGCTTGTTGGCACATGTTCAGTTTAAACAGAAAAGACAAGAAGAAGGGACATGACCCTTGGGTCATACCCTTTAAAATAAAGAGACACCATCTTTGGGTCACACCCTTTAAAATGAAGAGGCACCATAAAGGGTTGCATTATTTCATTCGAATGGAATCTATTTCCATTTACTTCTAAGTTTTTCCAACAATCACGCACATAAATGAAATTAACAAAACAAGAAACGCAACAACATGCAGACTATGTGAGTATAAATTTGGAAATATGCTGCATAAGATAGATAGCTTTTGGTTTTGAATCTTTCCTTGTAAAAGACTATCGGATTTATTGGCTGATTAATAAATATGATGTCTTGAACAATTTGCCTTTGGTGTAAACCAAGACAATAACCTATTAGACAGTTTTATTTCCATACACAACTTGATTCTATCGATTATGTCTATTTTGGCCCTGGACAATACCTGAATTCATGAGTGCTCAAGAAAATTTAGCATTTTCAATTCTCATAGAATCGAGTTAGTTTAGACTCATATAAGTGATTCCCATTAAAAGCATCCTGTTATATCCCACTTGAATTTCCAAGCTATGAGTCTCATTAAAAACAAAGCTTAACCTATTTATCACTGCAGGTAATCACTAACTCATCATAGAAATGGGTAGGAGTTTTACTCCTTAGTGATTCTAATGAGTTATTCTTAATTCAGTTATTCATTTAAATCTAGATCTTGGGATCTCCAATCAGTTAAGTTGGGTTACCATTATGATAACTCTTAAGTAATAATCCTTAATCTCATTCCCCTTGATGATCGCAATACTTGCTCTCTGGTCAAAGCCTTTGCCAATGGATCCGTTATGCTATCTTTTGACCTTGTAAACTCAATGGAAATTATTCCATTACAGAGTAGTTGCCTAACGGTGTTATATCTATGACGAATGTGACAAGACTTAACCGTTATATATATTACTTTGTGCCCTACCCATTGCGGTTCGACTATCGTAATGAATGCAAATCGTCGGTATAGGTTTTGACTATGTCAAATTGAAATATCATTTACACATGAAATATATTCTCGCAAAACCTATATAAATATATATTTCATAAGAAATTCATTAGACGTTCCACCACTATCACAAATAGTAAATACCATCAATTTAGGAAAATTCTCATGTCAACATACATATGCCCATGTGATTGTCAATCGTTATTATACTTTTCACAAACAATTCAGTGGATAATCTCTCGTTACAATATATCATAACATTAGAATTTTTTCAATGATATAGAAAAGATAAATCTAGTCTTTTTTTTTTTTGATCGGTAAATGTTAGTTATTAGTTATTAGATTAGCACCTATGGGAGAAAATCTCCCCACCCTTGGCAAAGCATTTAAGTGCTTGTACTCCCTTAATTCAACTCTCTTAAGGAAATTGAACCCATGACCTCCTTGGGAATTAAACCCATGAAAATCACAAAAATAACATTTTATTTAGTACAATAATTTATTCTAATTAAGCCAAAAATAAATAAATCAGCCAACGAATAAACCATACGGAGAACAACAGAACACAGTAAAGCCAAATCTGTTTGAAAACCAAAAGAGACATGGTGATTATCGACACAGGATTGGAAAAACAATGATATCCAATGAACAAAGTAGAATTCATACAAACATATTGTATCAATGCCTTTTATTAACTAAAGATGTACCAATAATTATACATTTGCTTTACCCATAAGTCAATGCTTTCACAAAATAAATTTGAAAAGTTGCATCTTTTCATAAAAATGACATCACTGAAAAGAAATAATGTCAAACAAAATTGTAAAACAAAACACTTCTCATAATAAATTGGCAATGATTGTACAGAAATGAGATCTGTATAAGATAAATAAAAATCTGAAACAAAACTAGATTTTGTCTAGATTGAAACAAAAATTAAGCTCATATTCTAAAATTACAAACTTGAAATCTGTAACTATATTGCGAATTATGTTTCAGACAAATCAATTTTTGCTTGTATAATATACATTAGAAATCTGTATATCAAAACAATTTAAAAATATTGTCCAAATAAACTAGTATAATAGAAATTATTAGGACAACAATAAACAGAGTTCTACTACAATATAAATTCGAGTAAAAGGTTTTTTTAAAAAAATTCAAGTAACAGTACGGAGAAACAAAGCCAAAGTTTGTTGTAAACGAAAAACTAGAAAGAAAAATTACTGAGTTTAAAACAAAGATGTAAGAATAGTATTCAATATCCACATGAAATTCCAAACTCAAATAAGATCAAACAGAGTTCCACAACAATATCGATATAGGTAAAAATCCCAAATCACGTCCAAGAAAAAAAAGACAAAATACAAAAAAAAAAAAAAAAAAAAAAAAATCCACAACCAAAACCAAATTTAACCGAAAAAGGGTTATACTCAAATATAGATTCGGGTAAAAATTAATAAACGAATATGTAATAAATAAATCAAAACAATATAAAACCAGAGTTCTAATACATTGTATATATTGAAAAATTAATTTTAACCGAAAACTAATATTGTAATATAGAAAACAGTGTGTGAAATTATGTCTTAAAATTGTTGGAGATAATTTTGAAAAATAATTAATTTAAGCAAATAATAAATAAAATAAAATAAACAACAAAATTAAACCCTGCAGTACTTCTGCAGATGGTTTATAAACAAGTTCGTGATTAAGGCCAGTGTTCGAACACTGTGTTTTTAAGATAGAATTTTGTCATCTCCATTGATGCTTGAGAACAATGGACGTCATGTCTTCAGGATACAACAATCACCATAATTGAAGAGAGCACATTCTTTGATTGTACAGCGAACCAAAATTATGTTTTGCACTCACAAGAATTTAGACTCACAAATGAACACTGAATGTATGAAAGAAAGAAAGGAATTTTTAGAATTTCGGAATTAATAAAACTGGAATGAGGGCTGCCTTTATATAGGCTTGTTGGCACATGTTCAGTTTAAACAGAAAAGACACGAAAAAGGGACATGTCCCTTGGTCATACCTTTTAAAATGAAGAGCCACCACCCTTGGGTCACACCCTTTAAAATGAAGAGACACCATTCGAATGGAATCTATTTCCATTTTTACTTCTAAATTTTTCCAACAAGAATCTCCACCCATATTTTTTTATCACTCACGTAGTTTTCTTATTCTTTTCCTGACAATATGGCCTTGTTTGGTGTAGCTTACAGAACTGCTTACACCATTTTTCTATTTTCTTTTTTAAATATGTGCAAGAATATTTAGTGCAATTTTTGCTTCAATTTATCAGGTAAAAATAACTTAAATAGTTTGAAAAAAAAAATTGATTAATGAAAAGTAGGAAAAGGGGGTAGGAATGTTGTAACTTTTGATTTCTGATTATCAATTTTTAAGTTACAATATGCTGCACAATACAGGCATGCTAGTCTTTGTTAGGAATCTTTATAATCCTTATTTTACTAGAATCATAAATCTTAAACTTTGTTCCTCAAAGCATTGAAAGTAAAATACATCACAATCGGTTGTCAATTTGTTGATCATTATTGAGAACATGGAAACAAACTCCCTACCATACACATCATTTCCATTTTATCTAAAAGGACAGGCAATTTTGCTTGGTTTAGATTTCTCCTGTAGCAACCTTTCTTTGTTCAATCTGTTTACACACTGATTGCGAGTTTATAGTGTGTTCTTCCTAGCTTTGAAGAAGGGTACTTTTGTACTTTTCTCTTTTTCAACAAAATCTTTGTGAATTGTTTGTGTTCTTACTTATGTCTTGGGTATGACTGCGCTTGCACTCTTGCAAATTATTTATTTGAAATTTGAAAAGGAATACTTATTTATATATATATATATATATATATTTGATTCAATTGTGATATTATTTTGAGACTCAATGAATTATAATTATAATGACGAAGATTAAATATAGACAAAAATTTAAAAATAAAATCCCTTTTTAAGGATGAAATATTTTAGTTGTCAAAAGTATTATTATTATATTTTTAATAATGAAATTAGATATTTAGTAATTAATTACTACACTTTTGGGATCAATTTTTTGCCTCAAGTGAAAAAACTTTAGCGATATTTTCAAAATTTAGTTGCTAAAAGTCCTTTCTGACTTTTGGGCATGACCTTAATTTTTATTTCAACAATACTAGAGATTCACATTTTGTACCTACAAATGCATCCACAATGATGTGGCAGAGGTGGTAGGTCCTCATATCATTGAGTATGTAACCAATCAAAAATTGATACTTGTCAAATCGCATTATTGTGGGTTGAATTGTGGAAGATTTATGACGGTGTCAAATATTTTTCTTTTTATTTTTGAGAATAAAAAAATTCGGTTCCTAAAAATCTTATATATTATAGTGACATAAATTATAGAAAGAAACTCCCAAAGCGGAAGAGTAAAGTCTTACAAATACACGGGGAATAACAGGTGGAGAAATTTGAATCATTAATCTCTTAATGAGGTGTAAAAATTCTAACCAATCAGACAATAGATTAAATAATTTTACCTTGAAAAGTAAGTTTGGGTCGTTGGACAAACTTTTGGGTTTTTGTGATAAAAGATTTTTTTGGATCAACATAAGGCCTCTTTTGATACTTACATATAATCTAACTTATTTGACTTTTTAAACTCAATAAGTGAAAAATTATTTATTATTTTCTGAAAAAAGACAAAGTCAATTTATTTCATAAATAAGCTAACAAATTATATATATATATATATAATAAGACTTATTTTAGCTAAAAAGAAAAATAAAAATAAAAATTAATTCTTAAGCTCTAGCTTCAAAGATAACTTGCTTTTGAACTTACTTTGTCTTCAATGGAAATTCTTTCTAAAAAATTCCTTTTAAATTTTTTGGATTGTGTAATTTAGACAGACTTTTTTTTTTTTTTTTAGAAAAAAAGGTTAACTAAAAAGTTAATAAAGTTACTAAACAAGTGACTTATTTTAGCATTGACTTATAAGAAGACTTCTACAGAACAAATTGAAACAGCTAACTATCTTCTAGTTGAGTTCGTGAATTTTTTTAAGAATGTAGAAATGTAATTTTTGCATACCACTAAGGATTTAAAAAATTCTTATAAAATTTTTATAAGCCAATTAATTTATCAGACGATTGTGATGAGATTCTTTTAGTCTCAATAAATAAGATTTTTCTTTATTGTGATGTGTTGTAGTAAGAACCAATATAATATAACTTGAATTCGAAAGAGAGCCTTGGTTTGGCATAAGGCTAAAAAGTTGAAATAGCCACAAAAAGACGAAATAAGTTAAAAAAGTCAAAAAAATTTAAAAAAATCAACCCAAATGTTTTAAAAATTTTTAGCCCAAGTTAAAAAAGTCAAAAAATCAGCCCATTTCCCAAATGAAACCAGATTGGGAGGAAGAGATTGAACATAAATGTAATTGATTAACTGAATAATGCAATTGCAAATTGATACCTTTAGTAAAGACAATTTTGAAGTTTTGACTTAGTTCTGGAAATTCAAGAGTTATTGTAATCTACTCCTATGAAAAGTAAGTACAATGCTGAAATTTAAAGATAAATGAAATAATAAAGATGTAGAGTCTAAATTTGGTCGGAAGCTATCTCCATCTTTGTTTCTATCTACTTATAGCCTTCACAGTTGAGCTGCTACCTCTCACTGTGATTTGATCTCCTTTATTTTTTATACTTCTTGGGGCTATTACTTCTCTTTGTGAGTGTGTAATTGCCGATAACCGCTCCTTTGATAACTTCTCTTCCATGCGCTTCTCACGTGTCAATTAAAGCTACAACTTTTGAAACTTGCACATGTTGCTCACATGAGCTGCTTCGAAGATGAGATTCTTTAATGGTTCTTATATTTGTATAATTTTCCTTACTTGTCACGTGTCACCTTTTGATTGGTTCGTTTAATTATGACATCAACATAAACCTAAAAAATTAATGAATATGATCATCAAAATAAACATGTAAACGGGAGACAAAGCCATCCTTTTTTTAAAACCAACGTTTTTAAGCTTCAAATAATTTTTTGATGAATGAGAGCCAAAATATCTTCTGATTTTGTTACGAATTTTTACCATCTCCATATGGCTAAAATGGTCATTTTATCTCCTATGTTTCTTGCTTTCCCTTGAAAAAGAGAGCTCCATGCTACCCAATTTTGACTTGGGGCTCAAAGTCACTTTTTCCCACCCTTCACATATAAGGGCATCCCATACATACATACATACATACATACATACATACACACACATTTATATATATATTGATATATGTTAGCATTTCATAAATGGGTGCGCAGAGGAAAAGCACTTTGGCACACCACGCTGTCAAAATGTTAAAAAGAGAAGTAAAAGACCATATCCATACTAAATCCAATTCAATAAAACCCTACTGCCAAAAAAAAAAAAAAAAATTTGAAAAAAAAAAGAAGAAAAAGAACCTGCTTTTAAAGTTGTCAAAAAGGGTTGCACGTGGGTCCCCCCCCACCCCCCCCCTCAAAAAAAAAAAAATGTGCAAAATACAAAACCATTACTATAGGTGCACCCCATGGTCCTCTCGTCCTTTGCTTTTTTTCTTTTCTTTTCGCTTTGGTTTGAATTGTGAAAGAAAAAGAAAATCAACACTCACATTTATTTATTTTTTTCCATCACCTTTTTGAACCCATTCTCACAGTATCTCTTTTGGTTATGGTTTCAAACTTTTCAAAGCTTTGACAAACTGAGAGTATAGTGTTGTGTTTGTGTTGTGTTGCGTTGTGTGTGGTCTCGCTAAATAAATGATAAAGGGATGGTACGTAAAATAAAATAAATATATAACAATAAATAAATGAAAAAGCTGACTGTGGCACCTGCAATCTGCTGGACTGATTCTGAGAAAAAGTGAGAGAGAGAGGAGAGAGAAATTAGGAGAGTGAGCATATGTGTTTGTGTGTTGTTTTTTATGAGAGGGACGAGTGCCTGTCTTTTAACCATTTCAACTGTGGCACTGAAAAACATGGTGTTTTTGTATGCATTTATAAGGAACATAATGTTGAAAACGACCCTCTCTATATCTCTCTTTCTTTCTTTCTTTCTTTATCTCTCTCTCTCTCTCTCTCTTACCATCCCAATAATGCATTTAATTTTGCTTGTAAATGACTCTCTCTCTCTCTCCAAAATTAGAGGGAATTAGGTGAGAAGTCAGGGATATAGTAGTGTGAGAGCTTAGCTTCTTCCTAAAATTCTACACCAAAGGGAAGGGAAGGGCAACTAGATAGAATCAGACAAGACATCCTATTTAGGGATAACCAGACTTACCAGAGCTCTGAGCTTGTATAAATCATGTTCAATTATTGTGAAAACGTACTCTGATCACTTTTCAATATATACATTAGAAATGCTATTATTCTAGAAAAATTATTCTATTTTGTTTTTTTATATTTGGTGAAAAATAAATTTAGTATAAAATAAATCTGCATTATAAATTGATATTTTTAAATAAAAATTGGAATTAGATTTATCAAGTTATAATATTACTAATTTGTAATTTATTAGCCTCCTCTAATACTGCTATTCAGGCCTCGTTTGTTAATAGATTATTTTAATAAAAAAGTCACTATAAATTCTTACATTATTTTTTTTTATTTTTTTTATATCATTTTGTAAAATTTAAAAATTACTAAAATAATCAATTCTCCAGCAAACTCTAAGTAATAAGTAGAGCCTTAATAGCTTTGCCAATAAAACCTGTTTGGTGGAACTTATCAATGTGCTTGTGATAGAATGTTGATCCTGTTTCTATTTATAATATTAAAGTATAAAAAAAAAAAAATTAAAAAAAATTAAAAATTAATTCTTGAGAAATAGAGAAAAAAATACTTTTAATAAGCAAGAAGATGTATCAAACAAGTTCAAAGAAAGTAAAAGTTAAGAGTATCTCCAATCTTTTACGTTTTCTTTTATCAAATTTAAATCAAAATGCTCAAAAAGTGTTTTCAATCGTTTTATCAAATCACGGAAAACTTATTTTTCCATCATAATTCATTTAATCCTTCATCAAATATGAATTTGTTGGATCATTTCCAACCTTTACACAAATCTATCATCAAATTTCAATTTGATGAAAAAGTCTGAAAAAGTGAGCTCCAACGTTTTCTTTAAAGTGATATCAAATATAATGAGAAGCAGATATTTCATCAAATGGAAGGAGGTTATCAAATTTAAATTATTACCATTGGACCGAATGTCCATCTAAATGTCCTTTCAGATGTTCATCTAAGGCAATTTGATAGCTTTTTTTGTTTATATTTGGACGTCCTCTTGGACAACGGGAGATGTGAAGAAAATTCTTATTTTAGTATTGGAGCGAAATGTATCAAATCAAACTTTTCATTATTTTTTTACTCAAATTTGATAAAAAAAATTTATTCAACATTGGAGATGCTCTTAAAAATTTTAAAAAAGATGAAGCATTCAATATTTTTTTTAATCAAATTTAATGAAAAGTAAAACTTAGGATAAGAGAATTTTTTAAAAGATTTTGATAAAAATTTGATTAAATCAAGTTTTTTTACTTAAATTTGAAATCATGATGAAAAAATTGGTGAACGGTTTGAGATAATCAACCAAGTGCTCATAACACATTATTTAATGTTAAAATTTGTGTAAAACGTATTTTGAAACCAAGGTACATATTAAAACAATTTTTTTTTTTTTTTGAAAAGGACAAAAATGTTAGCAGGAACCCATAATGAATGGTTATGGTATTTTATAATCTACTTCAGTAATTTAAGTTCTCAAAAAAATATTTAAAATTTTATCAAAAGTTCAAATCTAATTTTTATAAGTCGACATATGTATTTAAAATGAATTTGAACTATACATAGTTTTTTTAATAAATTTTAAGTAATTTATTATTCTCATGTAAAATTATTGAATTCTCTTGGAATAAATTTGACCTACACAAATTTTCAAATAAAAGTTTCTGTTCCTTTTTTGCTTACTGAATCTCTCTCTCTCTCTCTCTCTCTCTCTCTCTTTTTTTTTTTTTTTTTTTTTTTTTTTTTTTTTTTTTGGAGTTGACTCTTTCCATTTTTTAGATAACTTTCCAATTTAATATATAAAGTGTTATACTTTCTTCAGTCGACTCCTTTTCATATTTTTGGATAACTTCAAAATTTTTAATTTAATACATAAAAGTTATAATATATCATCAAAATACAAAATTACCCTAAAATTACTAAAATTTCTTATTGAAATATAAGAAAATAATTTGGATTAAGTGAAACATAAGTAGGTGAAAAATGATTCATGAATAAATTCCTCTTATAAAATTGTATTCTTACAAAAAATTTAGACAATTTTTTTACCAGAATCATATAATTGATATCTTTAAAATTAAATATCATTTTAATAGACACTTTATTCTAAAGTAATAGATAATTCCAAATGCAATTGTGTGATTTGGTGATATGACTTTATCTCACCATTTATCATCTATTTTCATGAAAGAAGATCTCTAGTTCTTGTAAGAAATAAAGAGGAGCCAGGTCCATCACTTTGAAAGGTGAATTTCTACAAAAATAAGCCTCTTATATAAAGATAGTGAACTTTTCATTTCTTTGTCATTCTTTTCCCATCCATCACACATATATACATACAGATCTCACAACTCCTGAGGTAACTCTTGAAAGAAATACCAATATAGTTTTTAGACATGTATTTCGGTTGTTTTATTTATTTATTTATTTTTTAAATATGGGAACATCTCAAGTTTAAAAAATTAGCCGATACATATACCTATAATTTTTTTTAAAAAAAGCTACATATAATTTTATTTCTTATTTTATTTGTTCACTTCAAGACAAAAATGGGTGAGTCTCATATGCATTTATGAAAGTAGGTACCATTACTTTGTGTTTAGGAGTGAAAGAATGAGATAAAAAATAAGATTATGTATAATATTGCTGTGTTAAATCTAGAAGTTTACACTCCATTTGACAACTTAGGGGGGAATTGGGGATGCTGCTGTGTGGTTAAATGGGCTTATTTTGGGGCCTATTTTGATAATCTGAACCGTTCATATTTTACAATATATCAAGTAGAACATACCTGCAAAATTAAGTTAATCGGATGTTATTTACCTATTCATCCATACACATTTATATTCATTTTAATACTTTAAATTGAAATTATTATTTATTTTTGTAGATACAAATGTGGGTGGATGAATGGGTAAACGATATTCGATTAACTTGATTTTTTATAGACATGTTCAACTTTATGTATTTTAAAATATGAATGGTTCGAATTATCAAAATAGATCCGAAATGAGTCCATTTGGCCGCACAGCAAATGCTGTTGCGCGAGATGCGCAGCAGCATCTCCAACTCCACTTTGGGGGGGAGGGGAGAAATAGTTACTTAAGTTATGAGAGAAAAAAAAAAAAAGAAAAATTTTATTTGAATAAATTGGAGAGAAAATCATGGAATAGATAATTGTTTCTTTTCTATCTTGTTTGGTTACACTACATTAGAGAAAAGAGAAAAAAAAAAAAACAATGGAGCTACGTTGTATTATATTACTAAAATAACTTTTTACATTTTTTATTTCTTATATATATATTTTGGACAAAAATAATGTTTATATATTAATATAATTAGATTATAATTAAAAGAATTCATTTTTGTTCCATTAACTAAAACCTCTGATTTCTCCCTCACCACACCCTAAAAAGTATGGCTACAAAGACTAATGGGGCAAATCCCAAGATCTTTATTTCTTTTGTATCTACAAAAGTAGTTTTGCTATTACAAAAAAGTAGTAATTTGTTGTTGGTTTTTTATTTTTTTATTATTTTATTATTTTTTATTTTTTATTTTTTTCAATCTCTACACAAATGAGAATTTTGAGAATTTTTTTTTTTCTTTTTTGCTTTCTCGCTATGTCTTACCATTTCATCTTATTTCAGTCATCATTATCAATCACAATGCTCTTTTTAATTTTTTTTTGTTTTTTACCAAATCATCCAACCGATTATTAGAGTTTCAATACCAATCACCTTACTTGTTTCCCCTTTTAAAAAAATACTTTTCAGAAAATTTTATTTTTTTATTTTTCGTGTTTTTTAATTTTTACTAAATTTTTTTAATATTTTAAGCATTTTTTTTACTTTTTAGACACACCTAACATAAATACACCTAAAAAGTAAAAAAATTGTAAAAAAAATCTTTTAAAAATTCACTAAATATCAAAAATATAAAAAAATACAAGAATTCAGTACATTTTTTGTATTTTTATATATTTATTAATTTTTTAAAATATTTTTTTACAAATTTTTTACTTTTTAGATACATCTAAGTAAGGTGCATCTAAAAAAGTAAAATAACATGTTTAAAATTTTTAAAAAATATTCACTAAAAACAAAAAAATATGAAAATAAAAAAAAAGTCAATTTTTAAAAAATTTAATCAAAAAAACTCAAACCAAGCACACTGAATATTAACAATAAATGAGTCGACACTATTCAATATTAATGATAAATGAGTCTACACTATTTTATATAATCCGACAACGTGATCATATTAACACTGATAGAATTCTTGACATTAATATTTGAAACCAGGGAATAGCTCGTTATTGAGCAAGTATCATCAAGATATCCAACTTATGAAATCTCAACCAAGATTGTGAAAAGAAAATATCCAAAAAAAAAAAAAAAAATTATAAAGTAAATGCGGGTTTTCAGAAGAATATATACTAGTAGAAGGCCATTAGTGTGAATGACCCATCATAGTATCACAGATTAGCTTTGTCTGGGAGGTTGCACTCTCTTTTCATGATTTGTCAGGTATAGGGATCTAAATGTACCACCAACAGTGCAAGAGATACCCCTGCCCTCCACTGTCATACACTTTCACACCTCCTCTCTATCTATGGTGTCCAGGGGATGAAGGAAATGTATTAATCATAAAAAATTATTTAAAATTTAAAATTATTGATATACGACATATACTCACAAAGAATGTAAAATCATTAATTTATTTTTTAAATAATTTTTTCGTGTATAAAATATTATTATATTCTTTTTATTTTTATTTTTATTTTTTTTTATTACATCGGAAAAATTATATTCTTATTCATATGTTGCATTGGCCCAACCTAAAGTGTGTTCATCTTATACTATTCACACATTACACACTATTATTAATTTATATTGATAATTATTATGTAAGAAAAATTATAATTTGTTATGATTTCTTAAAAATAATTTTAAATAAGTGGCAAATTTTATGAATCTTAATAATTAAAATTTTAAAAATTTCTATGAATTTGTGTCTTGGTTTGGCATGTGGGTTAGGGATGAATTGAGGTTAAAATAACCACAAAGAGACAAAATATGTTTTTTAACTACAGGTTAAAAGTTGTCATATCCAAATTATAATTATTTCATTTTTTCTCTCACAAAAGTCTAAAAAAAAAAAAAATATCCATCTTAAAAGAGGTTATTTTAGCCCTACGCTAAAATAGTTAAAAAATCAAAAAGCCAACCCACATTCCCAACGAAGCCTGTAATTATTTTGTAAAAGAGTCCTTGTAATTTCTATTATTATTTAACCCATTATTCTTTCTCTATTTATTTTTATTTATTTTATTTATTTTTTTTACTTCCCCTCAATTCACAAAAAACATAATAAAAAAATTTAACAAGAGAGAACTGAAAAAGATGAAATCATTTTTCATTATCTAATTGAAGTCACGAACCTTTTAGACATCAATGTTTTTTTAAAAGTTAAGAAAAATTATAAATTTGGAAGTAAGAGAAGTGATTGGATAATACTTCAAAACTTATGGACAATGTGAGATTTCTGAACTTGAAATTTATGCTATAAATTATACTTTTTGATAATTTAAAATACCATTTGCAGTGCATATCTTTTTCGGAAGTGATTTAATGATACTGCTCAGATCTTAATGATTACTATGAAACCAAATACTCATGAGTCATGACAACATGAAATGTATAATTTCAAAATATGAATAAATTAAAATCATAGAATTCATTGCAGAATTAATAATATGCAACAATCTTAGGTCTAGTTTGATAATATGATTAAAAATTAACTTTTTAAACTTTTTAAATTTTTTTAGGTTATATTACTTCTTCTTCTTCTTCTTCTTCTTCTTCTTCTTTTTTTTTTTTTTTTTTTTTTTTTTTTTTTTTTTTTTTTTTGTGTGTAAGTTTCATAAAAAATTAAAAAACTAACTTTTAACCTACTTCTCAAAATATGTCTGAATATTCTAGCCATCTCAAAATATTGATTTCTTTTGGAGAATCTCATTTTTTTGACAGTATAATTATTACATTTAAAACATGTTAAACTTCTAAAAACTATTCTTTGATTTTAAATTAAAATAGTACAATCTTTTTTGAAAAAATCAATTATCATAAATATACTTTTTGTGTATATTAATGTTAGTAAATTTAAAAGGAGAACAAAATTGGAAATTAATGTTATTTTAGTACTTGATTTTTGAGAAATGACTAATATTTTGAGACAATAAAAAATAAAATAAGAGATTAATTTTTTAGGACATATGGAGTAATAAATAAAAAAAATTACAATTCAGTACTTATTTTAAAAAATAAAAATAAAAATTTAAATCAGTGATATTTAAATTATGGTACACACCCTTTAAAAATTTGTACCATATGTATCTTAAAACTAAAAAGGAAAATAATATAATTTCATATTTTTTAAGTCATAATTAAAAATAAAAAATGTCATAACCAAATAACACAAAACATAATAAAAAATCTTATAAGTTATAATTAAAAAAAAAAATCAATCATAATTAAAGACAAAAATACTGTAACATAATCTAAGGTATAAAGAGTATGTAAGTAGGATTTCCCTATTTTCATAGATACCATTTATAGTACGTACTAGCTTTTTCTGAAGTGGTTTAATGAGACTGATTAGATGTTAACTAAACATCATGATAACAAACGAAGAATTATTCAACACCCAAAAAAATTTTTCAAAAAATTTCAAAAATAAAAAACAAAAATTACAACACTCCATTGAATGATGAACATCTTCAAAGGCCACCACCACCACCAGACACTGACAAACACATGGTTTTAACATAACAAATAGAAGCAATGATATACAAAAATAACACATTAAAAATAAAAACAAAAAAAAGTTCACAAGAAAGATAAAAAAAGAAAGAGAGAGTTTGATTCAAGAAAAATCAAAGTTTGTGTGTGGTGTTTCACTCTGCTTCTCCTCCCGTAATCTCCGACGACATATAACTTGCAGCGAGAGAGGTTTCGTCAGCCGGTGCAGTCGATGTGGTTGCCTGAAAATGTTGCTTGCAAGAATGACAAGTAATTTGCAAAATAGTTGAGCTTATTTTCTTGGTTGCCTGTTCTTTTAAAGCTTGGGCCTTCTCGAGTTCGGCTTGTGCTTGTTGCCTAATTCTTTTAGCATTAGCAAATTCCAACTCGGCCAATTCAATCTGCCTTTTCGCTTGCTGTCTAGCCTCTTCTGCGTACGCTTTCTCCGCCATCGCCAACTTCAATTGCTCGCTCGCGCCTTCCTTCATCCTCGACGCTTCTATTGCCGCTTCTGTATGTTTCCTTTCTTGGTTGCATGACCCAATCGACAGCTTCAAATTGGTTTCATGGTTTTCATCGCAATTACGGGAAGAATATGGATTTGATGACGAGGGCAGGAGCTGAAGTTCCAAGTTGTGGTGATGATCGTCGCCGGTAGAACTGTGTCGCTCTGGGCATAGGAAGATGGGTTCGGTAGGTATTGGGAGTCTTGGCAATGGAGCAATGCTGAAATTGTTGTTGTCGCTCGAACGGCTCGTGCTAGATGCCGTTCGAGATGAGCAGGCTGGCTGCAGTGCCTGCAAGTCCGGCTGGATTAGCCGGACTGTGCAGGTGTCTTGGTGTTCAATGAAACTCTCAACTCTGAAAAGACAAAACAAAATATAGAATGATTCAAATCAAACACTTAAAAGTGATTTAATTAATATTTAATCTAGTGCTTGGCTTGATCCTGATGTCTATAACAAAAAAAACAAAAAAACAAAAGAAAAAAGAAAAAAAGAAAGAGAAACATTTAAGTATTAGAACTAAGTCACGGAAAGCAATCGAAGCTAGTTCATGTAGGGTTACCAACAAACAAAATATAAAAAAATAGATCAAGATTTTAACGGGATGGACTTATATCATGACTGGGTTAACAATAATATTTTAATTAACTATGACAAAGATAAATTATAATTGTTGTGTGTATTTATGTAAATGGCTATATATCTATCTACTTTGAGTTTAGAGCAAAAAATAGGCATATTTACTTAGCCAATGGAAACTAATTATTGGGAATTGTGATTCACTGCCATTCAATCGCTTTCCTAAATCACACACAAACACAATGCTAAACTTGAGAACATGTACTATGAAACTTGTTTTCTTGGGTTTAGAATCATTCAGATTTAAACTAAAAGAATATACATCATGCACAGAATCATCACAAGCTCTAATAATTTAATATTTATGTCCCTTTCTTGCAAATTTTTGTGGGAATTTTAGGGTTTCCTTGAAGAATAAAAAGCTTGTCTATTGTCCTACTAAACTCATAAAAACCCTTTTTGCTTCTTCATCAAATACATTGATAAAAGATAGAGACGGTAGAGCATACAGTTTTAAATAATGATATCAGAATCCGTATCAGTATGTATGATACAATACGTTTATATATCAGCCGATATCAGATAATATCGGCCGGTATTGTTGGCCGGAGGAAAGCAAGAAAAGGGCAACAGCCTTATATATAGTATTAGTCAGATGATATTAGACAGTATCGGCCGATACTGCCCGGCAGGGAAGGGGAAAGAAAGAAGAAGAAAACCTGGAAAATACTCTTCCACAGTCACAAGAATGGCCTCTAGTACCACAAGTCTTGAGATGGGCCTTGTAATCAGATTGAACAGCATAGCCTTTGGAGCACTTCTCACAAACCCACTGCTTATTATTACTATGTTTTCTCCTGAAATGCTTCTTGATTCCGACGAGATCGCCGAGGGCGTGGCATGGGTCGTGGTGGAGGCAGCTTGGCTCCGGGCACACGAAAACCCGCTTCCTCACCTCCGGTGACTCCCTCTTCAACAACTTCCAAGGCACCTTATGACGCCGCCGGTGCATCTGCAAATTCTGATCTCTCTGAAATCCTTGATTGCAAATCTCACAGACGTATCGGTCCGATTCCAATAAAGTCTTGGGGGAAAGAGAGACAACTTCGGCGTCTGGATCTATAGATCGATCAAAACCCATCAAAACCCAGTAATCAAAATGCAATATAAAGTTATAAACATGTATGTTTTTCAATTTTATGTGGGAGTACCTGGGGTACCAGCTGGTCTTCTTTTTCTTTTGTTGTTGGAGACACCATTTTCTGAGGAAGTGAAGGCATCAGAAGAAGAAGAAGGACCAGGTGTTGAGCCAGTGTTGTCTAACATGGGTGAATTTTCTTTGTGCTTTTTGGTTGAATGTGTCTTATAGATGAAGCAGAGTCAATCCCTACCTGTACAGCTGTTGAAGTGGGTGCTGTTTCTTTCAGCTTTACTCATAGATAGAATAGAACACAATTGGGAAGAGAGAGAGAGAGAGAGAGGATACATGGAATGGAGGAAAGCACTTAGCTTTGTGCTAGCAGCTTTCTTTAAGCTTTAAGCTTTTAGCTTTTTCTATGAACTTTCTTGCTTTCTTTCATTGACCCCCACCTTGAGAAGGTAAGGTTGAGGCAAGTCTTCTATATAAAGCCTGAAACAGGAAAATTACTTAGATATTATTCTTAGAGGAATAATATGAGAGATCATGAAAAAAATATCATAAAATATATTATAAAAATTTTTTATTCTTTAATTAAAGTGTGTTATTTTATTGTATGTATAAGTTAAAGGTAAATAATTTTTCATGATCATTTTCATGATATTTTTTTTATAACCCCTAACATTCGTCTTCTTGGAATACCTCTCATTGTCTATCTAATTTAGATTTTTTAAACACTAGTTTTTAAGTTCGTTTTTTTTTTTTTTTTTTTTTTTTTTTTTTTTTTTTTAAATTATGCCATTTTTTTAAATCTATTTTTTTAACTTTTGGGTCTCTCTAGATAATCATAAAATTTTAAAAAGGATATGAAAAAAATCCTTAAAGATATCAATAAGTCAAATTTGTCAAAAAGCAAATTAAGTTTGTTTATTTCTGTCCTTCTAAACAATTTTTTTTATTATTTTTATTTTTTTTAAGAGCATCTAATTTAAACAAACATTAAGAGTAAAATGTTGTTATTCAAAATAGTTAAATTTCGCTAAAATAAAAATAAGCTTAACAAATAACACCAGTCATAAATCATAACAATAAAGTAAAAATCTTAAATGAATCATCTTTCATCTCATCAATCAATCCCCATGTTTTGTAAAATTTTTATTATATTATTAAATTTTAAGTATTAATTAAATAATATCATATGGAATGTTAATATACGGTGTGATCTGAAATTACTAAATACTTATTTTAAAGACAGTAGCAAGAGAGAGAAACTAAAGGTAGGGTTTGGCCTTGAGGGGCTGAACCAATCAAATTGCTTGAAGCATTGAACCCCACACACAGTGTTGGGACAGAGAAACAAAAAAAACATCCCCAAAGCAAAAGAAAACAAACAGTAATTATTCATCACACACACTGTAATTTGCATGAATAAATTTAGGCCCACCCCTGAATACACGTGACCTTCCCATCTTCCTCACGTGACCTTCCCTCCCCCTTTTCTCTCTCTCTCTAAAAGTTTTATTATTATTATTATTATTTTTTGTTTTGAAAAAGGGTTAAAATATGAGTTTTGTTTTGACCAAAGTGCCCTTTTTAAAAAAATATCAGCAAAGTAAAACATGATTAATGTCTTTGAAGCAGCTTTTTTAAAGAGGGAGAAGTAAAGCACGATTAGTCACTTTCGAGGGTATGTAATCATTTCCTACAAGTTCTCTGCTCTCTTAATTTTAAACTTAACCTAACAAAACACAAAAATAATTTTATTTCTTCGTTACCAAAAACTCTCAATTTTTTTTTTAAAAAAAAAAAAGTCGGCCAACCCTATCACAAAAAAAGCTCAGAATAATTAGAAATGCTCTTTTGCAACCGATTACGGAAAGTTAAAAAAAGGGGTGTGAATATTATTAGGATAATTCTTGTTTGGTAATTAGGCTAAGTTTGGCATATGTTCAAAAAGTTAAAAAATTATTCAAAAAATTAAAAAGTTATCACTATTCACCAAAAGTCAAAAAGTACGGCTACGCAACTTTCAATCCTAATTTTTTCCTGCACACTAATTTATATAATTTTTTAATACATATTTTTTCATAAAAAGTCAAAAAGTTAACCCAAACAACTATATTTTTTTTCTCAACTTCTTAGTCCAAAAAGTCAAAAAGTGCACTTATTTAGGACATCCAAAACAACCCCTTATTTGTTATTGCAAAATGTGTTTTCAATGTCGGTATATGTTCCGAAAATTATTGTTGATTAAGTGTTTTTACGACTGGGACTAGGTGGTTGCAAATGATACACTTTCATAATAATTTTGAGTCTATTTCTAATAATCATTGGAAATGTTCTTTTGCAACCCATTACCGAAAGTTAAAAATCGTTATGTGAATATTGGACTCGCACAAAATATTCATAATGGTGGGAGAATGTTCGATCACCAACTATTTGTGATGGTGAAATATGTTTTTAAGTGCTAGCTGTAACTATGTCAGGAAAAAAAAATTGATAAATAATTTTTTTGCGATTGATACGACGAGGTTGCAAATGTTGATCTTTGATAATGATTATGATCAATTGCTAATAATTTTATATTTTAAATTTTTTTGGCAAATGCGAGTGTGGAATGCGGTTTTTAGCAACAACTTTGTTGTGGTTGCAAAATGTCTCTTTTAATGACAAATATGATGTAGTCACAAATACTTATTTTAGGATAAGTTACACTAACCTCCCTAGAGGCTTAAAAAAAAAAACGTTGATCGCATACTTTTGGCATAATAATACTAACAAGGCCTTTAGTAATGACAAGACAAGTAGAACTAATGAATTTTGGAAAATGACATTTTTACCCTTACATCAATATCAAAAGTACAAAATTACCTAACTAACCCTAATCCAATCCAACCCCCCTCTCTCTCTCTCTCTCTCTCTCTCTCGTTATTGTTTTAAAATTCAGACGAATACAAATAGATGTAAAAATGTCTTTCTTAATTAATGGAGATCTTACAAAATAAGTGTACATGCAACCTCCTCTAGGTATCCTCGTCTTTCAAACAAGTTCTATAGACTTCTACGAGAACAAGCTCATTGGCCATGGTTTTCCATGTTAGTGCTATTATTGGGAATTTTGATTTTATTTCTAGTCCTTATGATTCAGCTCTTTTCATTCATAAATCAAAGAATGATGTTGTCATTTTTTATTCTTTATGATGATGATAACTAAAAAAGATTTGGCTGGTAGGTATTTCTAATCTCAAAAAATTTTAGCCAACATTTTGAGATGAAAGATTAGGATTCTCTCGACTTGGGTCCTGGGATCTCTTATGATTCATATGGCTATTATCTATCTCAATTCAGGTAATTGGTCTTCTAGAAATGATCTCACTAATTGTAAAACTATTTTTACTCCTCTCAGGCCTAATGCTAGACTTACTACTCTTGATGGCAAACCACTGAGTGATGCATTTATCATTATTATTATTATTATTATTATTATTATTATTAATTGGGCGTCTTGTCTATCTCATTGCTACTTAGCTTAACTTGCTTATGTTGTTGATCTAGTCATTCAATTCCTTTTTGCACCTTGTTTTATTCGTGTTTTATTTATTTATTTATTTTTGATTGGCAAAAGAAAGATTTTACTCAACGGGGTCGAAAAATGGATCACAGAAGAAATGGTGGTTGGATCCCGGTGGTGAATCCATGGCGAGGAGGTAAATCTAAGGGTTACGAAGTAAGGAATGGCCTGTACACCATGTTCGTGAATAACATCCCAAGATCTGTGGATGCGAACTCACTATTCAAACTTTTCAAAAAGTTTGGTGTAGTTAAAGATGTATTCATTCCTTTCAAGAGAAAGAAAGCAACAAACTCAAGATTCGGTTTTGTGCGATTCAACTGCCATGTTGCATCAGACATAGCAATCCAAAAAGCAAATGGCCTTTTGGTGGATGATAAGGTCCTTGCAGTTAAGTATGCCACTCATGATAGAAGCATGTCCAGCACGAGAAGGCCCCAGGCCATCACTGAAGCGTTCAACCAAAACAGAGGTGCAGGTTCAATCCCATTTGCTAGCCATAAATCTTATGCAGAGGTTCTACAAAGGGGCATGACCATGACTACCAAAGTCAATGAAGATGGCCATGGTTGGCTTTATAAAAATGTTATTATTAGGCTCAACTCGGATTACTACATCAATAGCATCAAATCTGTATTGAAAGATAATGGGTTACCTCAAGTTGTGATCAGACAAGGGGGAGGTAGGGATGTAATTCTGACTTTCAAATCTCAGGAGGAGCTCCAATCCAATATCTAGAAGATCAAGGACTTGTTTAAGGACTGGAGCCAGTTTATTTCGGAATGGAAGCCAGGAGTTCAAATAAAGCAAGACAGATGTGTTTGGCTGAAATGTTTTGATATCCCTCTAAATCTCTGGAATAGGAACACTCTAAACAGCATTGGAGCTCCGTAGGGGTCAATCCTTCATTTAGAGGGTGATCTAAGCCAACCAAAATCATTCGCATACTCCAGAGTGAAAATAGCCACATGTATGGAGCTTAACAACAAAACAATAAATCTGGAGTGCAAGGGAAGATTACACCAAGTTCTTGTTTGTGAAGATCATTCGGCTATCACTTTGAACTCTCAAGAGTGGAATAACATTGGGCTGGGTGTTTGGAATACTAGCTCCAACGTGGCTTTAAGTAGAGCTATGGAAAATGTTCTCACAGTTGGGGCTTGCAAACGGAAAGATGAAGTTGATTCAGCGGCAAACAGGCATGACCGGTTCGGTGTGGCGGTTTTGTCCTCCATGAATGTGATGCAAAGGAAGGAACATTCACCGTGCAACAATACAGAGGCGGTGGGCACGGTGGTTAAGGATTCACTGTGCAGCAGACCTACTGCAGTAGGGCCAGAAGAAACAATGATGGAGGAGCGTGTACCATACCCCACATGCAATGACCAGCCACAGGGGTGTGTTAAGCAAGCTTCACCATTTGGGCTGCTAAATAATCTGAGTAGGTCCATAGACGAGCTTGGGCCTGGAATTAACTTGGAGGTCAACTTGGGCTGTCCAAACAATGACCATGTAATTCAAGGCCCTCTTCCTGGAATTAATCTGGAGGTTAACCTGGGCCATCTAACTAATGAGAGTATAGCTCAAGGCCCCATTCTCTCCTCAATTGGACTTCTTAGCAGCAGGCCAGGCTCTAATCCTCTATCACCTAGGCCTCATCCACCTGGGTTGAGCACTTTAAATTTACATGTTCGTTGTCTAGATCCCATCCTAAACCCCCAAAAGTATGCCAAGAAAGCTAGGAAAAAGAAGGTGTTCATGGAAGGGTTCTTTCGGTTTGCTCGTCACTAGGGTCACACATCTGCAGCTACCAGTAAACACTCCTCTAAGTCCATTATATTCAGGCCAATAGCAGTGGCCCTAGTATATTCGGAGCTTTTGGAGAGTGACTCAAGCTCGCATAGCTACCTCCTCAAGGAAGCATAGGCTACTGTCCAAGTAGGGAAAGATCTGGGAATTAACTTCTGTGGCCAAGAAGGTGGTATGGTGGATAAGATTATTGAGTTGGAACTTGAGAATAAAGAGAGATTTATAAGGGATGGAAAGGCCCAACAATAATAACAGTGTGCTGGGGTCGAATAGAGGGTCCATTTTGTTTAATTATGAAGCTTTTATCTTGGAATGTCAGAGGGATTGGCAAGCCTAAGAAGAAGGGAAGAATTAAAAGGCTACTAAAAGAGAGACATATTGATATTGTTTTCCTACAAGAGACAAAAAAGATTGTGGTATCTGACAATTTAGCTAGAGGGCTTTGGGGTCAAAGGAAAATGAAGTTCTTGTCTGTGGATCCAGAAGGTACTGCAGGTGGGCTTTTATATATTTGGGATCCAAATATCTTCCAATTATCTGGCAGCTGCTGCAACATGAGGTTCATTCTACTCTTAGGTACCTTATATAATTTTTTTCGTTGTGTTCTACTTAATATTTATGCTCCTAATGATGTCTGTAGTAGATCCTCTTTTTGGAACACTTTACTCAATCTTAAGGTCTATTTTTCCAACCCTTGGTGCATTAGAGGTGATTTCAATGAAATATGACAGATTGGTGAGAGAGTAGGCTGCTCCAGAAGAGACAGAGGCATGCAATAGCTTAATGAGTTCATAGATTCCGCTGAATTAAATGATCTTCCCCTTCTTAGTAAGAAATATACGTGGTGCAATGCCCAAGAATTCCAGAATTGGAGCAGAATTGATAGGGTGTTGTTAAGCCCTGAATGGCTAATTCACTTTAAATTGAAACTCTGGAGGCTGCCTAGACTTATATCAGATCATTGCCCCCTCTTACTAATGGAAGATGAAAGAGATTGGGGCCCCAACCCTTTCAGGTTTATCAATGCGTGGACTTTGCATCCCAAATTTGCTCAACTATTTACTACCAACTGGGCGAATGCTAGTTTCGTAGGTTGGGCTGGGTTTATCCTCCAACAAAAACTAAAGCACTTAAAGTTGGAACTAAGGAAATGGAATACTGAAATGTTTGGAAATGTTTCAACCAAACTTAAGGCTACAGAGGATGAATTGCATGACCTTGACTTTATTGCGGAGGAAAGAGAATTGCTACACTCTGAAAAGGCTAGAATAAGAGAAGTCAAAGGTGAAGTGTGGAAGCTCTACAGAAAGGTGGAGTGGCTATGGCATCAACAGTCCAGACTGAATTAGTCTCTTAAAGGGGATAAAAATACTAGGTTCTTTCAAGCTATTGCAAGCTCTCGCCAAAGTAGAAACATGATTAATACTATCTCAGCCAATGGTGTTTCTTATGAGGACCCAGGTAGGATTAAGCATGAGGTTTTCAACCATTTCAAGAACCACTTCCAGGAACATTGGATTCACAGGCCTACTTTGGGTGGGGAGTTCAAAGTAATTGAGGATAGTCTTATCTCACATTGCTTGATACCTAATTTCACTGAAGAAGAAGTTCGAGCAGCCATTAAAGACTGTAATGGTAACAAAGCTCCAGGCCCGGATGGGTATAACCTGTTGTGCTATCAAAAATTCTGGAAAGTCATGAAACTAGAGATCATGCAATTCTTTAGTGACTTTCACAAACATAGCAAACTTACCTATGGTATCAACAGCTCTTTCATTACCCTCATTCCCAAGCTTGATAGTCCCATTAATCTGTCTGATTATAGACCCATTAGCTTGGTGGGCTCTCTATATAAAATTTTGGCTAAAGTCTTAGTGCAGAGGCTAAAGCCTATGATGCCTTCAATCATAGGTGACACCCAGACAGCTTTCATAGGAGGCTGGAATATCCTAGATGGGGTGTTTATTGCTAACGAGGTTGTGGATGGATGGAAGAAGGCCAAGAGGCAAGGGTTAATAATCAAGCTGGACTTCGAGAAAGCCTTTGATTCAGTCAACTGGGAATTCTTGTTTTCTATGATGGCTAGCTTTGGCATTGGTTCTAAGTGGATCACTTGGATAAAAACTTGTGTGTCTTCAGCCCGTATTTCCGTCATTGTGAATGGATCTCCAACTAATGAGTTCTCTCCGCAAAGAGGCCTTAGGCAAAGGGACCCATTATTACCCTTTCTTTTCAACATAGTGGCCGAAGGGCTCAATATCCTCCTCACTAGAGCTATTAATCTTGGTCTCCTTAAAGGTCTCTTGGTTGGGGCTAATGAGGTCCTTGTATCACATCTCCAGTTTGCAGATGACTCGATTATCTTTTGTGCAGCAGATATGGATCAAGTGGTTGTCATCAAAAGAATGCTTCGATGCTTTAAAGTTCTATCCGGACTCAGAATTAATTATCTCAAAAGTGTGGTATGTGGAGTGGGTGTGGTTGAAGAGTCACTGCAGAACTTTGCAAGTTGCTTGAATTGCAAGGTGCTTAGATTGCCTTTGAAATTTCTGGGGCTGCCATTAGGTTCCAACCCAGGGAGTAAATCTACTTGGAAACCTGTGCTAGACACTATCAGAGCTAGACTTTCAGGTTGGATGAGGAAAATGTTGTCCTTTGTTGGTAGACTAACCCTCATCAAATCTGTCCTTTCTTGTATACCCGTGTACTACCTCTCTCTCTTTAAGATGCCTGATGGTGTAGCCCGTGAAGTGGAGAAGATGCTTTGTTTCATTGTCCTTTCTCTTGGTCCATTTGGTCTGCTGTGTTATCTGACTAGGGGATCCAATGGTGCATCTCATACTCTGTAGCAAAGTTACTTAACTGGTGGATGAGTAAGAAGTTTAGGGGCTTAATTTCCAAAGTTTGGAGGTCCATCCCTTTTGTTGTTCTTTGGTCTCTTTGGAAGCATAGAAATGAGTGTGTATTCTCTAATGCTCATCCTAATTCAGTGGAACTGTGGGATTTAATCAAAGTCAAGTTAGCTTATTGGCTTAAGGCCTCTATCAAGGACTTCCCCTTTTCAGTCTCGGATTTTGTCTGCAAGTGGAGGAATATTAGGAGCTTCACCTGAATATTAGGTTTTTGAGCTGCTGCATGCTCTGCATTAGTCCTCTGCTGCTGCTGTTTGGTCTGTTTTGCCTCGAACTGTCTCTGTTCTATTAGTGGTTATGCAGTGTGCTATAGTTTGGGTGCTATAATTGATTCATGTAGTGTGCTATAATTGAGTTTCTTAGTAGTGGTTATGCAGTGTGCTGTGGTTGGCTGGCCATGGTTGGTTGGTTTGGCTGGTAAGACATCTTAGTTTTGTGAGACCTATCTATGAATGCTCCAGCAGTGATGATTACTGTAGATTTCAGAGTTCAGATTCCGTTGGCCATCTATGAATTGCAGAGTTGTGAGACCCATCTATGGTTGTTCTACTGATTTTGTTATTGAATTGCTTGTTATGTTGGTTCCTCTCCAACTTCTTGCTCCCCTTTCCCCTTCTTTATTGATGTAATCCTTCTGTTTCATCAATAAAGCTCTTTTCTTTGCTGATCAAAAAAAAAATAATAATAATATTTTACTAAAGAGAAAAAAAAATTACATAGACCAGCTAGGGGAAGGTGCATCAAAGCTTGAAAAATAGATCCCAACTAGGTTGGCATCTAAAAGCAAGCAAAATCATGTGCAAGCCCTAACAAAAACACTAAATGAAAGCGAGAAGCTAACAAAGAAAATATAAATAATAGGATGAAACACTAAGATTGAGGACCTTTAACACTCTTCTCCTTCGACTTGATTCTTCTAACAACATTAATGTGCAACAAGAAGTCAGATTGAGAATTCTTAGAACCTTGATTTTGTTTTGATCCAATAAGCAACATGAATCTTAATCGTATCAATGAGCTTTTCCCAATTCACTTGGAACCCTCGTTTTATTTATTACAGTAGTGCATCATATTCTTTGCTATAGTTAAGGCACCTTGTTTATCGTCTTCATTTTTGGGCTCACTCTTTCTTAGGATACTTGCTTACTCATATGCTAACTAGACATGTGATCATATTGATTGATGTTATATTACTAGCTTTTGCTTCTTCTTAGGTGATTCTCATATCTTATGGCAAGGAAGCTAAATTTCAAGACTCGTTTAAGTGTAGAGACTGAATATCATGTTCTAGTTAATACTACATAAGAGTTCATCATGCTTCCATGGTTATTGAGAATATGAGATTTGTTTTCAGTTACGACAATTAGAGTCTTATCCAAATTGCTCGTAATGATGTTTTGCATGAACGTAGTAGACAATCGAGATTGACTGTATTTTTTGCGTCAACATTTTTTTTGTGACGCTATTCAACTTATTTCTATTTCTTCGTCTGATCAAATTGTTGACATTTTTATCAAAGCACATCCACCAAGACTCTTTCACGAGCTAGTTTCCAAATTCAAGTTAGAATATGCTCTACCACCTTGAATATAAGGAAGGTTAATATATTTATAATATTTTGTGTATATAGTTATCAAATTTCCTTATGTGTTAATTAAATAGAGACATTGCAACATAAAAACTACATGCCAGAGTAAAATTCTAAAATTCTTAAGATTGCAATTTGTAATTAGGATTCAATACTAACAATGAATAATAATTCTCAATCAAACAATCATAAATCTAATCCAATTATGAGATAATTGAATTAGGGAAAGTGTTTGAAACCCTCAAAAATTCTCACAATTCATACAATAATGTCGTATAATACGTGTTAGCTTTTTGACTCTCTCTCTCTCTCTCTCTCTCTCCCTCTCCTTTTAGTTTGCTTTTTGGGTCTCCTCTTTGTTGACGAGTGTTGTTACCTACACTGTGAGTGGATGATTGTTCGTCCTCTGTCGATCTGCATGAAAGGGCTTCTCTAATTCTTCCATATACAACAATAATCTTATAGTTTTTTGCTGTCTATACAAAATACCCACATATATACATGAATTATACATATGTACACACACATATAAAGGAATTGTGAAACGAAAGTAGACAACTTTATATCCAATGGAGGCCATTAAAAAGCAAGCAACCAAACTAAGGGAACAAGTAGCCAAACTATAATAGCAAGGAGCAACAAAGGGTCAAGGACTAGAAAACAGAGAAGATGGAGGCTGGATACCTGTTTTTGGACCTCAACAACGAAGGAGTGTGGGAAATACGAGCATTCATACATTATTTGTGGACAATCTTCCAGAGTCCATGGATCCAAAATGTCTTTATGAAATGTTCACAAAGTTTGGTGTGGTCAAAGATGTGTTCAACCCACTCAAGAGAAGAAAAACAACACGATCAAGATTTGGTTTCGTCTTACGATTGTCATAATGCAGCACAAGTGGCTATACAGAAGGCAAATGGAGTTTGGTGTGATAACATATCGCTGGTAGTTAAGAGCGCTGCATTTAGAAGAGATCAGAGAGGTGAGGTACAACATATATGTAAGCAAGATATGCAAGACATAGGGACTAATATGGGTTGGGTGAATAGAAGGCCATCGTTTGCAGAGGTGGTAAGAAGAAGGGAGCAACCAAAACAATCGGAAGATGTAGTAATAATAGAGAAATATGGAAATAGGTGGTTACGTAAGAGTGTTGTAGCTAGACTCAAGAATACTTGTTAGTTTTCAGACTTTAGGAAGGAATTTTTAAAAAGAGGTCTGAAGAATGTCCGAATTCGAGAAGGTGGAGGAAGGTTAGCAATACTATCATTTGATTCGGTAGAGACATTAAGGAACATGAGAGAGGTGTTGGGTGAGTGGATCAATGAATGGTGTGAAAACATAGTAGAATGGAGGGTAGGTCTTGTGTTTGAACAAGAAAGGGAGGTATGGTTACGTTGCTATGGTATTCCATTTAATTTATGGAATACTACAAATTTCAGAAAAATTGGGGAATTATGGAGAGAGGTATTAGAGGTTAAAGAAGTTACTATGTCCATGACATCCTTAGCATATGGTAAACTGAGAATCTTAACGAAGTTTATGGAACCCATTAATAAGTGTGTCAAGTTGATAAATAAAGGCTTGGTAAGCAAAATTAGGGTGTGTGAAGAGTTTTGTTTATGCCAAGAACAACAAAAGGAAGAGAACTCATCAAATTTCCAATTCATTGAAGCTCAAGGTGCAGAAATTCAAGATGGGCACGAGGAAGATAATGATGACGTGGATGAATCAGAGGATGAAATGGATGGCAATGGTGATGTGTCACAGGACCGTGAGAAAGGGGCTGGTATGACAAAAAAAGGGGAGCGGCAACAGTTCACTAGTTGTGTCAGTAGTTAATGAGACGTGCTATGAAGTGGGAGACCCAAGAGTAGCTGGGACAGGTCTGGGAAAAGAGGAAGGCATGCACAGGGTGTTGATTCAGAACAATATGAGGGGAAGTAGCAATGTTACAGGATGTGGACCTTCTGTGGGTTTTATGAAGAGCTTAAACAATTCGGATTTGCATAGGCCCAACATTAACTTAAATGTGGTGTTGGGCCAGGACCAGTTCAAGGGATTAATTGGAGGTTCGAACCAAACAAGAAGTAAATGGAAACATGATGAAGCCCAAATCACAAGATATGGATCACTAGCCTAGATATCCATTGAGGAGATTGTAAGTCCAATGGGATCAAATGGGCAACTGAATCAAGATGAGATAGAAATAAAACAAAAAAGAGTGATCAATAGAAACCAAGCACTGTTGAGTAGAAGTAGTGGTGAAGATCAGCTGAGTAGTGAGTTGAAAAGGAAAAAAAAAGACTACGGCAAAATAAGGCATGGTCAAGGTATGGTTTTCAAAGAGGAGCAATTTTGAGGACAGCAATAGTGGCCTTCTCATCATTTGTGTCACAAACTGGAGATCATAATAGAATAAGGAATGTCATAGATCAATGGTATTTGCTGCATGAGGCTCAAGCTACAATCTATATTTGGAAAGCCCTGGGTATGGATTTTGAAGGCAAGGAAATAAAGGTGACAGAGAAAATTATCACAATGGAAAGAAATGATAGGACTCAGGCTCTAAAGAGGGTTGAGGGAGTGAGTGCTTGAATGAGCAATTTTGGAGATGTAATAGTTAAAATATTTTGTCATAAAGATAATATCTTGGAATATAAGAGCGTTAGGTAAGATTGAGAAAAGAAGGAGAATAAAATAGTTCATCAGACACAGAAAGATTGACATGGTTCTGTTTCAAGAAACAAAAAGATAAAAAATGTCAGAATTATTTGTCAAATCACTGTGGCCAGAAGAGTTGGTTGGCTTCATGGCAGTGGATACTAATGGAATTGTGGGAGGATTGCTTTGTGTATGGAGGCCTGAGGTATTTGATCTGATTGACTGTTGCAGTAACCGAAATTGTATCATACTCTTAGGTAAGATGCATCAGTTAATTGAATGTGTGGTTGTAAATGTTTATGCACCCAATGATAGGAGTATCACAAGGAATTTATGGAAAATTTTGGGTAATCTAAAGCCTAAGTTTTCCAAACCATGGTGCATTTGGGGTGATTTTAATGAAGTTAGAACAGTGACTAAAAGAAAATGTTGTATTAGGAGGAATGGTGGAATGAATGAGTTCAATGATTTTATAAATTCATTGGAGTTAGTGGATGTTCCAATGATTGGAAGGAGGTATACGTGGTGCAAATCATAGGAAGGGGAGAGGTGGAGTAGATTGAATAGATTCTTAGTCAGCCCTGAATGGTTAGAATGGTTTAGTTTCAAATTGTGGGGGTTATCTAGATTATTATCTGACCACTGCCCAATATTACTAACAGAGAATGAGAGGGATTGGGGGCCTAAACCATTTAGATTCCTCAATGCTTGGGTTCTCCACCCCACCTTCTTGATTAAGGTAAAATCAGTCTGGGATAGTACTCAAGTAAATGGATGGGTTGGGTACAGACTCAAGGTTGAACTGAAATCCTTGAAAGAAGCACTGAAAGTACAGAACATTGAAGTGTTTGGGAATGTTGAGCACAAGCTCAAGGAAGCAGAGGATGCAAAGTATGCATTAGACTTGGCTGTTGAGGTTAGGCTTTTGAATGATATTGAATTATTAAGAAAAAGAGAGGTAAAATGGGAGATTTGGAAGCTGAGAAAAATGAAGGAATGGTTTCGGGTGCAAAAATCCAGAGTAAACTGGGCTGTAAAAAGAGATAGAAATACTAGGTATTTCCATATCATGGCTAGAAATAGGCTGAATAAAAACCTGATGGATTCCATCATCATCGAGGGTACTTCTTACACCAAACCTATAGAGATGAAATGGGAAATTAAAAGGTATTTTGGAGAGGCATTTGTGGAAAATTGAAAGTTTAGACCAAAGATTGGTGGAGCTTTTATGTTAATTGAACCTCATCAAGCTGACTTGATGGTGAAAGAGTTTTCTGAATCAGAAGTACGTGTTGCCATTAAGGAGTGTGATAGGAATAAAGCCCCTAGGCCTAATGGATTTAATTTGATTTGCATCCAAAAGGGGTGAAGGACAATGAAGGATGATATTCTGCAATTTATGGCAGAGTTTCATGTGAATGGGAGGTTGGCGAAGGGCCTAATTGCTTCCTTCGTATCATTAATTCCTAAGAAGGAAAACCCAACAAGTATCCAAGATTTTAGGCCAATCAATCTCATAAATTCCATGTACAAGATTCTATCAAAAGTCTTAGCTAGTAGATTAAAACAAGTGTTACCAAGAATCATTAGCTCAACACAATCTGCATTCCTGGGTGGGAGAAGCATATTGGATGGGATATTAGTAACAAATGAAGTGATAGACTAGTAGAAAAGATCAAAGAAAAGTGGCCTAATTTTGAAATTGATTTTGAAAATGCTTATGATACAGTAAATTGGAGCTTCCTGTTTGATATGTTGGGCAAGTTTGGGTTTGAGACCAAATGGGTGGAATGGATGAGGTCTTGTGTAGGTTCAACCAGAGTATCATTCCTAGTTAATGGCTCTCTATCTGAGGAAGTGTGTCCCCAAAAAGGGTTGAGGCAAGAGGATCCAATCTCACCATCTTTGTTCATTATCGTAGCTGAAGGGCTTAATATCTTGTTATCAAGAGCCAGAGAACTATGAATGATAAAAGGGGTCATTATTGGTGATGAAGGTTTGAAGTTATCGCATCTACAATTTACTGATGACACAGTCTTATTTTGTGAGGCAGATTGGGTGGAAGTTTCAAATGTGAAGAGAATTTTAAAATGTTTTGAAGTAGTATCTGGACTAAAGATCAATTATCATAAGAGTGCTGTCAGTGGAGTGGGTATTGAGGAGGCTACGGTTGTTGATTTTGCTTAGAGATTAAATTGCATGAGTCAAAAATTGCCTTTTAAGTACTTGGGTATGCCTTTAGGGGCTAATCCTAGAAGATAACAAATTTGGAAACCTGTGGTGGATAAGTTCAAGGCAAAATTAGCTAGGTGAAAGAGATGAGTGCTTTTCATTTGTTGGTAGAGTGACTCTAATTAAGTCTGTGTTTTCTAACCTGCCAGTTTATTACATGTCCTTATTTAAGATGCCTAAAGGAATAGCAAAAGAGATTGATAAGATACAATCAGCATTTCTGTGGGGTGACACTAATCTGAAGAGGAAGTTACACTTAGTGAAGTGGAAGGAAGCAACAATGAGGAAAAATCTTGGAGGACTGGGTATTAGGGACATTACAACAGTAAATGATAGTCTATTGGCCAAGTGGTGGTGGAAGTTTGGGGCTGAAGATGATGCACTATGGAAGATTTTGATTTGTAAAAGATATGGAACTGAATGTGGGAGATGGTTTCCTTTTCATATGGTTGATTGTCATAGCTCAAGGATCTTGAGTGATATCCTATCAGTAGCACATTCCAATCCTAGGCTACTGAATTTCTTTCTGGAAAATATTGAAATCAGAGTGGGGAGTGGGAGTAGGATTAAATTATGGGAGCATGCTTGGCTGAACAGTATCTGTTTGAAGGATAAATATCCAAGACTTTTTAGCATTTCTACTGATAAAGGGTATCACTGAAAGAAATGGTAGACAAAAAAGGTAATCATGCTGAATGGATTTTCAGTTTTAGAAGATTTTTACTTGCGTAGGAAGAGAAGGATCTAAGAATTTTGAAAGAGGAATTAGGCTCTGGACCAAGACTATGCCTAGAAAACTTGGTTAACATTAGATGGAATGTTGATAGTTCTGGTTGTTTCAATATAAAGGTAGTTTTCAACTTGTGTGAGCTAATTCATGGATCTCAGAAAAGGTTATCTGGTTTAATTTGGAACAATGCAGTAGCTCTAAAAGCACAATTCTTTGCTTGGTTGGTATGGAAAGGGAGAATAAAGACAATGGACTTCCTACATCAGATTGGGGTTGTTGACGCAAGAGTGGGATTATTATGGGCTCTTTGTAGAACAGAGATGGAGTCATTAAATCATATTATGTTACATTGTCATTTAGTGTGGAATATATGGTCTAGCATAATCAATTGATAGGGAATGCCATGGGCAGCACTTGGTACAGTGGAAGGACTGCTTTAGTGGTGGAGTGGCTTGAAGTTTAAAAAAGGGGAATTACAGATATAGAAAGCAATACCAGTAACAATCTTCTGGTCTGTTTAGAAGCACATAAATGATGTTATTTTCAAATAGGTATAACCCAATTGTGAAGAGCTGTGTGAGCTAATCAAGGTTTGGGTAGCCATGTGTTTGAAGTCAAATATGGCAGGAAGAGATTATTATATTAATTAGTTTGTTTCAAATTTGCAACAGATCAGGAGATGTATCAAGTGAGGCGTGATGGGGATAGGGATGGGTACTGGTGTATAAAACAGAGGGAATGTGTGGCTCTGTTGCTGATCTGTTCCTGTGTATGTTACTGACCTGTTGATGGTTTTTGCTCTATTGCTGGTTTTTTATCTGCTTTGATCTGTTCCTGATCTGTTTCTGATCTGTATGTATGTTGCTATTCCTAGGCTATAGGAGTATTGGGCTGGTGGTGGTGTTTTTTCTTGTTGGTTGCTACTAGTATTTGCTACTACTCGTGTTTTGTTTATTGGGCTGCTACTACTGCTAGTGGTTGGTTTGTTGGTTTATTTGCTGCTGGTGGTGGTTTGTTTATTGGGCTGCTGCTGCTAGTGGTTGCTACTAGTTGCTGCTGGTGGTTTGTTTATTGGGCTGCTGCTACTATTGATGGTTTATTGGAGTTTTTTCGTTTTTTGGGCTTGGTTTCTCACTAACCCTTTGACTTGAGCTAGCATATGATAGAGCTTGGTGCCAACCTAGTTGGGATGAAGGGAAGCTCTGTGATGCTTCCTGCTCTTTGCCTTTGCTTTGTTGATATTATCCATATGTTTATATGTTTGATGCTATCAATAAAGTTTTTTTTTTTTTTTTTTTTTTTTGGCTGATCAAAAAAATATAGGTGTTAGCTTTTGAATTGTTACATACATAATAATATAGGGCACAACTCCTTTACCACATCAATGTAGGTGAATTTGTGGGTTTAAAGTGTAGGTCTCTAGCATTTCTCTCAAATTAGATCTACTATCAAGGAACAATAATGGACACAATGATTTTGTGAAAAAAAAAAAAAAAAAAACCCCCAAAATTGGACTCCTTCAATTGTGATCTAAAATCATGGGTCAACAACCACCAAAGTAATCCACTACGAATAAGATTAAAGAAGGAATCACCTAGTAAATCCACTCCCAATTGCCTCAAATCCCTCGTGCTTCTTCCATTGCCATCTTCAACTCGGAATTGTTTCTCCAAATGTTGAATTCACAATACCAATGTCGAATCCAAGACAAAAAGCCACTACGAAATCCACTGATGAACATCTCTCTAAGAAAGTGTAATTGAAGTGGAAACCACTTTGATGATCTTCAATATAGAGTATGTTGATCCAATTATCACTATTAGTTGATCAAGGTGCATGTATACATCTCACTAGAAAACTCTCTATCTATGTTTTTCGCACACCATGTATGAATATCTGAAAGTCTAGCTTCAATCTAATCTAAAAACGCATTATTAAGTGACAGTAACCAACTTAGACCACTCGAGCACAACTTTCTATGCTCGACACACTTTATGACTTTGCAATATTTGACTATGAAGATCTGAGAAGCTGTAAACATGTCTTGACCACTCAAACACAACCTTTTGTGCTTGAGTGCACATATCTTTGCTTGAGCACAAATTAGATTGGATTCACATCTAAAACACTCTTATTCTCACAAAAACAAAATGACCCATGCAATTAAATCGAATGATGTTTTGTACAAAGAGATTGCCAACTACAAAAGACCTAACATAGAAGATTTGAACAAAAATTTGGTACAAAAGATCTGATCTCATTTCCTTGCATACGGATTTAAAAAGCTAATATTTGAACTCAACATCACTTGGTCCGTTGTCAAAATCATCCTGAAAGATGCTCTTTAAAACCTCCCTACATCCAAAAACTATCCCAAGTCCATGTCTACTCCAATTATCTCACCAATGTTTAGGAGTAAAATTCTTTACAATAATTTTTGGTGTAATATTGCAACACCAAAAATTTTTTGCAGAGAAACATACGTTTTAAACACCATTATTGAACCTCTCCATGGTCTCCCTAATCTTATATACCTTTAATTCCTTAAGGCTTAGTCCTTTTTTTTTTTTTTTTTTTTGGTATTGCAAAAGCAACTAAACTTTATTAAAAATAAAGCATGATTACAACATGGTTTAGGGAAAAAAAATTGCATCATTGTCTAAACTAAACATCCCAACTATGTTGGCATCCAAAACTAGACCAATCATGTACAACCCCAAACCCCAAAATGAGTTGGAGAGATTCCAAACTCAAAACAGAAACACACAACACCCAACATCTTACAGGAAGCCTCACAATCTACCACCTAAACATTCTTAAGGCTTAATCCCTAGGGAGGTTATGAGTTCAACTCCTCTTAAGGGAGTTGAATTAAGGAAATACAAATATTTAGATACTTTGCCAAGGGTAAAGATGTTTTCTCTCATAGGTACTAATCTAATAATTAACAATTAATATTTGCCGATTAATAAAAAAAAAGAAGTTAAAACACCACTTATTTTCCCCAAAGCTTGTGCTTTCACTCTAAATCACTTATTTCTTTACGGGAAAATCAATATGAAAATAATGAAACTTTCAACATGTTCATACATTTGTTTCCTCTCTCTCTCTCTCTCTCTCTCTCTCTCTCTCTCTCTCTCTCTCTCTCTCTCTCTCTCCACTTCAAAGTCATAGAAAAAATTAAAAAAAATATAAACACTTGAGTATGAGATTAGAATATAAAATACCAATATTTTGAAGTCGGTAAAGCCATATCATTTTTATTATTTGGGTAAATTATTAATAGGTCCTAATAGTTAGACTTAAATTCAAGTCCTATTGAAAATAAGTCTTGGTAAAATTGTCGCTAAAAATAATTTTTTTGTGACAATTTTTTATATAAGTCACTAAAAATTAACAATTAGTGTACGGGAAAGAAATAAACCTTCTCGTATAATCCTATTGATCAAGTCTGCGCTCCTCCGTACGTCATCGCTTTATCACCTAAAAACACAAACGTGAGCTAGCCAGCGGGTGTGTGTCGGAAACCTCTCTGATGCCTAAGTCAGCAAACTAGACAAATAGACAAAAGCTCTGTGTATTCAGAAATCAAAGTTGCATTACCTCTCCATAGGTGATGTTTGTAAGCTTTTATAGGTTTCGTATGGCACAATCCAAGTAGGACTCTTACTCCTCCATGTAAAGTCTTCCTAGGATTCATACTCCTGAAAGATCATGCTTATCCTTCAACACCCCCCTCACTGCTTAAACCAAGTGAGATGGTTTTACCCTGACCTGACTACCATGACCGAAGTAAATATGGGTATACTTAGCCGCAGAATGAACCGAACTATACTTAGTTCGGTTCACTGCCCCAAAACCGAACTAGCTTTTAGCACGGTTTAGACTGTGCTAGTTACACTGCACCATGACCGGTATAAACTCAAAGCACCTTTAAACTGGTCTCACTACAAAGCATCCTTCGACCGGACTAACATTAAGTCTCTTTCGGACCGAACTAACTTATGGGCTTGGGACCAAACTAACTTTAAGCCTCTTCAAGACCGGAGTAACTTTATGGCCTTTTTACTCAGCCCTTCACATTGAGGCCTATAACGGCCCAGCTCGGCCCAATTTGCGCATAAATTCCCCTCTCAATTGCCCCTTAATTCCATCTGCGCAGCATGATAGGGATTGCCTGTCTATAAACCGGGCCAAAGTTTTAACCTTTCAACCGAGCTAAAAAAAAAAAGCCTCTAGCCTTTCCAGCCGAGCTAAAACTCTGAAGCCTTTCCAGCCGAGCTAAACTCAAACCGAGCTGTGTTTGTTCAGTCAAAACGTCTCTTTAATCACAGCAACTAAATCGTTTCTCCTTCTCATCACACGTGGCGCGCTCTCATTGGCCTATTGTAGCTGTCACGCCACGCTTGTACATCGCAAATTTTGAACAGTTCCTGCCTTTTGGTCTTTTCATCAAAACAAAGACCCTTTCATTTTTCTTTCAAATCATTTACCTTCAATATTCAACCCCTTTTGTTCCTCTCTGATCCCCCATTGTTCTTCAACCTTGCAGTCTTTGAAGCTCCCTGAGTTTGTGTTCTTTACTGTTGCTGCTGCTTCCATTTCCAGTTTCTTCCTCTTCATCTGGTAAGCATCACAAATCTGTTTCTCTTTTCTCATTTTTGCTTTCGTTTAATCCATAGCATACTATTTTTTGTTTTTTGCAAAACACTTTTTCTGGTTAGCTTCATGTTTTCTATACAAATACGTAATAGAACCACTTTGATTCAAGAAATATCATGAGAAACACTAAGTTTGATCCAAAAACATGTTCCAACCGATCTAGGATATTGTTTGTGCTATGCGTAAGTCTAGCCAGGCTATTCAACCGAAGTAACACTTGTACCAATAGTTGTAACAAGTGAAACCATTTTATGTTTTACCCTTAGCCGAGATTACGAACCGAACTAATTCTGCACTTAGTATTGGGAAACCTTAATTCCCACCGAGCTAGGTCTTCGGAGCTAAACTAGTTTTCTTAGTTTTTAGACTGAACTCAGAAAGCTGCCCTAGAAGCTAAACCGGTCTAACAAAACCTTCTCCTTGACCGAGATATCGACTCAGTCACCAAGACTGAGCTAACAAAAACCCTTGCTCAATCCGAGCTACCAAACACCTTGTTAAAACCGAGATAGAACTTGTAGCATCCCACATAGCCGAAGTAGGACTTCTATTTTCTTTCATTTTACTTTGTAGCACGGTCCAACGATCTGTGCTTAACACCTTTGTTTTCCACTTTGCAGACTTAGGTTGCCCAGGCACTCCTCTGAGTGCTCAACCGAGCTACTGAGCACAAATTTCCCATCGATCTAATTTATTCATAACTTATAAAATAAATGGGGAAGTATAGGTTTTTAGTAAACACACCTAGTGGTCTAGCCGAATTTCGAAAAGATTACAATATACCTGACGACGTCCATCTTACTTTAGCTGAACAAAATATCCTGCCATGGGGTAATGAAGGCTTTGTACCCTTTACCGTCCTATCCATAGTAGAAACCGGTCTAAGATTCCCGGTTCAACTCTTGCTTTGCGAATTCCTTAGGCAAACCAGAATATGCCCAACCCAGCTTTCCACAAACTCTTACCGAATAATAAATGGAATAGCCGAACTAAACCGCCGAGCTGGCATTAACTTCGGCCTAGCCGAGATCTTCCACCAGTACTCCATTGGTTCAAAAGACGATGGCTGGGTTTATTATTTAAGAACGCCGACGTGAGAAAATAATAAAGGACACACCGGACAAAGACCTAAATGATAACGATTTTTTCTGGGTATCTGGCAATTTTGAAGATCACGAAGCCCAGATCCCTAGCCGTAGTATAAATTGGAATAAAGGAATAAAGGAATAAAGGAATCCCTAGTATACTTTACTTCGGTCACTTTTCATGTTTCTCTTTTATTTCGGTTACCTGCTCCTGAACCGAACTAACAGCTATTTTCATTATGCAGATTCAGCCCATCTTCAATCCTTGTATAGTTACCCCAACTTGAACACACTCCGCGCCGCACTACGTTTTCCAGAAAGAAGTTGGACCAAACTTCTTAATTTTGAGCCGACATACCGATACAACGGTCGTCGAAAAGCCAGAGTAATAGACTTTCTGCTTGAGGACGCCCCTGAACCGGACCCTACTTTACCCCAGATCAACCTCATCCGTACTACTGAAGAAGAAGAAATGGCCAAAAGAAACAGAGTAAGGGCCCTTCTAACCGAGACAAACCACGCCGAGGTACCACCACCGAGCCAAAACCAGGAAACCATGGTGGTGCTTCCATCTCAACAACCCTCCTCATCTCGCCCCAGCAAGCGTGCCCAGACTACACCAACCAAGCCATGCCTTGTTGACGAAGATGAAACTTCACTTCCACCAAGCCACCTACCAAGTCTGCAACCGGAGCCTGCCGACCGAGCTAGCTCCTCAAAATGGAGTCCAAAAATGACTTTCCAAAACCATGCTATCTGCGACACTGACTCAGTGGTGGCAGACAAAGACCACATGCTAGCCTTCAATCTGGCTAAGAGTGTGTATCTGCCCCCTGATATGGAGCATCACAAACACCTGACCGAGCTTAAGGCCATTCGGTCGGCGACCAAATCCATGATCCTGGTAAGATGCCCCTTTTGTCTCTCAAATTTTACAAACTTTTAGTTCGGTTTTGTCATTGATTTCTTTCCATTCGTTTTAGGCTATGCAAAAGAGCCAAATTTCCCATAAAAAGGTGTTGGAGCTCAGGAAAACAGCTAGGCAGGCCATGGCAGAGGTCGAAGAAAAAACAACCGAACTGAAGGAGTCACAACAAAAAACGACCGAGCTAGAGGCCGAGGTAGCTCGCCTAACCGGACTAGTTACTTCGGCTGAAGTTGACAAACAGAAGGTGTTGACCGTGATGAAAGACAAGTACCTTCGTGTGCTAGTCAAGCTCGAAGGGAAAAAAGACGCAGAGATCGCTGAACTAAAGAAGAATGTGGATGATGCCAACGTCGAAGGTTTTAAGGAGGCAAAGGCCCTCTACATTCCATAATATGAGGCCGCCAAGGATTGGTTCTTTAAATGTGGCTGGAGAGGTGCTGTGGATCAGCTCGGTTGTGGGCCCGAAACCGAGGTCTACAACCCTCCTCAATATTCCATTCCGGCCTCACTAGCGGAGTATGCCGCATCTGTTCAGCAACAGTTCCTCGAAGGTTTTGATGATGATGAAGAAGAGCCAACTGATACCCCGGTCGTCAATGATCCGGCTAATCAATCAGTTCAGTTGGAGCCAACGGTTGAAGACTTGACTGAAACTGCGCTTCCAACAGACACCGTGCTCCTAACTGAGACGGATCTACCGTTTGGAACCGGTCTTCGTTTTGACATTGACGCCGATCTTGAAGATCTTTTTAACTGATTTTGTAATTTTTCTTTTTTTTCTTTTTGCTCGTGTAACCGGGCTGTGGCCCCTCCTTTGTACTTGTTTTGAACTTTGATCAATGAAAATCATCTTTTTTGCTCAACACTTATTTCGGTTTGATCTGTATGCTTGTACTTGTAATGACTTTTCCATGATCTTTTTGCTCCAACTATTATCTCGGTTTAAATTCCTGTTTGAGCTTGCTTTCTAACTGCAGTTTGGCTGAGATACTTTATTCCGGTTTTAGCTGATCAATCTGACTAAGCTTACTCGTCAACCACTCTTTAGCCGATATACTTACTCCGGCTAAAGAGTATCATGAGTTCGTTTTATCCAGCCAACCACTCTTTAGCCGATATACTTACTTCGGCTGGAGAGTTCAAAGAGTTGGTTTAATCCAGCGAACCACTCTTCAGCCAATGCCTTTACTTCGGCTGAAGAGTTCAAAGAGTTGGTTTAATCCAGCCAACCACTTTTCAGCCTATACCCTTACTTCGGCTGAAGAGTTCAAAGAGTTGGTTTAATCCGGCCAACCATTCTTTAGCCTATGCCTTTACTTCGGCTGAAGAGTTCAAAGAGTTGGTTTAATCCAGCCAACCACTCTTCAGCCCATACCCTTACTTTGGCTGAAGAGTTCAAAGAATTGGTTTAATCCATCCAACCTCTAAGTTAGTTTTTCCAGCCAACTTAGAATAAAATGTTTGGTTATTCCAACCAAACGTCCTGCAACCTGGATCCTTATCCTGGGCTTAGGAGGGGTGTTGGTTTAATCCAGCCAACCTCTAAGTTAGTTTTTCCTAGCCAACTCAGAATAAAATGTTTGGTTATTCCGACCAAACGTCCTACAACCCGGATCCTTATCCTAGGCTTATGAGGAGTGTTGGTTTAATCCAGCCAACCTCTAAGTTAGTTTTTCCAGCCAACTTAGAATAAAATGTTTGGTTATTCCGACCAAACGTCCTGCAGCCTGGATTTTTATCCTGGGCTTAGGAGGGGTGTTGGTTTAATCCAGCCAACCTCTAAGTTAGTTTTTCCAGCCAACTTAGAATAAAATGTTTTTTATGCCCCTGACTGCACTAATGTACTAAAACAAACTTTTATAGGAGAAAACGTCTAACTGAAAAGAAAATTACTTGTTTTATTGAGAAAGGGAGAAATTACACAAATTTTAATAAGAAAAGCTAAAAATAAAATAGCTTGAGATTTGCAGTATTCCATGGCTTGGGAATTGCCTTGCCGTCCTCGTCTTCTAAGTGGTATGCCCCTTTGCCTCCTAATCCTACCACTTTATATGGACCTTCCCAATTGGGCCCTAGCTTGCCATCTCCTAGTACCAAGGTATTTCCTATCACTTTGTGCAGTACCCAATCTCCGATCTTGAATTGCCTTGGATGAACTGTCTTGTTGTATTTCCTGGATAACTCTTGTTGATATGAGGCAATGTGAACCACTGCTCTTTTTCTTCTTTATTCTGCAAGGTCGAGCTCTAATGCTATGGCTTCGCCATTCAAGTCTGGATCAAAATTCTCGCTTCGAATTGTGGGGAGGCCAACTTCTAGTAGGATTACTGCCTCCATGCTATAGGCTAAGGAGAATGGTGTTTCTCCTGTTGATCGCCGAGGTGTGGTGCAGTAAGCCCATAAAACATGAGGGAGCTCTTCTGCCCACTTGCCTTTTGCTTTCTCTAACCTTTTCTTTAATCCATCAAAGACTACTTTGTTTGATGCTTCGGCCTGTCCATTTGCTTGGGGATATGCCGGTGTAGAATTGTAGAACTCTATCTTGTATTCTTCACAAAAGCCTCTGAAGATTCTGCCGTCGAACTGAGTGCCGTTATCTGATTTAGTGCCTTTGGTATGCCAAATCGAGTGATGATATTCTGCCAGACAAACTTTTTCACATTTTTTTCCTTGATTGATGCCAATGCTTCTGCTTCCACCCACTTTGTGAAGTAGTCGGTTGCTGCAAGAAAGAACTTCCTGTTCCCTGGTACTGTTGGAAATGGTTCTACTATGTCCAATCCCCACATTGCGAAGGGCCATGGGCTAGTTAGAGGTAGAAGTTCTCTGGCAGGTTGGTGTATTTGGTGTGCGAAATTCTGACACTTCTCGCATTTTTTGACATACTTTTCTGAATCCGCTTGCATGTATGGCCACCAATATCCTTGCGAAATTGCTCTGTATGCTAGTGATCTTCCTCCTTGATGGCTTCCGCATACGCCCTCGTGTATCTCAAATAAGAATGCTTCTACTTTGTTAGGATGAACACACTTTAGGTAGGGTCTTGAGAACGACTTTTTGTACAATGCTAAGGATGGGGAGAGCCAAAATCGCTGCGACTTCGCTCTTGTTCTGTTGGCCTCTTTCTTCTCTTCTGGTAGGATGCTATCTTTTAAGAACAGGATGATGAGATCCATCCAAGAAGGGCCTAGCTCCGCACAACATACCTCTTCTGCTTCGGGGTCTTCAATGCTTGGTCTAGGTAGGTAGTCGATTAGCAATGGATGAGGGATAGAGGTATTTGCCATTGAGGCAAAGCCTGCTAGTTCGTCTGCTCTGCTGTTTTCTTCCCTGCCGATTTGTTCTATCCTCACCACTTCAAATTTCTTGATCTCTACTCTAACCAACTCTTGGTATTTAGCCATCCTGTCATCCTTTGCTTCGTAGTCGCCAGATATTTGGTTTACCACTAATTGTGAGTCGTTGTAAACCATTAGCTCGGTGGCTTTCATATAGAATGCTGATTTGAGGCCTGCAAGAAGCGCTTCATACTCCGCTTCAGTTGTTTGATGCTGGGAAGCCAAGGTTGATTGCTTAGCTCCACTACTAGGCCGTCTGGAGAGATGAGGACTATGCCAAGCCCTGCTCCATGCCGGTTGGATGCTCCATCCACGAAGAGCTTCCACATCTCTCCAACGAACAACTTCCAGCAAGTGGAGGGATCAGATGATGCCTTGGGATCTTCCATGTTGTTGGTGTTTTCTTCAAGGTCCATGCTTACTGTCTGCCCCTTGCTATCTGATTGTACCAAGTCTTTATTTGTTGGTGAGTCTAGACTTGGTGTAGCATGGTTTGTTTCTTCCTTCCTTGCTTTGCTTTGGTCTGCCTTGGGGTCTGACTGAATATCCTGCACCAGGGGTTGCGCTATTCCGGCGTCAACTTCTATCCCTAGTTCGGTTGTTTCAGTCAGATCGACTGGGCAGATATGATGACTTCTTGGTGTGAACTCTGTGACAAAGTCTGCCAAAGCTTGAGCCTTTATCGCAGTCCTGGGTTGGAACCTGATGTCGTATTGTCCCAACTCTACTGCCCACTTCAGGATTCGCCCAGAAAAGTTTGCCCTTTCAAACAAAGCCTTTAGTGGGAAGGCTGTGAGGACAACTATGGTGTGGGCGTGAAAGTAGTGCGACAACTTTCTTGAGGCCATCATTAAAGCCAATGCCAGTTTCTCCAGTGGCAAGTATCTTGTTTCGGCGCCCAGTAATGTCTTGCTGACATAGAAGATTGGCAGCTGTTGGATTCCTTCCGCACGGACCAACACTGCGCTAATCGCGTGTTGTGAGACTACCAGATACACGAAGAGTTCTTCTCCAGGAATTGGGGTTATAAGTAGTGGTGGAGAAGACATATATTCTTTTAAGCTTTCTAGAGCGCGGTCGCATTTGTCGTCCCACTCAAGTTTGGCCTTTAGAGCATGAAAAAATGGTCGCAGTCTATCTGACGATCGACTTATGAACCGATTGAGCGCAGCTGTCATGCCGGTGAGATGTTGTACTTCTTTTACTGAGTTTGGTCTTTCCAAATCCTGGATTGCTTTAATCTGGGAGGGGTCTGCTTCGATACCCCGGTTGGTCACTAAGAAACCTAGGAATTTTCCAGATCCTACTCCGAACGTACACTTGGACGCATTGAGGCGCAACTTGTGCTTCTTCAGGATCTCAAACATCTCACTTAGGTCCTTGAGATGGTCGTTTTCATCCTTGCTTTTGATCACCATGTCGTTGATGTAAGCCTCCATTGTTCTGCCTAACAATGGTTCAAACATCTTGGTGACCATCTATTAGAATGTCGCCCTAGCGTTCTTTAGGCCAAAGGGCATGACCTTGTAGCAATACAGTCCTCTTGGAGTTGTAAAGGATGTGACTTCCTGATCTGGTTCATGCATGGCAATTTGGTGGTAGCCTCTGTATGCATCCAGAAAGCTAAGTCGGTTGTGCCCCGCCGTTAGGTCTACCAGTTGATCTATCCGTGGTAGAGGAAAGCTGTCTTTTGGACATGCCTTGTTGACTGTTTTGTAGTCGACGCAGACACGCCACTTACCGTTCTTTTTTGGCACTACGACTGTGTTGGAGATCCATCTTGGGTAGTGTACCTCTCTGATTGCTTCTGCCTCCAGCAGGTTTCCTACTTCCTCCGCCACTATCTCGGCATGGTGGAGTGCCGATCTACGTGTGCACTGAATGATTGGTCTGGCAGATGGGTAGACATTGAGTTGGTGACAGATGAAGTTGGGATCAATGCCTGGCATGTCGTATGGTGTCCAGGCGAACACTTCGATGTTAGAGGTCAAAAATTCCAAGACCTCTAATCTCTTAGTGCTGGACAACGACGAACCGAGCAAAAAGAACTTGTCCGGGTTCTTTTCATCTATTTCTACCTCTACCAAGTCTTCCACCGCTTTCTGATTAGCTGCTTTGCCGACATCTGCGAACAGTTCATTGCTCTCAGGTTCTTCCACCAAATGAACGTATCCTTTGACAGTGCGGCTGCCATTCACCGTGACAAAGCATTGCTTGGACATAATTTGATCTCTATAGACCTCTTCAATTACACCGGTGTCGTTAAGGAACCGCATTACTTGGTGGTAGGATGATGCTACCGATCGCATGGCATGCAGCCATGTTCTGCCCAAGATGATGTTATAAGTGGAGGGGACTTTCAATACCCAAAACTCCACTTGTTTCGTCACGCTTCCTGCTCTAACTGGAAGGATTATTTTGCCGACTGGCCACTCTAGCATTGAGTTGAATCCAATCAGGAGAGATACGGAAGGTGCCAAGTCTTTATCTTGTAACTTCAATTGTTTAAATGTTTCGTAGTACATTATTTCACATGAACTACCCTGGTCAATCAGAATCCGCTTGACGTCAAAATCCTTGACTCGGAGGGTGACGACCGGGGCATCATTGTAAGGGCAATATATCCTCGCCAAGTTTTTTTCCGAGAAAGACATGACGTTCGTGGCCTCTGTCTTCCCCTTCTTGGTGGTAGGTTGGGCACTTAGTACCTCTTTTTAGTGCTTAGCCTTTTTTATTGAACCTCTGAGCTTGCATACACGCTCAGGTTCGTAGGCCCCATGTATCATATTGATCACGCCTTGAGGTGGGGCGTCGATTGGCATCCCGTTGGGGTTATTGTGGTCCTGGGGGGCTGGTTGCGTCCCTCCTTCAATGTATTTATCTAGGTGACCTGCTGCTACCAACTCCTCCAGGTGCTATCTCAAGGGCGTGCAATTTTCAGTGCAGTGCCCCTTTTCTTTGTGGAAAGTGCACCGTGATCTTTCGTCATAGTCCTTCTGAGCTTCCCCTAGTATGGCTGGCCATCTGATGAAAGGCTCATCCCTTATTTCACTTAGAATTCGGTAGATCGGTTTCTTGAAGACCGTGGTTATGGCAGTGCAGACTCTCAACCATCTTTTATCCTGGTCCTTACTATTGTCTCGTTTGCCACGTCCGTTTCTGCTCGAACGATCTACCGTGTTGACCTTTGCTGAGGCCTTTTTCTCTGGTACTGCGGTCGTGCAAGATTTCGATTTGGCACGTGCGCCGTCCTCCTCCACCCTGATGTACCTGATGTGCTAGTGCACTCTTTCCATCAAGGCTTCCATGGTGAGGGGTGGTGTCATGGTGATTGAGTCCCTTAGTCTGTTCCCGACTGGAAGGCCTCTTTTGTACTGTGCGATGGCGAGATTGGTGGGGCAGTCCCCAATTTGGTTAAAGGTCTCCCAGTAGCGACTATTGTAGGATCTTAGGGTCTCTTTGTCGCCCATGTCGATAGAGAGTAACTGGTCGATTTCCACCGGAGTTTTAGTGTTTGTTCTGAACCTTGTAACGAACGCTTCCGCAAACTGAGCCTAGGAGGCTATGCTGCCTTCTGGAAGTTTTTCGAACCAAGTCAGGCCTAGGTTGCCAAGGCTGGATGGGAAGAGGATGCACATTAGAGCCTCGTTCCGCCGGTAAATAGCCACGACCTGACGAAAGTGGCTCAAGTGTGAATAGGGGTCCGTCTTTCCCTCATAGGTAGTGAATTTGGGCTGAAGGAAGCCTGATGGTAGGGGCGCGTTTTCAATCGCCGGAACGAATGGCGAGGTTTGTAGCCTTGCTAACGCCTTGTCCGTCGGTTCGTAAGCAGGGCGCGGTATTGGCATTCCAACCTCGACTCTTCCATGCGTCTAAGGAGCCAACCGCTGTAAGGCAAAAACTCTGTGTGGATCGCGTGCCCTAGCATCCTAATTGCATCGTGCCTTTTTCTCGAGCACGGTTCGTAAGTCGGACGATCTGGGTAACTCCGTCTGTGTGGATCTTGTTTGGTGCGTATGTGAGGGCCAATATGTGCTTCCTTCAGTGTACGACCTCTCAGATCTCGTCCTCTCAGACCTGAAGTGACGAGTTCTGGATGATCTGAATTGAGTATCGCCTGTCCTGAGGCTTCTACTTTCTACCTGAGAGGGTGTGGTATTCTTACCACGACTTTTCGAGTGCCGATGGGGTGTTTTGCTTGTGCGCTCCTCTCCTGTCGCCACTCTTTTTCCCTTCATCTGGCACTTTAGAGATTCCATGTCCGCCGCCATCCGTCGTATCAATTCGTCCTGCTCCTTGACGCGATCCTCCAAAGTTTAAGGATCAATCCTCCGCCTTTGCCTTTCTGGACTCTGTGAACGAGAGTGATGGGGGCTGTTAGCCCACCTTCTTCCCCTTGTATCCCCCTCTGGGATTCTGTCTTTGTGGTTCTAAATCTGCCATAGGAGGGATGAGAGGTAGACCTTCGCGCCTCGTACCCCCTTCTGGTGTTTGTTCGTCGATGGCGGACTGTGGCAAATCTTCGTTGTGCGCCATTAATTCTTAAGAGGAAAAGCTTGATCAAGAGGTTTTGTTCTTGTCTGAATTTCCACAGACGGCGCCAATTGTACGGGAAAGAAATAAACCTTCTCGTATAATCCTGTTGATCAAGTCTGCGTTCCTCCGTACGTCGTCGCTTTATCACCTAAAAACACAAACGTGAGCTAGCCGGCGGGTGTGTGCCGGAAACCTCTCCGATGCCTAAGTCAGCAAATTAGACAAATAGACAAAAGCTCTGTGCATTTAGAAATCAAAGTTGCGTTACCTCTCCATAGGTGATGTATGTAAGCTTTTATAGGTTTCGTGTGGCATAATCCAAGTAGGACTCTTACTCCTCCATGTAGAGTCTTCCTAGGATTCATACTCCTGAAAAATCATGCTTATCCTTCAATACCCCCTCACTGCTTAAACCAAGTGAAATGGTTTTACCCTGACCGGACTACCATGACCGAAGTAAATATGGGTATACTTAGCTGTAGAATGAACTGAACTATACTTAGTTCGGTTCACTGCCCCAAAACCGAACTAGCTTTTAGCACGGTTTAGACTGTGCTAGTTACACTGCGCCATGACCGGTATCAACTCAAAGCACCTTTAAACCGGTCTCACTACAAAGCATCCTTCGACCGGACTAACATTAAGCCTCCCTCGGACCGGACTAACTTATGGGTTTGGGACCGGACTAACTTTAAGCCTCTTCAAGACCGGAGTAACTTTACAGCCTTTTTACTCCGCCCTTCGCATTGAGGCCTGTAACGGCCCAGCTCGGCCCAATTTGCGCATAAATTCCCCTCTCAATTAGTGACTTTTTTTGTCATGACTTTTATAAATTATCACTAAAACTTACAATTAACAACTTTTTTTATGACAAATTTTTCCTAAACTACCTATTAGATAATAAGTTCACTTATTAAGATCTACATGTTAGTACCCCTTTTTATTTGGATACAAAAGCACGTTTCTAAAACTTGAAAACAGTTTTTGAGTGTTTTCTAAAAGGCACATTCTCAAAAATATTTTCCTAAATTAGTTTTCAATGTTGTTTTCAAAAATGAAAACAAATATATATATATATATATGTATATGAAAAAGATGAAAACACAACCACTATGGCCAAATCTTGTTTTCTGGCCAAATCTTGTTTTCTCCTGATGTGTATATATATATATATATGTAGAGAGAGAGAGGATTTGATTGTAGTTAGATTTAATAATAGTATGTTAGAAAAAGAAGGTGCTTTTTTCTTGTATTCTATTGAGTGAGAAGCATGGGGGAATGATGGGAGATGGATTCTCAACACATGCATAAAGAAATGGACGTACCCACACACATAATCATCCATCCCAGCTCCCTATACCCACCCCCAATTCTACTTCCATTCCATACCAATATTCAAATCTCTTTCTTTTTTTCTTTTTCTTTTTTAAAAAAAAAAAAAATTACAATGAGCTTAATCTTGCAAAACTGTGTTTTAAATTTGTATTTGACTTTACACAAAAGTTTGCGTCATGAAAAAATTATTACATTAATTTAACCTTGCTTTTAAAAAAAATAATAATCCAATGCTGATAACTGTATTTTGAGTTTTAACCCTTTAGTCTTTTCACGACGTTTGAGAAATGTTTCATAATTAATTGCGACTGAGATTCTAAAGACAAAAAATTAGCGACAAAACTACATTTTAGAAATGAAATATCTTAATTGTTAAGTGTCGTTGTTGTATTTTTAATAACAAAATTAGATATTTAGTGACGAATTACTATCTCTTTAGGACCAAAATTTTCTTTTCAAATAGTAAATTTTTTTGGGTATGAAATTATTTTACCCCTGCAAGTGTAATTATTAGTGTAATTATGAAATTTTGTTGCTAAATATTTTTTTTAAAAAACCTTTTTGAGGCAATCTTTTTGTGACAATTTCGTCACACCAGGAATTTGCCTCCAAATGTTTTTTCTAACAAAATTTTCACTTTTGAGAATAAAAAAGTTTGTTGTAGTGTAAATTAGTTTAGTTGATCACAATTCTTGCCCTTTGTTAAGAGATAAATGATTTCTTTTTTTAAACTACAATTTTTAATATGCAATAAATAAATAAATAAAAATAAGTGAGGTGCAAGAAAAAAATACTACTCTCATCAACAAATCTAAATTGGCAAATTATGTATTGTAGAGTTTTATTCTAGCTCTCAATAAATGTAAATGCTCAAATTAGGAATAAAGATATTTTATCTCCAACCTGTGTCTCTTATGGGACTAGGCTAGTGCAATTCAGGCTCGTGGACTGTTCGTTTATGAAGAAATTAAATTGATTAGAAACGCATAATTTCATCATATTTTAAATAATAAAAAAAAAATAGATGATACATTTTTAAAATTATATTCATCATCTAATTTTTTAAATATAATCAAATCATGTGGTTATCAAATCAAATTAAATTGAATTGAATTTTTCTACTACATGAATAACTCAAATCATCGAAATAAATCCACAATGGACGCACAAGTCCAAACTGGATACATCCAATTTACTGTGTGGATTGAAGACGATTCTTACCCATAAAAATAAATGCAGATTTTTTTACACTAGAAAAAATTAAATAAAGAAAGAACATGACAAATCTATGGATTTGGATGAGCATTCCTTTTCAACATTTCTAATATTAATCTCACCAATAAATGTAAATTGGCAAATTAGGAATATGGATAACTTATCCCCAGTCTGTCTCTTATGGGAGTAGACTTGTCCAATTGAGGCCTGTGAACTCACCATTGACCCATTTTAATATTTTGAATTGTTCATATATGAAGAAATTAAATTGATCCATAATTACAAACACATAATTTCATCATAATTAAAAAAAAGAAAAAAAAGTGTTGCATTTTTAAAATCATATGTATTTTTTTTTTTTTAATAAATATGATCAAATCTTTTTTATTTTATCAGCAAAGAAAAGACCTATATTGATGAAGAGAACATATAAAAAGTATGAAGATACAACAATAAAGTGGATGAAATGCAAAAAACATCAAAGTAAAATTACATGATCCCAACTAAGTTGGCACCGCGAAACATATCTAATCATTTGCTAGCACAGGCCTCAAGGTTGGCGAGAGACTAACAAAGAAATAAGAAAGCAACAGCCTAGGACATGAAGGCAAGCAGAGAGAAGCTGAGAAGCAGGGCACAGCCACGGCACAGCCTAACAGCAGCACAACCCAGCTAAAACCTGCCCTCAAGACAAACTAAAGAAGCCAACCTAATTCATTTGATACAACATCTCACCTGGTGCAAATTGGAGACAATTTGAGAGACTGAATAATTAAAACCGACCTGATTTGACTTAATCCAAAGGGCTACTCGAACTTTTGATTAAATCACATAAATATAATCAAATCTTGTGGTTACAATATCAAATCAAATTCTTCTTTTACAAAATAAATGACTCAAATAAATTAAGTAAAATACATGAAGGACCCACAAATCCGAGCTAGATACATCCCATCTATTTTGTAGATTGAAGAGGAATCTTATTCCTAAAAATAAATGCTGATTTTTTACACTAGAAATAAAGAAAGAACATGACAAATCTATGGATTTGAATGAGCATTGACTTTCAACTTTTCTAAGCAAAATTACTTGACTAAAAAGAGTGATGGAATCTGTGTATGTGCGCATTAAAATTGTAGTACTTACAGACAATTTTTTATTTTTTATATCTTTTTACTTGATTATTATTATTATTATTATTTTGGGTGTTAGTCATCATAGTTACAAACTTGTTAAATGACTAAAAAGAAAGAATGCAAATTATGGTCTTCTTATTAGAAAAATAAAAAGTGCAGAAATCTCTTTTACAGACCACTGCAGCCACACCTTCCTTTAATACATATGGTGCTAATTTACATATATGCCTGAGAGGGGAATTTGTGCCGAATAAATAGGTCGACCTAAACCAACGCGGGCCATAGTGTCGGGCCGAGCAAAACCACATGCCTCGTTGTTGTGTTGAGTTAGGCCAAGCTTAGGTTGCGGGTACGAACCAAGCCGATATGGGACTGGACTAGGGCAAACCCTGCATCTTTCCGGTGGGTTGAGCTAGCCGAGGTTTGGGTTGCAAGCGAGGACCAGGTTGACTGAAGATGGGATGCGGTCTAGGGCCGAGCTGGTAACCGTAGGATCGTGAAGGGGATCAACTGGTCTAAGAGTAGAATGCCCTAGTGGGATTGACTGAGTCTCGAAGCTGGTCGGGAAACTAGCCAGCTTAGCTCAAAACAAGGTTGTCCTAAGCTAGCACTTTGAGGATGACACAAATGATTGCTCAGTTAGGGCACTCCACGTGGTCCAATGACATAAAGAGAGGAATCTGCTCCGGGTATGCGTCAATATCGTTTGGCGGTTTGGCCAATACTATTTGGCAGTATTGACACGCACACATGTAAGGAAAAGAGAGGGCAATACAGTCATGCATCCAGCAAAGGCGACAGACGTAGTGCATGCACAATCTTGAGCTAGAAGGACAACTTAGATAAAGGTCGCGACCAAACTCTGAGAAGTGTAAGCAAACTTTAGTCACATTTTCCCTCTCTCTCTCTCTCTCTCTCTCTATATATATATATATATATTCCTTCTTCTTCCTTAAGTGAACTAACTTGATTGTCGGAGGGTTTTCTAGCAAACCACCTGTCGAGTAGCTCACCTTTGTTTTGTTCGCAGTGAGTCGAAATTCATTCGAACCAAGATGAGCTTGGTAGCAAGGCACACGAAAGGCAACGAATATTTCTCTCCCGTACAACGCCCTTGCATTTTTCTTGGAGAAATACATTTATATAAATTTTTGCTAAAGAAAACTACATAGAGCGTGTTTGGTGCAACTTATTATAAGTTGAAAAATAATAATCAGAAAGTAAAAGTTAAAAACACCTTTTGCCCAACTTTTGAATAATCATTTTATTTAATCTATTTATTCTTCATAATTATAAATAGAAGTTGCACCAAACAGTTAAAGATAGAAACACTTTGAGTTTCATCTATATCTTATTCTATAAAAATTCTTTTCGTGCATGCAACACAACTAATTAAGAAATAGTTGTTAGATGGTAGTTATAACAGTTAAAGAGCTATCTTCAATTGACTCTATGTTCATAGTTTTCTAAAATATAAATCATTATAAGTAGTTTTATATATTGCACTAAATTGTCCCAAATTTTCACCTCTCTTCTCTCGAACATGATATGGTTGCTAGTCAATTGAACAACACTCCCTATTCTTTTTACTAAATTTTATCTTAAAATTGAGCTTTCTATTTTACAAAAGGGAAATGTTTCTCTCCAGTCCAAATTAGACTGGAGGGTGTTGTTGGACCTCTGTGACCATCACAGAGCTCACATCAATTATCTGAATCGTTCAATTCGTAAGGCTCGTCAAGTACTTCATCTATACAAAAAATCACATTGATTGGATATTAATAGCTAATTCATCAGATCACATTTGTACAATTTTAAAATAAATTGTTAATGCAAATCTGATCTAATCAAATGGCTATCAATATCTGATCAACATAGTTTTTTACATAGATGAAGTACTCGACAAACCCTACATATTGATGGTTCGGATCATCGATGCAAGCTCTGTGGTGAGCTCACAGAGACCCAACAGCACCCCCCAGTTGGGTTTCCTAACCGAAAAGAATCCTCTCCCTTTACAAAATCATATTTACAAGTGATTTATTTAACAATACTCTCTATTATTTCACTATTCCATATAAATATTTTTTCACTAGACAAAATTTCTTTATTCTATTTTATTTTAAATGTTGAAATCTTGTTATTTGATTGATTGGATATGGTCATAAAAAAGTGTTTTCATATTTTTGGAAAGAGTTGGGCTTATCTCTTGTTCATACTCTAAAAAGTTAGATTGGTCTAGTTCATTTATTTTTTAATTTTTTGTGTGTAAATCATTCATAATAATAATAATCAAATTGATCATATTTGTTTTTAAAAAATAAACAACAACTATAATTTTAAAAATAAATCATCTACATTCGAAGATAAATCTAATGATTTTGGACTTATAAAGCCTGTGGTGGGCCATGAGTCCAAACTTCACTATCCAGTTCACTTTAAAAAAAAAAAAAAAAGGGCTTCGACAAAGACATCCCCTCTATAGTGGTTTGGGTTAAGATCCAACCCTTTTATACTTTTGATTCAGGATCTAATACTTTATATTGTTGTTTATAATCTTTGTTGTCTTATTGTTGATTGGGATTGGTTGTTTAAAGTTGGTGAATTTCATTTTGAATAGGTTGAGAATTAAAGTTTCAAAAGAGTTTATGTTCGTTTGTTGTTGAGTTCGCTCGAGCGGCCTTTGTTTTGCTCGAGTGGTCTTTTGTTGCTTCTAGAATTTGTGTTGCAGGTCTGAACTTCTGGGAGGTGAGATGTTCTTTGCTTGAGCCATGGTTTGGACGCTCGAACAGTCTTTTTGCTAGTCTGAAATTCTAGAAGGGAGTCATTCTTCGCTCGAGCGATGGTTATCTCACTCAAGTGATCTGCTCTTCAAGGTTAGGGTTTCGGGAATTTGGTTTCTTCGCTCGATCCATGGTTTGGTCGCTTGAGCGGTGTCTTGTGTCTGACGTTTGGGCGGTGATTTGGTCACTCGGGCAGTGTCTTGTATCTAACATTCGAGCAATGTTTTGGTCTCTACAGCAGTCTATGCGTATATCAGTAAGGGGAAAAAAGCTTTTCTTTCAGTTTTTTATTTCTCTTTCTCTCTAAAAGGTCTCCACCCGAAATTTCTTCCTTCCTCTCTCTAAAATCTCACATAAACCTTCCTATATACCCACATCCTTGAATCTCGTGACCTTGGTGCTTTGAGAGAAAAGGTAGAGTGCGAAGAGGTGGTTGTTTTGATCTGATAAAGTTCAAGATCTGATTCCGTTAATTTTAGGGTTGTCTTTCCTCTCTCTTTTTTATTTAAGATAGGGATTTCTTTAAACTCTTTGTATGATTTTTAGCCTTGTTATGTCTTTCGTGAAAAAGTGGTGATTTGGGAGTTAAGGGTTTAATTTAGGGTTTGATTTGGATTGGTTTTAGGAGTATAAAAGAGGGGTTTTTAAATAAGTTCACGGGAAATATTGTGAAGATGGTCATATTGATAAGTTGGGTTGAAATCTTAAAAATCTTTCCTGTAAATGTGTTTTTGAAATTAATAGATGTTTTGTTGAAAATCTTGAAAATCATTGGTTTTGAACGAAAGGAAAAAGGGAAAAATGTTGAGCTTTTGAGATGATAGTATGGGTATATGTGCTGATAATGAGAGTGAAGTTGAATATGTATTATCACTCTAATATTGAGATTATGAAATTATATCTGTTGCTTGGAGATTTATCTTTTGTATAGAGATATCTTTGTTTTGGGTTATTGGTGGAGGATAGCTTTATTGTTATAGAAATTGTATGAGGATTACGTTAATTGAAACCAATTACTCATACATCTTGTATTGAACATTGTTTCGTATTTATACTTTGAAAATGTATCATTTTGAGAAAAAAAAAAATGGTAAATACTTTGGTGAATCTGGTTAGGGGGTATGGTTGCGGTATTATCTATGTCGGCCGATGTGTCCTTTGTGACAATCTAGAAATCTGCGTGGTTTGATGCCGATCATTTCGGTTAGTACTATTAAAATGACTTTAGTAGTGCTTGTATAACCTACTGATAGACACGTACCTAGAGATTCCCAGTGTTGTGTATCCATTGTCTTATTTTTTGATTTTATAAAAAGCTTTGTTTTACAAATTGATTTATAATCATGGCATTACATTGTTTTGAAAGAAAAAAGAGTAACATTTTGGTAAATGGTATTTATATGGATTCACCATATGACTTTGTTAAGTATCATATAGTGTGTTAAGGTATTGTCTACTGGGTTTTAGCTCATCTTATGTAGAAACCAACTCTCAGGTGCTGATGGTATGTCTCCACCAAAAGTTCAAATTGGGAGAATCTTGGATCTGAAGGCTCATTTATTATTATTATTATTATTATTATTATTATTATTATTATTATTATTATTTTGTATTTTAAATACTTTTATTCAAGCCTTGAGCTTTTTATTTGTATTGGGTTTGACCTACTTTTGTAATAACCAAGTATCGTCTTGGGAATATGTAGCCATTAAGGCATGAACTTATCTGTATTTCTTTTTATTTCTACATATCGCTTTGTGTCACATGCTATAGATTTAGGATTTAAGGTTTATGAATGTGTAATGCATGTGGCACCTTTTATAATGTTATCAAGATAATTAATAAAAGACTAAAATCTTATTAGTTTTCGCATATCTAGCGTACATTATAGAATTATCTGTTATTATAATTTGAAGGCGTTACACCCTCTCCCCTTTCCATTTTAATATTGCGGTTCAAGGTCTTACCATCCTATTCAAGAAAGGTAAGTCCCTTAATCTCTTCTCGGGTATCTCTCCTGGGAACCATGACATTGAGTTGTCCCACCTCGAATTTGCAATCGACACGTTTGTATTTTGCAATCGAAATTGGGATGATATTATCAACCTCAAAACAATTATCCAATGTTTCAAATTGATCTGTGGCCTCAAAATCAACTTTCAAAAATCACTAATTTGTGGAATTTGGAATGAAAATGAGCTCTCAAATCGAATGGCTAACTTCTTGAGGTGCAATGTAGGGAACGTACCCTTCAATTACCTCAAGCTACCTCTTTGTTCTAAGCCAACGAGAGTTCACACATGGGAACCTATTCTTTCCAAAGTCGAAAACAGACTTTCAAACTAGAAGAGGAGTTACATCTCATCAGGAGGTAGAATTACCCTCATCAAATTTGTCATTTCTAGCATACCCCTCTATTACATTTCTCAATTTAAGATACTAGTCAAGCTTGCAAGCGAAATCAATAAAAATAAAAGATCCTTTCTCTAGGGAAACAACAAAGCAAAGAAAAAGGTTTATCTCCACAAATGGGAGTCATACACAATCAACAAAAAACTAAGGGGGCTTGGTTTCAAAAGAACTCAAGAGTTTAATGAATCATTGCTGCAAATGGTGGTGGATATCCGCCAATGAGGAGAATACATTGTAAAAGAAAGTTTTACGCTTCAAAAATAATGTAATTGTACTGAATGATTCCCAAATCACCAGAATTTCAAAACATGTTCAATGTTATGGAAGGACATCACTCTCTTGGGTCAAAACTCATCTTTTCTTGGAACCTCTTTAGAATTAATATAAGGTTCAAAGTCAGAGATGGCTCCAAGGTCAAGTTCTGGCATGATGCATAGATCGCCAACAAAGCTTTAATATATTCACCCAAGCTCTTCTTTTTAGCTACCAATCTAGAAACCAATTTTCAACACTACTATATATAAGCTAATGATCCCTTTCAAAATCGGTGGACCATTACCTTTAGAAGAAGGCTTTTCACATGGGAGTAGATTACCAAGATTTGATTAATCTTCTAATCATAGTGTGTTAGCAGATATTTTAATATTTTAATGTGTTATAGATTATATTGTTTTCTTGGACTCCAAGCAACTTGTTCGCCAAACTAATTTTCTTTCCCTCCAAATTTTCTTTTCTTTTCCACCAAGTTTTCTTCTCCTCCAAGAAACTTGCCCACCAAGTTTCCTCTCCGCTAAGAAACTTGCCCACCAAGTTTTCCTCTCCTATAAATTGAGCTAACCTCTTATCTTGAAAAATAGAAGAAGGTTTTGTTGTTTTATTATTTTTGTGTGAGATTATCAAGCAAAGAAATAAAGGGTGTATATGATAAAACTTTATGTTAACCAATTGTGCAGTATTGGTGAACCATACGACTTAGTCAGGCTGTTGTATCCTAGAGAAGACAAGTCAAGATTTTTTCTGCTGCACCGATATGAGGCTTTGCCTAACCGCAGAGGGCTTGAATCTCCTTAAAGAGAGCGAATTTCTCGCGCCTCAGCCCTTTTAATAGTTATTGTAATTTTTGTTATTTGTATTTTCTAGTGTTTTATTTGTAATTATCACCAACAATTTTAAGGAGATTCAAATAGTAAAATTCATGGAGCCAATATTGGAGAAGCCCAACGAGAATACTGGCGATCTCAATAAGCCCTTTTGATTTAACGAAGCCCATTTCAAGAGATGGAAAGGCAAAGTGCTTTTCTACCTTAGTCTCTTCAAGGTGACCTATATCCTAACCGATAAAAATCCGAACAAAGTCCCCACTGAAGAGATGACCGATGAGAAGTATGATGCTCATCTTGAAAAAATTGAGAAATACAATACAGATGAGTATAAATGTCAGTATTATCTTTTGAATTGTCTTTCAGATCAATTTTATGATTATTATGATACTACTTACACCACTGCCAAGAAAATTTGAAAAGCCTTGCAGAATAAATATGACACTGAAGAAGCAAGCTCTAAAAAATATGTTGCAAGCTGTTTTTTCCACTATCAGATGATAGATGGAAAATCAGTAGTGAAGCAAGTTCAAGATTTTCAAATGCTAGTGGCTGAAGTTAGATCCAAAGGCATCAAAATTAGAGACAATCTTGTTGTGGCAGGTATTATTGACAAACTACCATCATCTTGGAGGGAGTTTCAAAAGCCAATGTGTCACAAGCAAGAAAACACGTCCTTAGAGACTCTAATCACACAGATTTGGATGGAGGAGGAAGCACGAGGACAAAATACGTTGATGACACAAGAGCATTTCACTGCAAAGGTAAATTTTACTTTTGGAAATACTTTACCTAAAGGTAGATTTCATAAAAATAGTCACTTGAAGCCAGTTAAGGAAATTTGGAAAAAATACTGGAAGGCCACAAAATAAAAATTACCCGAGGCAAAAGAAATGAAACCAAGAACCCCTTTTACAAGATCTGACAAATGTGACATGTTTTGTGTGTGGCAAAAGTGGGCATATTCCTTGAACTTGCGAATTTCAAAAACAACAGTCTCGACCACAGGCTAATGTTACTGACGAACCATTTGTGGCTATGATTATAGATATTTTTATGGTTCAATCTGTGGAATGGTGGTGGGCAGACTCTGGTGCCAATAGGCATGTCTGCTATGATAAAAATTGATTCAAAGATTTTACTCTTTTTAATGAGGAGATGACTGTTATGCTTGCTGACTCGAGTTTAACCAAGGTGCTCGAGTGTGGTGATGTTGAACTGAAATTTACATCTGGACATGTGCTTGTTTTAAAAGATGTGTTATACACACCATTCATGAGGAAAAATTTGATGGCGAGTTATTTGCTCAACAAAACTAGTTTCCAGTAGACTATTGAATCTGACCTATATGTAATAACTAAAAAATGCATATTTATGGAAAAAGGATATGCATGTGATGAAATGTTTAAATTAAATGTTGAAAATAAGAAAGCACATGTTTTTGTTTACATGTTGTCTTTTATGAATTTTTGGCATGCTCGTTTATGTCATATTAATAGTCGATATGTGGGAGCCATGAGTAGTTTAGGATTAATTCCCAGCCTAACAAATAATTTTGAGAAATGTGAAGTTTATAGTCAAGCAAAAATAACTAAAAGACCACATAAAAATGTGCTGAGAAATACTGAATTGCTAGAATTAATTCACACTAATTTATGTGAATTTGAAGGAATTTTAACACGTGGTGAAAATAGATATTTTATCACTTTTATTAATGATTTTTCAAAATACACTTATGTATACTTGTTGAAAAATAAAAGTGATGCTATTGAAAAATTTAAAGAATTCTTTCTTGAAATTAAAAATCAATTCAGCAAAAAGATTAAAAGATATAGAATTAATAGAAGCCGGGAGTATGAATCTTTTGGATTCAACTCGTTTGCTCAGTCTTTGGGAATAATCCATGAAACTACTCCACCATATTCACATGCATCTAATGGTGTAGCAAAAAGGAAAAATAAAACTTTAATTGATTTAACAAATGCTATGCTAATTGAAGCAGTTGCTCCTTCAAATTTGTGGTGAGAAGCAATTTTAACTGCATGTTATGTTATAAATAGAGTGCCACATAAAAAAACAAAAGTTACATCTTTTGAGTTGTGGAAAGGACATAAGTCAAATTTGGGATATTTGAGGGATTGGGATTGTCTAGCTTTTGTTAGACTTGTGGACCCTAAAAAACCTAAATTAGGTGTAAAAACTGTCACTTGTGCTTTTCTTGGATATGCAACAAATAGTACAGCCTATAAATTTTTTTGATATTGAAAACAAAATAATTTTTGAATCAGGTGATACAATTTTTCATGAAAAAAAATTTCCTTTAAAATCTAAAAATGATGGGTGTTACCCAAAAAGCAACCTAAGAGGGGGGGGTGAATTAGGTTTCTATAAATTAAAATTAATAATATCCCAATAAAATTAACTACTAGTACAACAAATTATTAACAAATACAATGATGAATTTAGCAGTAAATGATCAAGCAAAATAACAATGAAGTATAACTAACATACATGGTAAATCAAATGATTAGCACATGAATATTAGATAGATATAGCAGTAGTAGGAAAGTAAAGAGATTAGGGAAGATGAGAGAAACAGATTTATAGTGGTTCGATTTCAACCAAGCCTACATCCACTCCTCAAGTTTCACTTGAGATTTTCCACTATCTTCTAACTTTACAATGTGCTAGCAACCTTTTCACAGATGGAACAATCCTCCACAAATTTTACACAAACTTTCTAAGTCAAGAACACTGAGTGTACTACACTCTTACAAGGTTGAAAAGATGGTGTTTTTTCTTTTACAGAAAGTTACAATAATTATCTTTCAAAGATAGATATAAAAATGAAGCTCTGGTTTTTCTGTAAACCTCAAACAGGAAAGATGAGCTTAATGCTATAAGGCTTAGTGTATAATTTCTGAGAGCGGATGTAAACAAAAATTAAGGAACACTTCTCAGAGAATAAATGTGAGTGATTATAGATCAAAGAATATTTTCTGATTTTTTTTGTTACTTGTTTACATTAGAGGCTTTGGTATATATAATGAAACTTATAGTCGTTGTATTCATTTGAATTTATAGCCATTTATAGCCGTTGTACTCCATCATTACTAATTTGAATATCTTTCACTCCATCATTACAAATTTGAATATCTTCCACTTGAACCTTTTGAACTGCTGCTATGCTGGGCTATTTGAACCTTTGTTTTTGGCTGTTTGAACTCCTGATTTAATCAAATATTAAATACATTCTAATAACATTTAGGATTAAGGTTTAGGTAAGAAATAATGGGACAAAATAAATTTTAATTCTATTTTTCACTTTTAAATAAATTATCAAAATAAATTTTGATTTTATTTTTCTCTTTCAAATAAATCATCAAATAAATTTTGATTCTATTTTTCTTTTTCAAATAAATTAAAATATAATTAAATAAGTCATCAAAATAAATTTTGGATTCTATTTTTCCTCTTTCAAATAAATTAAAACATAATTAAATAAATCATCAAAATAAATAAGTCTAACAATGGGGGTCAAAATTATCAAGAAAATATTTTATCTGAAACCGGTTCCTCTACTGCTCTTTCACAAAACTAAGACATTGTAATTTTTGAAACTAGAAAGAGTAAAAGAGTCAGATTAAAAAAGATTTTGGCCTTGATTATCATGTTTTTAATGTGGAAGAAACTCCATTAACTTTACAAGAAGCTGTGGCATCTCCTGACTCTGTTTTTTGGAATGAGACTGTAAACAATGAGATAGAATCATTATTATCCAATAAAACTTAGGTATCAGTAGATTTACCACCAAGTTGTAAAACTATTGGCTGTAAATGGGTTTTGAGGAAAAAACTTAAAATGGATGGAACTATTGATAAATATAAAGTAAGGCTTGTTGTAAAAGGTTTTAAACAACAAGTAGATCTTGACTTTTTTGATACATTTTTTCTAGTTACTAGAGTTACATCCATTAGATTATTAATTGTCGTGGCTACAATTCATGATCTAAAAATTCATCAAATGGATATTGAAACAACATTTTTAAATGGAGACTTGGATAAAGAAATCTATATGAATCAACCTGAGGGTTTTGTGGAACCTGATCAAGAAAGCAAAGTATGCAAGCTAGTTAAATCCCTATATGGCTTGAAACATACCCCTAAACAGTGGCATGAGAAATTTGATTCCTGCATGATTGAGAATGACTATAAAACTAATGAATATGATAAATGCATCTACTATAAATCTGAAGAAAATTCACATATAATATTAACCTCCATGTGGATGATTTACTTATATTTGGCTCTAATTTGCATATCATTGTGGAAACTAAAAATATGCTTAGTAGCCATTTTGATAGGAAAGATATTGGTGAGGCTAATTATATTTTAGGAATGAAAATTACCAAAACCTGTGATGGTATATTTCTTAATCAGTTGCATTATGTTGAGAAAATTTTGAGAAAATATAATTTTTATAAGTACAAGCATGTTCTTACTCCTTTTGATCTTCATATGTGTTTATTTCCCGTTGAAAATAATGAGGATGTAATTAATCAAAGGAATATACTAGTATGATTGGTAGCTTGAGTTATGTGAGTGACTATACTAGACCTGACATTGCCTATGCAGTTGGAGTACTTAGCAAGTTTACTAGCAACCCTAGTAGTGATCACTGGCTAGCCATTGAGCGGATTATGAAATATTTATCTGATATCATAAAATATGGCTTGTTTTATAATAAGTATCTTGCACTACTTAAAGGTTACAGTGATGCCGATTGGAGTACCTTGTCAGGTGATTCATTATCAACCACTGGTTACTTATTTACATAGGGAGGTGGTGCTATCAGTTGGAAATCGAAAAAACAAACCATTATTGCTAATTCAACAATGGAGGCTGAGCTTATTGCTTTAGCTATAGCTAGTGAAGAAGCAAATTGGTTAAGAGATTTTTAAAATGAAATATCTTGTTAGGAAAAACCAATTCCACCTATATTGATTCATTGTGATAGCACCACAACAATTGGTTAAATTAATAACCGTTAATATAACGGTAAATCCAAACCTATCAGAAGAAAACACAATACTGTGAGACCTTATATGAATAATGGCATCATAAATGTGGATTGTATTAAATCTGGTGATAATCTTGCAGATCCATTAACTAAGGCCTTAGCAAGAGATAGAGTTTGGAACACATCGAGAGGGATGGGGTTAAAGCCCATTAAATATACCAGGAGTCATGTATGAGGATACTCAACCCAGGGACCAGAGATCCTGTAACTAGGTTCAATGAGAAGAACGATCATATGCTGGCCGTAAGAAATGCACTAAATTAATTTTTACCCATCCCTATGATGTAAGTGCATTTATCTTGTAACGTTGTAGAGGTTGAATTATTAAAAAAAGACTCTTAATGAATTTTTGTAGCTTTTATTGAGTGGGGTATCATAGTTATAGGAGCACCCTTGATAGAATTCATCTATGTGAGTGTGGTAGTGGGGCCGCTACCTATGATATTTGGGCTAATTCTCAAACAGACTCATGAATCCTGGGATCGCACAAGGCCGTAATGTGTTGGCTCTTAAAGCTTATGTGAACACTTGGAATATTATGTATGTGCAATAATTATTTATTTTCCTTAAGTAGTCATAATTCAATGCTAAGCATACTATTAGTTCTGGAGTAAACATTATCGTTTTATTAATGGATGTTCAATGCGGAGTACACCTACTATGATGCATAATATCCTTATTTACTTAATAATCTCAGATTTTGTTACCTATAATATTAAAATAGGTGGGAGAATGTTAGCAAATATTTTAATATTATAATGTGTTATAAATTATATTGTTTGCTTGGGCTCCAAGCAACTTGTTCGCCAAACTAATTTCTTTCCTTCCAAGTTTCTTTTCTTTTCCACCAAGTTTCTTCTCCTCCAAGAAACTTGCCCACCAAGTTTTTCTCTCCCATAAATTGAGCTAACCCCTTATCTTGGAAAATAGAAGAAGATTTTGTTGTTTTATTATTTTTGTGTGAGATTATCAGGCAAAGAAATAAATAGTGTATGTGATGAAATTTTGGATTTAACCAATTGTGCAGTATTGGTGAATCATATGACTTAGTCGAGTTATTGTATTCCGAGAGAAACAAGTCAAGATTTTTTCCGCTGCACCGGTGTAAGACCTTGCCTAACTGCAGAGGGCTTGAATCTCCTTAAAAAGTTCACGCACCTCAGTCCTTTCAACAGTTATTGTAATTTTTATTATTTATTTTTGTAGTGTTTTATTTGTAATTATCACTAATATAGTGCTTATCTCATGTCATATCACAAGGATGCTCCTTCTTGGACTCATTCGCATGCAGAAGCATTCTTCATCCACTCTCCCTGCTCCTCTTTCGAAGGGTCCCTCGGCTTGCAACCTTTTCCAGCCATGAAACTTTGGCAATTTGTAGCCACACCAAGAGCTAATGCTTTCGGTTGGCTAGCATGGTGGGAACAAAATTGCAACTTCTAGACTCCTTTATAGAACACCTCATTCAAGGATCAAAACCAATGCACATTCTGTAGAAGTGAGGCTGAATCCACAGACTACTTGCTCGTCATTGTCCCCATACTTGGTGGATTTAGTTCGAAGCGTCAGATGGTGGGGCTTAAGCGGGGTGGCCCCCAAAATCAACTTTTGAACTTCGTCTCTTGGCGGAATGGCTTCAACTTCAAGCATACATCCAAGCTAATCTAGAGAAGCCTCTCCTTTGGAGAAGTCTACAATAGTTAGACACATTTACATTGTGTTTTGGATCAGGCATTTGGATAAGAATTTAGTAAATAAAAAAAAAAAAGCAAGAAGCTAAGGACAAGTATAGAAATAATATATATAATATAGTATATTTTTAAATTTCTCACTTAAATTTATAATTTACATATAACTTTATAGAGTTATTATAGTTAGATAGGTAGATATGCGCGAACATGGTGAGCTGTGCATTAGATAGATATGCTCGAACATAGTGAGCCGTGCCTAATGCAGGAACGACATGGTAATTGTGTGGAGTACATGGTCAACGCACCATATATCCTTATTACTAAGATAAAGAAAGAGAATGAAAAAGAAAAAAAAAAGAAAACAAGAGCAGCAAATCTAGATGTTTCTGTGGCCCTACGTTAGGTTCCTAAAGGCCCAGATGGAATCAACTCAAAATTTTAGGTGATCATGTCACATTTCAGGTCCAATTTGATATCACATGATGTGTAGTAAAAGATGGGATAATATTTATATACATATAATATATACTATACACATAAAAATAAATAAGCTTAATATTTAAATTAATTCCCATCAAATCTTATTTAAAAATAAATTTTAATAAAATCATCATTAAATATTTTTTTGTGACAATTTTTTTGTATATGTGTTAAAAATGATAATTGGTGACTTTTTTTGTTATAGTTTTTATAAATTGTTACTAAAACTTATAATTAGTGATGTTGTTCTGTGACAAATTTTTTAAACTATCACTAAAAATTATAATTAGTGATCTTTTTTGTAACAATTTTTTAAACTGTTGCTAAAACTATAATTTGTGACATTTTTGTGATAATTTTTTAAAAACTGTTGGTGAAAATTAACAATTTGTAACATTTTTTAATAATGTTTAATGAAAACTACCATTAATTATTATAAGACCTATAGGCCATATTGATTTACAAGACAAATAGTGAGGGTATTAATAATTCTTATCAAATTAGTGTGGTATCATTATCCCACCCTACCCCATTATAATAATCTTACAAATTTGTTGGATTAATTATCCATTAGATTAAACACTCCTAAACCAAAATGTCAAAACAAACATACATAATTGGGCCATCTCAATTCTATACTTTAATCCTTCCAATCAATCATGCCCATAGAACAATAAATTTACCTATTAAGACTTACATGTGAGTCTTCATAAAATAAGAGGTTACATCCACGGGACCATGCCTACAGACTTTACTCGAGATTTGTCCAATTGACGTAAATAGGGTGTTTTGAGTGAGCTCTAAAATTAATTGAAGTGCTCGTAAATTGGTCCCAACATCCCACATCATAAAAAATTAAAAAAAAAAAAGAACTAAGAAGTACAATGTGCACCTAAAAAATGTGAAATTGTTCCTGAAGCAAATCTTAAAAAACTTTTTCACTACAAAATATTATTAAAAAAAAAACTCCCCCACAAAGTATCGTAAATTAACTATTGTAATTTTAGGTACACACTATAAATTCATTATTCGTAATTTTACTACAAATTAACATTAATATGCGGCACAAACAATTTAACTTTCACTATGAAAGATCGTAACTTCTATGAGTTTACATTTTTAAGGATTCACACTACGAATTTCTCTATATAGACAAATGCTAGAAGATCTTGTCAGAAATTAATAGATATTAAAAGAAAGAATAACAAAAAAAAAAAAAAAAAAAAAACTAGAGATTGTAGACCAAAAAACCGAAATTGGCTACAAGGCACGTTCTATGAACCAATGGTGGTCTAGAATTTTTGTCAAATGGACGTTATTATTGTTTGGAAGTAACCTTTTTAATCGATTTTTTAAGTTTTACTTTTTTTTGGATATAATATATATTATATATATAACGTGTTTAAAACTAAGGCACTCGATTCAAAAGTTTAAAATTAAATTTCTTTGTCAAAAAGTTCACACACCAAAACATTATGTACATAAGGACAAGATTTTGTCAAATGACCAAACTACCCTCATATATATTATATCTGCATATACCAAACAAAACCCATTACTCTCTCTCTCTCTCTCTCTCTCTCTCTCTCTCTCAATCTCCTTACTTCCCTATTGCCACCTTCGTCACTGCTATCGCCGTCTTGCCATTGTTGCCAGCGCCACCGCCTCTCCTTTCGTCTTACTTCTTCAAATTCATCACTATCAGAGAAGTTCATCTAAGAAATTGATCTATCCTCCTAGATCGACTTTGCAAATAACGAATCTATTGCCATCATCACCAGGTTAGGCCTCCACACGATTTCGCTGATGGTTCACTCACGTCAAGTTCACCTTCGCCACCCTTATTGCCACCGTCCTCCGTTGCCAGAAATATCCTCAAACAAGCCACCATATCGTGATGATATTTAAGGTAAAACCCTAGATCTAAGTTGATCTAAGGTTTTGCTGATGTATGTATGTATGTATATATGTATATAGTGAAATCAACAGAACTAGTTAGACATACATATATATGTGCATATATATGTAGTATCCATGTGTATTTTTTTTTAATAGATAGCTTTTCATTCTATCTTTCTCTGAGAGAGAGAGAGAGAGAGATAGAGAGATAAAAGAAAGATTTGAACAGATAGGGGCTTTGTATTTCAACAAATAGGGAAAAAAAATGAATAGAATGTTGTATTAATGATCATGATCATGAAATATATTGCAATAGATAAAGGGAGAGTGAGAGAGGAAGAGAGGAAAGAGAGGAGAGGACGATGACGAGGGAGAGGGGAGAGTGAGGAGAGAGAGAGAGAGATAGAAAGAAAGAAAGAT